>JAUPFZ010000019.1:18670476-19355476 GCA_036937285.1 Euphydryas editha
GGTCTGACATGTGTAGGTACTCTAAAAAAAAAAAAGAGAAATTCCCAAAGAGTTCTTGCCATCTAAATCAAGAGATGTAGGATCGACACTGTATGGATTTACCAATCAAATGACTTTGATTTCTCACGTGCCAAAGAAAAATAAAGGTGTGTGTTTAGTTTCTTCAATGCATCATTGTGAGTCTATTGATGAAAATACAGGCAAACCTGAAATTATCGCCTATTACAATTCAACAAAAGGAGGGGTTGACGAGATAGATAAAAAATGCTCCATCTACACCTGCAGTCGCCGAACGCGAAGGTGGCCCATGGTGATATTTTATCGAATGTTGGACATAAGTACGGTGAATGCACATGTTTTATATCAAGCTGATGGTGTCAATGCTATTGATCGAGGACAATTCATTAAAATTTTGGCTAGAACCGCGGTATTATCACACATGCAGCGCAGAGTTTA
Organism: Euphydryas editha; assembly: GCA_036937285.1. NCBI lineage: Eukaryota > Metazoa > Arthropoda > Insecta > Lepidoptera > Nymphalidae > Euphydryas > Euphydryas editha. Next base: position 18,670,933 of record JAUPFZ010000019.1, read on the forward strand.
TAATACTCACATTCCACGCGATATACGCGTCAACTTAGCACGTATTTTGGGTTCTGATTTGCCACCTGAACCACAAAACTTAGAGGATATGCCGAAAACACGGAAAACCTGTGCCAGTTGTCCTCCTAAATTAAATCGCAAATCAAATTACCAATGTAATACATGTAAAAAAACATGTGTGCTTGCAATGTGCCAAACAATTATGCCCCGACTGTCAATAAAAATAACCAAAGTTTGACCAATGCCAGTTTTTTTAAATGATACCTGTGATTTAAAGAATATTTTTTTTTTGTTGATTAGAGTATCGTAACTATAAGGAAAAAAAGTATTTTTGTTATAATTATCTTGATTTAATTTTTTTTTGTGTGATTATTGATCTCATCTTTAGATTTTCGATTTTTGTACCTACTAACATTATAATAGCATGTTAATAATTAAAAATTACATTCAGAGTCTATTGGATGGTTTTATCCTTTTATACATTAATCAACTGTTTTTAAAAACTGAGGTAAGCTCGCTTAAATACTTTCGATGCTATAGACCATTTAACAGCAGCGGCTTCTCAGGCCGCGCGTCACCAGTTACGTTACACAAAAACCATGTCACCAGTCAAAGGTTAAATTAAATTAATTATATTTTAATAAATATAAATCTGCAATTTATAACATGAATTATATTAGACTCGTATAATGCAATAATTCTTTCAGCTTAACTTCATTCAAGTTATCCCGGCGTTGCGCTGTGCGTTAACACATTTTGAAAAAGCAAGTTGACACATCCAGCGCAGTGAAGTGAGTTATGTGTGGCGCAGCGCAGTGTTACTCGCTAACTTCAGGGTATCGGTTTTTTGTAACGGTGTGCGCGCGCATCGTAAAAATATACTCTCATAATTTTTCCCTAACACGTCAAAAGAAGTATAATTTAAAAAAAAATCTAATTTGATGACTCATACGAGTATGGATGATATACTAACTATACGAATGAAAGAAAAAAAAAAACATCCATTAATTTTATTATAAATAACTATGTATACTTTTAAATGGCCCTCTCAATCGTATGTATATATTTAAGTTACGTAATACCTTCGTTAATTCTGATCTATTATAGTTATAATGCAAAACTTTTGGTATTTTAAATCATGTCTGCGTGGAACGGTGACAAGAATGCTGGCAGCATTTCCCCGAGCTACACAAAGTTAGCACCCAATGGAAGGATTTTTGAAATCAAAATTACTTTAATCGATAGGTCTACGTTAGGTCTGTATAGGTCCACAAAAATTTTTGTTAGGTCGCCTATTTTTTTAAATAAATATTTTTAATAAATAGGTCTATTTTTTCAACAAAAAAAAAAAGACCTAACAACCTATCAATAATAGGTTATTAGGTCTTTTTTTAGGTTGTTAGGTTTTTTTTTTTTTTTGTAAAAAAAATAGACCTATTTATTAAAAATATTTATTAAAAAAAATAGGCGACCTAACAAAAATTTTGGTGGACCTATACAGACCTAACGTAGACCTATCGATTAAAGTCATTTTGATTTCAAAAATCCTTCAGTGGGGTGCTAACTTTGCGTAGCTATTTCCCCGTTGAATCGTCATTCCGATTCTTTGAGCAAAAAATTATGATTAAAATAAAATAATTATTCTTTTTTTTTAATGAACAGATTATATCTTGTACAATTTTTAATTATAACATATTATTATTATCAAAGTAATATAGTAGTTTCGAATTTTTATAATTTTGGGAATATAAAATACATACCCAGAATATATATCATGTTTTCCAGCTGCAACTGTACTTAAAAATCCGGCTACACACAGAAATATTGGTAGAAATGTCATTTTTATACACACTCGATTAACACCGAAGTAAGTTATCGATTGATTAAATTATGTGTAATTTACTATCGTGATTAGAACAATCTTGGTATCAGTTGGTATCATATATTATGTGCTATCAGTCTTCCTATCTATATATATTTTATTTGTATATTAATATGATAAAAGAATTATGGAAATAATATAATTACGAATTGTGTCACGTGCCATGTGTCTGCGTTATTTTGTGTTCGATATTCCTATGAAAAAAAATTTCGACAAAATCATTATCTATGCTACGTAAACATATATTAGACAACCGTTCTGGTGTAGTGGTGCGAGTAGTCGCCTTAACGCTGGTGATTGTGGGTTTGATTCTCGCTTAGGACATTTATCGGAATATTTGTTTCTGGTCTGGTTTGAGCATATAATTCTTGTGGATCTTTCCACTTTGCATCGGATAGTAAGTACGTTCAGCCGTCTGTCCGATTCGTTATCATAGACACCGGATAGGGACTGATATTCATTATAGGTGAAATTAGTATTCAATAACTTGTTATTGAAATTCACTGATATGTAGTGAATATAGCTCCACTAATGTAATTAATGAAAATTTTACTGATTCATCTTTAGAGAGTATTTTGTTGATAAATCTAACAGGTACGCCATCGCTTTTGTAATCTTTACTGAATAGCTACGCGTAACTTGTTTAACCAATAACCCGGAGCTAAAATTTCCATAATAAAATACTTTCTGTAAAGCCTAATTTTTAATGAAATTGATAGTTTATAAAATATTCTATGATTATTATTAAAACATAAAAAGTAAAATCTACCGTGTTTTACGGTTTAGTGACATTAGAGTTTATAGTTAAATCAGTACGACTTAAGAGCGTTAGAGTATTAATAGACATCTTTGTAACTGTAATGAATGAAATCATTGTAATAATTGATAGTTATAAATTAATATGCACGCACGCACGCACGCACGCACGCACGCACACACACACACACACGTTCTTCTGTTCCTTATGTAGCCAACTTAATGCCTGTATCTTAGGTAACAGCTGACTGATAGACACTTTTTTTTTAAAACTTACACATATATATTAAACCCAGACTCGGGGCGGGAATCGAACTCACAACCGGGGAGTCGAAAGCAAGGTCACTGCCAGCTGCGAAAACGAGCCAGTCATGTTTAAATTTCAATTTAATGATGATGCAATGTAGTGTCGTAAAAGGCGACTAAGGCCATAGTGGCGTGAATAACTGTACACCAACCAGGATGGTGACCAATAAATATCCTGCAACAATATATAGCGCTTGCCAATCCTAGGTGGATTGGCAAGCGCCAAGCCTGGCAAGTATTGGCACACCCGCCCCCGCTCCCTAAGAGTATGGTGGAGGCCTAAGTTCAGCTGTGGACATTTAATTGCTGATGTGGTGGTGGTAATGGTGGATACTGCAATGTTGATGCCTTCTCTAATATCAAGAGAATGCCTTTGCTCAGTATTGGGAGGTTCACAGGTTTATTCAGGTCAAATTCATTCGATTGCATAATCAAATTAAACAGTTCGTAACATACATCAATTTGTATTGTAAACGAAAATTGTAGCAGTTTATATAAATTTAAGCATAAATTAATTTATATAATTTACTTACTAAAAGCCTTTGATGAGTTTATTAATTGTATTTTGATTAGAGCATTATGACTATGAATATAATAGTTCATTTGAAGTCATTTTATCGGCTTCCCGAGGAATTGTTTTCGATGTTCACGCAGTTGGCAGTGATCCTGCTTTCGGCTTCAGGGTTGTGAGTTCAATTCCCGACTTAGGCCATAATGGTTTGAACAACTGTGCACCAACTAGGATGGTTATGGTCAGCAGCGTTACGATATCCACACAGCATACTGCGTTCGCCAACCCGCCTGCGAAGCATGTTTAGTATTAGAAAACCCCCCAGAGATGATGGAAGACACCTACGTTCATTAGTGGACATCCAACTGCTGATGTGCTGGTGGGTATATTAATATAACTATGAAAAACTTTGATTTGATGGTCGGTCACTACGAAATTTTTAGTTACTAAAATAAATAAAATATCTCATTTTAGTGATATTTCATAAATATTCTTTTAAAAGACTAACTAATTATTTTTAAATGTGACTTTTAGTTCCAGTAAAAGGTTCAGTGCAAAGTTACATTTTGTCCGGAGGCTCTCATTTGAGCCTTTGAGTAATTTCGAAAGTGAACGGAAAATTTCCTGAGGTAAGACACCTTTGAGCCATTACGGCGAAAATTTTTTGACTAGTGCCTGGTCTTGGAGGTCTTTTTAATCTGTATTTTCTTATTAGTTTGTTCTTAATGAAATTTTACGAAAAGGTTTGAACCAAAACTATTACCTGATTCGTCTATAATCTTAAAATAAATAAATAAATATGTTAAACACACACACACGGTCTTCTGTTTTTTAGGCAGGCAATTTAATGCCTGTGTCAATTAAATTAACAAACGAAAATATCACCAGATATTATTTGTAATGTGTATGATTTTAAAACATAAGCAGCCAAATGTAGATTTATTGAAGTGAAACTTCTTTACAATCGTTGTGATTTGAAACGGGATGCGACGGAGTATGTCGACACAAATACAAAAATGTGTAGGAGAGAATGAGATAGTATGATGTCGCGTACCCTAGCAACGCGTATCCTAGCAACGCGTAAACAAAGCGTAAATAAGTCATAGAATGTTTAACTATTAATATTAATAAATTTTAAATTGAGTTTGCCAAAGATGTTTCACTTCTGACATGTGTACCTACCTACTCTGTACACACGACATATTTTTTTAGTCTTATTTTTTTTTTAAGCCAGCTTGTTGATAAATTGAAAAAAAAGTAGTATTTGATTTTAATAATAATATTACCAAATATATACGAAAAACAATTAGATCGATTTAGGAAACTCTCTATACGAAGAAGCAAGTTAGATTGCTAAGTTTGTTTCACAAAACACTTCGAAATAATTGACCGAAGTGGCCTAACGGGAGATGCTATCACTCGTTCTAATTAAATAATAACATGCTAAACTATATACTGAAATCTTGGTTTCCACTTGAATGACTACTAAAATAAAATAAAAAAAATAAAAAAAAAAAATAAACATATACTATACTATTTTAATAAATACTATTTTTTTTTTTGTATACTTAAATAATATTTTATATAAGGATTCATTATTATTTTTTTCTAAACGTTAAGAAAATTTAGAATATTATTTATACTTTTGAGGCATATTATAAATTGTTATATAATTGTACTCGTATAATTTCAAATATTACGAAAATATTTTATTGTATCACTTTTTGTAGATGTTTTCTGAAGTTAATACAAATAGTCAATATTGGTAACTCAATTACCGACCCACGCCTGCTCCGACATAAATTACACTTGGCGTCGATCGTAAGTAATACCCTGTAATGCCGTAATACTATTACAGGCATTTACTCTTCACCGACTTAGGTTTAATGTTCACGCTTTTCTCCTTTCAAGTTTATCGTTTCATTTATTCATTCTATAGCAATAGGTTAGGAGCGTATGTATAAAATGTTAAACAATTTGTATTTATTATAAAATACTAACCGAAAACCACTTTGGTGTAATGGCCATAATGCCAGCGGTTGCGGGTTCAATTTCCGCTCGTGGCAGATATTTCAGATTCACAAAATTTCATGTTTATAAAATTAATAGGAATATGGATACATCATTACGTTAACAAATTAGCTTACACCCCAATTGTACAATCAGTTTGATTAAATTAATTTTGACTACAACATTTCCACGCAAAATACGTTATGTTTTACCAGTTTTCATACAAAATTTCAGTACTTTCAACCAATATTTTTTAGCATGTCTGATATTGAATAACAGTATTGTATATAGATATTGTACACATTAAAAATGCTGATGAGACAAGTTGACTCAATGGATATACGAATCGAGGATAACATCGTTGAAATTACTTGTAAATGCTCAATTCAGAAGGAATTTCTAAAACATGCATAATCACAAACCCGCACCGGCACGGCAGACAAATTCTAATTCTTGCGAAATAAATGGATACGATATTTGCCCCGACGTGGGACATTTACAAGTAACACCAGATGTCAACTTTTTCGTTTGATAATGTGGTGCTGATGTAGAATTATGTAAAAATGCGGCAGAGAAGATTAGTCCTGACCTGTTTCTTGACGAAGTGTCGTAAAAGATGTTTAAGGCTATAGTGATGCGAACACCAACCAGGATAGTGATGGGCAACAGTATCGCCATTTCCTTGCGACAACATCTTGCGCTCGTCAAGCCGCCTGCCAGGCGTAGCGAGTATTGGCAAACCTACCAAGAGATGACGCGGAGGCCTACGTTTACCAGAGGACATCCAACGGCTGATGTGGTGGTGGAGATCATACAAGCGATTGTGGACGTCTTTAGCGTTTAAAAAGCATACAATTATTATTAGCATAAATTAAACTGAAGCAAGAACTGACAACTGTAACCACCGCAAAAAATGTCTCGAGAAGACAAATAATGAAAGACGCAACGTAAGCTTTTAAAAAGATTATTTTTTCCCGTTTTTGTAACATTTCTTATTATTGCTCAGCCCCTATTGGTCGTAGCGTGATGTTGTCGGTAAATAGGCTATCTAACACAAAAATAATTTTGCAATTCGAACCAGTAGTTCCTGAGATAAGCGCGTTCAAACAAACAAACAAACAAACTCTTCAGCTTTATAATATTAGTATAGATTAATACTATGTAACGTTGCGCTTGCACGTTACTTAATTATCAACAAATAATTGAATACACTAATAAATTTTAAATAATTTTTAATTTAATACTAAATAATTTTTAATTTAATACTACCAATAGCGCCATCTATCCGTACCGTTGTTAAAGTTGACAGTGTTATTAAGTATTGACCCGTCAACGTCGTTTCTAATCGACATAATAGATGTCGCTTTGTAATCCAATACTTGTTTAATAAAATAATATCTGTCTTAAATAAATCAATTTACTTGTTCTAGTTAATAATCCTAAATCTAGTAATTTAATCCAATCTTTAAACTATAAATAACCAAATATTTAACCCTAGAAGCCTAATCTATTTCGGACTTACACAAAGCCTTAATATACGTCTCAGAGGCGTACACATATAAATTACAATAACGTAACGTACGTACAAAAATGTAAAATTTTTCTTCGAAAATCTTTTTTTTTTTTAACGCTAATTAGTTATTCTTAGAGCAAACATTAAAAATAATTAGACTTTAAAAGACAAACTAAACTTTAAGAGCAGTCTACACACTTATCAACCTTGTGCACATTTTTTGCATTTGTAACACACTGATTTTGACATTCTTTTTTTATAGGCGTAAAAGTTGGTTTCTTCAGAGGTACTAGATTATTGTAAAGACGAAACGTATTCAGTCACATAATTATTTTCATCTTCGCTTTGAACGTCGTCGATAATCTGGTCATCCTCAACTTCGGAATCTGAATCTTACAAAGAAGGATTATTATCCTCGTTAAAGATTGCTAGAATCTGGTCTTCATGTAATCTTTTAGACCGTGACATATTTGTACCTAAAACAAGGCCGAAAATAAACATAAAATGTACGAAAATAAACAAAATTAAAATCACACAAACCAAGTTAAAAGTTACACAAAGCCTAAACATACGTCTCGCAGGCGTGCTATACTTCGATAAATCAAAAATGGGGGGACTTACCTTAACGATACAGGCACCATCCGCTAGCTCCCGTCGGCCACAGAGTTGGCAAAAGAACACGATGCGCTAATTTTAACCGTTACAAAGAGATAAACGATATTCGGTTGCGTGTACGCCTCTCAGACGTAGATTAGGCTTCTAGGGTTAAAGAAAGCTTAACTAAATTATAAAAGTCAGTTTGTTATTAAACTGTGGAACGTGACGTTTTGGATTTGAATGTTCTCGAACGGTTGAGGATGGTTCTTTCTCTCTGGTCATCGGTCACTCCTCGCAGACTGCCGCCGACCCTCGAGGCCTAACTTAATTTAAATTTAAATACTCTTTATTGTACACCATATACAGCAAAACAAAATTGATATGTACAAAGAAAGATGTACAAAGGCGGTCTTATCGCTAAGAGCGATCTCTTCCAGACAACCTTTGGGCATAGGACAGGGCACAGAGAATAAGAAACGGTAGGGAAGTGTACAAGAGTTGATAAAAGTTAGCATTAAATTTACAATATATATGATAAATATATAAATGAATACACTACATACTGCAAGTACATATATAAATAATGCATACATATACATACATATACTACAAATACATGCAAACACACATACATATATACACTATAAATACATATACAACCTATAGCCACACATATAAAAAAAATATAAAAAATATCAAATAATATATTGTCAGGAGATGGTAGGATATTTATGACGTATTTAGTGACAAAAAATGTGCTTTCAGATATTTTTTGAAACAAGAAAGAGATTGAGCTCGTCTTATAGAAAGAGGAAGCGAGTTCCAAAGTTGCACAGCTTTAACAGAAAAGGAGTTTGAATAAAAGGAAGTAGTATGAGAAGGAGTTTTAAGCGTTAAGGTTGAAGATGATCTAAGGGAACGCTCGTGAGTATCACAGAGAAATTCAAAGCGGTTTTTGAGGTAAAGGGGAGTATCTAGATGGAAAAGTACGCGGTAAAGTAAACAAAGGATGTGAGTATTCCTGCGAAGGCGGATAGGGAGCCACTTGAGTTGAGTACGAAAATCGGATACATGGTCATATTTGCGAAGACCAAATATGAACCGTATGCAGAGATTTTGGAGACGCTCAAGCTTATTTAACTGCTCCTCCTTAAGATCTAGGTAACAAGTATCAGCATAGTCAAGAATCGGTAGCAGGAGTGACTGTGCTAGCGCAATCTTGGTAGGCAAAGGAAGAAAGTATTGGAGCCGGCGGAGAGATCCAATAGCTGCAAATAATTTTCGACTTAACTCGCTTAGTTGAGGTATCCACGAGAGGTGGCTGTCAAATATTACACCGAGATTTTTAACTTTTTCGCTATAATTAATCACCGTGTTATTAAAAATGGCGGGTGGTATAAGTGACCAGTCAATTCGAGATACAAGTTTTGAACTACCGATGATAATGACTCGACTCTTAGAAGAATTAATGTTTAGTCCATATGATTTACTTCAACTATAGATGTTGTTCAAGTCGTTATTTAGGATATTAATTGAAGTCGGTAAGTCAATTAATTTTGAGTGGGAATAAATCTGGAGATCGTCTGCATACAAGTGATAGAGAGAAGATATGTGAGGGCCGAGAGAATTTATGAAGATTGAAAATAGGAGAGGAGACAACACGCCACCTTGTGGAACGCCAGCGTTTACGTTCAGCCAGTCTGAATAAGAATCATCAACACGCAAACGTTGCCGCCGTCCACACAAGTAACTGTGAAACCAGTCAATTGCCGATGGAGATATGCCAATAGAACACAATATAGCCAGTAGTATATCAAAATCCACAGTATTAAACGCGTTGCTAAAGTCCAGCAAGGTCAACACTGTGAGACTTTGTTTGTCCATCGCCAGTCTAATGTCGTCAGTGATTTTAACAAGAGCCGTAACCGTACTATGACCTTGACGGAAACCGGACTGTAACTGTAACTTCGATCTAATTGCGGCTTAAATCCCGCTGGGGTAAGTTTCCTAATATTCTAATTAGAATTGTAAGGTGTTCTTATTAGTTTAAAATGTCATATGTATTTTCTTATTTGGACACTGGTTCTTGTAAATTGTTTCACTGCCTGACATGGAACTTTCTACGCTTCCAGGATTTATTACCTAACTACTTTTAATTTCATCTAAGAACCTATCAACCTACCTACATAACTACGACGTAACGACGTAAAGGAAGAACACGGAGGCCGGCCGGCCGATTATTAATTGAACACCGGTGGAGATCTCCCCGCATGTTCGGACTGAAGGAAGCCATCACCAACTGGAGTCACCAGTCGGGCTAGTGTCCTTCCATAATTTAAAATCACGCTGTCGGAACGTGGGCCAGCTAAGGAAAAAAAAAAGAATGAAAACAAGGTACCTACAGCATCTTGTTTCGCACCCCAAACCTTTAATCTGTCCGCATCTACCACCTGTCACCCCCTAAACGCGGCAACTTCATTGCACATTTGAAGAAACAAAAAAACAAAAAAAAACTAAACAAAAATCCACCAACCCGTACTTCTTCAACCCTTCTCCTCTGCGGAGGTGGAGGGAGGACCTGGCGGTGCAGCCGTATGGCACGTGCGTTACGGCTGCGTTGCGCCCGGTCCTTGAGCGGTGGATGCACCGAAAACGCAAGCCCCTCACATTCCGTCTGACACAGGTTCTCACCGGGCACGGTTGCTTTGGTGACTACCTGTGTCGGACGGCCCAAAGGGAGCCGACAACTGAATGCCACGATTGTGGCGCGGCGGTGGACTCTGCCCAGCACACCCTCGAGGTGTGCTGGGCAGGACTGGACTCTAACGTCAGTCCTCGGAGGGGACTTGTCGCCTCCGAGCATCATCACCGCAATGCTCGGCGACGACGAGTAGTACGGTAGTAGTACGGTATTGCACTCCTAAAGTGCCGAGTCCGACATAGGTCTAGGACTGCCACCTGGGCGTCCTTGTTATCATCCGTAAATGGATTCCCCAGTGACAAAAAAAAAAAAACCCTTCTCCTCTATGGAAAAAAGGCCATCGCTCAGCAGTGAGTGGTTTACAGGCTGATACAGTAAACAGAGCGCAAAGACGATCTTATCACTAATAGTGATTTATTACAAACAGACCCTTGTCTATATAAGACACATTGGTAATAAAATAGGCAAAGGGTGCAATAACTCTCGAAAATCAAACATTTAAAATATAAAAATATAAGTTAAACCCAAATAGTAAAACTTAAAGTATCATATAAAAATAGATAAAATTAGCTATTGCAATAGTGTACACCCGTTCTTAAAGAGTTGAAGGTGCTCAGAGTTTTGTCCATTTGCAGTATTAACATTGTGTACGAAAGTTTTATATCGACATTTATGATGGAACTATCGAATAACGATTCAAAATGCACAATGCAAGTATTTTTATTGTAATGTTCACACATCAATCACTGTTCGTAATGCTATCGGAACTCCTGTAACAGCTTCCAAGGAACACAAAGAATGTTCTTGCAAAGAATTTTTAACATAAAATAGAACTAAGAATTTTCTATCAATCTATCTTCAATAGATTTCCCGACTTCGACCATTTTTCACGTCAAACAGAACGGATATAAATAAATTACTTTAAAATATTTTTCAAGTGAATAAATTAAACTAAAATTTCTTAATAATGACGGTATTAGCAAACTGTCATAAAGTTTTTTTTTTTTTTGTTACGTAGTATCTATGATGGGTGACAGACAAGTAGATCAAATTTGAGATTTTATGACTATGTTTTACGAGTAAAATGAAGATGATAATTTGTTTATGTAGCATCCCATCCATGTTATACAAAAAAAAAAAAAAAAAAAGAAGAAAAAGTTTGTTCACCTCACTTATTGCCTATATTTTATAAATCATATGTATGGCCTTTCACTCATGTATATCAATAAATTTGTAGATGCCTGAAGAAGGTCCATAAAGGATCGAAACGTCGCATGAATTTGCAATTGGTATTTTTGATTGGTACCTGATGTCTTCCTCCCTGCTAACTAACAGTATATATAATAGTATGGACGCAATAACAAATAATATAAATAATAGTATTAAGCATCCGCCCTTAGCGCTGGTAATCGCGACTTCGATACCCGCTCGGGGTAGATATTTGTATTTATATAAATATTTGTTTGTGGCAGGAATCTATGTCCTTGTGGGTCTCCCCATCGTGCTTCGTAGAGCACGTAAAACTATCAGTCCTGATTGTTATCATAGCCCTGAGAGGAATCGTTACTCACGCTAGGGAAATTATTCGTCATCCCGCAGATTAGTAGCGCAGTAGATTAAGCTCCAACCCCTTTTTATATGAGAGAAGAGACCTTTGCCCAGCAGTGGGATGTTTAATAGCTGACTAAGTTCAATTCAAGTATCAGACTTCTAAATATTTTTGAATATCTAATCTGTTTTTCTAAGCTCCATAATATCAATTGTCGTCCAGGTTTAGGCGAACAACATTATCATTCCCGCACTTGTTCCTCCTGTACTCAGATGAAAGACATTAATCGTAGACATATACTTTTATTTTATTGAAACTTTATTTCCTAGAAATTCAATTCCAAAATTTTAAAAATATTTTTTATTTTTCTAATACTTGCAATGGTTGACAAACATAAATCGAGCATAGTAACCTTTTTGTACAGGTAAAATCACATTTATCAACATGTTTACTTAAAAGTTTACCATTCAAATATTTGTCACAAAATCGCTGATTCGACTCCGACGAACTTGTCGTGTAAGTTAAATAGATTTCGATGAAACTTCTCCCGTTCGACAGGAATCCCATAAATATCGAAGTAGGTATCGAAGTTACGAGTGATAAGAATACATTAGTTCGTACCGTGATAGATAATAAAGTATTTTTCCAATTTTATATTCGAGAAGTTTCGAGAATAAAGTTTTGTTTGTTTATAACTTATTGTAATGTTTGACGAGATAGTCCAGAACAAGATGTGAATAAATGCTTGATATCACGGGCTCATATTTGCGCTGAACTGTTAAGTCCTAAAATTTGTCCTCATTTGTCGTCGCTAGGTATCACGAAAACATCGCAACGAAATCTGCATAATTTAGAAGAAACCCCGAGATATGTATACAACATTACGCAGTGGAGCAAAGTGACGGCTTAAACTCTAACTCTCCTTCTTCATAGAAGATTAGTCTTATATAATTGCAGCGCGTTCTTTTGAAGTTAGGATGTCATTGCTATTGGCAGTTACTATCATCGATGGTATTTCAATTTCTCTGATATTTTTATTTTTCAATATTACACTCTTACGACCAAAACACTGATGCTCAAATCATATGGCGTTTTTATTGCCTGACGATATTGCTTGTGTTTTTATAAGATATTTGAGATTATATTTGAGAGAAGGTAGAAAATAAATTGAGAGTATATTTTTCGCTGGCTTCAACAAGTATCAGGTGAATTAAAATACGAGACACAATCAAAGGGATTACAAATTTCTGCGAAAAAATCCTTCTCAAATTGATTCCACAATTGAATACGATTTCAGTAATTTAATTCTGAAGAAAAACAATAAAAAATTCAAATTAATTATTTTAGAATTCAATAGAAAAAAACAATATAATTAGTTTTACAAGTACCAAATAGATACGCCAGACCCGACTCAATGTCTGAAGATCCCTTACAATCGCTAGCCTCACATCATGCTCATAAGCGGAGCGGGAAATAAAACAATAGGTACTAATTTAAATCTAGAAAAAAAGAAGTTATTTCGATAAAGCATTTGATAACAATATATATATATATATATATATATATATATATATATATATATATATATATATATATATATATATATATATATATATATATATATATATATATATATATCGCATGATGTAAAAAGGAAAAAAAATACACGTTAAACAGTTTTTAAAGTTTAGCTGACGTGTATATATTTGTCACACTGTTTCATTATTAGATTATGCACACACTACCGTGACTATGATGTTTCATACCTACCTCAAGAGACTATATCTCTTCTGCGTTGGTTGGACTTATAAAATTATTTCGACATTAGAAGCTACACCATGAAAGATTTGAGTTCTTAAACGTAACTGGAATAGCGCAGAGGTGCAATTGTGCTATTACAACCATGTCATGATCATCAAACAAGTCGTTGATTGTTGACGTCATAATTTTTCATTTTTAAAGTTTTAGATATTTTCAGTAAATTTGATTTTATGATTATGCTGACATTATACAAAAAGACACCCTTCTGGTGTAGTCGGGCGATTGGTCATTTGAACGCCGATAGTAATTGCGTGTTCGATCGTGCATGTTCTTGTGGGTCTTCCATTAAGCCGTCAGTCTTGATTGTTATCAAAGACATCTGATTGTTCTAAATTCATTTTTAATTCATATTATTGAATGTTTCAAAAGGCTCTACCGGCCAACCTTAGGATGTACAAGAGTGGATGTTTTTAGCTGTGCGAAATTGGAAACTAAGTAAATTCATACAAAAAAAAGCAATAATAAAATAAGTAACAATCAATCATACACAAGAAATAAATACATATATAAATAAATAAATACATAAACAGATACACACATATATACATGTATACAATTTATCATGAAGATCAAAACCGCGAAAGTGTATAGTTAATTGCTATGAGTACTGTGTTAATTCGTCGTTACTTTTGTATTTAGTAAGCCATATCGCTTTCCCATGATAATGTAACTAAGGCCTAATCTAATCCGTCACGAGTCCTAATAAAGTGTCATGATGATCTGGCTACACGATCGAAATCTGGCAAAATGTTCCGAGATTGCAAGACATTTGACAGGAACACTAGCTACTGAATCTTACACGTGTTTTTATTTCATTATTTTTAATAAAGAGGGATAGTTACGTCTTCATTAAATTAAGGAAATAATTCAAAGCAATTATAAGTATACTAATTGTTGTTACTCGACTATCCGACCTGAAGGTCTATTAAATGGATCGTATAATTAATTTGCCTTTGGTCATCGGTACTGATATAATAAAAAATATACAATTTATATAAATAAATCTATTGTTTAAAGTTTTATACATATTAACAACGTAAACGTTCTAATAAAAAAATAAAAAAATAGACTTTATTGTCACATTGGACACAGCAGTTGGTTGTTGCGCTTGCGGTCGTGGGATTGATCCCCGCTCGTGACAAATATTTGTATCGCTTATACAGATGTCCCCAATAATCAATACTCCCGATTGTGTAAGAGATGGATTCAAGCTATCTGAACTTCTCCTACTGACAGTCTAGTTTAGGCCCTATTTGGATAGTGATACTTGGACCTGGACTCCACACTCGGTCTTTACCACATTTAGCTTGAGGCTTAATGTTCAGTTTAGGAAGTTCAGTTTAACACAAATTACGTAAAATTAAAGAAAAATTAATAAAAACTATTAATAATTAACATTTACGATTGCTCAAAATACGCAAGATATAGTAAAGTCCCTATATAGTTTTTTTGGGACGAGGAAGCTTAATAACCTAAAACTTTAACGGTAAGGAAAGATTTGATTAAAAGTCTATATCGGATTTTATCGCGTTTATTCAAAACTTTACAGTTTAACAATATTTTAAATTATTTCCTTTTAATCAAATGAGTAAAATTCGCGTAAATATACGAGAACGGTAAGGAAAGATATTTGGAAAATAATATTCCTAATTAAATGACCCATATTTGATTTTGATATACTAAAAAAAATAAAAAGTAAAACATGTAAAAGATCAATTCAATTATTCATCTTGGCGTTGCACTAAACTTTTGCCTTTGGCGTAAAATTTTCCCTATAAAGACAAAACGTTAATAAATAAATTAAGCTTAATTTTAAATTACAAGAAAGACCTTTCTATTTCATTATTTATTCGGTAGATTTTTAAGGAAGTTCTCAAATTAGATAATGGATGTTTTATCAACAAGAAAAAAAAAATATAATGGAATTTCTATACTAATGTGTTTGAAAAAAAAGCACGCACGTACATATAAACCTACGTTCCAGTTAAAAAAAATTATTAGGAATTAGTGATTGTGATTTTTTTTTCAATTATTTATTATTTGCAGATGTCTTACTTTATACAAGCTACGAAAATTTATTATGCGAAGTGCTAAATACGCGACGACCGGCTGGTCGAGTGGTCAGGCAACTGGACACTTTACGCAGCGGTCGCGGGTTCGAATCCCGCCAGGTGCAGATAATTTGTATGACGAATATAGATGTCTGCACTGGGTCATGGATGTGTATTTATGTATATATATGTATTTATATAAATTTATTAAAATTTATTTCCGTTCCTAGTACCTGTAACACAAGTTCTTACGAACTTAGCACGGGGCTAGGTTAACGTGGTGTGATTGTTGGTTAATATTTATTATTTATTATTTATTTATTAAATAGTAATTAAACAACATTTCTCATTAAATGATATTTTCTGCTCAGCACCCAGCTTTCAATGTATAACTCTTTAGCTATAACAAATTAATAAAAAGGTTAGCTAATAATTTTTTTTTTTATTAGACAGTTATATAATATACTATATAATGACATTGTTTATGATCGAAGTATTTTTCGTATTCTACTAAAGCAATTAAAACATATAGATCTATATAAAAAATGAATTAGAAAGGTTTCAGTAAACAAACAAAAACTAATATACAAATTAATGTAATACATAAACTCCCATGAGGTCTACTTTCACCAGTCAAACATACAGTAAACAAGTTTGATAAGTCGAACAATGACAGAAGTATGCTGTCCTTAACGGAATATTCTCCGAGACATAATTTAACAATGTCTCGCTGTAACTATGTGGATTTTTTTTAAAGATATAATAAATATTACAATTTGAATAAATTTTCAATTAATATCTACCGCTGTTATCAATGAAAAAAAAAAATAATAACGTCAAGAAAACATTGAAAAAAAAAATTGTATACTCTAATTAATTGAATTATTATCACTGATTAATTACAATTTTTTTTCCATAAATTAACATTTATTTGTACTCGTTAATTCAAATATTTTATTACTTAAATTATACAGATTAATCACGAGTAATAATGTGCTATTAACAATTTATTTACAACTTATATATATGTGTGATATCTGCGTTATTCTTTTTCATTTACAAGCCAAACGCTTAGGCCGATCGTGCCTCTTTATCGCTTGTTCCGCGCTCTTGCTCGCGACACGTGACACTTCTACGTGCGTGCAGCCGGCATTCATCGATTTTCAAGACGTTATCACGTCAAAAAGGAAATATTAGAATATCAAAAAATATTAAAGTATCAGTTAATGGTCGGTTGGTGTAGTGATCTTTCTCTCAAATGCGTGTATAGGCACAGTTATCACTTCACATGGATTAGTAGTGGTAGAATTTATGTAAGTACGTAAAGATGATACTACTGTAAGTAACTGTAAGCAGTCTCTTAACACATTCGCTGCCAGCCACTCGGATCCGAGTAGGGCTTGGTGCATTAGCTAGGTGCCGTCTACTCGGATCCGAGATCTCGCACATTCGTTTTCCTTAGGCCAGTTAAAACTAAGCGTCCGTGGATAAAAAAGCAGGCAGCGAATGTGTTAATCTGAAATAAATAAATGAGCGAATATCCAATTTTATTTTAGAAATTAGGCTATAATTTCTAAAACATTAAGAGGCTGTTAGCAAAATATCCGAGGATCGTAAACCAAGACAAATAAAGTACTCAAACATAAATCTTGTCAAGTACAGACTCTTAATATATTGTATTTACTGAGACTTGACTTAATCCTAGTATCATTGACATTGAGCTATAAAAATTATTTTTAAAAACATTTTTACTTTTTGTAATTTATCTGCGGTGACCGGCAGAGAATAATAGTACCGACCTCTTTCTTGCCGAGGTGTTGTAAAAGGCGACTAAGTCCATAGTGGTGCAAACAAGTGTACACTATCCAAGATGGCGATGGGCAGTAGCATCACCATATCAAAACACTGCATTCGTCCAACCCCCTTGCCAAGCATGGCGAGTATTGGCAAATCCCTTCATAGATGATGTGAAACGTTCAGTACTGGACATCCAACGGCTGATTTGATGGTGGATTTTCCATTCTATCTTCAAAGGTTTCAATACAAATATATACATCAACAAGCTGAATCAATCAAATCAGTTTATCTCCTTGACACCTCTGATATTCTATCAGTAGTTTGTGTGTGAGATAAACTTTGCAAGTGATTGGTGAAATTAACCCTAAGTTAGAAATCGATTAGTTTACTTATTATTTATCTCGGTATCTTTTGATCTATTCAACAAAAACGAATGAAAGAAAAATAATAAAAAAATATAAAAAATATAAAAAATATAAAAATACATCTAATAATATAACTAAATAAATATATTTTAATACGTAGCTTATAAAGCTTATATATTACAGTAATTTTGATAGTTAACTTATTTGTTAAATAATTAATCTGCCTATGTGACATCTTGATGTGACCAATGGACAGTGAAAAGTTTCATGAAGTGCGACCACTTCATGAAATTCTCAAGCATTTTATGATGTGGGTAATTTTGCGATATAGCCACGACATATATATCATTACTTATTATATACAATGAATGTATGTAATATATACTATATTCTATCAACACTATATATCAATAACAATAAACAACTAAAGTGTGTAAACCTGTGCCCTTACAATACAACCTGATTATACACACAACATTGAACTCTATTTCTTAGGACATATTGACTTGTTAAGTGTGTTATTAATTTTGTTCTTTACACAATAGGATATTCTTAAGGAATGACGTCAGCGAGTTTCAAAATATGCCCCAAGACAAGGATTATAGTTTCATAACAAGATCAATTTTAATCCCACTACAAATGTTCATATTGTTATTTTCGCATATACTCGTAGAACCTACCGTACCATTATGCCGTACCATATTAACCAGCTGCATCAATTAGACAGGGCCCCCGTTGGGGGCTTTAGAGCTACCGGCTCTTTTGAATTTTCAAAATTTTCTGAGTTTTACTTATTTTTTGAATGTTTAAATATTTGATACAAAATATCATGTTACAAGTAAAAGTCTGTTGTTTATGTTTATAAAACTACGTAGATACTGATCATAACGTTTTTTATTTTTTATTTATTTAATTTTCTCTTATTGGGTTGGCCTTCAAAACTAACAAATATCTATCTTCTTTTATTTTATCAATGTAAGTCGTAATTAAGCCGTAATATAAAGCTGAGAGGCCTCGAAACTAATTTGATACAAGGTCTAACGGCTCTACAGAGCTGTGAATATAAATATGTACACATAGAATGTGTGAATGAATGATTTTTAATAAACGTCAATCAAATTGCCCGTCGTCATAACTGCTCGAGATTATCCACCATGACTGAACCCGAAGAAAGAACATGAACCCTGAGTCACGCTTTTCCGCGTACGTTTTAATCTCTGTTAATTTTATAATCTTAAATTTTATAATACTAAAAGAAACTATCATGGCGTCCTTGTAGTATTTTGAAAGTTTCTAAATGTAAAACAAATAAGTTTATTTAATATTACAGTGGCCTAATTTCTATATTATAATTTATCTGTTCTTACAATCAGAGGAATCCCATAACATTTAACTTAATGAGAACATAATAACATGAGGAGAATTTTTATTGCTATAATTTATTAGAATTATTCATCGAATTTTAATGAGAACATAATTTGTTCCACGAAATTAAGGAGCAAAAACATTCAAATTCAACCTCAATACAGCAGGATTTTTTAATATAAGACGATAGATCTATACTATTAATCACAAACCTCAGTTACATGACTTTATGAGCCTCCCCACCGTACCTCGGAAAGTACGTAAAGTCGTCTATCCTGGTTGTTATTATAGACACTGATAGCGATCGTTACTCATAGTAGGAAAATGCAATAAGAACCAACGCTTCTCCTATGTGGAGAAGAGGCTTTTGCCCAGCAGTGGGACCTTTATAGTCTGATTCAATTCATTTCAATTCAGTTCAGAAAGCCATAGTCGAAGTAACATAGGTTGTGAAACTTCAGACCACGACTCATAACGGAACAGTAGTCGAGCTTTATTTTCTTTATACGGAAATATTTATTTGAATTATGTTTAAAAATATACGGTAATGTTTAATAGAATTAATGTCTTGTTAAATTTGTCGTCGGTGTCCTTCCGGAGCAGATGTGATTACAGTGATTAACGACTTGAGTCCACTGAACACAGTGACGAACCAACACTGGATCTATAAGTTGATCATTCAAGATTAAAATTTTCAAGTATTTCCCTACTTAGTTTAATTATTTTAATTGTCGTTTCACCGTCGAGCTTTTTAACTTGAAAAAGAGAAATAGATTAAATTTTAACGAATCATTAGCTGTCTGTAAATGTTACATTTAACAGAGATATACTCGAAATTTCAATAAAGGAATTATTTTAATTCTGAGTTAAAGTAAAAAAAAAAAACCTTTGATATTTAAATCGCTTTGAATATAAATTTAAAAAAACAAAAAACAAAAATGTGTACAAATATTTTAAGCTGGGTGGCTTGGCTGGCGGGTCGCTCTATAAGACTAATATAATTATAAATATATATATATATATATATATATATATATATATATATATATATATATATATATTATAAGAGTTATTGTGACATATTTTTAAAAGATATACGCTAGCAGTCGTATTTCTTATATACATTTTTATAGTATACAAGACGCGTATTTCTTGTATACATTTTAGAACTTTCCATAAAAAGTATTGTTGTAAAGTTATGACATAAAATTTTCCTCGTGAAGATCAATGGTGTAAAAGTTTTATATCATAAAGTTTTGAAAACTTATGAATTACATAAAAAGAAAAGAAACGAATTTAGTATTTTTTGATTATTTTATATAATATATAAAATATATTAAAATAAATTAATACCTGTGCTTTAGGTAACAGCCGACTGATATACATTTTATTAAATAATATATTAAGAGAGTCAGGGTAGGAATCGAACCCAGAACCGTGGAGCATAAACCAGTGTGACAGCCAACTACGCCAACAGGCCAATCAAAATGATGTAATCTTTTAATTTTCATCTTCCGATATTTTTACTGTACCGTCGAAATTGTTCTAAATTGAAGGTAGAATTTAAGATCCGATACGTTCCAATTTCTTGAGAACCGCAAATTGGTGCAATTCGGTCCAATTAGTGTGCACCGTCGCCAATTAACAAGTGACAAGAATACGAGGATTCTACAATTTTCTTCTAAGTGCCTTAATTTGAGTTACAGGTTCCTTTCTATTTTACTTCAGCTTGTTCAGCTATTTTAACGAAGACTTATACATATTAGCTGAAGGTTATTTACGTGATCCTTGCTAAATAACTTGTTGTAATTGGACTTGACCGTTGGAGCAGTTGGCACTTGGCAGCGACCCTGCTTTCGGCTCCAGGGTTGTGGGTTCGATTCTCATCTCGAGTCTGGGTGTAATATGTATATACCTACCGACTGTTTATGTTACAAAAAAAAAAAAATTAAGGATCATCTGCCGGTAAAAATGGATACTATCCAAGATGAGAAACTTTCGAATGGTTAAGAGTATATCTATATTATTATATTTAATGATAAAATTTGACTGATTAAGATGACAGTCTATATGAATTTTAAACAAATTTTGAAATTGAAAATCCCGTTTTAATAACCTTGATTTAAACTTGTGACTAATTGATTAACATATTCCTGTTCTATGCACTTATTTCTTATTTTGACTCAGCGTTATTGATTTCAAATAATTTAAAAAACTTAACGCATTTAAGTGTGTTAATTATGAAGCTTTATAGTTTTCTGATATATCTTTTTAAATGTCTATTGATTCAGTATTTCATCGAAACACAGTTTCAACTGGACATTATCCATTCACACAAAGATTCGATTGTCAAGCAAATATGTTCAGTTTTGGGTGAACAAACCGTCGGTGGTGGTGGTTGGTGTAATTACTGACACAAGGGGCAACAGTTCCGGTATAACGTTGTTGCCGTATCTATCATTGTGTGTCTGTTAATTCCGCATAATTTTAGAGTTCCTGTTATATGCCCTTTTTTATTATTAATATGTAATTTTATCAAGACTTAAACTAAAATGTTATTTATTTTATTTATTTAAATAGTTACACCATCAACTTATCAATAAACATTAATAAAAGATTTAACTAATATAGGTATTGTTCGAAGTGATACGTCTCGCACGGGTCGCACTACTACACCAGAATGGTTGTCAATAGATTTCTCGATTTACTTCATAGTATAATTTCTTCGTTAATGTTGTAAAAATCAGAATGTTTTTTTTTTAATATCCTGTACTTAAAGAAACTCAGCGAAAATAGTTTACATTTCAACTAGTGAAGCTTTCATTAAAATCCGTGATCAAAGTCCTTAGTATACAAAAAATAATAATGTAAAAATATTGTGATATCTTTATTTAATATGAAATAATAAAAATTTTAAGAAACAATATTTTTTATAAGCAGTCGTGTTCCGAAGAAATTTTGTAATAATTTTTTTTTTACTTCCGATCTTTTTAATGTATTTTCTTATCACATAAAATACATTCTGGTATAATAATCAACACAGATGTCACGGGTATAAGCTAGTCTCAACTAAAACATAAGATTTGTAATGATACCATTATTACGTGACTTTAAATATAGTAGAGCAAAGGTATGATTACGTTTGTACAAAGCTAAACAGATGCGGAAACGTACGTATGATTAATCTCATCTCCCACAACGACACGAGTTAGAGTTACGATATTATGTATGCGAATAGAAGCGGTGCCACCGCGCTCGACTAAACCGCAGTTTGTGCTAACTTAGTCTTATACACGAGCTATTCACGGAACGATATACATTGATAATAATTGTTGTTCCTTCTAAGACCTAATTATGTTATTTCTTATTTTTGAGTTATCTGCATGCCATGTAGTTGTTATTTCTTTAAAAAGAAAAAAAAAAAAACAACCACTCAATAAATTATCAATTAATTGATCGTTGCATGCTAATCTTATGTTAAAAATCCATTATTAACTCTAGAACTTGACTCAGGCGTGAACCAAGCGAACCTGATATGCTTGCTACGTTTGTTCGTGGAAAAGTAATAAATATTACTAACTTCACCTCAACATATGTTTTTTGTGTATTCAATGATAAATTTTAAATGTTTATTTTCATATTATTTAACGTAATTACCAGATAAACGTAAATCCGGTAAAATACCCTAAAGGTATTATATGTACCCTAAAGGTATACGTATATCGTCGGATATATATATAACTCCCAAGCATACATACAACCAGTTAGCTGAGTATCGTTTTGTTGTATTCAGTTACCTAACTGACGATCAGTTAGATTGTAGCAAGTGGTCGAAAAGCATTATCAACGAAACTAGCCTAGCTAGCTGTATTGTTTAACAATTTTATTAACTAGTTGTTTGCAAAAATATAAAATTAAACGTTTGTTCATATTTAGCGTTTGATTTAGATTTCACTTATAAATGTATATATAATATTAAAATCAATATAGCAGATATAATAAATAATTCGCCCCGAGTCTGGTTGTAGTGTGGTGTTTTTCAATTCCTACATTTATGAGTATTTCACACTCTCCCTATATATATTATCTACCTATTTATATATCTTGTTCATCAATCTTTAATAAAATACTCTTAATTTATCCACTCAAATACTGATTTTTCAAATTAATATTAATTCATTAATTGAATTTACTTAAATAATTAATTTCGACATACCTATATTAAATAAATTTGAATTTGAATTTTTTAAAAATATTATATGTTAATTTGTATTATATATTTATTAAAAAATATATATAAATATGTACATCGGTCAGGTGTTACCTGGAAAACATTGAGTTACTTACCTTAGGAGTAGGCCAGAGTGTGTGTGTGTGTTCAAAAAATAAATTACAATACGAATTCCTTAACTATAATGGCTAACGATTGATATGATCAAGGTTGATCTAGAAAATGCATACACTGAATATTCCTACCGATGACATTCCTATCAAAACGAATATGTTCAATGCTTATTGTTATATTATAGTATATTGTTAAACATTATACAGCGCCATCTATAAGCGGTTTGCTGTAACAAAGTTAGTCTTATTACGATATCAAATAATCAGCATCTGATCGGACAATGTATGGCCTATTTCCTCCACCTATCATTCGTGTAAGTAATAGTCGCGAGTTCCGGGAATTTTCCCGGAGCAACTTATTCAATTAGCATACCGGGAAGTCGTGCATTTGTTTCATAGCCTGCGGCGTACCTTTGTACGGGGAACACTCGTTATTAATTATTAATTTGCATTGACAATGTGTATACAATATGTATTTAACATTATAAATTTATTTGATGAATCAAAAACATAATTAAAATTAAAATAAAATGTATACTTTACTTAAGTAAGCTAAGACGACCGTTCTAGTGAAGTGGTGCGAGTAGTCGCCTCAACACCGGTGGTCACGGGTTCGATTCTCGCTCGAAGCAGATATTTGTATTTGTATAAATATTTGTTTGCACTCTGAATGTATGTCTTTGTGGGCCTTCCCACCGTGCCTCGGAGAGCACGTAAAGCCTTCGATCCCGGTTGTTATCATATACATCTGATAACAATCGTTACTCATGGTAGGGAGATTATCAACCCGCACTGGAGAGAAGAGGACTTAACTCAACAGTGGGACGTTTATAGGCTGTTTTAGTTCAGTTCAGTGTTAAGTGGTTCAAAAGCATTTAGGACGATTCTAAAAAATAATAATATTTAAAATAATGTATCGTGGTAATGAGAACCAACTCTAACAACCACCAGATACGGAACGTAAATCCTGCTGAGAAGAATCAGCACGAAACTCTTCCGAAAATTGTCAATATTACTTGATTACAGAGTAAAAGATGAAATTATGTTACCAAATTGAATACACCTGTAAATATGTCACTACTGGGCAATGACCGCTTTTCTTTATTGCAGAAGACTTGGAGCTAAGTCCACCATAGCCACTGCGGGTTGGTGGATATTTTCCCTACAATGAGTAGCAATTGCTATTAACAGATCGCTTTGATAAAAACCGGGACCGACGGAATAACGTTCTCTCCGAGGCACGGTGGCAAAGACCCATTTTTGTACAAATAAGTAATTCTCCAGAAGGTCTTTTTCGTTTGTCATGTAGATCGGGCGAAGTATAATAGGGCTACCGCGATATATTCCGATATTCACTCTAGCAGTTGAAGAACATGGTTAGATGTAATTATATAATAATAATAATAAACGTCTCACGCTCAACGGCCCCCAGTAGGATGTGAATCCTGTGTCGGGGGTCCGGAAATATACAGCACAAACGCCCAGACCACGACGAACATCTGTATGACCTATATAAATATTTGTCATGCGCGGGAATCGAACCCGCGACCGCTAGCGCATCAGTCAGTTGTTGTGACCACTGCCAACGCGTCATCAATTATGTATGTATACTATACATAATAAGTAAATATAAAATTATTATACTGTATTTCATTATAAGGAAAATGCACGTCACATTGTCAGACATGGAACACGAACGCCACGTTGCACTGACGCTGATCAAGCGTTGAAGGAGTGAGAAAGTTTAATTTGTGATGTACTTCTGTTTAAAAACTTATTTTATATTTTTAATTTGCTTAAAAAGAAAATGAAATTTCGTGATTTGTACGCATTCTAAACGGTGTAAACCAATACAGTTGTTTATTTGATATTATAGACGACGCGTTAACGCAGTGGTCACAGCAACTGGCTGTCGCGGGTTCGATCTCTGTTCATGACAAATATTTGTATAGGCCATACAAATGTTTGTCGTGGTCTGGGCGTTTGTGCTTGTGCATTCCCATGTCCCAGTTGTTATTCTAAAAAACTGAAAGCGGTCGTTACTCATGGTAGGGAAATTATCCAGCTACTACTCCAATACGGAGTAGCGTTGTGGATTAAAATCCAACCCTTCTCCTATATGAAGAAGCGGCCTTTGCCCAGCAGTGGGACGCTTACAATCTCATCAGTACTAACATTTGATGTCAAAATTCGAGCATCACTTTGCAAAAGCACTTTATACATATATATGATTTTAATTCGCCTTTGAAATCGCGTGGATTATTCTAATGACTCGATTTTTTCGATTATCTTACGATATGATATGTATGAGAAATGTGAATCAACAAGACATTCTAATTAGCCTGATTAAAGAAGACAGTGTGACGTAAGATATTCTGCATTCGCCTCATTTGCATTATAACTAATTCCGCAAATGGCTGCGACGTACTTAAACGGAGGGTTGAATTTATAATGTATTTCAATCTGAACAGGGGCTCTGAATTAAGGGGTTGTAGTAATCTGAACAGGGACTCAGAAGGTCGTGAGTTTACAGAAATTACACTATTAATTGCTATAAAGTAAATGGTTCTAAATTTGATAGAAATAATAATATAACATACTTATTTTTAAAATACACAGTCATGTGATTTGAGAAAGCACATCATTGAACACTTTCAGGGTCAGGTTGGGTAACCATCATTTCTCCAAAGTTACTACCAGTGTATGAGACGTCGAATTTTGCATTTGTGGTATGTGTATGTATGTTTTTGCAAGTATATATGTCCGTATGTATGTATGTATGTATGTATGTATGTATGTATGTATGTATGTATGTATGTATGTATGTATGTATGTATGTATGTATGTATGTATGTATGTATGTATGTATGTATGTATGTATGTATGTATGCATGTATGTATGTATGTATGTATGTATGTATGTATGTATGTATGTATGTGTATATGTATGTATTGTATCATATATATGTTAAGTGTATGTACTATATACAATTTTAATCTGCCTTTTTTTGCTCTTCTCTTGCACTACTGTTCCCTGCGTTAACATCATCTGTCACCAGCATGAGTATACTGGTAGAGATCTCTTTTAGAGATAATTTCGTTGTTGTTGTAAGATTTAATAAAGATTATTGATAGATAGATAGATATATATATATATTATTTAATAAAGAATATTGATTTTAATAGAATGATTTAATCATTTTAATTGCAGATTCTTTTTGGAAATTCGTTAAGTGTGTGTCACCACCTCATAGTGAAAATAAATATTTTCATTTCATTTTAATTTTTCATGTTGAAGAGCCTTCAAGCCTCCAAATGATGCTGATTTATTAATATTTCGTAAATAAAATTTATGTTTAGTTTGTAAGATACATATTTAAATATTATTATATATAATTAACATGTAACGCGCGGCTAGGTAACAAAAAAAAAAAAGTTACTACAGGCTTCAGTACCGACCATAGAATACCATCTAAACAATTTTTTCTAAATGTTAAAATTATACCTGGTACAGATTTATTATTAGATATGTCTATAACATATTTTAGATAAGCCTACGTCTTTTTTACTTAATATATAGTTTTTAAGTTTTCGTACTATGTTATTATTTAAGGCACAAAATGATATTTAATAATAAATATAGACCTTGAAATACGAATACTAGCAACCGTCTAATATAGATTCAGGTTTCGTATAAACTGGACCATTTTAGTTATTTTCGAGGCCATTATAAACTTAGTTGGACTTATGCAATCTACAAAACTATGCAATCCGTAATCCCTTAAGAATTTTAAAGCGTTGAAACTTTAAGCGGTTAGCATTAGCCGGGATTGTTTCTTAAATACGTTATCTGATACTAACGATGGATGAACTTTGCAACAGTATCAGTGTTCACAGCAACTTGCTGCTGTCCAAACGGTAGCGGGTTCGATCCCTCTCGTGACAAATAACATATTTGAATAAGCCATACGAGCGTTTATTGTAGTCTAGTTTGTTTGGGCTATGTTTTCGGAAACGTGACCCAGGGATCATTCTACGGGGATCGTTGAGTATGAGAAATTTTTTTTCAGGTAAGCTTAGTTTATGACATTAGACACTGTGTGTACACAGATGTGTTTGCGTGTGAGGACGAAATTGTGACATGAGAGACATCGGAGCCACTGGTCATTTATGTACTATATTCTGTTATCTAAAAAATATTTATGGGAGACACACGATATGATGTTACTGTAGTGTGAGCCGGAACCAGACAGCTGAGAGGGCACTTTTTGTCTGTGCCATAGATTCGAAAGACACCGTGTTTTAGCGCAGATAATAAGATTAAGATAACTATTAATAAGAATAAGATTAAGATAATTATTAAATAAAGATTAAGATTAATCTAAATGGAGACAATAATAATCAAAATATATATAGAGCAATTTATATGCACGAGGCCGATCTGTTTCTGATATTTGTTGTGACGCAAAAATCATTGTCACACTCGACTATCACATTTAAATATAGTATTGTAAGAATTTCGTGTGGCGTTTTCTGTAGTCGAAATAAAGCTTAACATCGTGTTTGACTTAGCTCTGAGGCGTGACCTATCTCTAATGTAGGTGACCTGCCTATTCATACTTTACTGTTGTTCCATAACCCACATCCAGTGTATTGACTTACAAGTATGCATAGCACTTCTTGATTCACTTTGTGAAAACCTGTTGTTTAACAGATAAGATACGGCTTGCATGATTAATTTGCTTTTTTTTAAACGACTTCAGTAAATGAGGTAAGAGACCATTCATTAATTACGCAAGGGTCTCAAGGGAGATGTATAGAATGAAGGGGTTAAGAAAACCTATACTAATTTTATCTGGGAGAGGGGGTAAAACCCATTCTTACGTAATATTTTATAAGTCGAAATTAACTATTACAAATCTAGTTATATTTCGGATGCTGAATGATTTTCTTTATTCTATATTGTGTATTTTTTTTAATATCTTAATTTATTAAAATCTTAAATATGTTTTCATAACTTTGATAATCCGAGAATCGAATCTTGCGTAAGAAGAATGGGGGAGATCTTATGTACCCTTACATGGAGGTGGGGGGTTGTCAAAAATCATCAAAATCATCCTTACGCAATTAATGAACGACATACATCATGAGTCTTAGCACGATGTTTTCTTAACAACAAAAGATATTTACAAATAATTCCAAGAAAACAAACCTTATATTATTTTATTAATATTGCTTACTAGCTACGCCCGTGACATCGTTCGTGATTGTCATTTCTTTCATCAAACTTATAACATAAAGTACGCTAGCTTAAGATGAGCGAAGACGTACGTTCAAAGGTACGATAAGATTTCAAAGTTACTTTGACTTATTTCTGAGAGTTATTACGACTATAATTTCTAACATGACAAACAAAGTTACAAATTTGTAAATTTTTGTTATAAGCAAGTTTTCTTGTATATTACGTATTTGGCGGGTAATTTAAGTTCTAGGAAACAATGTTAAAGTAAAATTATTAATGTATAACTGGGAAATTGGTGATAAATTACAATTTTTCATTACTAAAAGTGTGACAACCCTATACACGATGACATTTGGTTTGTTTACATAAATTCCACATCGAATTTAGCTCAAGTATAATTGTCTAGTTAGCTTTCTGCCATTATTATTTTTTCTCTCTTTTTCTTTGTGTATAATATTACGATGTGGATAACGGTGCTGGTTGTGTAATTAGTTAAGAATATTTTAAATATTAAGATACCATATAAACTTTTATTATGCAATTGTTTGTTGTACTGAATAAAATAAAATAAAATAAAATAAAAATAAACCAAATATCTTGTAATATTAACGATACAATCTTTAAAATATCCCCTTTCTAATAAAACAAGAATGAACAAGATTTCGTAATGTATTAATGAATTAAAACGAAGAACACATTTTGACTTTCACCCTTTCTACCAATGACACAGAAATGAATTTCGAAATAGTGTCTTGTGTTCTAGCTCGTAGTATGAACTCAAATCGTGCCCAGTTTCATTCTAATATTCATCCTGTAGTTTTGTAGTTATTCGCGGCTAAGATACAGTCCGACAGACATAATCATTATTGATATTATAAACCTAAAAGTAAGTTTCTTTGTTTGTTTATTTGTTCCACTTTTACGGCTCAAACGCTTAAATGATAGCCATGAAATTTGGCACGCACATATGAGTAGCTTAGTACCCCGAAAAGAACAAATGCTACCGTTCAACCCGAAAAAAATGCATAGTAGAAGCGTTCAAGAAAATTCTAAACTTATCCGTTATTTTCATCACATATTTTGTTATAATATATTTCAAAGTGAATCTTCTAATGTATCCATCAAAACAAATCCTTGATTTGACTGTCAAGATGATTTTATCCGAATATATTTTTAGACCCTTTTCCATATCCGAAAATTGGTTTCGGCAAGCTAATGGTTTTTAATGTGTTTCTGTTTTTCCTTTTGCTAAGACATCAGTTTTTATCAGTGTTATCGATAATCCGTATTTAATCTTTTGGTTCTATTTTTATCCGTTATTTTAAATATATTTTTGAGGGAGACACTTGATAATCTGTTGCAATCGTCGAAGCCAGAAACAGAGAGGGCGCCACACAGACGTTTGTCCACATACTCAAATATTGCTCTTTGAGTGCATAGCAAGGAATTTATATACAAACTGGAATGCGCACGTGTACTTAAAAAACGTTCCTAAGACTGAGGTTGCATTTCTTTCTACCATGGATTCAAGGCAACTAATAAGAAAGAGACAAAATACCAGTAGTCAACGAAATGCTCGGAACGATTTTTTCACTTTACATGTTGAACACAAATGTCAACCTTATCTCAGTTTTTTCAAGGTCCATATTTAAATATACAATTTTTTTAAGTGAGCTTTCCAGTTATGGTATAAATTCCTTGTTGCAGATATAAATGAAGAAAGTAATCAACAATACATATAAAGAGCACTACCTATAATTATATTTCGAAAATTTTTAAACAAATTAGTTATAGCTCTGCAGTGCTGACGTCACCACTTTCATTATTTTCACTCATGATAACCAACACAAATGAATAAGCACAAAACATTTTACAAATCGATTTTATTATAATTTACAACAAACTGCTTAGACTAATAAATACAATGTCCTTAACTACACAGCTCTACAAGGTAATATAGAATAATGGGTACTTACAAGACACGTCCGTCTGCTCGAAGAGTCCAAGTTAAAGTACTCTTTACCGAAGCATTAAAGAAAATGGTATGACAACAACTGCTGTCGTATTTGACTAAACGCGATTACACTTTTTATTACCAAATAAATTAAGTTAAGATTTCATAATTCACTAATTGATTTTAGACTAACGATAGGATATTTAAAACATTTTAAGAACGCCTTATTTTAAAAAAAAATACATAAAACATAATATTCTATATCATTATGTATCTCATCAATTGAAAAATAAAATTACAATTCTTCTGAAATGAAACTTTATCAACATTAACAATTTAGAACGAGTTCTTTATGTAATCGTAAAACTCAATGTCCCGGTTGGTTCAACCAATTTTTTTTCAACTAAATTTGAAAAGTTTTTAATTATTGACTCTCCCATGAATTGTATAATAATCATACGAGTTTCAATAATAATTTAAATACTCGAATGTTTGTATTTTTGTGTGGCCTTGCGAAATAGATAAAAAATTATCTAAATGCGATTTGCCTGGATCGGAGATGTACCCGAATAATGTTGTACGATTATGCTATTTCAATCGTGTTCCAATAATATAATTGATGATGATGAAATATATTGATTGACCACTGGTTAACAAATGTAGATATTTGATATAAAAGGTAAAACCTTATTATTAAGCGTTAGAATTTTTAATCAATTTATTCAGGCGTCTGTACGATGTCTTTCATCATGACTGAACAAGGGTTGAATTTCAAACAAATAGCAGTTGAAAATTCAGCGGCGTAAGTCTAGATTTAAGCTTCCGTAACGTTCCCGTTCTAATCGGCTGTAATGAATCACAAGTTCTTATCACTGTTTGTGTTAGTGTTGGTCAACATCTAGGTTAGTTCTAGCATATAACATTTTTCTTTGTTAATTCAAAGCCAAAATAAGATAGTTTAGATCTCAATACACACGTCTGTTAAAATGTCAGACACATAACTAAATATTTTTCTAATTCTGTTCTACCAAAGCATAAAGGCACCAACATTTTCTTTAGAAATATTATCTCAATACCTTTAATATATTTCAAAAATTTAAGTAATTACTATATGGTACGAAATTCCGTAATTAACTTGCAAGCTAATATATTCAGCAAGTTGCCACGTGACGTTATTATCATCATAATTAAGACAGCGTGGGTTCGATCTTGTCGCTTTTAATTTTAAAACGATCTCAAAAAATGAGGTCCTCAATTCCTTTCCTTGCGTGGCTTTGGCGCAAATGATACCTCCTATACATTTAAAAATGTCATAACATTTAAAGGATAGAGCTAGAAGGACGAAAAAGAAAGCTATCCATGGAGAGCAAACGAAGGCCGAATTTCTGTGAAAGTGCAGTAACATAGTTTGAATCCTGAGCAAATTATAATAAATACCTATACCTAGTTTTCATCACTACTTCTTGCTCAAAATTATTTTTTTAAAACTGACCACTCGTTACGTAATGACTTTTTCATCATTTTTTAAAATATTTAATACTAGCCATATTAAAAAAAGTAATTTAAATTAACAATGCTCGTAATCAACGCTGAATAAAGTTCTCAGGTGTTGCCTCGTTCTGTTTTAACGAATAATTATTTTAATTGTTATAAAGAATTAAAGTCTTTATGTGTCGTGGATACAGGTTTTTATTTAATACTAATGAAGTGGAAGTCATTAAAATATTTTTTTAAGGTAATGGGTTTATTTTTTGTGTATTCGATGTTGTTTTAGCAAGAATTGGTCCGATTCAGAATTTATTTTTGCTTTAGGTATATCATGTTTATTTTGCTTATAAATAAACATGTTTAACAAACGAGTACACACACGGTTGTAAGGTTCTTAAGGTAGTTAATGCCTATTACGTAACAGCCGACTGATATACACTTTTTTTTTGTAATAATAATTTACATAAGTAATTCATATATAAATATATATGTATTAGAACCCTGGAGCAGAAGGCAGGGTCACTGCCGACTGCGTCGACTTATGTCACAAAAACATCACGCTTTGTATTATAAAGGTCAAGCACGGGTGTTTAACGAAGACTGAAAGTATTTTAAAAGAAGCGATGACGGAGCTCGGAATGGACGACCGTTCTGTTGTAGTGGTGCGAGTAGTCACCTCAAAACGCGCGCCGATGGTCGCGGGTTCGATTCCCGCTCGAGATATGTGTATAAATATTTGTTTCCGGTCTGGGTGTATGTCCTTGTAAGTTTCCCCACCGTGCCTCGAAAAGCACGTAAAGCCGTCGGTCCCGGTTGTTATCATAGACACCTTATAAAAATCGTAACTCGTAATAGAGAAATTATCCGCCAACCCAGAGTGCAGCAGCGTGGTGGATTTCTCCTCCAACCATTCTTTTATATGGAGAAGAGTCCTTCGCTGAGCAGTGGATGGTTTACAGGCTTATACAGGATAACGGAGCTTACACAGGCATAAATACATACCGAACCGACAAATTTATAGAACTTCCAGAATCGTGAATCGATTTAAAAGTGCTTGTTAAAGCCTAGTTGTAAATAGGATGTGCGTTGAAATACTCGCTTCGTAATACAGTGAATAAACATAAAATTAATATAATCACCCCACACTTAATGGCCATGGTATAATATGAATTGTTGGTGAAGTTGGTGGTCCAAAAACACACAATACACAAGCAAAAATTCCCAGACTTTTCAACAAAACAAACATCCAGATTTCAAAGATTATTTTTTTAAATCTATTTTTATTTTAGTTATTTTATTCAATATGGCCATACCAACCTTATCATAACTTAACCTACAACAAGACTACACAAAAGAACCAAAAGTTATTTTAGGAAAAATAATTATTGATTCAAAATAATATTTACCAGTACCGGATCAGCAGCAGTGAATGTTGAGTGTTCTAATTCTTAAGATTTATACCTAACCATGAGAGCTATTGTGTAAATAGGATATTTGTGAGGCTGTCCACTCAGAGCAAAGGTCGGGTGACGGTTATCTCAGTCAAGCTTAACTTGTTTACGCGTTATTTCAATACAAACATGCATCTGGTTTTAGGTTATTTGTGGTTTTATTTGCCAGTTTTGTCTTGTTTTCGAAGATTCAATATAAAGATGGAAATAGTGAACTATTATTATATTATATTATTGACAATCGTTCTTGTTTAGTGGTGACGGTAGTTTCAATAATGCCGACGGTCGCGTGTTCGATGCATTTCAGTGAGACTATTACGTAACTCGCGCAATCGCGAGAAATCGCTGTGGTGTCGAATTTCAATACTATCTGAGCCTCAATTAGTTACGTAATAGTCCACTGAGTTGGTATTTGTGTTAAAACATATTTTTTCTAGTTTGAGTGTTTATCCACGTGTGTATATCTACCGTGTGTCGGAGAGTTGTAATCATAAATATTTGAAAATGATCGTTACTTTTCGAGGAGTATTTATGCCCGAACTTGGAGTGAAGCAGCGTGGGAAATTAAGAAAGATATTATTAGAAAAGATAATTTTATCAGAAGTGGAAAATTTAGTTTAGTTCAATTCAGTGTTGTACAAATATTAAACTAAGAGAAACCGCGAGTAACATAGAACAAAGCGTAAATATAACAAAATCAGGACTTAATGAAGAAACTAGCGTCATCTAAACACTCAGGGAGTTTACAACGTAAACGTCGTTTCGTATCAGAGAGGGAACTGCATAAATCAACCTACAGTTCATGCTCTAGGCAGCTCTTAGTGCTGTCGACAGGGATTTATAACGTGGCGTAATATATGCTTTGATTTCAACTAGTTCATTATGCCTGTTTATATATCTCTCGAATTAACTCATTCGATTATATTTATTTAACCCTTTCCCTTCCAGCGTCACATATATGTGACGACCCGATTTTCTTTACTATGCCCGGTGTCACGAATATGCGACGAGTGTTCATTATCAATATATGATAACTGTTGTATCAAGTCGTATTGCACATAAATGTATAATGTTATAAAATATTGTATTGGCCTGGCAATAATTACAGTGGTTTATAAGATCCAAGCGGTTTTTCTTCTGAGGCCCTGGTAGCGAAAGGGTTAAGGATTCTGAAATTGTTAACTGGAACTTTCCATCCATCATTTATGTATATAAGTTACATTGCAATATATTGTGTTAATGTGTGATTTTTTATAGCTTATAATTATAGATTTATTTTGTAATATTAACTAATACCTTGATAATAAACACCTCACATTCAACAGCTCCCAGTAGGAAGAACAACAAATGACGACCGTTCTGGTGTAATGGTGCGAGGAGTCGCCTCAACGCCAAAGGTCGCAAGTTCAATCCCAGCTCGGAGTAGAGTAGTAGTTTCGATTTCGGGTGTAATATCCTTGTGGGTGTCCCCATCGCGCCTCGGAGAACACTTAAAGCCATCGATCCCGGTTCTTATCAAAGACACCTGGTAACGATAGTTACTCATAGTAGAGAAATTATCCCTCAGTGGAGCAGCGTGATGAATTAAGCTCCAACCCTTCTCCTACATAGAGAGGAGACCTTTGCCCAGCAGTGGGTTGTTTACAGGCTGATTCAATTCAGTTCTGTTCAGTAGGAAGAAATTCTGTGGCGGGGGTTAGGAAATACACACAGCGTCGAAAATCTTTATTTCCAATACAAAAAAAAAAAAAAAATGCTACGCAACAATAATAAATTATTAATAATAAATTATAAATAATAAATTATTATAAATTATTAATAATTCTAAGTAGAAGTAAGACAAATATTGTTTTAATATTCAAAATTATAATCGGCTTGTAACATCTATATTATATTATGTTATTAAAAAGGTACGTATATAAATAAAATCGCACGTATATAAATCAAATTTTAAGATTTTGTCGATAAAAACTCATATTACTTATTCTGTAAAAAATTATATTTAAGATATTGCTTAAAGTAATAATTTGTGCCCTCGAATCAATCTTTGTAATATTTTTTTCCGCATATTATTATGTATGTATTAAAAAAGTATAAAAGATAAGTAAGTGGAATTAAAAATTGGAATTAGAATTTAATTGGTTATTCTTATATTCAAGAAAATTTTGCAGAATTTTTATTAATTTATATACTATCATCGTTCATTTGCTGTTCAGGCTATTCTTTTGTGGAATGCTCTACCCTTACATATTCGTAAAGCTCAGAGTATTTTAACATTTAAACAACTTGTAAAAGATTATTATCAGTCTCTCGATGTGACGTAATTATATTTATATATTTATTTATCAGTAATTACTGTATATATTTTGTTACGTATATATTTATATAGATATATATGTTAGTCTAGGGTTTGCTGTATATTTTTGCTTATTATACGCCACCTACCTATTTCTTCTTCTCAAATTGTAACCTAAGGTTGCCTGAAAGAAATCTCTATCGAGCGATAAGGCCGCCTTTTTGTGCAGTTTCTTTTATAATTTTTTTTACTATAATATTTTCTGTGTGGTGTACAATAAGAATATATAATAACAATAATAATAATTTATTACAAAAGAGTTCTGATTTTCTTTCCAATTCTTTTCGGTAGAATTTTAATTTCAAGTCTGTGGTTCACTGTTTTATTACGAGTATGGAATATAGACATTACGAGTATAAGCGAGATGACATGAGTGGATTTGAAAAAAAGGTAATTCGAAATCGTCTCAAAATATTTATTCGGATAGAGTAAATTTTGAGTTTCAGAACGTGTGGTTAAATTATTGAAATATATATCGAAATATAATCGAAAATTTGCAAGTTTGAATCCGGGCTGGTACTGCTGAGTTTTCGAATCCTACAGTTTGAAAATTTATCTTGTTTAGAAGGAACACGCTATGAGTCTAACACCCAACTCACAATGTATTAGCATGCTAAATTAATATTCAACCCTTCGCTTTAATAAATATTGATTTCTCTTATATCCATATTACGCTTGAGAATTTTTTCTTATAATGTAAGAGGGGGCAAACGGGTATTCGGTTCATCTGGTGGCAAGTGAAAGCGACATCCATAGACATCCGCTACACCAGAGGATTAGCAGGAGCGTTGCCGGCCTTTCAAATAAGAGTGTGTTCTTTTCTTAAAGGTCCCTAAGTCGTATAGGTTCGGAAATACCGTAGGTACCGTAGGCAGCTGGTCCATATAGTGGTAGTGCAAGGCAGGAAATGCCGTAAAAATCGGGTTGTTGTAGAATTACTTACTAACTTAAAAATTAATTGAAAAGTAATTCGTCGTCACCTGTAATTTAAATTGACTGATTGACATTACCTATATTGACTTACATGATTTTATTTAATTCAATGTTAAATTATATATTTTTTTATCTTTGCTTACTTCTGTTATAATGTTGTTGTATTTTATTTTATGTTTTCTGTGTTCTACTTGTGACTCCTACTGTAAAATAATGTTGATTTTTATGGACTTCTTGTCCGAAATAAACGTTTTATTATTATTATTATTATTATTTAGTAGAGAAACTCTTGCCAATCAATGGTAGAGCAGCGTGGTTTATTCAGCTTCAATCCTTCTCTTTATCATCTATTCTATATGGCAATAGATATTTGAACAGCAGTAGAACATTTAAGGAGTATTTTATTTCAGTAAATTTAGATTTTTTTTCATTTTCGGTCAAAGAGGATATGTTTTTATGGACGTCAAAATATACTGGCGCCGCGTACTGACAATGTGCGAGATGTCATATTGTGATTTATTATAATGGTACAACGCCATCAAACATAATTTCCACGTTAGAAATACGTAGCTTTATGGCGTTTTAGCGTAACTGAAATAAACATCCACATGTCAGATCATTTCCCTACTATGAGTAACGATAGCTATCAAATGTCTGTGATAACAAACGATAGGATTATTACGTAACTTGCGCGATCGTGAGAAATCGCTGTGGTGTCAAATTTCAATATTAATTGAGGCTCAGCTAGTATTGAAATTTGACACCACAGTGATTTCTTGTGATCGCGCAAGTTACGTAATAGTCTCACTGGACTCGCTTTAGATACTCTCCGAGGCACAACGTGGAGACTTACAAGAGTCACACATATACACCGAGACTAGAAACAAATATTTGTACAAATATAAAATATCTACCTCGAGCGAGAATCGAGCCAGCTACCGCCGGCGGTAGGATGACTACTCGCACCACTACACCAGTACGGTTTTCATATTTTTCTTTGTCAGCTTTGTTTTTTTTTTTAATTTCCTTCTTCTGACCATGTCCCTTATTGTTTATGTAAATAGATATGCAAATTGTATCTCAGGTGTATTAAAGAGTAACAATCCGTATCGTACACTGCTTAGAAAGCCAATGGCATGCATAATAGAGAACCAATTTGCATGTTCAGCGACCCACACGCCCCGGGGACCTAATCGTTATAAAACTCTTTATAAAGTACTACGTGTACACTTTATACGGAAGACACATTACATTACATGTAATATTTTTATGATACAATAACAAAAAAGTATTTACTTATTTTAAAAAAAATCGTACCATATTTTTGTCTGCGTTAAGTGAAGCTAGAAAAGCAAAACTATTGAGTTTCTTTATTCAAAGCTTTTAATTGTACTTATAAAACTTTGTAGCTTTACAACAATTAAATTAATTATTATTAATTAGGAGTTAAAAATTGTCAGAAAAATATGTAACTAAGAAAGAAATTTAAATAAAACTAATACTCTCTATCTTTAATTAATTTTTTACACATTTATATTCGTAAATAAATGAATTTAATTATCCACTCAATATGAAACAAAATGAACATGATATTTCACAAGGAATTTGCATAATTGCATTTGTACATATACAAATAAAATGAGTTATGACTTTCACATTTACTTTTCATAGATATTATGACAATATAGATCGGTAGAAATGTTTCAGCATTGTGTCAGTTTGGTTAATAATTTTGTATTTGAAAATAAATATACTTAATTGAATACAAAAAATATAAATATTATACAATAATAAACGTCTCACACTCAACGTTAGTAGGATGTTTATCCTGTGTCGGGGGTCCGGAAAGAGACACAACATACAAGCACAAACGCCCAGACCACGACAAATATCCGTATGGCCTATACAAATATTTGTCATGTGCGGGGATCGAACCCGCGATCGTTAGCGCATAAGCCAGTTGCTGTGACCACTGCGCCAACGCGTCGTCATTCATCGTCATGAAACCAGTATAAAGAACGCAGGTGATCTCATGCCTAGAATATTTCTGATTTTTAATTCTAAAACGGCTTTTTTAGACAAC
Source organism: Euphydryas editha (assembly GCA_036937285.1). NCBI lineage: Eukaryota > Metazoa > Arthropoda > Insecta > Lepidoptera > Nymphalidae > Euphydryas > Euphydryas editha. The sequence continues at coordinate 18,710,008 of JAUPFZ010000019.1, forward strand.
TTTTGAGCATAGGATAAAATATACTACGAATAGTAACGGTAAGGAAGTAAAAATACAAAAACAATAATATGGTATAGTCTCATAAATGTATATATAAACATAATATTATAAAGTTTATCTCAAATATACATTATACATATCGCATCGCATCGCATCAGCATATCGCAGTCCACTGGACATAGGCCTCCCCAAGCTCGCGCCAAATATCCCGGTTTTCCGCAATCCTCATCCAGCCTCCGCCGGCGATCTTGCGTAAGTAAGGTCCTATATATTATACACATATTATTAATAATATAATATATTGAAAGATGAGTATATAAAGGCAATTATTTTGTATTTAGCATTTAGCGATATAAATTGCTCGTTAAGACGTAATTGTATATTAATACATGTAAGGTCCCTGAATTATATATTTGATTGATTAATCGATTTCAGCCTTCTGATATAAATGTGTTTAAGCATAGAGTTGTTTGCCCAGCTGTGGGAAGCTTACAGGCTGACTTAGTTCACATCAATTCACAAAATATTTAGCTACATTGTATCATTTAGAAAAAGTTGTAATTTGTTGTAATTCCCCGCGGGTCGGATCGGTAACGTAAATCAAAATTAATGAAATTATCCGTTATAATTTGAATTGAGAGAAAAAAAAAGATTATTTTTTTTTCATACCACTTACGCATTTATACTCGACACTGATATATGAGGCGATATATGATTACGAGATTTTTTTATAGAATTTACCGAAATTACTATCACGTATTGAGCTTGACTCTTTGACTCTAATCAGACGTCAAACGAAAACTCACTTTAATTTATTAGAAGAAATAACGTAACGATAATTTCTTTGAGAAATTCAATTGTATGTAATCAGAATTAAGGATGAAAGAGGAAAGGTTACAAGGGCAACTTCTTCCTCTCCTAGATGCGAATGTAATATATGATTAGAAAGTACTAAAGTTTTTATAAGTACTAACTTATGATTAAATACGTTATTTTTTTAAAATGTCACTGAATATTTTATATTACGATTTAATTTTATAATTACAAAATAGTTAACAGTTAAGGTATACACCATTTTACATGTCATAAATACAATGTCACGACACAAAAGAGCGGTTGGGAATACGAGATATACGTCTCTTACGACGTTATTCGAAGACGAAGAACATACAGACTGGGGAATAGTGAATTGCAAAGGTCGTACTGTACTTAAACGTGTGGAGCCGAAACAACTGAATATGTATTAGAACTTGAACAATACGTGACCGTTTCATACATATACATATATAGTGAAACATGTTTAATTTCGCAGCGACACGGTGTGAATAAGTCCACAATATCTTCCATTCGAGTTACAAGTTAATCAATCACCTTTCGGTTTTCGATACATGTGATTCTGGACTGATCTTAATCAGCCTGTAAGCGTCCCACTGCTGGGCAAAAGCCTCTTATTCAGTTAAATCTAATCGAACACATGCTTTTGTCTATAACTGAGTGTATATATTTATTATTACTCGTCCGCAGAAGGTTTGCTGATGATTACCCCTCCCTCTGGAGATGACCGCGTCCCTCGTCCGTCTGATACGTACTGCTAACAACGCACCCGATACATACGTGTAATTTTTTGCTTTCGCTCCGAATTAATTCTTTGTTGTTTTGTTAGGTTTTACCTTTTTTTGTTAGTTATTTGTGTTCGTTGTTTGGAACCATTAAACTATTATTTTACGGATTTTTGATCGGACGTTTCGTTCATTCATTCAATATAAATACATAAAAATATATAATCTACGCAATAACAACAGCGTTTTTTATTTACTATTTAACATTACACTTTATATTAAATTTATAATTCGATCGAGACTATTTTTTTTAGTTTGGTGTAAAATAATACTATAATAATCTACCTTTATGTGAGCTTTTTTTTTCAACCCTACTGACTATTGACGCGTGACGTCACAAGGCCATCGGCAAAGTTTCTGCGCACGGATAGTAGAATAATTTATCGTTATCAGACGTATTTCATAGTCGTGTACTTTATTATTCATTTCAAGGGAATCGATAGAAATTATAACTTTTTATTGTCACTTATAGAAGTGATCGCAAAGGCATTAATTTACCATGAAAATCGCCTTAAAACCGGTGGTCGCCGATTTGATTTCCGACCGAGGCAGATATTTTTATGGTACAAATATTTGTTTCTGGTCTGGGTGTATTTCCTTTTGAGCCTCTCCATCGTGCCTCGGAGAGTACGTAAAGTCGTCGGATCCGGTTGTTATTATTGATATTTGACAGTGATCTCACGGTAGAGAAAGTATCCGCCAACACACAGTGGAGCAAGTTGGTGGTTTAAGCTCGATCCCTTCTCCTATATGAAGAAGAGGTACCAGAGAGAAGTAAAGGTAAAGTCAGGTAAGAAGAGAGCCCAGTAATGGGACGTTTACAGATGAATCGATCAATTTATTGTGCGTTTTTCTGTTACCTTGTACGAGTATGGTTGTAGCTGTCCATTCAAATTATTTCAATTTTAATTTTTTTTTTATAATTTCTATAATTTTTGATAGAACGCAGCGATTTTGATGAAACAAAGACTAACTGTAAAGTGTAACTGTAACCTCCGGATATGATTCATGATTTATATGCTAATTTTTTAACATAAACTGAGTACTTTAGAAGTGATGTGTGTTTAAATGAACAGACATATTATTTATTTATTTATTTTATTTAGGACAACAAACAATTGCACAATAAAGTTACATAACAGTACTTAAACTATGTATCGACTAAATAATTGTACAACCAATGGCGTTATCCACAGTTTACTATGCCTAAATACAGAGAATTTAACAATATATTTAACTAAAATGTTTTCAAAAAATGAAATAATATAGTGCCTATAAAGACTTCAAGAAAGAAAAAGAAAAAAAAACACAAAAGTAATTTGAACATGTTATACGAGTATAAACTAGCGATTGAGTACATACATACTTAATGATAATTAATTATTATTATCGTTCAGATAAAACCTCATGTAATAAAAAAATTTTGAATTGAGAAGAAGTGACTGCAAAGATATCATATAGACAGACAGACAGACATTTCTAATAATTATAAAAATGTATATACGAGTATTTAGTGAATTTAGCCTAATAATAATCTAAATAAATTTTCTTAAAATAATTCTAAAATAAAGACAGCAAAATTTACTATTTTATTATATGTACCTTTAGAAGTATCAGTAAATACTATTAAATTCAAAATTGTTATTTTTTTTTTAAGAAAAAATGTATGTTTTACATGAGTTTAGGTTTTCTATAAAATAAATGTAAAATATATTTGAAACTGATTTGATAAAATAAATAAAGTTTCCGGGGAAATAGCTAATTTTGTAGCCATGGATTGTTCGTAAACGATGTTCCGGGCGGTAGTTGAGCTATAAAAGGATGTAGGGTGAAGGGGCGAAGTAATGTTTTAAAGTTTTTAATTAAACTTCGAGAAAAGTCACCTACAGTCTTTGACAAGCGACGCGGAAGGATAATCATAGTTTTTCGAACCACTTTTATGAAGTAATTATGTAACTATTAAAAATGTAATTTTCGACGCTGGAACACTAAATTTTTAGAAGTTAAGTACTAGACAAGTAATAAATTTTTTTGTAAAACATAATAACATATTAAATATGAAAAGAGAAATTTGAATAATTGAGAAATAAAGTACTAACTAAATGAAATTTATTTTTGATTAAATTTTTTGTCTTGTTAATTTTCTTTTCATATCAAGACGAGTTCCATTATAAACTAATAATAAAAAATAAAAAAAACTCCTAATTAAGTATTTATTAGGTTTGAAAATATATATTTTTTTTGTTTCATTTTAAACATAATTAATATCTACATTTTGTAACTAATCTATCGTTGTCGCTAAAAATATGCGTAAAAATATAACTATTTTTATTGTTTGACTCGTGATATCGTCTAATTAGGTAAGTAACCATTTTAAATTGTTTTTATTTTAAAAGTCTATTATCATAAGTTTAACAGACTAGCTAGAAATAAAACTGAACTGAATCGGTCCGTAAAGGTCCCACTACTGGGCAAAGGCCTCTTCTCCATATAGGAGAAGGGTTGCAGCATAATACGCCATGCTGCTCCACTGCGGGTTGGCTGATAATTAATTTTCCCTATCATGAATAACGATCGCTATCAGGTGTTTATGATAACAAACGGGACCAATGGCTTTACGTGCTTTCCGAGGCACGGTGGGGAGACCCACAAGAACATATACCCAGAGCGGAAACAAATATTTATACAAATACACATATCTGCCCCGGGTGGGAATCGAACCCGCGACCACCGGCATTGAGGCGACTACTCGCTATACCAGACCGGTCGTCATAAATTAAACACATACTATTAAATAAATACGTTTGACATACACACACGGTCTTCTGTTCCTAATGTCGGCAACTCAATGTCTCTGTTTTAACAGTCGACTGATAAACTTTTTTAGTCTTTATTTTGTAATATATACGTATAAATAATACATATATAAATAATTATATATTACACCAGACTAGGGGCGGAAATCGAACCCACAATCCTAGAGCAGAAAGCTGGGTCATTGCCAACTGTGCCAACGAGCTAGAATTTTTATTTTATTTTGATATAGAAATTATTCTAATAAACTTTATTTAGTATATTTTATTCATGTGGAAGAGTCGTCTATTGGTTTTTTTTTCCAGCATCCGTTATTGCCTACAAAAACAATGACACCAAAGTCATGTCATAAGCATTTTTTTAAATTGTTATACTTTAACTAGACCCCATACAGAAATTTTTGTAAAGCAATTTTTGGAAAAACGAATATAATGTTATGGAACAAGTAAAATTTATAAAATCTTTCTTAAAATGTTACGGCGATCAATGCTACAAGGGTCGATCGTATGCTACACCGTAGCCGACCGCGACGCTACGATCATCCCAAGAGAGCATTGTATCTCTACGACAGCAATGTGTGCTACGATGAAATAACATTTGTGGATTTCGCTATTGAAATTTTTATATCGTATTGTGATTTCAAAAGATTTTTATAAAGATAAATCGAATATGCCACGTGACAAAATAAAGTATAAAAGAACAAAACCAAATCTAATTTTTGAATTCTTTTACATTTTGTACAGTACTTCAGTTATTCGTTTATGTATTCTTTATTTAATACTATTTGAGTTCTTTTAACTCCGATTTAACATCTATAATACGTACCATGTACGTGAGGTGTGAGAAGGGAGATGTCATCTCTCCGAATCTTTTTACCGCAGCATTGGAAGGCGCTTTCAAGCTTCTGGATTGGAAAGGATTCGGCATCAACATAAATGGCGAGTACATAACTCACCTTCGATTTGCTGATGTCGTGCTTATGGCAGAATCCCTGGAAGATCTCAGTATTATGCTCAGTGACCTCGATGGATTTTCCCAACGGGTGGGCCTTAAAATGAATATGGACAAGACAAAAATCATGTCAAATGTCCATGTCGTGCCCACCCCAATATCGGTAGGAGATTCTACTCTCAAAGTTGTTGACGTGTACATCTACCTAGAATAAAACGTCTAACTTGGTAGTTCCAACTTCGAGAAGGAGGTCAATCGTCGAATCCAGCTAGGATGGGTAGCATTCGGGAAGCTAAAAAACGTCTTTTCATGCGTCATATCTTAGTGCCTGAAGTCGAAAGTCTTCGACCAATGTGTTTTACCAGTGATGACATACGGATCTGAGACGTGGTCTCTGACTATGTGCTATGTTTGGTATTTCTCTCCGAGATCGAATCAGGAATGATGAGATCCGCAGACGAACGAAGATTTCCGACATAGCCCAGCGGATTTGAAATCTGAAGTGGCAGTGGGCAGAGCACATAGCTCGTAAAACTGATGGCCAATGGAGCAGACAGGTTTTCGAGTAGAGACCACGTACCGGCAAACGCAGCGTCGGACGGTCGTCCGCGAGATGGAAAGACGACTTGAGGAAAGTTGCTGAAAGCCGTTGCATGTAGGCTGATTTGAACCGGTCGCTCTGGAGGTTGACGGGGGAGGCCTACGTTCAGTAGTAACCATCCAATGGCTGATATGATGATGATAATGACGATGATGTTTAGAGAGTAGTCTGTTTCTAACAGTACATAAAAATATTAAAATACGTTTTACTGTTCCTAAAAATGTTACAAGTATTTTCATAATATTTCGTGTAATATATAAAATTTATGAATTCTTTGAATAAAAAAGTATGAACACATAAACTTGTTATTTTTATTAGTTTTATTGTTGAAATATATTATTTTCTCGTTGGTTGTAAACTACGAAGACAAAATATGAAAACATTGTCCCAGGAGCGTAACACGTGTGATAGGAGCGTACAGCTGGCGACGAAAGTTCACCTACCATTTCGACAATTTGTTAAACATGTGAGTTGTTACACTAACGTTCAAGACTTAAATTACTTTTGGTCCTAATATTTACCCGATTTTAAATCTCGTTTTTGTGCTAAATACCTGAGATGGCCCAGTGGATAGAGAATGTGTCCTTACGACTACGACTTACAATTCGATTTTTTTTATTGCACATGTCGGTATAAACTTTTTTTGACGTGATAACGTCTTGTAAATCGATGAATGTCGGTTGCACGCACGAACTATTGTCACGGTTCGCAAGCGAGAGCGCTCAACAAGTGATAGAGAGGCACGATCGGTCTAAGCGTTCGGCTTGTGCATGAAAAACCATAACGCAGATTGAAGGATCTTAAATATCACACATTTATATAAGTTGTAAATAAATTGTTAATAGCACGTTGTTACTTGTAATTAACCTGTATAATTTAAGTAATAAAATATTTGAATTAACGAGTGCAAATAAATGTTAATTTATCGAAAAAAAATGTAATTAATTGAATTAACTCATTCTTTGTATTATACAAAATAATGATAACTCAGTGATAATAATTCAATTCAATTCATAAAGTTTTTTTTCAATGTTTTTTTATGACGTTATCACTAAAAATTGTTGTACTTGTGTAAACCGACATTAAAATTATTATAGGATATCATTATTCAGCAATATTATGGACTAGGCAATTAAAACCATGAAGGTCGTATATACCAGTTGTATATAACAACTTGTGTCGCTTTATGTACATCACGTCGTTCTCTAAATTTGCAGCTAATGGATATGCTATTTCAATGCAGGTTCGTAGATAATAGAATATCTTGCTCTCGAACATTAAAATAGACATTATAGGATTGAGCTGGAAAAGTTAATTGATATTAAAGTTAGCATATACCTGCTGTCTTAACAAGGAAGACACTCGTAATCCGTAGAGTTTACTGAGTGATTGTGTGATCATACCCTCGACAGAAACTTTGAATTTTTTAAGTGCAAAATTTGCGTTTAAGCCTCGTCCTTAGTCATGAAGGATACCATTGATAAGTAGGCTCGAGTCAATTTATTATTATACATCCATGATTCCACAATGCAGTAAAATAGCGAACTAAGCTCCAGTCTTTTTTCTTTAACCAAAAGATAATTGTATTATTAAAATTTAACTTTCAGCTAAAACATTAAAATTAATGAGCTCAACAAATCTCATACTCCACTTTCGAAGTAGGTTAAAAATAAAAATCTCCCCAATTCCAACAAGTGTAATCGAAATTATATAATATAAGAATCTTATAATATTGCGACGGAAAAATACAAAACAAAAAAAAAAAAAGAAACAAAACAAGGAAATACTTTTCTAACTTATTATTTTCTTATAAGATAACTTCGGAGAAATCACGAAGTTATAAGTATAAATTTGCACCTCAGTGTTACCTGTATTTCTCTTTAACATTATATGAACTGAATCAACCTGTAGGCGTCCCACTGCTGGGTAACGGCCAATTTTAGAAGGAGCTTATCCAACAACAACAAGGACCGATAGCTTTACGTGCTCTCCGGCGCACTATGTGGAGACCGATAAGGATATACACCCAGATTGGAAACAAATATTTTTACAATTACAAATATCTGCCCACGTCGAACACGTGACCGGCGTAAAGGCGACTACTCGTACGACTACACAAGAACAGTTCTCTTATTACATTAATAGACTTATGCATACATAAATATTCTCATACTAATTAAATGTATAATGCGTAACATGTAGATCGATATGTTATCATTGTATGTCAGTCAGTCAGTCATATTTTCATTTGTATAAATATTGATTTTGGTCTGGTCTTGGTCTTTGTCACGGTTGTATGCGCAAGCGATCCCGTGGCGCCCCACTAAGGCGCAGACGGTCGATGGGTTTTAGTGGGTATTCTGGCTTCGCAGCCAGCGAGTTCCACACACCCGTCGCCTGCGGGCGGCGGGATGCGTAAATGCATTTCCCATCATTTAAAAAAAATGGTCTGGTCTCAAGAGCCCGTCAAACGGTCAGACCAGAAGGTCATCTGTCTACTGTTATAAAAGCCTGATATGGAACTGTCAAAGAATTAATATATCAATCAGATCACGCTTAAATTTTTCTGCTTTGTTTTAGAGAGCTTTTCCCAGCAGTCGGATACTAACCTACTATTTTTTTTCAGCTCAATATCTTTGTAATGGTAACAGATATTAAATCGATTTAGTCTTTTAAAAATTTTAATCAATATTTTTTTTTTATTCAAGTACGCTTCAAATATAATACTCTTTTTTATCATCATGGTACAAAAAGTATTAAGAATACATTCTATTTATACTTTATTGCACACTTAAGTAATAATTATATAAAAGAAGAAACAAAAAGAATATATATATATATATATATATATATATATATATATAATTTAAAAGAAGAGTTAGAGTTTAATCCACCACGGTTCTCCTCTGCGGGCTGGCGAATAATTGCCCTACCATGAGTAACGATCCCAGCAGTGGGACGTTTACAGGCTAGTTCAGTACAGTTTAGTTAAATTTATTTATCGGCAACTGAAAAATAGTGCATTACACATAAATAAATTAATTATCTCCATACTATAAGTAGATGCAGGTATACATTTATAATTCACACAAATCATATAGAGAACTAATCTTATTATGAAATAAATACATCCTTGCATTGGAAAAGCTTAATATGTACGTAATATTGTATGAAGAATCTTTTCGATACGGGATCATAAAATATACTCAATATGTCGACTTAATATCCGGTACTCGAAGCGATGGGACGAGGAGATTTCATTCATTCTAAAATATATTTTATAAAATTCCCAAATTCAATTTGAAATTTTATTAAGGAAATTATTTTAATAATGCCTCGTAACAATATAATGTTTTTCGCTTTTAATTTAAATAAAATTATCGTCTGTAAACTGACTTTACAGACAACCAATTTTTTTCAATACATTAATAAGCAATTATGAAAACGATATACATGCAAATTATTTTTGTAGGTAGAGTTGCGTGTGAAATTGCGAAATTGACAGAAACTTCATTATTTGAAACAGTATTAGGTATATGTTAATATTTAGTTATAAATCATACAAATTTAATATATTTCAAAATTAAAGTTCGACGTTTTTTTAGTTCAATGTTAAAAAGTATGTGTTATTAAAATGGAAATGCTACACATATACCGGTGAAAAATATTATATTATTATAAGATTATTTGTTTTCTATTGTGAGAGTACAAATAAATAATTATGGTTAATTAAAAAAATCAAAAACCCGACTGCGTAAAATACTTTTATTATAAACTAAAAAGAATAAAACAATTTACTAACTTTCATTTGATACCCATATTGCTACAGTAAGAAAATAAATTCAACTCCCCCCCCCCTCCTCATTCTGCCATTTGCGGGCGCCATTTTGAAAATTTATACAGCCTATGTCACTACTACAATTAAGAGAAATCCAACGACACCTCATATGTCAAAAACCGTCCAGCCGTTTGGGCTGTAGGGCGTGCCAAAGAAATGGACATACATACATACATACATACATACATACATACACTCGAAAAACATAACCCTCCTTCTGTCGCAGTCGGGTAATTAACTTGCGTTCCTTAACTGCAATATGAATTAAAATATAGCATTACTGTTAATCACGCAGTTTTGCCTGAAATTAAAGAAACAACATTTAAACTTTATTATTCTATAAGTACTCTTCTTTACAAATTTTTATAATTATAAACAACTAAATAAATTTTACAGCATTCCTTGTGACGTCGTTTTATTATATCTCTCTTAATATAAGGTTTAACAGTACAGTTTCAGTTTTACAGTAGTTTTACAGTTAATTTGACAGCCAGCTAGGCGTGGCATAATTCAACTAAAGAGATTCTATAGGAATTTCTTTATATTATCATGAATGCTCACGTGAACTCAAAAAACGTGCCTACGGCCGGGATTCCATCTCTTTCTACGATGGATTCAAGGCAACTCTCGTAAGAAAGAGACAAAATACCAGTTGTCAACGAAATGCTCGGAACGATTCTTCACTTTACATGTTATAAGCCAATGTCAACCTTATGCTAGTTATTTCAAGGTGCATATTTGAATATACAATTTCATTAAGTGATCGTTCCATTTATGATATAAATTCCTTGAATAGAACATAGTGAGCGTTTGTCTGTTTGTTTAGTTGAAAGTAATAATTTCAAGAGCTATGAATGATTAATAAAATTTGTATCGCCTTAAAAAAGCTAGTTTATTTTTGAAATAATGAACTAAATTAGCCTGTAAACGTCCCACTGGGCAAAAGTTTCCTCTACATTAATTTAGGTGAAGGGCTAGACCGCTAGAGCTTAATCCACCACGATGTTACACTTCGGGTAAGTGGATACTGCCATGAGTAACAGAGTAACATACATCGGTGTCAGCTGACATAATAGTGATGAAAAATAATATTATAATTATATTAAAAAAATAGTTAATGGAATAAAAAAGTGGTTTTATAAATTTTACAAGCGGCTCTAATCTACTTAAGTCCACAAAGGACGTCTTAAGACGCTAAGTGCATAGCTAATGCCTGGATAGACGCTGTGAGTTATGTTTTAACTTTTACAAGAAGAGGTTTATAATCCTTATCCGTGTAAATATTATAAAAGCAAAGGTTTATGAGGATTAATGGACGTTTGATACTCTTCCGCGCTAAAAATATTTAACAGTTTCCGATAAAGTTTAATGTGAACTTAACTAAATTTAATCAGCCTGTAAACTTCCTACTACTGGGGAAAGGCCTCCTCTTTATATTGAAGAAGGGTTGAAGCTTAATCCACTATGATGCTCCACTGCGAGTTGGCGGATATTTCTCCTACCATGAATAAAAATCACTATAATATTTCTGTGCTAATAACCGAGACCGATGCATGTCGTAATTGCAAATTACGTTAAGTTTTTCTAACATTTTTTTTTTTTTTTTTTTTTTTAGTTTTTCTAACCTACAATAAGGTGTTACGACTAAAACAGTGACTAATCTTTTTTAATTTCTTGCTAGCACCTACTTCATAATATCTAATATACTGACTGAGTGGATATAGTCATGGAACTGAAAGGTAGCGGATTTAGATCGGAGCACAGGTACAAGTTTAAAGGCTGATTCAGTTCAGCTTAGTTGAAGTATTTTTTTTTTAAGTTATTGTTCACCCATGTCTATATTAAAGGCATTTCTATTACACTAATATTAGAACGTATCGTGTCGGCTCGTATTTACATTGTAAGCACGTAATGAGCACACAATGCACGATGATTTCTATTACAAATTGCTTATAATATTTTGATACTGTTTTGTCTTATGTTATATTTAAATTATAGTATGTAAGCAGTCTATAACATGAAGAATAATTGGAGTTTAATTCCCCATGCTGTTCTACTGCGAGCTGGCAAATCTACACGACTCAGAATTTTCTCTGAAACATAAGATTTTTTCCTTAAGCATCAAAAGTGAGATAATTTTTTTTTAAGCCAAATTTAGCGTTCGAGAATTTAGATTAACTAGCCCGGATTTGAAGACGTTTCTTACATGTGGTCTCTATTTTTTCTTGTATGGGATTTCATCATATTGGTCACAATAATATGTTTTCTGTGAAAAATGTATGTCTATCTATTAAGATTCAAAAATACAGCCAAATATATATCAAAATACACAAGATTGTACAAGTCAAGACATGTCTTTGACATTCGGAATCGTCTCAAGTTTAATTAACCAAGTTGTCGTCCTTTTATGAAAAGCCACCAGCTTGCCAACTTCGTCCTTTAATACAGCATTAGTCTAAAGTCGCCTTGTAGAATTATTTACTATTATCATTGTCTAGCTTTGCTAGTACGTTCCTATATTTGGTTGGTGAGACAAGAGACTTTATACATATATAATACATCTATATAAAATATGTTTTGAAGTATGTACATATGTGTGAGAGAGTGACTTATTATCACACTAAGTGTAATAAGTCTTATTATTACAATTAAAAATAAATAAAATTGATTAAAATGTTTTTGAACCTTAAAGAGATGTAAGGCCACTTTGGTAAAATACGTGGAGTTGTATCGAAGAGGTGAGATATGCGGCGTCGGAAGATGAAAGAATACAACGAAAGTCATATTAATGACTAATATTAACATAATTGAACATTTATTAAAGGAAAAATAAGGGTTTAACTCTAACATTTTACTTAATTATAATTACAGCCATTATTATGGAAATAGATATATGATAATTGATATTTAATGTTTATTTAATACAATAGAAATCGTATTTGGTAATGTATCAATAAGTTAAAGTCATCCGATATTATATCTTAATATAATTAAAAACAAAATCTTTATTTATGTCTTTCTTAAATACATACGTCACTGGATTACGTCTTACACTACACAGGCAATCTTATACAGGTTCTAATAGGGATAGCACAGTTCTATTTTAAAGGTGCTCAATTTAAAAATTCCAGTGCTACACAGTGATTGACAACACCATGAGTGTTGTGTCCCAATGCATCAAGAATCGGGTTTTTTTGACACATTTTTACATCATATTCGGATGTCTGAATTCCATAACCCTTAAACCCACAAGCCCCAGATCAGAAGTAAATATTTGTACAAACACAAATATCTATTTCGAGCAGAAGTTAAAACCCGTGTCTGTCGATATTAATTGAATCTTAAAACCTAAAATTGCTAAACTTACAAAATTTCTTTTTAGCGCCGTTGTCACTGAAAAAGGAAGTCAGATAAGTTTCTTATATATCTATTTATAGTAATACAGCTTGCAGCTTAAAATAAAAACACTAAACAACACTCAGAACGAAGTTTAAAGAGGCCTCCGCTCGTACTTGAAATTGTAAAAGTTTCTGAGAAGTTTGTGACCGTCCCGCAAAAAATGTATTGTCCATCGCATAGCGTAAAATTTCGTTCGGAACTTTTTCCAAAGATAAACCTTTAATTAGAGACAAGAATAGCTTATTTAAAATTTGAATCAGTGAAGTAAACTATACTTTTTGTATGATAAAAATGCATGCCTGGGGGGTCCGGAAATACAAACAACTATAACTACTGCACTAACACGTTGTCAAAGATAGAATTCATTTCTTAAAGCAGAACACTAAATTGATAATACTAGTGCGTTAAAATAGAAAATTATTTAGAAAAATTATTATCCAGTATTATATAGTCAAAATCAAAAACAACTTTATTCAAATAGGCCCCACGAGCACCTTCTAATCGTCATTTTACAAATTTAAACTTGAAAGTGATTATTATTTTTGTAATAGTAAAGCTACCACCAATTCGGAATGTAGATTCTGCAGAGAAGAATCGGCAAGAAACTCCGCAGTTACTCTTTTGAAAATAATATATAAACTGTGTTTTAGTACAAATTAGTAATATCTTGCATGAAATAGAGCGCCACTAAGTCCAAACATCTTTATCAGCTAAGTAATCCTGCACCGAATAATATGCTTTGTCTATTAATTTTTTTAAATAAAATCTTTAAATTTATGTTGAGACAATTCTAAAATTGTTTTCTTGTATAGTCAATCTTAAAGTAAAATTCAATTTATATAGAATCGCTAAAATGATTAAATATTTATTTTATATTGTTTAATTAAACATTGGATCTCGAATAAATTTGAATAAATCATTACTTTATCAAAATGAATTATCTTTTTAATGAAAACACTCAACTGTAAATTAATTTTAAATTTGTTGTCGCATATTAAAATTATGAATTTTATTTAAACAAGTTAAAACCGTAGCTTTGTAATCTTTTAATTTATTATAATTTCATCATTTTTCCGATCTATAAGTTATTCTATAGTTACTAAAAATTTAAGTTATCCTGTTTTGAGGTTGGAGATGTCTCCATAACATCCGATATTAAGACTGAATTGAGTTTATACTTTTTGCATAGATGGCTACAAATAATTTGCGCAAAAATGTTCTTTTTCTCTTTAATATTAATACTGTATGGTGCATATAGTTTATCTTAGATTTTAATTAAAAGGTTATGTAATTGAGAACGAAAATTCGAGTAAACCACACAGATTGTCTTCTTGACTCACTTCACACAAGAAGGAGGCGAACTTTATCTAGGAAACCATTCGCAATTCTTCTGACACCAATTAACATAAGGTAATTCTTCTGCTTAGTTGCTGGTTGGATCCTAAAAAAAAAATAGATTTACAAAAATATATTTTTTATTACAAATGATGATCTCAATCAATACAATCTTAATTTAAACGATTTCTGAACAGACGACACTACATCGCACTTTGCTACTAATAAAAATTATAATTTTACTATACGATACGCACCTTTATTAAAGCTGATATCCGTGAGAATTTCACATGAAAATTATTCGTGTTATAATTTTTTTGCACACCTTTTTATTTTGCGCGTTGTTTATGAAAATGATAATCGATAACAAATACAGGGACTAACATAATATTTATTTTTTATTTATTTATTTATATACACTTTATTGAACACCACACATAAAAGAATAACACAAGTTCAGCGTAACATATACAAAGAAAAAGAGAATGATGACAACTGGGCGGTCTTATCGCTTATTAGCGATCTCTTCCAGACAACCTTAGGGTTAGAGAATCATGGATCTGATAGGGGTAGGTGGTGTAATACAGTAGGTACATACCATATAAACATACTAATACTACATACACTACACATACATATATACATAAAATTACATAAAACTACATAAAATACACATACATATATACATACATATAGATAATAAACATATACATATACATATAGAAAATATATACATATACATACATACGATTAAATATTCATATATAAACATAAGTCAATTAAGAGATAGATAATAGTCCTTAACTCGTCTTTTAAAGATGTCTAAGCTTTCGGCCTTGCGAATAGATAAAGGTAAAGCGTTCCAAAGAAGTATAGCTTGAACTTCAAATGATTGCTTAAAGAATTTGGTTTTATGCATAGGTAATCTCAGTGTCAGATTCTCGGAAGATCGCAGTACCTTGCTATGGTCTCCAATAAATTCAAATTTTTCTTTAATATATGTAGGGCTAGTTGGGCTAAATAACACACAGTATAAAAGGGAGAGAATATGTAGATTCCGGCGAAGACGGATGGGAAGCCACTTGAGCTTTGCGCGAAATTCAGAGACGTGGTCAAATTTCCGTAATCCAAATACGAAGCGAATAGCAACATTTTGCAGTCGCTCAAGTTTATTTAATTGCTCTTCTGTTAGATTAGGATAGCTTGCATCAGCGTAATCAAGGACAGAGAGAAGAAGGGATTGTGCTAACATAGTTTTAGTAGAGATAGGAAGAAAAGACTGCAGACGCCGTAAGGATCTTACAGCTGCAAAAGTCTTTTTGCTTAACTCCTTAATATGATGTACCCATGTTAAATTAACATCAAAAAAAATACCCAAGTTTTTAACAACTGAACTGTAGGGTATAATAACATTGTCATATAAAATGGGAGAAATACGGCTCCAGTCAATTCTTGAAACAATATTTGGGCTTCCAATAACAATGGTCTGCGACTTACTGGGATTGACCTTAAGACCAAAGGATTTACTCCATTGGCAAATAGTCGCTAAATCGCTATTAGTGGAAGCCACTGCTGAGGATAAATTGTCAAGAGATGAGCGAGTATAAATTTGCAAATCATCTGCATACATATGGTAGAGAGAAGTTAAGTTTTGAGAGATAGAATTTATGAAAATTGTAAATAGTAGGGGAGACAACACGCCACCTTGAGGGACCCCGGCTCGGACTTCATGCCAGGAGGAGAAAGACTCGTCAATTTTTATTCTCTGCCGGCGACCCTCAAGATAATCTTGAAACCAGCTCATCACGGGTGGAGATATGTTAAAAGAGCGCAAAAGACTTACCAATATCTCATGATCAACAACGTTAAATGCATTACTGAAGTCAAGCAACATAAGGATAGTAATCTGTTTGTTGTCCATACCCCATCGAATGTCGTCAGTGACTTTAATCAGCGCGCTAACCGTACTATGACCCGGGCGGAACCCGGATTGAAAGGAATTAAGTAATAATACTAAAGTAAAATACTACATATAGTATAAAGTAATAATACTACATATAGCAATTAAAAAAGCACATCAACAGAAAACAGAAACAGAAAGACTGTCATCATCATCATCATCATCATCATATCAGCCGTTGGATGTCCACTATTTAAAGTAGTCCTCCCCCATCGACCTCCAGAGTGACCAGTTCAAAGCAGCTTCCATCCAACGGCTTCCGGCGACTTTCCTCAAGTTGTCAGTCCATTTCGTGAACAGCCATCCGACGCTGCGCATGCCGGTACGTGATCTCGAAAACCTTTCTGCTACATAGGCCGTCAGTTTTAAGAGCTATGTGCCCTGCCCACTTGAGCTTATAAATCCGTTGGGCTATGTCGGCAACCTTCGTTCATCTGCGAATCTCATCATTTCTGCTTCGATCTCGCAGAGAAATACCAAGGATAGCCCTCTCCATTGCACGATGTGCGACTTGGAGCTTATTTAAAAGGCCTATAGAGACCACGTCTCAGATCCGTATGTTATCACTGGTTACACACATTGGTCGAAGACTTTCGACTTCAGGCACTGAGATATGACTGATGAAAAGATATTTTTTCACTTTCTAAACACTGCTCATTCTAGCTGGATTCGATGATTAACTTCTCTCTCGAAGTTGGACCTACCAATTTGAACATTTCGTCCTAAGTAGATGTACTGGTCAACAATGTCGAGAGTAGAATTTCCAACCGATATCAGGGTGGGCATGACATGGACATTCGACATGATCTTTGTCTTGTTCATTATCATTTTAAGGCCCACCCGTCGGGAAATTCCATCGAAGTCACTGAGCATAATGCTGAGGTCTTCCAGGGATTCTGCCTTAAGCACAATATCGTCGGAAAATCGAAGGTGAATGATACACTCTCCGTTTATGTTTATGCTGAATCCTTTCCATTCCAGAAGCTTGAAAGCGTCTTCCAATGCTGAGTAACAATAATCAGTTGTATTTATATCACAATCATGAGTAGGTAAATTTATGAATTTTACAAAAACTGTCATAAAAACAATTTTGTATTAATAACAGAAACAATTATTTACGTGAAATGATTTTAAGATAAGTAAACAATTTTACAATTTAGCTCTAATTACATTTTTAGAATAATCAAAACAGCAACTTTTTATGAAAACATGATTATGAAAACGTAATACTAATAACATTATTGACTATCTTTATAGTTAATAACATGAGAGTAAAAATCGTAACCTTGTAACTGAAGTATGTAGATGCAGCGATATATATTATATTTTTCTAAATAAATTAATTTAAAGTCTCTGTATCATCCTATGTTAAATCAAATAAGTACTTTGTCAAAACTCTCTTACAAGGATAATGAGTTAATTGATATATATTTAGATTTTTATCCATCACATCAGCTGTTGGATGACCACTTCTGAACATAGGCCTCCTCCATCATCTCTGGAGGAGTTTGCCAATACTCGCCACACTTGGCAGGCGGGTTGTCGAGCGAAGTTTGTTGTGATAAGATATTTATTGATAGTATTATATTTTTTAATAGACCGTATGTAATGTCTCGGGGCAAAATTTGTTTGTGTTGGACAAGTTTATGTAACTAGCTTTGTATTCTTTTGTCAAGCTTATTTCCATAAAATAGATTGTTTTATGTATATTTAAAATACTTCTTAGTAAATATAATTTTATAATTAATGGTTAATTAAAAAAAAAAAATTATGTTTTCTTTTTTTCTTTTCTTTCTTTTTTAAATTAAGTATAATCAGTTGTTCGGTGCAGAATCTGTAAGATTTATAACGTATAACAAAATAGAACTCTAAAATTAAACACGACAATCAAACGAGGATTACAGAGTTGATTTAAGCTAAAGCAACACATTGTTTGTCCTCAAATACCGTTCCGATCTCGAGGCGCTGCATCGTCTGGAACATATGATAGGATTTCCAACATTGAAACGGATTGTTCCTATTGTAGGTACTCACGATTGTAATACAATACATGTTTGTTGTAATTCAACGAAATTTTACAAAAAAAAGACATATAAGTCCGTATAAGTTACATCGTCATTGTAAAGATGTAATTTACCGGTGGGAGGGATGCGCTGTGCCGCGCTCCCGGCTGCATGGGTACCACCATCTTGCTTATTTCTTCCGTGAAACAGCTTTGCTGTGTTTCGGAAAGAAGGGCAAGACAGGCAGTGTAATTACTGGCACCGAGACTTAACATCATATGTCTCAGGATAGGCAACACATAAATGAGTCGGCTGGGCTAGTTCCAGGTGAACTAGTTTATGTTCATGGGCGACGTCGACCACTTACCATCAGGTGGCACGTCTGCCAGTTTGCATATTCAACTAACATATAAAAAAAAAAAAAAAAATTTATTAATGGACATATGTTACATACATATGTCCATTAATAAATTACATCTAAATCCCAATCCTATATCCCAATTAAAAAATCCTTCTCGTGAAAGCCTTTTCTACAAAATTATGGACACATTATCTTCATGACCATTTTTATATAATTAGTTTTATATATTTTTTCTATTCATTACAAGAGGACGTCACTTGTAAAGTAAATCGCGCTATGGTTTGGTTAACGTAGAAAACATAATGTACTCGTAATATCTAAACCAGGTTATATTGTATTAAGAATCATATTGAGAATTTTGGTTTGAGCGAAACGAGCCTTACCGCTTACTCTTAATTTAAATTAGTGTAATAAAATCTCATCTATCGAGCAGTTCAACACGGTAGTTTTATTTAATATGTCAAATCAGTGCAAGGCTACCGGGTCCCATAAACACACCATGTAAATACAATCAAGTCGGTCAAACCGTTCTAAAGATATTTAAATTTATATTTATTCGGGTGCTTATCGCATTCTAAAGACACTACACACTTGCAGGAATGTATATTTTATACAGAAATAAATTTATTTATATATTTTTATTGTTATTACTTAGTAAATGCCTTACTTTTACCAATAATTGACAATGGTAATGTGTGCTACTTAGACCTCAATGAAGTTTATTTGAAAAAACTTGATCGATTACTTGATACATGCATTCGCTTTATTTTCGGCTTGCGTAAATATGATCATGTTTCCCATTGCAGATCCCTACTTAAGTGATTACCAATCCGTGAACGTAGAAACTTAAGAATTCTTTGCTTACCCTTTTCTCTCTTATTCCATCCTTCTACTCCTCCTTACCTTAAATGTAAGTTCACTTTCCTTTCCGACTCTCATGATAGATCACTTCGCTCTGTTAATAATCTATCTATTTCTACTCCTATTCATCGGTCTGGGTTTTTTGTCCGATTCATTTGCTATGTCTGCTGATCATGTTACCTGAATCTATCCGTAAGGCTCCTTCACGTGACTTATTTAGGAGACAAGTTAAGGAATTTAACCTAATTCGATGAACCCAATAATCTGTGTGTTGTTTATTATCGTCAGCTTTTTAAGTATTATATTTGTTTATATATATATATAACGTATATATTGCTCATGTATTTAATATAATAATTGTCACGATTTATTTATTTTTACCTTCCAAATCAAAAATATTTTTCTCAACTTCCAATTTTTGCACACCTACAAACTTTCGCTCTTGTACGTTCTAGGGTTTGCTAGTAGATAATGTTTTTAGCATTAAGCCCGCCTTTTGTACAATTCAATATTGTGTTGTGCAATAAAGTATAAATAAATAAACTACAGGTAGTTGGCGGAAAAAAAAAATACCAGTAGTGTAAGACAAATATACACAAAAAGGCTGTATAATATTAGTATAGTTCATACCGACTACATCATGGTTTCATCTCATAATTAACAGTTCAGAACTTGTTAACAACTAGTCGAGCTAGTAACTTGTAGCTGGGATTCCGCCAGCTCAATGAGTTGGCAAACGTAATATTAGTAATACTATGCAGGCCTCGTTGTTTTATTTTCATTTTTAAAGTTAAAACGGGCTTACAAAAAGGCCACATGATTTTAAGCGTCAACAAACAAATAAAATGAAATAGTATATTTCTCTTGTAATAAAATAGATACATATATGTTTGTTTCAATTTCGCTATTTGGGAAGATAGCGTCATATATTTCAAATTCGCAAGAATCGCGAACTTTTACGTAGCACCTATATGTGGTAAATAGATATAATTCACGTCACGCGTCATGCGGTTAAATCTCAAGGCGCAGCTAGTTATTAACTTTAACTTAAAAACAGCTTATCATCATCATCATCATATCAGCCGTTGGATTTCCACTGTTGAACATGGATCTCCACCATCGACTTCCACAGCGACCGGTTCAAAGCAGCCTCCAACCAACGGCTTCTGACGAGTTTCCTCAAGTCGTCTGTCCATCTCGTGGACGGCCGTTCGACGCTCCGCTTGCTGGTACGTGGTCTCCACTCGACAACCTTTCTGCTCCATCGACCGTCAGCTCTTCGAGCTATGTGCCCTGCCCACTGCCACTTCAGTTTGCAAATCCGTTGGGTTATGTCGGCAACCTTCGTTCGTCTGCGGATCTCATCATTTCTTATTCGATCTCGCAGAGAAATACCAAGCATAGCCCTTTCCATAGCACGCTGTGCAACTTGGAGCTTGTTTAAAAGGCTCATAGTCAGAGACCACGTCTCAGATCCGTATGTCATGATGAAAAACAGCTTATGATGAAATCAAATAATCAAAAGCTATGATTACTTAATTGAACAATTTAAAAAATTAAAAAAATAAAAAAAAAACATTTGATTTTTATATACAATAAGCTTCTTTTCTTAAATCTATCTTTCAATAAACAAACAAACCAAAAACGTATATTTCTCTTGTAATAAAATAGATAAATATTTGTTTGTTTCATTTTCGCTATTTGCGAAGATAGCGTCATATATTTTATTTAAGAAAATGAATTACGGAAATAAATAAATTGTATAAAAGTTACAATAATATATCGTTTCTTTTAAACGAATGGTTCCGAAGTATCGGTATTCCGAGTTTCCGATTCGTTTCGCGGATTTATACTTCCCGTACATCGTGAGAGCCGGACGTCGCGAGCTGTCTGCCTTCGAGTGTAACAGTGTAATGTATTGTTTTCAAAACTTTCATATTATATTTCAGTACGTTTGTTTTATTTACATTGATGATTAAGTTATCGAATAATATTTGACATTCTCAATAAAAATGGAAATGTATATGATGAGATTAAAGAAGCACGAGTGGTGGAGACTTTGAGACGAAAAGAAAATATTATTATCAAAGGAGGTTCCCCGGTATAGATATATCAAGTTAAATCAGTACGCAGTGCTATGTGTGTATCAAGCATGTATATATGTACGTAGATACAGTTTTGCGTGTGCGTGTAAAAGAGAAAGACTCAAGTGTGTTTTAAATTTTTAAATATTATTGATTAATTAAATAATATCATATAAAATTACGATTTAAAAGTGATTTTGAAGTCAAATTGATTTAAAAAAAATAATATTTCGATTTAATTTAAAAAAGTTTAATAATAAATATTTTTAACATACACACTTATGACTTTGATGACTTTATGCCTTTTTTTTAGGTCGTCAAGAAAGAGGTCGGGACTATTTTTATCCCGAATACCATACCTATAAATGCCATACATACACCAATACCATATAATAGAAATTAACCATTATAATATTCCTTGAATATTGCACTCAATAAAGATATAAATGTTATTTTTACACTCTTTTCTTAGCTTCACCTGTATATTTGTATGTTTGTAACCGACTCCTTGGGACTTCATTTTGACCCACTTCAAACGTTCAGATTTCACTTAAGCTTAGTATACTTATCGAGGACCGATGACGATGCAATAATTTAAATAGTTATTCCTGTTATCCTTACCAGGATCCTCAGGATTAGAGATTTGTTTTTCATTTCCTAATCATCCATTTCTCGGATAAGTTACCGACTTCGGATAATTTGAAAAGCGGCTATTCATCCGAGCAAGACAAACAGGTGTCCAAATTACTTATTTCGCGGATAAGTTACCAAACTTAAACAAAAAAAATAATAGTTAAAAAACAAACACACGTTTTTTGGAAAATCTACCTAAAAATAAATAATAGTAAAAAAAAAAGAAAAAAAAACCAAAAAACACATTTTTATAGAAAATCAACTAAAAATTAATAATAGCTTAAAAAAATACATGCTTTTATAAAAAATCAAACTAAAAAATATAAAATAAATTTTAACATAATAAGATAAGAAAATAATGTATTTTATAAAAAAAAAATAGTAATAATAAAATAAAAAATAAGATAGATTTTATCAAAATAATAACTTACCTCAAAATATAACTTATACCTGTTAATAAAATATTTATATCTATTGACACCATGCACCCCACCCTTTTTTACAGTAAAATACATTTTTTTCTTATTAACACTACTCTTAATTCAAATTTATAAAAAAAATTACACTACTCTTAATTAAAATTTATTTTCTTTCACTTTGATTTTTTATAAATGCGTGTTTTTTAGTTTTTTTTTTAACTATTTTTTTGTGTATACTTCATTTTAAAGAGTGTGAAAATGGACTTAGAAATAATCCTTATCGTGCACGCTCTTGCACGGAAACGTTACGGTTCAGAACGTCGAGTTCGGAAAATATAAATCTGAAATCGATCGGAAGCGCCGTGAGTGCTGATAGAGAAACTCATTTGTTACTCTCGCCCCTATTTTTAGTGTTTTAACTAGTTTTGTTTACGGTTTCACTCGTATAGCACGTTATTTTTATTGCTGCCATATCACACTGTCGAAATAATCTGAACTAGTCTGGAATACCTAAAAGTCACACAAATAAGAATGGAATTGATTTTGCTTTGAGTTATTTTAATTTTATTTAATATAGGTACTAGCACACAGTCGCTTGTTCCTAAGGAAGGAAAATTATTCCTGTATTTTAGGGAACAGCCAACTGATATACATACATATTTTTTGAAATAAATGTTCATATCATCATATGATACATATTGTAGAATATGGAAAATAGAAGAGTGGGGAAAACGTATAAAAGGCAGCGCCAGCAGCGGGCACGCTCTTTTGCTGTTCGGCTGTCAACGGGTCAACATCTCGGCAACGTCATTCTGTTCGTTAGGTTTTGGTTATCTTGTTACGTATGCAATGGTTTTAAAGGTCTTACATTTTTAGTTTTCGTTTAATTTTAGTTTGTTAAATTTAATTGTTTTCAAAGTACATTCGTTTTGCAAGCTGTATTCTTTAGGGTAGAAATAAATTTATTTTTTAAAAAATAACTTCTGGTCTTATTTATAAGAATATATAAATAAATATACATATATTACACCAAGAATCGGGGCAGGAATCGATTTCACAACTTTGAAGCAGAAAGCCGGGTCACCACTAAGTGCGCCACCGAGTCAGTCGAATTAGATAGTTTTTTAGATTTCATTTAAAATTATCTCTTCCATTCTTTTCAAATTGAACTGAATTGTACTGTATCAGCCTGTAAACAACCCACTGCTGAGCGATGGCCTCTTTTCCATTTATAAGAAGGTTTAATCCACCACGCTGCTCCATTGCGGGTTGGCAGATAATTTCACTACTATGAGTAAGTACCGTTATCAGGTGTCTGTGATAACAGCCGAGACCGACGGCTTTGCATGATGTCCGAGGCATGGTGGGGAGAACCACAGGAACATATACCCAAACCGGGAACAAATATTTGTACAAATGCTAATATCTATCCCAAGCGGTAATTGAACCCGCAACCGTGGGCGTGCGGCGTTGAGGCGCCTACTCACACCACTATACCAGATCGGTCGTCGTCGTTGGTCGTCAGTCACTGTAGTACCTACATGTGGTAAATATACATTATTTTGCCATAAGTTTTAAAGTCACGCGGTTTAAACCCCAAGGCGTAGCTAGTTATATGAAACTTTAACTTAAAAACAGCTTAGGATGAAATAAAATAATCAAAAGCTATGATTAATTAAGTCGAAAAATTTAACATTTGATTTTACATTAACTTATTTTAACATATTTTTTTTATATATAAACAGCTTCCTGTATTAAAATCTTTTTTTACGCTGAAGGCGGAGATAACACCGCTATAATAATTACCGTTAAGCCTCGGGTAAAGTAGAAAAATTTACCGTAATTAGGCAGTTAGGCTGCGTGCCGTGAAATCTTCAACGAACCCTGATTACTGTATAAGCTTTTATTTTTAGTTGAGTATTCACGTTTTTATGGTATATTTTTTAAATATTGACTTTAATTGTTAAAGGGAAACTATCACTTACTTTTTGATTAGAAATTCTAAAGAGGTTTTCACATCTTACTGTATTTTATTCATTGTAAAGAATCGTACATTCTTTTCGATTAATTACTGTTTTGTTTATTTGAAAACCGTTCTGCAGTAGCGGTGCGAGTAGTCACCTTAACACTGGTGGTCGCCGGTTCGAATCTCGCTCGGGGTATATGTATCATTTGTATAAATATTAGTTTCCGATCTGGGTGTATGTCTTTGTGGGTCTCCCTACTGTGCCTCGGAGGGGGTGTAAATCTGTCAGTCCCCGTTGTTATTATGGACACCCGATAGCAACCGTTAATCATGCTGGATAAAATATCCACCAACCCGCGGTGGATTAACCCTTAATTTACCCGGTAGGTACCTGGGACTCCATTGAAAACTTTACGCGCTCATAAAACCGTTAGTTTTTGGAATTATAATTTGTGCGTTCCAGTACCTTCACACAGTGATGCATCAAACGCAGGGGAGAGCGGACTTCGATGCGAGTGACTCCGATCGGTAAGTAATCACGCTAGTGGAGTCCGTGGGACTCCACCGGGGTATTAATGTTACTGTGATAAACATTAGTGTTTGTGTTTATCTGAGTGTTTACTATGTATAATAAGTATATATTTACAAAAAAAAAAAATATATATATATATATATATATATATATATATATATATATATATATATATATATTATCTAGTACCTATATACATATCTATCTTATGTTTATTTATTATTGTTTTAGCCAATTTACGGTATTTTTTACTGAGTGTGTTTTTTTTTTTTCAGTTGATATAATGTTGTCTTACAGTTTGATAAACGTCTTTGATGATGGTGCTGAGTCTCTAATAAACAACTGGCTCGAACAAGTGACAGCGACATGGATGGTGGTGGTGAAGATCAATAAAATATAGCATCTGATTCAACATCAGCTTAAGAGACTAAGTCTGAATCCGAGGCTGACTGTGAGCTCTCAGACCCCAACTCTACTTCGGAGTGTTCAGTTTCTTCAGATGATGATGAAAATATCAATACGAGTGATCAAGTTTATTATTACCTTCCTTCCAAACCAGCTTCAAGAAATTTTCGAATACAATCTCACAACATTGTACGAATTCCAACAATACCACATACTGTTTTTGAAAACAGCCCTCTATCGCCTGTAGAAGCGTTGCTACTTGTTTGATAGTCAAATGGTTAAAATTATATGAGTTGTCACCATAGTTGTACTAAGCCAGTGTGCCTTAGCTGTACAAAAAAAATATGCAGTGACTGTGTCACCATCCGTGACTAAAAGGTCTTGCACATTTTTTGTTTTTCGAACCATGTTCTTTTTTTTTTGATTTTTATAAAAGTTGATTATATTTTTGTCATACTTCTTAAAAAAATACTTTGAAAAATTGTTTTGTTTTTGAAATGTTGAGACTAGAAGTTAGGTCTCGTAATTTTATTACAAAAAGTGCCATATTCTAAAAGTTCCTTAATATAAGGCTGCGATTATATAATTTTAAGTAAAAACCTATGCCATTGTCAAATCAAATATATAATAAATAAATATAAGAAGCATTTTATTTAAAAAAGTGTTTATTTCATCTTAAATTTACGATTTTATTTCCGGGAGTCCAAGGGACTCCACCAGGTAAATTGTGTATGTATGAAGTCACCGGGTATATTAAGGGTTAAGCTTTAACCCTTTTCCTATACGACGGCCGGCTGGTCGAGTGGTCAGGCAACTGGACACTTTACGCAGTCGCGGGTTCGAATCCCGCCAGGTGCAGATAATTTGTATGACGAATATAGATGTCTGCACCAGGTCATGGATGTGTATTTATGTATATATGTATTTATAGAAATTTCTTAAATTTATTTCCGTTCCTAGTACCTGTAACACAAGTTCTTACGAATTTAGCACGGGGTTAGGTTAACGTGGTGTGATTGTTGGTTAATATTTATCTATTATTTATTTTATCTGGAGAAGAGACTTTTGCCCAACAGTGGCTTCCTTATAGGTTGATTCAGTTCACTTTAGTTTGAGTAAATTTCGACAACTATTCTGGTGTAGTGGTACAAGTAGTCCCCTTAACGCCCCGCGGTGCCGTTTTTTTTTTCTTAATTTGACAAGAAAAATATAAAATGTCATGAACTAGGAACAACTTGCTATACTTACTATAACTTCCATTCAAATGTATTTATAGCAATTTCAGTTCTGGTTGCAGGAACGTAGAATTTCTCCTTACGTCTACTATCTACAACAACTTGGTTTTTACAGCATTTCCTGCTTCGTATGACTACTATAGTCTATATGGAACCAGCTGCCACCAACGGTATTTCCGAACCGATACGATTCAGGGACCTTCTAGATAAGAGTATACTCATTTGAAGGGCCGGCAACGCACCTGCTAGTCCTCTGATGTAGCGGGTGTCTATGAATGTCCCTTTGACCTACCACCAGGCGAACCGTCTGTCCGTTTGCCCCTTCGTGCATTAAATAAAAAAAAATTGTCTGTAAAGTCGGTTTACGGACGATGATTTTACCTGATAACGTCATAAGAAAACATTGATAAAAAATTGCATACTTTTATGAATTGAATTATAATCACTGAGTTATCATTATTTTGTATAGTACAAAGAATGAGTTAATTCAATTAATCACAATTGTTTTCCATAAATTAACTCATTAACTTTATTTGCACTCGTTAAATCAAATATTTTATTACTTAAATTATTTATATAGATTAATTACAAGTAACAATGTGCTATTAACAATTTATTTACGACTTATATACATTAGTGATATTTACTCATACGATCCTCCAATCTGCGTTGTTTTTCATTTATAAGCCGAACGCTTAGGCCGATCGTGCCTCTCTATCGTTTGTTCCGCGCTCTCGCTCGCGAAACGTAACAATGAGTCATACTTCTTCGTGCGGTGCAGCCGGCATTCATCGATTTACAGACGACGTTAGACGTTATCACGTAAAAAAAAAGTCTATCATTTATACCAATTCATATACGCCTCGTTCATAAATAAATCATCAAAATTTGACAGCTCTGTAAAAGCCTGGAAATTCCCTCTTCTGTGCGAAGACCTTTTTTCAAATTAAGGGAAAGAATTTTAGTATTTCACTATACACAGCACTATTCCAAAGAGTTTTGGTTACAGATATTAATGTCTCAGAATTTTTTCCGAAACATACAGATTTATTAAGATATTTTACTTTACTGCCGATTACGAGACGAATGTTTATAGATGGAAACATTTAATGGATCTGGAGCAGTACATAACATTCATGATTATGATTTCTGATAAATAGACCAGTATTTAGAAAAAATCGCAGTTTCGTACGATACGAACGCTGTTCACACGGCTGGTTTTTAATCGCAACGCGCCGCGTCGCACTGAAACGCATTTAGTTTGTGAAGTTTCTTTGTTTCTGAGTGTTGCGTCACTGTATGTGGGAGTTCCAATTATATTTTCGTCCTGTTTCTCGTAATAACAAGTATTCTCGCATCATGATGAAATTAAATTCAACTGTCTGGCGTTTTATTACAAACGGTGACTGAAACGCTGAAATTTGGTACAGATATAGAATAGACCTTGAGAAAGGACAAGATTAACTTTTATCAATCTCTATAAAACTCTCTAACATTAACAATTATCAGCTTTCCTTCGTCGGTTGGCACCGACTCCAAAATTAACTATTACTGCTTATAAATTTTGAATAAGTATACAAATAAGTATCAAAGTCAAAGTCAAAGTCAAAGAATGTTTATTCAATATAGGTAGGTAAACTACACTTATTGACGTCCTGTTATTTGTACAATTACCATTATTGTTATTATTACAATTATTATATTACAATTATTATTATTACAATTATTATTATTGTTATTATTACAATTACCCACAACAAACTCAGCTGGGTTTGTTTTTTTTTTATTTTTTTTTTATTATCACCATTTTACAAATTATCTTATCTAAGGAACTATCAGAGCCATTAGATCAAATCATTGCCAAGCTTCCTTGTCATTTAAGTAATCCTTTACATGATAGTAGGATTTTTTAATGAGTTTTCGTTTTACATTAACTTTGAACTTATTCAGAGACATCTTTGACATGTCTTCTGGGAGCTTATTGTAGAAGCGGACACTGTTTCCAACAAATGAATTGCTCGTTTTACTAAGCCTAGAAGCAGGCATTACAAGTTTATTTTTATTTCTAGTGTTGATATTATGACAATCACTTATTTTCTTGAATTTATCAATGTGTTTATGCACGTATACTAAATTTTCAAATATATATTGGTTGTGCACTGTCATTATAATAATTTCTTTAAATTTATCTCTTAGTGACTCTCTTGGTCCCAAATTATAAATAGCTCGAACAGCCCTCTTCTGCAGCACAAAAACTGAATTTATATCAGCAGCATTACCCCATAATAATATACCATATGACATAATGCTATGAAAGTAAGCAAAATAAACTAATCTCGCCGTTTCTATATCTGTCAACTGGCGAATCTTTTTAACTGCGTATGCAGCAGAACTAAGCCTGTTCGATAAGTCGCTTATGTGATTGCCCCATTGGAGTTTAGCATCTAACGTTATTCCGAGAAAAATAGCGGTATCAGCCAAATCCAATTCCTCATGATCAAGTAGTACAGCGGTTTTAACCTGTTTGACATTAGGTAAGGTAAATTTGATACACTTTGTTTTTTTCCCATTGAGGAGTAAATTATTAGCCTCAAACCACTGTACCACCCTGGTGAGAGAATTGTTTACTGTGTCCAGAGCCGCCTCGTAACGATTTATTTTAAACAATAGCGACGAATCATCTGCAAACAATACTATCGTATGATTATCCTTAGCAAGATAGGGAAGATCGTTAATGTAAATGAGGAAAAGAAAAGGCCCTAAAATTGAACCTTGTGGAACCCCCATTTTTACAATCGTTCCTGAAGACCGCTTTCCATTGACGTCCACCTTTTGTATCCTATTTTTTAAGTAGGAATTCATCATATACAGTGCTACACCCCTTATTCCATAATGGTGCAGTTTCCTGACTAATGTTTCATGATCAACACAATCAAAAGCCTTGGATAAATCACAGAAAACGCCAAGTGCATCTCGTGACTCATCCCAGGCTTCGAATATATTTTGAATTAACTCAACACCAGCATCGATTGTTGAGCGACCCCGTGTAAATCCAAACTGTTTACGATGTAATAAGTCATTATTACCAAAAGGTTTAAGCAATTGTATTAATATTAACTTTTCAAATATTTTACTGAAAGTAGGTAGTACAGATATAGGTCTAAAGTTAGTGGGGTCACTGGTACTACCTGATTTGAAAAGAGGTATTATTTTACTTTGCTTCATTAAGTCAGGGAATTCACCACAATCAATACAATTATTAAATATTAATGCTAACTCGGGTGCAACTATATCAATCAATGATTTTACAACGTCAACGGAAATGCCCCACAAATCATTTGTCTTCTTATTATTAATTAATTTGAATGCTTTAATAACGTCAGAGCAGTTAACGTGACAGAATTCAAAAACTTTATTACATTCAGGCACATTATCCTCCAGTAAATTAAGAGCGCCATTTGGTGAGATATCGATAATTTCGTTGATCATCATTTAATTAAAAGTCTATATCGGATTTTATAGCGTTTATTTAAAACTTTACAGTTTAACAATATTTTATTTTAAATTATTTCCCGACGTTTCGGACACTTTACAGCGTCCATGATCTCGGGGGACTGGACTCATGGACGCTGTAAAGGGTCCGAAACGTCGGGAAATAATTTAAGATAGTGTTAAACTGTAAAGTTTTAAGTAAACGCGATAAAATTTGATATAGACTTTTAATTAAATGAGTAGAAGTTCGCGTAAATATAAGAGAACAGTTCGTTGATCATCTTTAATGCTCTTCGTTTTGAAGTAATTAAAATATTTTTTTCTACTATTTAGTTCAAGTTTGTACGTATAGGTATAATCTTGAAGTCGGTTGTTGTTTTTTACCTAAAAATTAATTTTATTTTTTAGAAATTAGTTAAAGGTTTTTCAAAATCGCTCCAGTTGTTTGGGAGATAGACGGTACAAAGGAAAAAAAAACATACACTTTCTGTATTGTTTATACGGTAAGTGTGCTTTTAGTTATTATTAAAAATTCATATGAATAAGCCGTTCTGGCGTAGTGATGCGAGTCACCTTAAAGCAGGCGGTCACGTGTTCGATTCCCGCTCGGAGCACATATTTCAATTTTTCGTCTCGCCACCTTACCTCAGAGAGTACATAATGCCGTCGGTCCTGGTTACTATCACAGATACCTGATAGTGGTCATTACGCATGGTAGAAATTATCTGGCAACCCGCAGTGAAGCAGCGTGGTGGATTAAGCTCTAACCCTTCTTCTAGATCGAGAAAAGGCGATCGCCTAGCTTTGGAATGTTTACAGGCTGATTATAAAATATTTTGTTAAAAGGTATTATTTTGAAATTACAAATATCTCAATATTATTTAATATTGTCGATAAAATTGAAAATGTACAAATATGACAAAAAAGCAATACTCACTTGAATGCGACGCGAAAATTGAGTTTCACAGCAACACTTTGTTTCAGCGCGATTATATTATATATTATTTCATATTTATATTTTATTTACGAATTTATTTAGAAAAAAAAAAACTGTCTCCACAGCTTAAATTAGTTTTCTGACGCAGGTCTGGCGGTAATCCGCGTCCGTCCGTTTTAGTGTTGCCCTCGTTAGCGTCAACGTTCAAACTAATATGCGTGTATGTGTTGCGTTAGACCAATTAGTGGACATATGACTCGTATGCATTACCCCTGGCTTAAGGGTTTTGTAACAGAATGGCAGTAACTGCCCCTACATTTTTTTCATTTGTCAAAATATAGGCAAATTATATTGCATCTAATTCTATATTTTGTTACCACTTTGATTTCTCTTCTGTAGTGGAAATTATAATACAAGTAAATTTAATTTCTTGCAAATAACTCACATAGGACCTACTAAAATGTATTTTAATTTTATTAAATTCTTGGATTATTGCTTTAAAATTTTGATTATATTTAAAAATAGGTATAATATTTTGATAGCCAAATATAGTTAATTTGACTAGCTTTGCGTTAATTAATAACGCAATTTAATATGACAAATAACCGGGACGAAAAGAAAAAAGTTGTAACGAAAACGATGGAAGAAAAAAAATAGAAATAATAATAAAAAATAAAAATATTAGTAACAATGAAATAGAAATAAGTTAAGAAACTGATATTAGAATAAAATATATGTGATAATAAAAAGCAAGATAATTTATAAAATGTATGTAAACCTAGAAATACAGATTTGTTAAGAAACATGTATCAAATTTCTGTATAGATTATATATTTCTATTATTAATTATACAGAATGATCAAAAAGTCGTGGATCAAACGAAACAGGGAGATAGAGGAGGTAATTTCCAACAAAAAATGTTTCCACAGCATGGCCATAACTTCATTGCACGAAAAGTTATGAATATTTTTGTTTTTTCAATGAAACTACCGACTTTTTCAACAATTTAATCAATAAAAAATTAAATTGATTAAAAACAATAAAACAAAAAGTGTTTTACTATGACTCGATAATGTATCAATACTACAAAAATTGTATTGCAGCTTTTGGTACCAAATTTAACGAGCGATGAATTTATTTCCGTAAAATTTGAAGCGATACAAAAAATTACTTCTCACTTTAAGAGCACCCTGTGAAAAAAAATGTACTACCGAAAAGTGATCCTGTATTAAAATTTTTTGCTCATTTAATGCTGATTCAAATGAGGTACAATACTTTACTGTTTGAGCTTTAGTTTTGGTTTTATGGTCGTTTTTTCATATCAAAGTGCAAATTTCATTAAATTTGCCTTATTCAAAATAATTTATTAGTTTATCATAAACGGCCAGTTTTTTGTACGTTGGAATGCTATAACTGTTCTGTTCTTAGTCCTATTATTATAAAAATTATTAATGCATTTATAAAATATAAAAAAATGCATGTAACTAGATTTAAGAATACATACATTTCGGTCGGTGGTCTCACGTTCTACATTAGAGACATTAAGTTTTTAATTAAGTTACTACAAATGTAAGCAGCTACTATTGTACTAAGTAAAAATTAACAAAACAAATAAAAAAGGCATGGGCTAAATGAGCCCGTGGACATAAATTTATTAGAAAAAAAAAAAAAAATAACCGGGACCCGTATTGTTTTTCACAGACAGTACAGGCTATTTCAACTTATAGAAATATTGTTAATTTCAATTTGCTTTGGAAAAAAAAACCTAACAAAAAAAAAAAAAAATTAGTCCCGCTGAGTTTCTTCCGCCAGTTATTCTCAGGTCAGAGGCTTCTTCTTTCCGAACTGGTAGTAAACTTCACGATTATGAGGTATGTAAGAAATTGTAATAATTTTATGTTGAATAAAATATTTAATTTTTTTTAATAAAATATTTTGAGATTGAGTTTTAAAAAGAATAACGTCAGCACTTCTGACGTCAATTACTTCTATTCTGTATGTCATTTTCCAAGGTGTGAGTAATTATAACTACGTTTTCTTTAAATTATCCTGTAATTTAATTTGAGTGTGCGATATAATAATATCAGTAGTTCGTAAATAATCGATATATTAATTCGATATGTCGTATCAATCCGATAGTATCGAATCACCTAGTATCGATATAAGGACCGATATATTTGATCCGATATATTTCATTCGATATATATCGATATATTTTTATCCGATAAAATTATTGAGTAGTATCGATATATATTTGATAGGTAGAAGCGATGACTGTTTTTTTTAGGAATGTGCATAGCCGGTGAGACCTATCAGCTACAACATGGATACGGGGACGCGATGACCTTTTTTATTCATGTACACTTCCGAGTCATCAAAAGTATCCATATATCGCTGCTTGAATACAAAAGGGACATAAATGGAAAAAAAGTGAAATCGCTTTTATTTAAAAAATGCGATGTTAATAGGTCATATTTTTGTATTTAAAAGAGACTCCCATTGATTTCTCATTATAATATATGAAAACAATACTAGCGCCTTTTTAGTATTTTCGAGTTTCGGGGACCAAATATGAGCAAAACTGCCATTTTCTCAGTTGCGACCCTATAATCGAAGCGAACGCATTTTTCTTTTATGATAAAGTGCCATATTTCAAAAAATCCTTAACTTGCGTTAGTAATTTTATAAACAAAAGCGCCATATAGTGAAATATGTCCGTTTCGATCTTAAGAAATCACGTAAGTTTATTCCTCTTTCTTTAACAAAAGTGCCATATTTCAAAATTGCCCATTTTGTATTACAGATTTAGAGAAGTATAAAATCACTTTTAAATGAAAAGGGCCTTACTAAGCGTAGCGTCCGCTTTGCGTATAATATTTTAGAGGTTGTAATATTATTTGATAAACGTTAGTGCCATATTTTGGAATGCGCTACTTTTGTATTTCTTTAGATGGGAGTAAATTCATTATAATTATAAATTTAATATAAAACTTAAAATAAAATTAAATATTTTAGTAAATTATTATTATTTTTTAATGTATATTATTATTTTATATACGTAATTTATTATAATTAATCACCGTTTTTTGATAATAGAATGAGTAGTAGAGTACAAAGAATATTTGAAATGCTAAAATCCAACAAAAACACGAATAAGGATTAGGAAATTGAACACCACACACCAAATGAGGCAGAAAGATGAGTGCTATAAATTATAACTTTACCGATGACAGTTAATCTCCGATTTGAGGCACAAATTGAAAACCCAACATGGAATGAACCAGCTGCTTTGTTAGATAACTCTTCCAACAGTAATTCCATACTTGATAGTCAACACAATCTGAGTTTATCCCTGTTAGATAATAAAGAATCATGGTTTGAACTACAAAGATCAAAGACCAGACTAAACGTGATTGTTCAGGAAACTGATTATGATAGTGACACTTCTGTGTCTACATGTTTGACAAATTCTAGCTCAGTTTTTTCTTCACACGACAACGTTGCAGATCTAAACTTTATAACTAAAAATGACCTAGAGATGACGGACACAGATTCTGATGAAGATAATTATATAAATTCAATTTTTTCACTAACAGTCAGCTGTTACCTTCTGATCCTGAACCTTCAGGTTTCAATAAAAATAATAAAGAGTTTAAAGAACAAAATAACAAATTGATAGCATTAGGTACTGTCTCCTGTTGAAATCCAGTCTGAAAAGATTAATTTTCTCGATTTTTCATCTATCCTTGATTCTCGGTGTGACAGTGTTAACACTCAGGTCAGCGTTAGCATTCGTCACATAATTATCGTACAAATGACATAATTTAGCACTTGGTACGATCGAACATAGAGGTGTCGAAATTGTACGATAATCCAACGTGCATAACATAATTTTGCGAACATTTTTATTCCGTTCAAATGTCTTCGAAATGGAAATTTTAACTACTTAACTGTAGCTTTTTAGATTAGATGTAGTGGATATGTACAGGTGATGAGTTTTTTTTTATTTCGTCTCCACTTCAGAGGCAGGATATATGTATTATTACTGTCGAAAAGTATCTGTGTAAAAATTTTGTATTTGTACGGTACATTGGAACGAAAAACGATAATTTTACGGCCGAAAATACATAATACTGTCAGCAAATAATGCTGACACTGACTCAGGTGCCCAGTGTAGTTACGTCGAGTGTTGATACGGCATCTCCGGGTGATGAAAATGAAAGCTATGAAAGAAAAGGTCGCAATAGGAAAGCAAATCCTAATTTATGGAAAAGGAACCTTATAAAATTATTAAAGAACAGTGGTAAGGCATACACATCTTAGGGCCAGTTTGTTCTAAAAAATGCGAGATTCAATGCTGTAAAAAAATTACAACTGAAGAAAGATTACATATTTTTATTACGAGGAGTTTTTTTCTAGCTTATAAACCTGTTATTTAAATAGAAATATGCAGGGTAGTTGTTATTGATATATTCACATTCAAAATTTAGCTTTGAAAATATAATTTCTATAGTGTTGTAAGCTCAAGAATGGTTGTGATTTCTTACTGTTTCTAATGACATTTATGTTGTACAATTACATTTTTACATTAGAATATCCTACTTAATTGTTGTTTAGTTAGTAGAATTCATATTATATCTATTTCGAGACTGATATTAAGCTATAAGTCTAGTTTGGTATATTTTTTTATGATGGATAGTTCAATTTTGTAATTAATAAATTAACAAAACCTTATTGTTGATGTAAAATGCTTGTAGTAATGAGCCAATTAACTAAATTTTTTATAAAAATAATTGCTTTTAAGCTTTCAATGATTTTTGAATATTTTTTTTTCAATTCTTTATTAAAAGGAAGATTTTAATTCTAGTTTTTTTGAAGCAGATTTTTTTATTTTCACTTAAAGAAGTTATTTCATTTATTTTTATAAACTAGCATTGCCATTTTAATTTTTATGTCATAATTTTTCTAGATTACCTAAGTCAGTGGAAAAATATTTTGATTAAAACATTAATTTTTTTGAATTGTGTCTAATTATTCTATTTTTTACCATAAAACGAGGGATTTTTTTTTAAACAAAAGGGACTTATGTGCTAATATATCTTTCAAGGCAACACTTGTACTACAATACTGCGTACCATTAAATGCAGCTTTGAAATACGCTTTTAGCGGTATATAACATGCATGTAATTAATGAAAGAATAATAAGTTACAGACAAATATAAATTTACTAAACTTTGAATGGCTCTCCTGTAAAATAGTGTCTGTTTGATTTGTGTCCCTTTTGTATTCAAGCAGCGATATTTTATCTGCTAATTATCGATAAGCACCGATATATCGGATCTTACATCCCTTTGCGCTGTGGTGCAAGCCTTTGATGCTGCATCAGCATTTTGTCTCTAATATAGCAGTAGGGACGGGACCTCGCAGGCAGTCTGCTCGGATCCCTCATATTGGTCACACATTCTCCTCGTACAAGTTCTCGTGTTATTTATGTATTCTTAACTTAAGTGGAATATGGTTTTATTTATAAGTATTAAATAAATTTAGTGTAATTCGCGACAATCTTTTTTTAAACTCTTCTACTCGGAACCGGCGTAACACAACGAAAAAAACATCGATACATTTTTCATCCGATATATCGCAAAGTATCGATACAACGATACGATATATTATATCGATAAAAATATCGATACTTTTTTTACATTAACATTCCTTACTCTACGTCAGTTCGCACGAGAATGCCTCGAGTAACCATAATTACCACTCGTATTTATATCAAAATTATGAGTTTGTAAATTAATCAATTTTACAAAAACTATTATTAAAACAGTTGTGTTAATAACTTTAACGATTATTATTTACATGCAATGATTTTAAGATAAGTAAACGATATTATATAATTTAATTTAATTTAATATATAACTTATCTTTAAATACATTTTTATAATAATCAAAATAGGAACTTTTATGAAAATATGATTATGAAAACGTAATAGCAATAACATTATCAACTATCTTTATAATTAGTAATATGGGAGTAAAAATCATATATCGTAACTGAAGCTAATATGTCGTTGCGCCGATAATATCCGATGCGTTATTTTTATCTTTATTTCATTCCAAACCATAATACGAAAAGTCATTTTCATATTCAAAACAAATATTCGATAAAATCAAATGAGTGTTCTATTTCCGTTACTCGAATATTATTATCATACTCGTAGTATTCGAGACATTGTCGTAAACATAAAAGAAATATTTTATTCAACCTTTACCCGATAAGGCGTAATAAATTTTCTTATCAAGTACCCCATAAATATATCATACATAAACGTTTGCCTGTTTAGTGGAATGCGAGAACATTCGACGTTTATCATATGGAATAATCCTGGACACGAGCGATGAGACGTGCTCGGAATGTACCGAATGCGGCTGAATTGATTTCTATTAAATCTACCAATGAATTCGTGTGGATATCGTCTGTGTCCATAATTTGTTAATAATCTCGTGTACGCAAGACAATTGAAAATATTTTGTTATGTTAATTCTAAGTTTTAATTTTACTTTTTTCCCTTCATCGTCATTATTATATCAGTCATTGGATTTTCATTGTCGAACATAGGCTTCTCCCATGAACATCCAGAGCAACCAGTTGAAAGCTTCCATCCAATGGCTTCCGGCGACTTTCCTCAAGTCGTCTGTCATCTTACAAACGGCCGTCTGACGCTGCGCTTGCCGGTACATGGTCTGCACTCGAGAACATTTTTTCCCTTAAATTATTTTAAGTGTGTTATTAATTAGCTGACATTCGTATCTTAATTGTCATTGAAAGAAGTTTTACGTGCACGTAAAAGTAAAAAAAGAGAAACTATTTATGATGAGATTTTCATGACGTTTCAGTAAATTTTAAATGGACTTAATAAAATAACGAGATTCTATATTTGTCTTCGCTGATATGTTCACTTTTTGTATATATTCATACACAACTTAGTTCGAAGCTTAGGTTTAGTATAAACGACATCGTAGTCTTATCTTAAAGTATAGTTATATTATAGTTTGATCAAGAACTTTCAGTACTGTACAAGTAATATGAAAATTAGACACACATAAAAATTATTGCCAAAGTTTCTGCCTCATTAATTAATGGTAATAATGATGATGTACCCTTAAAGTTTAATAACTGTTAAGGTTGCAACAATCGCTTTGTCTACATAATATGATGTGTTGTATAATCTTCATACTGATTTAAAAACGTATCGCTCCATAATATTCCTGCAGTAGCTTTTATTCTGGGATAGGTACAAAGATGTTTCTTTTCATTTCTTTTAATTTTTTTTGGTATACCAAAAAGGTATTTTAATCATGTTGAAGCAAAAAATAGTAATTTATTAAAGTAAACAAGCTTAAGATTGAACGAAAACAGCAGGAACCAGAGAATCTTATAAAAACAATTTGCTGAAATTTCTATTAAAATATTCATATTGAGGTTAACGTCTTGTGAAAATGTAATGAAATATTTTGTTGTTTGATAAAAATAATTACTGTATTATTAGATGTACACACACTCTGTAAAATATTAATCATCACTACATATTATAAAATAAAGTCCTCCGCCGCGTCTGTCTAAAAAGTACTGAGATAGAGTAGATACTGTAGATAGAGTGATTCATGAGGAAGGTTTAGGTACATATACATACCCCGGGCGCAGCCGGAGTGGGCAGGTAGTTTATGGGACGGACCGCTAGTATTAATATATATAATTATGATACAAAGAATGACAATGAAACTGTGAAATTATTTCTTGTTTTTCTAGACATCGTCGCAAACATCAATAAGTTGTAATAAAGTACGGGTTAAAAAGTATAATGAAAAGTTACACTTATGAAATTTAGGATTTTTCTGGAAAAAAAAAATATTTTTTTAATTTTCCATAATCTTAATAAACGTGGATCGTTTTTTTTTTAAATCGAATATCTAGTTCAAGAGTTTGTTTATAATTTCTAATAGGTTCCAGAAAAATGACAATATAATTTTAAAATTGTGTAAAGTGATTTTAAGAACACCTATTATAAGCATATCTTTATATATGTTTATCTTATGACCAGTAGCTGGCAATATAATAAAACTTGTGTTAACCTAGGATTATTGTTTAAATTAATTAATAATTTTGAAATTTATCAGAACCGTATTCTTTTTAATGGAAAAAAAATTATCATGCCCATGTTGATGCCTTTTTTCTGCATTTTTTTAAAGAAACCCATAGAAATTTTGGTTTTTTTTTTTTCATTTCGCATTTATATTTTTATTTAATATATTTATAAAAAACTTAGGAACAAAATACAATATATACTTGCAATATAATACAAATATATTTGATAAATTCCAAGAATGGATACCACATACAATTTTTAAGTTTAGAATTTTGTTATTTTTGTTCTTGATGTTGGCACCAGACTTTCCCCCTTATTCTTGTTCCTAACATTTATGATATCTAATTCTACAATTAATGGCTTTATACTCAACCACCCCTAGTATAATATAAATCTCTGTCAGGATTCGGAAACATATATAACATAAGCACAAAAGCCCAGACCACGACTGGTCACGTCTGGCCTATACAAATATCTGTAAAGTGCGGGGATCGAACTCACGACAACTAGCACATCAGCCAGTTGCATGTCTTCATGTCAACTAAGCAGTCCTCAACCCTATTTTTTTTTTTAACGATGGGAAATGCAAATGCAACACATCCCACCACCCGAAAGACGGGTATGTGGGACTCGCTGACTCTCACCGCTAAAGCCAGAATATCCACTAAAACCCATCGGCCGTCTGCGCCTTAGTGGGGCACCACGGGATCGCAAACGCATACAACCGTGACGCCCCGACGCTGGGCTCGGCGGCCCCTCCGTATGTGATTGAAGCCGCTCGATCGCTCCACTCTGCTAGTTCAGAGAAGTACCGAGAGCGGCCCAACCACCGAAGTGGAGGGAGAGAGTACCCTCGATCTCCCTCCATCCTACCTTAACCACTCTACCAGTCCACTCTGCACGTACCGGGAGCGGCCCAACCACCGAAGTGGAGGGAGAGAGTACCCTCCTCCTGCGCTTTCGGTTTTGGTCCGCGGGGGTCCGAAGACCCCAACCACTTGTGGTGAGTGACGAGTGATATCACCTATCCGCCACCCGGGGACGCGCCCAGTAGGAAACCAGCAACTCCCGTGGGTTTGCAACCCTGCCTGTTTTTAGCCTTAGTTTATTTATGTAATTCCTGCTCAGATATTGGTAGACAGCATGAGCTGTTGGGTGGAGGCTGCTTTGAACCGGTCGCTCTGGAGGTCGATGAAGGAGGCGTATGTTCCGCAGTGGACATCCAATGGTTGATATGATGATGATGATACATAATATAAAAGACAATAAGATGTCTTAATACAGCTTCAGGTTTTGACATTAGTGTGTATTAACATTTATTGAGTAAATTCCCCTTTCAACGGTTCTGGTGTTGTGGTACAAGTAGCTGCCTTAGTGATGGTATTCGCAGGTTAAATTCACGCTCTGGGCAGATATTTGTATTCGTAAAAATATTTTTTCTGATCTGGGTGTATGTTCTTGTTGTTCTCCCCATCATGCCTCGCAGAGCACGCAAAGCCGTCTGTCCCAGTTGTTATCATAGACACCTAATAGCTATTGTTACTTATG
This sequence comes from Euphydryas editha, assembly GCA_036937285.1. Taxonomy (NCBI): domain Eukaryota; kingdom Metazoa; phylum Arthropoda; class Insecta; order Lepidoptera; family Nymphalidae; genus Euphydryas; species Euphydryas editha. Next base: position 18,751,151 of record JAUPFZ010000019.1, read on the forward strand.
ATAGGGAAATTATCTGCCAACTCGTACAGCGTGGTGGAGTTAGCTCCAATCGTTTTGATATATATTGGAAAAGAGGCCTTAGCCCAGCAGTGGGACGTTTAGTGGCTGATTCAGTTCAATTAAGTTCAAGTACATGCCCAGCTTAACCAAGACATAAAAGATCCCAATTTTGAAATACCACTATACAATGAGTCATTTACAATCAATTTAATTCAAATTTATTTAATATTAATGTTCTGAAGCAATTTGTGAAGAAGGTTCTACGGAGAAAAACCCGCAAGAAAATGGGTATAATTACGTAACTTGACAAGTTCTCTAAGTAACGTATTTAGAAGGCAATAAACCAGCCAAGTAAATGACACTGCTGGATCGCTAATTGTTCCACGTCATGCATAATTGCTGAGCGATGCTCGGAATTATGATTTAAGATGACTTTGATATTAGTTTAAGATTTTGCATTTTCTTAGAATATTCTTGTAAATATTACAAGGTCTATAGTTTGAAAGTTCTGAAATTACAGACATCACAACCCTCGGTATTGCAAATGCTAGGCAAGGGCCTCTTCTCGATATAGGAAGAAGGGTTGGAGCTTAATCCACGACACTGTTCCATTGCGGGTTGGAGGATATTTTTTCCCTAACGATTGCTATCAGGTGTCTGTAATAATAACTGGAACCGACAGCTTTACGTACTCTCCGAGGCACGGTGGGGAAATCCACGAATATATACTTCTAAACCGGAAACAAATATTTGTACAAAATAATAAAAATATTTGCCCCGAGCGTGAATCGAACCCACGACTGCCGGTGTCGAGGTGACTACTTGCACCACTACACCAGAACGGTTGTCCTTAAATTAAATTTGTGCTTATAGATATCTGTAGAATTAGTCTACAGACTTGATGAAAGGAATATCAATCGCAAACGATTTCGTAGATACACCTAGTTACTAGTACAATCCTCGCCCGATGAGAATCAAATGGGATGCGACCTTTTGAAACCGAGACGTGCACGTTTTGTCGGCCAGCCGTAGCATCAGCAAACTCGCGTCGAAGCTTGCATAATAATTATGCTAGTTGTGTTTTCTGTGCGCGTGGATTTCTGCTTGAGATTTATTTTTAATGAGAGATGTATATTTTATTAAATTGATTACAACCATGAAACATTTTTATGTATTTTCATAACCCTAAGGTAGATCACAGAAATAATTAATTTATAATCAATATTACCTAGCTAATACTAAAAAATAATTATCTCATTTGTTCAGCACATTTTTGCTAACGCTACTTGAGCTACTTAACTAACTTTGCTACTACTACTTTAACTGTCATTTTAGATCTACTTTGACAAGGTTCCATCCCATTCTCATCGCGCGCAGATTGTACATATAAATGTTGTACTACATTGTAATTGCAGATTTATTGTCAAATGTTAAAACCACAGCGCTCCGTGTAAGCGTCATGTGGTTTGGCATTCGATTTAGTGGATTCGCCGTTGCGGCGCTTTCTGCACGCTGCCTCACAACCCTACAAATTAAAGTTACATATTTGTACGCATACTAATATTTTTCACCCAAATAAGTCGACTGACGTGGTTTCAGAGGAAACTAGAAAAGTCCTAACTATTGATTTGAACTGAAGAAACTTATAAATGTTTCAACCTCGGGGCAAGATCACCAGACCAAGGGGTTGGAGCTCAACCCTCCTCGCTTCTCCACTACGGGTGAAATACTTGGGTGAGATTTATCAGGGGTAATTTCTCTACCTAAATACCCAGACCATAAGTAAATTAGCACTACATATTATTATAAAATAAAGTCCTCCACTCTTTCCGTCTATCTGTTCGCGATAAACTCAAAACTACTGCACGGATTTTCATGCAGTTTTTAACAATAGATAGAGTGATTCATGAGGAAAGTTTAGGTAGATATACATACCCCAGGCGCAGCTGGTGTGGACAGCTAGTTTAATATAAATACAAATATTCGCTCCACCAGAACAATAGAATACTCGGACTGTGTAACGCGAAAAGAGTTTTAATAACTCCCCTATAAAGCGACAAGCTCAAACAAACAAAATAATTCAATTTCATACAATATATATAAAAGGGATAAAACTTAGTTATTGAACTTACCATAAAATTCAACCGCACACCAGTCACGTGAAAATACAACGGAAATAAAATACTTTTATTATCATAAAACACAAACTGATTTTTATAACTTTTACGATGTTTGTAACTTTCCCTTTATTATCATTTTGATTTTATATGTTTAATAAAAATATGTATACGTGGATTATCTAACGAGATTATATAATCGATATTCAAACTAGGTTTAAATCCTTGCTGGCACCACGGACATTATATATTAATAAACGCCTGACTATCAACAGTGTGAGAATGCTGTGTCGGAGATTTGGAAATACACCCAATACCAGGTGTACACCTAGACTTCGAGAATCATCTGTATATCCTATGCAAAAATGTATACGTCACGTGCGAAATCGAACCCACGATCATCACCACAACGGCCAGTTGCTGTGACAACTGCACCAAATCGTCAGAACTACTGAAATTTATTTGATAAGACTTTTAATTGATATCCATCCCAGGTTTGTATTTAAAGAAAACAATTGAAAGCAACAATTTATATATATATATATCGACTCATCCGTAGAATAAAGTCCGATCTGCAGATTTGATTGTTTTCAGTAGAGGCAAAAGAAGTCGTTGACTTTTGTAACTCTTAAACGGTGAGACTTGACATTTTGATTTTTTGGTATGTTGTTACATCGCCCCTGTCTAGTAAAATGCTTTGTAGCGTATATTTTTTAACCTTTTATTACACGAGATAGTGAGTTCCATGTTACCATATGACGTTTTATTGCGGAATAACTTGGGTCTGTAGTGTATATTATACATTGTTTTACGGAAACGTCTAAAAAAAGTGACGTTCCATATTAAAATGGTTCGATTTTTGTTGGAATTACCCATACCTTTAAGAGTCCGTTGTGAATAATTACCTTGAAATATAAAACATAATTTTAGCCTTATTATAACTACTCTCCGATGTAACTAAATAAAACACTAAAATATCATTTTAATTGTTTTTTAATTGAAAAAAATCTCAAAATAGGTAACAAATCCATGAGATGTCATCATGTCAATTGAAAAATCGTTAAACTGTAAAGTTTTTAAACAAATAAACGCGATAAAATCCGATTTAGACTTTTAATTAAATAGCAGTCTTAAACTTATAAAGGTACGTACTTTAATATTTATCATAACAATGGATAAAACTTATTTTTAAATATTTCACTAGTGACTGAATTCAAAATAAATCACTTAATAATAATAAAATAGTAGGAAAGTCAAAACTGTACAATGAATATTTTTTTAAAGAATACTTACTACAATCGATACCGAAGCCAAAAATATAGTTTTTAGAATTTTTGTCTGTTTGTCTGTATGTATGTCCGGGATAAACTCAAAAAGTACCGAATTGATTTACTTCAAATTTGGCACGAATATTACTAAGAAGTCGGGTCAACATATAGGCTACATATTATCACGCTATCACCTACGGGGAACGAGCAGTGAACCTTTATTTCTTTAACGCATTCTGTAACAATGTATAATCTAACGACGCATAAGACAGTCTCCCTCTGTTACTGTACTTTCTGTATATATGAAATGTAAAGAAGAAACGGGTAAATGAATGTTATTTTAAAAGGTATAGTCGTAGGTATTTTTGGTGCTGTATAGCATTTACGCAGACGACGTCGCGGGCAGCAGCTAGTCACTTAATAATCAGCTTCATTAATTTATAAATCACTCTTACATCGTGACCTAGACGTGTGTAGGTAGGTAACTAGGTAGGTACACATACTTAATAGGAAGGAAATATTACGTAGACAAAAAATACATTATTATAATTAGCATTGATTTAGTAAAAAGAAATTAGGTCTAAAAATAAGTATAAAAAAAGAAAAAAAAAATGTAAAATATATCTTATTCCGATAGGTCATCATAGGATTCTTCAGAAACATCAACAGTAATGTGATGTGGCAAAGAGTTAAAGTACCTATAGATGATACTCTAAGAGAATAACATGCACATATCCATTAAGTCCATATATATGGACTGGAAATGGGAATATGGAAAGATAGATTGAAGTTTGTTGACAATGACACGATACTGGCGTTCTTTTATAGCTTTAGATGTGTATTTCTCTGAGTCGATTCATTAAACATATAATTTTAAAATTTTCGTAATACTTAAGTCCCCTTGTAGGTAAAGTTTTTGGTTGTTTTTACGGATATAATGCGATTCAATGGGTACAAATGCCCGAACATGGTCACAGACACCTTCTTTCATTGCATCATTTATAATAATGTTATGCTTTTCGTGGCAAGCCCGTGTATCCTCTTCTTATATTCGCACTTCCATCGTACTTCTTTCAGACAGTTTTTAAGATACGAGTTGAAAGTGCAAGAGTATGAAGAAACATAATTTGACATACTTCAATTTTTTCTCAGTGAGAACCTGTAATCAGCTGGAGATAATACTTAAAAGTATGTTTCCGATTATTAGGAGTGTCTTTGTTTAGGCATTTTTTTTTTCTTTATTTTATTAGAATATTTGATGATGAAATACCACTGCAAAGCTTGATCACCCAATTGCCAAAATTTTGTAAAGCAGTCCAGCCGCTGTTGGTGAGATATTTTATTAGAAATCAGATCATTTGTAACGGTGTTTACATCATAGCCCCATTGTTTTTTCATCTACGGCTTTACCCTTTTTTGTTAAGTATTTTTACCTAAGTTTTAGTAGGTGGGATAAAATGGCTTGAGTGAGAAAGAGCAGGCGTATTCATAGTGCTAAGTGAGGGTGAAGAAATCACAGAGTCTACGTGAATAGCGCTGAATATGTTATCGCAGAACTTATGGACATTAGTAGGAGACGGAATGGGAGTTGGCACTGATAGTTCCAAATTTATCAGAGTAGATCTATCGTCAGAAACTTCTAAGTCTTCAAGCACTATTATTGGTGAATTTTCGAAACTAGAAGGTGCTTGCAAAGAAAATGTACTAGGTTGATTGCTGTAGACTCTCTCGGTAGACGGATCAGATGTACTATTCGGTATTGAGCTGTCACAGGTAATTTTTTTGATTCCATCATCTTCATGAGAATTTCTTCCCACACATCAGCTAGTTCCTGACCAATTTCTTTCGCACCAGGAGGCAATGGTGACCTTTGATGTGTCATGGCGGTTTCGTTATCATACACAACTAAAATAAAATAAAAACACTGTATTTATTGTAGGTATTCATAAAATTACTATTAATATTATATGTATATATCAAGACAGTGTACATAGCAACTAATGAAACAAATTTTAAATTAAAAATATTTATAAATAACAATATTTAAAAACAAACAACGTCCTAACTGACTCAATTTTCCCTGCAACAACGTCCTATCTTAATATCGAACCGATAAATCGTATCACAGATTCCGTAGAAAAACGTCTGATAGTCACATATAACGCTTCAAATTTCAATTTTATTCGTATAAAATTGGCCTAATATTACATAGGACTTCTACTTTTTATTGTTTATTATTACATAAATAAGGCTCTCAAGTGAATATGTATTACGACAAACGTATTTCCGTACTCAAAATGCTATTTCACTACATCTCCGTCAAAAAACGTCGTATATAAAAATCGAACGCCCACAACTAGTAATTGCGATAAAAATATATATATAAAAGTAATATTTATTAATTTAAGATCTAAATGTTATATCACGAAATAATGCAATAAAAAATCGTCAACTTACCAGTATTTGTGCTCTTCTTCGTGTAAACAACATCATATTATGTAAATGTTGAACAAGATCAAGCTCTTCTGCATCATCTTTGAGCATATCCAACATTTTCCGAGATCGTGACATCTCTAAAAATATGTTTTTTCATGCAAAACACTGATAAATTACAAATTTATATCAAAGCGAAATAAATCTAAGCGCATGCTACAAAAACACCCGTTCTCCAACAAACAGCGGCCGGAGTGAGGAACGGACGTGGCGCCTGCGCCGCTTCAGCTACCCTCGCGCCGTCGCTTGATCACTTCGTGCGTTTTTATGCGGAGCAAAATGTCAGATTGAACGTTATTCGATTCCATATTTTCGAAACTAAATAAAATACGAAAATTCTAAAAACGTACGTTTGTAGAGTTGAAATTGCTTATCTCGTCTAGCTATTTAACTCATTTTTGCCTCATGATCACATCGGACTCTGTTCTACGGATAAGTCGATATATATATATATATATATATATATATATATATATATATATATATATATATATATATATATATATATATATATATATAAATTGTATATATATATATAATTGTTGTATATATATATATATATATATATATATATATATATATATAAATCACGAAAGATATTTTGCGTCCTTTTATGAAACGGACTCACGGCGTCCATCACTACCACTGGCTTTATCACTAAAGTGTCTGCGTATATTGATTTCTATTTCGAATTATATATTCCTGCTCAACTTATATTTTTAAAAAGTTTAAAATTGTGGATATTCGCTCTTCAGTCATTACAGGGTACTAATGTCGTCCTTTACGTTTGCACTTCCCTGCGTATAATTTTCCTATACACCACACTGTTAGTCTTTTTACACGTATATCAATCGCGAGGAGTAGCACGTCCTCTTATTCATGAGACGTTGCCGCTTTGTGCATGCACGCGTTCTATCAGACTTATTTGGAAATATTTCAATTGCAACTACAAGATGTCTAAGTGGTCAGCGTACAAAGTTCTCGTACGGACGACTCGGGTTCGATACCTCGCGATGTATTATTATTTTATTTTTCTATCAATATATAAAGTGACTGTTATTGATAATTGAATTTTGAATTAAAGAAAATAATTTTTAACTGAATAAACACAGACTTAAAGAAAGAAAACTCAAAAAGCAGAGAGGCAACGGGGTGAGATTTAAAACAATGAACACGGGTCAAAGCAAAGAAAAATAAACATATATATGAAATTACAAAAATGTTTTGTTACTAAGACAAAACTTCAACTAGATTATTTACGAAAAATTAAAAAGTTATTTGTAATTCGTAATTCGTCTCCCTATTCATTATAAAATATTTATATTCTGTCATGTCATTTCACTTTTCCAATAAAGAATGTACTTTAAACATACAAATGTTGAGAAGTATACCGACTTACTTTAAATGTTTAAATGCATTAAATACTTTATCTCGTCGATAATATTGAAAACGCTCTTCTTCAAACGTCAAAATCACGTCAAAATTCGACAAAATTACATGTTAGCTACTGTAGACATAGAGAAATAATACGAGAAAAGGGGTAGACAAAATTTTGTTGTGCGCGCATGCTAGCCGGACAGGCCACCATTTTAAAGATATTTGACATGTAGTCAACATTATAATATGTCATAATTTATTTTTTCAATTGCTTATATTATTATTTTTATTTTTAAACTTTGTAGTAAATTGTTATTAAAAACTTTGATTCATCACCAACACAAAATACTCTTGCATAATAATACATAATACTCTATAATACTATATATTTGCAATTTAACAAGAGACATTTTTTTTTAATAGAAGGAATGAAATAGTTTTAAATAGATTAAGAATAGGCCACTGTAACGTCACACATATACATCTTATCACTAAAATCCCGAAGAATAAATCCTCTAGATATGATAGTGAGCTGAACATAAAACATTTATTAATTGATTGTCCAATGTTTAAATCAGAAAGAAGTAATGTTAATCTTCATAAGACATTAAAAGCGTGTCTAACCGATTATAAAAATACTGTAAAATTTTTAAGATTAACTATTATACTTTAATTTAATTGCTATAAAATACTGTTAATATCTTTTAGTCGCTAATGACCCTAGATGTTAAAAGCTACTTAAAGTAAATAAATATAAAAAAAAATACTTTTGGAGATTAAATAATAAAGGTTAAACTTTTAGTTTAATAAAAGGTACGTATTTTTTAAATTATTCAATAAATATTAAAAATATAATGTAATGTTAACAATATAATTTACATTTGTATTATTTTAAGACTAAGTATACATATTTGTTAAAAAAAAATTTATTTCACATTCTAGAATAAAGTTATTTTAATTAAATATTTTGATAAAGTATGATAATAGTAGTCGGTGAAATATTTAAATTATATCAAAATGACTATAAATTTATTAAGAATAATAAAATTTATTGTTATTTTCATATATTTTTCAGCTATAAAATAAAATAAAAAGCCTTGCAGACAATTCACAAAATTAGCATAGCATCAATTATTGTGCTGTATCTTTCATAGAGAAGAAATATCAATACTTCTCTACTATTTTTTGCACAATACGCAGTCTATCAATTTTCCTAAAATTAAGCATAAATCATTATCTTATGTTTTATTTATATATTTTTTTCATATACCGTTATATTCTTTTTACAATCAAATAGTTTCTCTTCAAAATATTTATAATTCATAAAACAATTTGTTTATTTACTTTTAAAATTCGGACTTGAAAACATTGATTTTTTTTAATTACATGAAAGTGTAATAACGTCAAGCGATATTAATACTTTATTTTAAATTTTATTAACAATGGAAATTTACTAACATCAGGTTGAAATAAGATTCAGAGATTCATATAATTAGTGTGCGAATAACTTGCCATATACGTAAAAGTCTTGCGTAAAAGTTACAAAAAAAAAATTTAAATAAATTATAATATTTTTTTTACGAAACCATATTATATGGCAATATTTTTAGTAATTATTATAAAATTAAAGATTTAAAGTAATTAAGGTATATCCATTGTCATTTGTAATGAATTTAATAACTAGTTGTATATACATATATAATTAGTTTTAAGATCGGCTTTCTAAATATGTATAATATTGTAAAATTATAATAAATTATATAAGTATATATGAATTTTAAAAAAAGTTATATACTTTGTTGAGAATACAAAATTTAAGATATTTTATAGGTAATTGTAAAAAAAGGTAGCTTAAACAATTACTTTCGTTTCTAATATTTGAATAATTTTGTTGATTACCTTGTAACTGCATAGGAAGATTTATGATGATGTATGTAGCAGCTAATTTTACAATACCTAATGCTAATTTTATAAATGCTAATTTTATAATAAATACACCCGTATAATATTTTCAGATAGAGATAAGTGTAAGACACCTTAAGGACATTACATTACATCATTCAAAATTAAGCAATTATGCTATACTTTTAAATAAAAAATAAACATTTTAAATTCACAGAAATAAAATTAATAAAGAATGTGTATTTAAATTCAAATTTTAAATTAATAGAATTTTTTTTTCTGAAATATTAATATTATTGTTTATTTGTTATCATCTATTATCAAAGTAATAAAAGTTGTATGTATAATATAATATATATTTGTATCGAGCTAATGAATGAATTAAATGATGTACAATACAATGTTTATCTTAATTACTTGAGATAATATATTAATTACGAAATTTCGTTCCATTCCTTCAATTCATTAGTTATTTCTGCGTTTCATTTCCTTGCTCTAGACGCTAGTAATTCATTTATTTGTATTGATAATCAATAATAATATAATATGTTTGTCAATAATAATATACTACCAAAGGAACGTCGTTTATCATAAATAAAACAAGTGCACCGTGCGAAGCCGTCCACTACCGTTCTGGTGTAGTGGTGCGAGTTGTCGCCTCAACGCTGGGAACTAATGGGCGTCGAGCTAGCCATCTATCACCAATACCGTAATAGTTTGTCCATTTTTACCCCAATTTTTAGCCTAAAAGTGACCTAGAAGGCACGACTCCAAGGTTCTGTCCACTCGACTAGAGATTATGGACGTGAGTTTATGTATGTAACAACTTTGGAGTCATAATGACTCAACTAAACAACATTTTCTGACATTTCTATGTTACTTTCAATTAAAAAAGTAAAAATATTTTAATAAAATTTATTTCAGTATTAAATTTTTAATGAAGCTACATTAAAACTCTAGTTACTATTTTCATAAACAAGTATAAATTTTGAGATATTATAATGGTGCCAATTCACTCTCGACTTCAGAGACTCGAACGTTCTATACTGTATAAAATATTATCCGGATTTTTAAAATATTGTAAATTTTAATTTATGTATATCTATTTAATTTATCTCTATTTTTTCTATTAAAATATATTACGTATTTAAAAAATAAAGAACGAACCCGAATTGTCCGTACAAGAGACCCGTGTCCGCTGACCACTTAGCCATCTTGTACTTGTAAGTTGTAGTTATGAAGCTAAACTTTTGACTACTACATAAACTGTACGTAAGTAAAATTATATTTAATCTATGTTAAATCTTTGATTTTTTTGCTAAACTATTATAATACAAAACTATTGTAGTTATTATGTTTATGAAATTAAAATCATGAAAATACGTAAAATATTAAGATATCAAGATTTTTAAAAACAAATTGAATAACACGTAAAATCATTAAATTAGAATGTTTGACATTCAGAGATTTTAGATTTTTTTCCTGATATTTAAAAACGTGGTGGACACTGACGGTTGGACTGCTTCCTAATTGTTTAACTTTAACTTCTATCGCGGTCACTTTAAATTTGACAGGAGTTGTCATATCTAGCGATTGTATTTAGCCAATCCGCAATTCGTATGTTATTCCTTGTTCACTGTAGTCGCTGAGCGAACTGTGAAGAGAGCTATACTTGGTGTCTCTTTGATGGATCGCATCAGAAATTAGGTGATCCGTCAAAGAACTAAAGTTACTCGGCCCACTGGTACGACTAACTGAGACATGTTACTGATGGCGGCTGGATGAGGAAACCCCAGGACAAAGTTTTATGGAGTACCTTAGGAGAAGCCTATGTCCAGCTTGGACGCGCGTTGCCCGATGATTACTGATTTGGCTAATTATATTTCTTTGTCTTCGTAATAATTGTCAAGGCAAGGTTTTTATGTCATCATAATCTATACTTCTATACTTAGATATAAAGCTGAATAGATTGTTAGTTTGAACGCGCTAATCTTAGAAACTACTACTTTGAATTGAAAAAATATTTTTGTGTTAGATAGTCCATTTACCGAGAAAGGCTGTATGTTATATAACATCGCGCTACGACCAATAGGAGCTGAGCATTCATGAGAAACGTTACAAAAACGGTAAAAAACATTATTTTTACCCGACTGCGACAGAAGGAGGGTTATGTTTTTCGAGTGTATGTATGTATGTATGTATGTATGTCCATTTATTTGGCACGCCCTATAGCCCAAACGGCTAGACGGTTTTTGACATATGAGGTGTCGTTGGATTTGTCTAAGTTTTAGTAGTGACATAGGCTATATAAATTTTCAAAATGTCGCCCGCAAATGGCGGAATGAGGGGGAGGAAGTTGATATTTTTTTCACTGTAGCAATATGGCTATCAAATGAAAGCTAGTAAAAAGACCAGTTCAAAAATATATATATATATATATAACATTATGTTTATACTGCTGTTTAATTTAATTTGAAAACTTTAGTTGCGTACGCTGCGTATACGGTTGAAGTTATACAAAAATCATGTATCACGGAATTTATTGACATTAAGAGTTGTAAAAAAAGTCCGTGACGGCATATATCTATCTCTTAAGGTTGACTCATTATTATAGTAAAAGTCAAGTTTGTTCTAAAATAATGTTATTTGCGAAGGTGGTTTTATAGACGATATAAATCATTATCCATATAAATAGGTTACTCATCACAATTTTTTTTTTTTGAACAAAATTGTCCTTGACATCATTTAATTTCAATGAATATCTTAGAAGATATCATAGTTTTAAAATAACTCCGCAACGAAATAATAATACCAAAAATTGAAAAGTTGATTTTATTGCATTATTATTAGCCAGGCATATGAATCCTTACGAATTATAGATACTTCATCAACGAGGAAACTTTATGAAGACAAACTTTGTATTTTATATCATTTAATTTGGACCCATAATTTAGAAGATAATGTAAAATCAAATGAAACGATGTGCGTCGCGCCGCGCGCTGGTGTAAGTCGCCTGAGTTATCGTTTGCTGTACTTAAGGGGCTTAGATGAGCGAATGACCTTGAGCGTTTGAGTTCCGCATCTCCTCCCAACACCTTACCTGCCCCTCGCTGCCCGAACGCACAGGTTCAACGAACCTTTTTAACTAACGCCATCTCTTCGCTAAATAAGGAATTTTAGGTTCCGAGCCCTCTATATAATATCTATAAAACTTTTTCGTTTTTTGTTCCTAATGCGAACCCATTACATACACAATCTAAATGTAAAGTTTCTTTTTATGAAAAATGACTTTTAATAATAAAACTATAAAAAACAAATAAAAATTAAAAGTGACATTAGACAATATAATAATAATAAAAATCTTTTGAAAATAATTTATGTAATATCCACTAAACATTTAATTTGTAATAAAATCATCTGTAAACTTACGACCGTTGATCATAAAGCAGGTAACAAAATATGTATCAACAAAATATCAATATTTTCTTCAGTTCTAAAAAATAATGTTTATGGAAGTATGTTGTACGTAAGTATATGGGAGGGCTGGTATTACTTACAAAATTTTATTACCTAGATTGCAATATGGATGTCTACGACCAGAACTTTAGCAGGTACGACAGGGCTCTCGGTAATTTTTTTACAATATCATATTCAAGCGCATATTTATATATATTTTGTCAATTCTTTTTTTTTGTAACTTAATTTAAGTATTTGTAATTTTATATGTTATTGTATGTATTAAATGTATTTGTAATTTTGTATGTTTGTTGCTTTAATTGTATACACAAATACTTCTTTTGTTTATTTTTTTTAAATTGAACTACGTATATTTTATTCTTTTTTTTGTATAAATATTATTATATATTTTATATTATTATTTATTATATATTTTTTACCTTTTTTTAAGTATTTCTTTTATTGTGTATTAAATTATTTAATTTTTATGTGTAACAGTGTATAAATATCTCTCAATAAAATTCTATTCTATTTGTTAGGGTCCTATGACTAAAAGAGAAATAAATAAGACTAGTGGACTGTATGTAGGCTGGTATATTGACCGTACAAAAATAATATTATAAGATAGGTTAAACGTGCGTCGCCGGTGGTGTCCCGATGCAAGTCTCGTACTGCGTGGAGCTATTGGCCGTGCTACGGCCCCCGCCTGCTACCCGCTGTATCCCCGTCGCAGCGCGCGGGCAATATCGCTCGAACAAGCTCCCCGGGTTGAAGGGTAAACTTCAAAGAGGTAGTGGGCAAATGTTGTTGAAGACGCGCCGTATCGTGCCCTTCTTTGTCTTGATATCCGCCACTCTCGTCGCTCCGTCACCTCCTGGATACACTTGCACAATACGTCAAAGACACCACAATAGATTAGGCAGGGCCTTTTCTTTTATGAGTACAAGAGATCCTACTTTAATGTCACTGGAAGATGTAGACCGCTTGGTCTTCTGTTGCAGTAGATGTATGTACTCCGTATGGTACCTGTTCCAAAAATGTTGTTTAAGCTGCTCCACCCTTTGGAAGCGTCCTAGTCAGCCGATACTGATTTCTGTTAACTGTGGATAAGGTACAGATGTTAGTGGTCGTCTAATCAAAAAGTGGGCAGGTGTTAAGCAGAGAAGTCAAGAGGATCGGAGGACAGAGGAGTTAGAGGTCGGGAGTTTAAAATTGATTCAATTTGTGTAAGACACGTATACAGCTCTTCGTACGTGAAGTGATGCTGGTGCAGCAGTCGAATTAAATGATGCTTGATCGACCGCACGGCGGCCTCTGCAACGCCATTGAAATGGGGAGAATAAGGTGGCGTGAAACTAAACTCGATGCCTTCCTGTGCAACACACGAGTCATGATTAAACGTCTGCAAAAAAGTATTTAGTTCATTACAGGTGCCTACAAAATTAGTTCCACTATCGGATAAAATCGTGCGTGGTTTACCACGACGGGCTATAAACTCTGAACAGTCCCGACGACGCTGTGTCTAGTAGGACCGGGTTCCCATCACAGCCCAATACGGACACAGGGGCGTTACTGGAGGCGCATTTAGTAGCGCCTCCTACGCACCCCCATTCGTCGCCCGCGGATGGAGGCCACGTCGGCGGCTTCCTCTCTCACCCACTCGTCGGCCTCCTTCTGGGACATTACTGTCTCGCAGAAGAAGACTATCGCCTTCCAGGACTCGTCGTCACCGAGCATCGCGGTGATGACGCTCGGGAGCGACAAGTCCCCACCGAGGACCGACGTCAGACCTTGACGCAGCGCCGCCCATCTCGGGCACACCTCGAGGGTGTGCTGGGCAGAGTCCACCGCCGCGCCACAATCATAACATTCAGTCGTCAGCTCCCTCTGGGCCGTCCGGCACAGGTAGTCACCAAAGCAACCGTGCCCGGTGAGAACCTGCGTCCGACGGAAGTTGAGGGGCTTGCGTTTTCGACGCATCCACCGCTCAAGGACCGGGCGAATGGCAGCCGTTACGCCGTACGGCGTGACGCGGCGTACGGCTGCCCCGCCAGGTCCTCCCCCCACCTCCGCATAAGCGCTTCCTGCCCTATCCGACGCACCCGTACGATTCCGTCCAACGTAGGGTTCTCACCAAGAGCCCTCCTACCCGAGATATATGAGTAGGTCTCGGCAAGAACTTCCGCCACGAGCTCCCACGGGGGGTTGCCGGCTAGAGCAGTAGCTGCAGCCCACGATACCGTACAGTACCCCCGAATCACCCTCACCGCGATTGCCCTCAGCGCAGCGCGCAGCGCTGCTTTATTTCTCGCGGTGAGGCGAACCGCCCAAAATCGGGGCACCGTACGTCGCCATACTCCGGCAGACTCCAGAATACAGCTGCCTGTAGGCGGCGCTGGGTCCTCCGAGGTTCGGGAGGAGTCTGCCTAGCACACTCGCCGCCTTCATGAACCTCGGTCCTACCATAGCTAAATGTGGGCCGAAGGTCCACCCTCCGTCAAGGATGAGCCCCAGACATTTCACTTGGGGGCTCATCCTGACCCTTCCCTCTCCAATCTGCAGGGTAGCCCCCGGTGGAGGTCCCTTGCGGCCGGTCCCGCGGAATAGTAGGGCTTCGGTCTTGTCAATCCTGACACGGAGCCCTAAACCCTCTAACACTACCCTCCGATCGGAGAGGTCGGGAGGTATAGGTAGGGATTATCTTCTCCAAGGCCTTCCTAGCTTCGTTCAGCAAAACCACCGGTCGCACCACCGAAGCCGAGTCCGGGGTCCGACCTGCCTAAGGAAATAGGCAGAGCCGACCGTCTTTCCAGACCCCCGGGAACTGGCCAGACCGCAGGCAGCGGTCAAATAGCTCCCGGAGGCTGTCGCCGAAGTGCCCGAGAGCGGTCGCAAGGACTCTTCCGTGCACCCCGTCTGGACCCGGCGCCCTCTTCTTATTTTGGAGGCGGGTAATCACCGCCTCCATTGCAGCCTCTGTGACGGGTGGCGGAACACCCTCCTCCTCGTCCGGCATCTGCCGAGCCATTCTGAGGGAACAAAGCGCTCGGGTCCCTCCCCAGTCGGTCCGGCTGGAGCGTTTCGCTGATGGGGGCCGACTGGGTGCGGAGCTTGTTCCGCGCCCAATTATACGGTCGGCCCCGGGGGTCTCTCTCCAGACCCCCAACTAACTCCAGCCAAGATTCCTCCTTGGCTCGGCATATGGCCTACCGCAGGATCTTCGTTTTCTACACGTAGATCCTGCGCAGCCTATCGTCCCTGTCCACGTCCTGGGAGCGTCTCCACCTGCTCCGGGTAATTGTCTCCTGGCCCCGTTGCAGGCGGCCCGGAGGCCAGCTATCTCAGCCGACCACCTGTAGAGTGCCCGCCGTGGGGATGGACGCTTCGTGGGCGGCATGGCCGCTCTGCAGACAGCAGTGAATGCGTCGCAGAGCCGGCTAGCCACCTCATCCACCCCAAGCTCCGAAAGCGGCGGGAGACTCCAGCGGCCGACGATTGCGACTTCCTCTGCCAGTTCCCCGTCGAGCTTATCCATAGTGATATTAGCTCATATTGCACTGGTGGTTTATATTTAGCGAGTGACCCACCGTACGCGAGCAATAATATTCGGTTTACATCGAATTGTACATACATGCGAGTGGTGGTAGCGGTTGTTCCAGTGTCTATTGCATCATCTTCAGAAATACACCGTCGTTTTCTGGAAATTTTAAGTATTTTAAGTATGATCTTTATTTCACAAGTTAAAAAAAATCAAAAAAACCCGACTGCGTAAAATACTCTTATTATAAACTAAAAAGAATAAAACAATTTACTAACTTTCATTTGATACCCATATTGCTACAGTAAGAAAAAAAATTCAACTCCCCCCCCCTCATTCCGCCATTTGCGGGCGCCGTGAAATGGACATACATAAATACATACATACATACATATATACATACATACATACATACATACATACATACATACACACAGACACACGCACACGCACACGCACACACATACACACATACACACATACATACATACACTCGAAAAACATAACTCTCCTTCTGTCGCAGTCGGATAAAAAAAAATTGATTAAAAAAATAAGTAAGATATATAAGTATTTTTCCTACACACAAGTAACTGCATAAAAAAAATAATAAACAAAAACATAATTCTACCAAAACTAAAAATTTTTTGAGGATCGAACCTAACGTCTCAAAAACTTGATTCTGTCGCCAGACCACAAAGCAACGCTGTCAATGCAGATATTAGTGAAATAAAGGTACACTAACAGCAATTGATTAACTAGTTAATTATAAATTATAATAATTTATTACTTACCTTTGCACTTTTACCATATGTAAACCTTTATTTTTTCGGGCCCTTCTTTTTTTTTAGCTCTTTATTGCCCATTTTACTAGTATTTGTTCTGTATTTTCGTGAATATACGAAGCGCGTTTGGAGACTAAAGCGACACACGTCTATTTAGCATCACGTTTAGACTGTCACTGTCGAACGCAGCGAGTAAGTGAAGGAGAACCGATTTGAAATCGCTCGGAATGGATGGCGTAACCGACAAATTATAATATTGATAAATCATGAATGAAAAGTACAAAAATATCGAAAACCCAACATCAAATAATTCAATTTTAACATGTTTAATATTCTGAGAAAACTTTTAGGTGGTTGCTCGTTTGCTTTCTTTATTTAAACCGTTTCAAACCATTTCAAAGACCTTACTTTGTGATTATTTTCTATCGAATGAAGTTATTTCTATCGTGTTTTCGTAATTTTACCGAAACAGTAAATATCTTGAAGATTTCTATGCATATTTTTTAAATACGAGAAATCGCAGTACTTTTGCTGAATATGAATTTCTTTAACTGCAATAAATCCCGACCACCCCCTTAACAATAATTACACAATAATTACGCACAGCACTCAGCACAAACATATTATTATGTACAATGTACGTTTTTCTCAAATTAAAGCGGGTATAACCGCGAGGCACAGCAAGTCATAAATAAAACGGGTGCACCGTTTTTTATAAAATTATGTGAATTTTTAACGGCTCAACGCACCAACCTCATTTCTGTGTTTTTGTTTATATTTTAACTTGTCTAGGCTTATGCATTAGATATGAGTAATTATTACATACTGATGAAATATGAATCATATTTTCTGGAACTGGTTATTTAAATAAAAAAGGCTCCTAATAAAAGTTTTTCTCTTAAAAGAAAAAAAAAACTTAAAAAAAAGTCGGTCTGGAGACATCTGGACTCGAACTCAGGTTTTCTGATTTAGAATCCGCCCGATTCCCACCTGAGCTATAAACTTGTAAAAATGACAGCGAAATTTGCCTTCGTATTGTAATGATATTTTTCAATTGTCTGAAAACACGGATAAAACGACATTTTCTAAAATTGAATCTTAGCTAGATCGATTTATCGTCCCCCTAAACCCCATGCATACTAAATTTCATTAAAATCGTTGGAGCCATTTCCGAGATTCAGTTCATATAATTATAAATATACAAGAATTGCTCATATTATAGTAATATATATATTGATATTCCTTAATTAATATAAATAAACTTTCTATCTTCTATATCCATTTTCACGTCTAACTAATATTTACTAATTATTAAAAATAAGGATTTTATTTTAATTTAAACAAAAAACAAATGACATGATGGATTAAAAAAATGACATGTTAAGATTCGTGTCAATAGGGAAGAGGCGAATATAATATTTATGAATATTTTGTCATAAAAACGCTAAAAACAACAGGTCATTATTACAAACTTTTTCATTTACTTCATGTTGATTTTTAACAAAAGTTACGAATTTAAAGTAAATTGATACAGAACATAATTTAAAACATCAACAGGAGTAGTGGCGTCACTCGTGTTTGACAACTAACTTGAGGTTACGGGTTCAGGTTTATTTGAGGCTAGGTTTTGAAACTCAGCGACGAATAAGTAACGACAAACATGAGTGATGTTATCGGAACTGTATGTCCTTTTTCGTGCGCAAATACTGTCAGTTTAAAATTGCATTTTTTGTCCTAATTTTTTTTCTTTTTTTGGAGTTTACTTCTAAAGAACCGATTTTAATATAAGGCCATCGGTATGAAAAGAATATGAGGAGTAAAAATCGTCAATCGCGGTAGGTAGGTACTTTTTTGCGCAACCTGTTTTCACTTTTAAGTCGTGAGTATTAAGACGTATAGTTCGCGCGTGAGAGCACGCGATTCCCGCGGTTGAGGAAAGGGCGGGTGTGCGCCGCGGGCCGCGCCCGACCGTCGTCGTCGGTTCATACCCCGCAGTCTCCCACTATCACATGAGTAAAGAAACCGTACGGTTTATTTACTCATGTGCCACTACTAGAGTGACGACTTTGACTTGAGGCCACGCTAATCGAGTTTTTTTATGTTAAAAACTCTTAATTCATTTATTAATTTTTGACTTTATTTAATATATATTTTTTAATAACTAATTGTAAAAATCACAATTAGTTCAGATGAATCTGACATTGAACTTACCGAAGACGAGATTATTCTTTATTTTGATGTTGCAGCTACATTAATAACGGACAATTTATTGCCGCAGAAATCTAAAAGGTTCTTTTTGCGGTAAAAACTGTAAAATAGGCGATAAGTGTTATTCTGTGTCACATACAATTTTTTATTTATTTAATGTAAATGACCAGAGGGGTCATCATCGGCCACTTCGATATATTTCTATCATTAGTACGTATTCTTATGCGTAAATAGTTAAAAAACTAAATAAAGTTGATATTAAACATACTTTTAGGTAAAAATTCATTTTGTACTGTACTGTAATGTCCTCTTCATTACCTTACATATGTTAACGATCTTCAAAACGTTATTAAAAACTGTGAAATGTACCAATTTGCGGATTATACATGTCTTTTATCGACCCATCGCGATATAAAACAAGCAATAAAAAATCTTCAATTTGATTTTGATCAACTTTCGAAATGGTCACATGATGTTGGTCTAATATTAAATGCAGAAAAAACGAAAGCCATCTATATAAGCTCAACACACAATAGATTCTCTGGAGATATACAAATTACTGCACATAGCCACTAATGTTTCCACAATCCACAAACTTATACATGTACTTGTAGCACTATCGAATTTGTTAAAACACAGCGTTACCTAGGAATTACAATAGATACAAACTTCAATTGGAAAAACCACATAAACAATGTTTGCGACAAATTACGTGCCCTTTTAGCAAAATTAATCCTAATAAGACACAAAATTCCTTTCTCGATACTATTAATGTTTTATAAATCGTTGGGAGAATCTATTATATCTTATGGACTAAGCACCTACGGTGCATACGGTGGTATATTTAAATAAAATCTTGATAAAATTTTTCATCTTCAATTAAGAATATTAAAAACAATTGTACCCATATACATAAGAAATAAATATAAAAATGATTACTTGAAATTATTTAATTACTGCAAAAGTAATGCCAATTCATACTAAAATAAAATATGCGTTATTAATCGAACAATATTTTAATTCTAACATTCAAATCAAATTAAATCATAAGAAAATTACCAGAAATATTACAAATCAAACATTACAAATCCCTAGACATACTAATTTTTATGGAAAACGTACACTTGAATATATTATTCCTTTGTTAATAAATAATCTGCCATCAGATTTAAAAGAAAATTTTCAAAAAAAAAAAACTATAAAAACATACTAAAAAAATTCTTTTTAGACCAACATATAGATAGCAAATAAAATGGCCACATATATATAATAATTTATAATATATTATTTTAATTTAAAAATATATATTTAGTTTAATAATACATAGAACTCGTACTCGTGTCGATCGCTGTCTCGAGCTAGGTGTATTGTTTAGATGTAATTTAGATATAGTTTTTTATTTTATTTTATTTTATCAGCAATAAATGGTACACAGTAAAGTTTCATTGTAAGCTTATGTTGTACCTTAAATTTATATTTGTCTAAACTTGTAATTGTTAAATAAATAAATAAATAAATAATAAACGACCCACTGCTGAGCGAAGGCCTCTTCTCTTAGAAGACTTAGAGCTTCATCCATCACGCTGCTCCACTGCGGGTTGGCGGATAATTTAACTACCATGAGTAAAGATAGTTATCAGGGTCTGTGATAACAACCGTGGTGGGGAGACCCACAAGGAAATACACCCAGACCGCAAACAAATATTTGTACAAATACAAATATCTATCCCGAGCGAGAATCTAACCCGTACCTTGTACGTACAATTCGGTTTCGATACTTAGTAATACTATATTTTTTTTCAATTTATAAAAGATAATACTTTCATCGAGAATGAATTGGCACCAATAATAATATCTTATATTACTTGTTATTACTTGTTTGTGAGATTTGTAGTTTTTTTACCTTTATTAAAAATTGAGTAGTGCAATAAATAATAATATTAATATATAATAATACATGGGCTTATAAAACATAATTATAATATATTAATAGTGGAATAAATAATAACAATAATATAATATAGGCTTAAAATTAATATAATAGGCTAGTTGACTAAATTTCAATAACTGCTTAATACTTTAGCTTATTATGCATTTTATGGAAAAAAAAATGTTTATTTAGTTTTAATCGAGCATTAACATTTTAAATTTCGCGTTTTAAAAAACCAATTTAAAGGCCCTTGCCAGATAAGCCGGGAAAAAATGCCCCCAAAGCAATCGGGCTAATTTTTTTGTCTGAAATACCTTATACTGTGGACAACATCTCAGCCCAGTTTCAACTCTGAAATATCACGCGTTTTTGAGTAAAAAAAAAAAAGTTTTTTTTTTTTTAAATCCATTTTTCTCCGAATCTACTTGACAATATTTAAAAAAATGTTTATGGGTTTTAAGATATCACTAACTAGTATTCCTAGAAAAATTCGCTCGATAATCGGGTAAGTTGGTCATAGGTAAAAATGCAATTATATTTTAAAAAAAAATTTTTTTAAGCCAAAAACGTATGGTACACCTTAGTTTTTTTTTTTCACGAATTACTCTAATATTGATCTACAACATATATATTTTTAAGATTTTTAAAAATATTAGACGATAGTTAAAAAAAATTAAATATAAAAAAAAAAATTTGCCTTAAATTCCTTAAGTAGGTACAGTCATGTAATTTTTTTATACATTATCTCTTCGTCTCAGTTTACAAAATATATTTTTTTCATACTTTAAAAAAATATTAGATGATTGCAAGGATCATTAAACTTGTTTTTTAATCAATTTTTTCAACTTGTTTGTACTTAATTTTTTTCTTCTAGAGTCATTATTTATTGCTCTGCTGAATGACGCTGCTGCTCTGAATGACGTCACGCCACGGCGTGAAACAAAACAAAGAGCGATCGTGTCTTCATATATTTTAGTTAGTTTTTATCGTTTAAAAATGAATTCCTCATATTATAAGTACTGTATAGTGTCCCAGTGTAATAGCACGACGATAAAAACCCCAGACAAGTTATTTATATAATTATGGTCCAAACAATAAAGAAATACGGAAAAAGTGGCTAAATCTTGCAAGAAGAGAAGATGCTCATAGTTTATCAACGGTTTCAAGAATGTATTTTTGATGTATTTTTGTGAAGATCATTTTGATGTAAGTGTTTTACATAACACAGTCTATTATTTAATTTTAGCAAACTAGATGTTTTGTAGAATCCGTAACGTTTTATTTTATTTTTCTAATTAATGTTACAAACATACTCTTTTTATTATTCTAGTTGGCAAATGATATGATTAATTATATGGAGTATCATATTAAGGGAACAGTATCACAAGTGCATATGAAACAAGGTTGTACCTATGGCAAGTAAATTTGGATGTCAAGAAAACGGAAGAAAACGAACATGCAGCTGGACAGAACGACCATACATATTAAAAAAACAAAGAAAGATGATAATAGCAGAGTGTCTGAATGATTTGAAAGAAAGTTGTACTTCATGTTCTTCTCTTATAGATACTTCTGATAAAAGTTCAAGTATGTATAATATTAAACAACATAACGACCTAAATGATTTAAAGTTTGAAATGGCAAATACCCAGTTATTACTATAATAAAGCTATTCTGTTGTATTTCTTTTTCAGATATTGAAACAGATGGAGGTAATGAGCCAGAAATGTTATGTCAACAGTCAAGAGATAAATCTGTTCAAGTATTTATAACTAAAAAATTCAGAAGTAAGGCTGTGCAGACCAATGTGAAATTGATTGATTAGGCATTATCACCTTTGAAACATTCTGTAACATCCATGTCCACATCCCCATTTAAAACTGTAACCGTTACAAAATTAAGTCCTTCTGTATGTGGTATAAGCAAAATTGCAAAAAATATATTTATTGAAGAACATTCAGACAGTGATATTTCTTTATATGTATATACCATCTGTAGCTTCCAATAGTCCCTCACTATCAATGGCTTCACTAGAAATTAAATCATCTTCTGATTGTAGTGAATTAGTTGAAGAAGACAAAAAATAGAAGTAATCCAGTATTACACTAGTAAGACCTCCCAAGTGTTGAAAAAGGAAAATGAGTAAAACTGAAGCGAAGGTAACTAAACAGATTGCCAGCTTGAGGATTAATATAGAGAGAGTTATTAGGCGCTTACATGAATTTTATTTGCTTAGACCACATGCATGTATTATTTTCAAATTTGTAAAAATTCTTGACGAGATAATAATCATAGCATGTGCATTAATTAATTTGCAAGATTCTTTAATAGAATAAAACTAAGGAAAACTGCAAGATTGTCTTTTTATTTCAAATATGTTATAGTTTTACACTTTGATATAATAATGGGTATAAATTAATTTTCCAAAAGTTTAATAGTTTATCAATCAAATTCTCAACATACTCAATATCAAATGGCACACTTAAAATCTCCACTTTTTGATTCTCACTATAATCTTGGTCCGCTATACAAAATAAACAATTTTCTTTCCTGTTAAATACATTTGAAGCTGCATTTGGGCACAATATTTTTCTGCAACTTTTCCATTTTTTATGTAATTTTTAAATGTGTTGGCATTAAATATTTTAGGCTACTACCAACTCTAGACAGTTTTGATTTTCTCCAATAACATTCACCAAAGTGCCTGATGGTTCCTCACTTCTGCGATGAACCCACATAAGGCAAGCTATTGCTTGTTTACATGCCTTGTGAAGCTACGCAGTCTTGACATTGAACGGAGATAATAATATTATCTTCATCAACAACCAGTGTGCATCCATATAAATTTACGTGAACTCTGTGTTCAGGACATATTTTACACTTAACAGTACAAAATTTATCGTCACGCTTAAGATGGACCTATCTTATGGCGTCATCTCCATATGAAGCTCGCGAAAACCTGAAATTATACAAGTTTGTTACCTATTTTGTATTTTTTTATACTTTGTAAATATAACCTCAAAATCAGTAGGTATCAATTATCTTACAAAATGTACGTCAAAACATTAAGTTATTGTGTACCGAACTGAAATATGACATAGCATTTAAGCTTATAATTAATATTTTGTACTTATGTTTACTTACAAGGAAGTTTTAACATTGCGAAATTCAGATGAGCAGAAGTCACTGTTCTACGCGAAAAAAATACCAAGCATCACGGCATCGATTATGGGCGAATTATTACTGTTTGCTTTGCTAAATCCAGATTCCATGGTGAATTCTTTCAAATTATAACTTGCAAAAACTTGAAATTAGTTGTTAAAAACCAAATTTTATTAAGAACGAAAGAGTATCTAATATAACCTGTAGCGATAATCGAAATGTCAATGACACGCAAGATTGGTGTTTCGCACGGCGTGACGTAATGTTTTCTGATTGGTGTTCACTGTCACGTGTCTAAAGGTTATATTTTACGAAATTTATTTTTTAACAATTGAAATTGTTTGTTATTTTCTCCATAATATAATTAATCATTATAAGCTCCTATCCATTATATTTGCTCTTAGGCTTGTGTCCAACAAGCCTACTATAGTTTATAGTTATCGCTTTTTTTTACGTAATGTTATAATTATTATGTAACGAAATGTGTAGTGGTTATAGTACGAGATTTTTATAAAACTAAGGGTTAAACTAGGTTCCAATTCTCTTTGAATTTGTATTGTGTGATTTATTTATTTATTTTTTTCTCTTTTCTTTTCTGTAATTTTGTTTCTTATAGTAAATTCTTTTCCATTTATTTACAAATTTTAGCTTACTTAAAATTAATTTACTTACTTAATGTTAAAAGAAAATAAATATGTAAATAAAAATTTAGAATTAATAGGGAGACCAATTACGAATTACAAATAACTTTTAAATTTTTTATAAATAATCTATTTGAAGTTTTGTCCTATATATTTAGAAAGGCAAAAATTGTTAATATTATATATAATGATTACTATTAATTTTATAATTGACACTAGCTTCTCGAAGCGGTTTCAATTTAAGTCACATGTAATAAAATGTATAATAATATATAGGCTGATAAAATATATATTAATAGTGGCATAAATAACAAAGAAGAACATAGCGGTTGCGGCGGTACCGGCCGGGGGGCCGGTGGCGCGTGCCTATAAATAGCGAAAAATCATGTCTGTATTGTCTAATGACAAAAAAAAAAATATGAACGTTGTATATAAAGACATTTTGTAGTATATTTAGTATCAGCATTGCACTCGTGCGGAACCGGGGCGGGTCACTAGTTCCTTAATAAATAAATAAACTTTCTATATTCCATATCCATTTTCATGTCTAACTAATATTTACTAATTATTATTATAGAAGAAAACGTAAAAAATAAGGATTTTATTTTAATTTCAACAAAAAAACAAATGACATGATTGATTTAAAAAAATGAGATGTCGTTAATATTAGTGTAAATAGGGAAAAGACGAATATAATATTTACGAATATTTTGTGATAAAAACGTAAAAAATAAAATATATAAAAGACAGGTCATTGCAAAGTTTTATTTAATTAACTTTATGTTGATTTTTAACAAAAATTACGAATTTAAAGTAAATCTATACGGAACGTACTTTAAAACATCAATAGGTCACTCTTGTTTGACAACTAACTTGAGGTTTATTTTAGTTTAGGTTTTGAAAGTCAGCGTCGAATAAGTATGACCGACCATTGAAAAACATGAATGACGTCATCGTAACTGTAATATGTCATTTTTTGCGCGCAAATGTCGACTGTCAATTCGAAATCTCATTTTTTGGAATAAATTATAGTGTCTTAAATTTTTTTTTAATCTAAGGTAAGTGACCTCTCTTTCGGCGACTAAGGCGAAAAATCGATATATTTCTATAATAAGTGCGTATTCTCATGCGTAAATAGTTTTAAAAAAAAGTTAAATTAATAAAGTTTATATATAACATACTTTTACGTAAAAACTCATTTTGTACTGTACTGTACTGTATCAGCATGTAAACAACCTACTCCTGAGCCAAGGACTCTTTTCTATAATTATAGAAGAAGGGTTAGAGCTTAATCCACCACGCTACTCCATTGCGGGTTGGCGGATAATTTCCCTACCATGAGTAACGATCATTATCAGGTATCTATGATATCAACCGGGACCGACGGCCCACAAGGAACATATACCCACACCAGAAACAAATATTAGTATGAACACAAATATCTGTTCTGAGCGGGAGTCAAACCCGCGACCAGCTGGCGCGCGTATTTGAGGCGACTACTCGCACCGCAAGACCAGAACGGTCAATTTTTTAATGATATAGAGTACGTTCGCGCGCCCTCTTCTAATTGATAATTCATCACATTTCACAGACAACATGCGCGGAAACGAAAATGGGACATGCGCAATAGTTTTTTATTTATCAGTTTTTAATTAAAATAATAAGTAGTGAATAAATGTAAGGAGATAATTTTGTTTATTATCTTTTATGAACAATAGCAAACAATTATTTACTAAAATATGACAGTTAAATTCAGTTTTTGATTAAAGAAGTATCATTTCCGCGCATTTGGTCTGTGGAATGCATACATTAAAAAATCCTATAAAAGTGATGAATTATAAATTAGAAGAGGGCCCGCACACGTACCCATTATAAGACATGACACTTAAAAAAAACACTTATTTATATTTCTAATTAATTCAATTCCGTGGTAAATCAGATTTTGTTGTTTACTTATATTACCTTACAGATTAATTATATTATTATGTATATCGCTAATCTATTTGATATTTATAGATTGTTACAAGCAGAAGTCAGTAGGTACCTACGATGAGATCCGAATAAGTTATTCATTATAAAATAAGATTAAAATACATAGATCCTTGAAATCTTAACATCAATAAATGAATTAATTTAAAAAGGATTTTAAATATTCTATATATATGGGTGATGAATTATCAATTAGAAGAGGGCGCGCGAACATACCCATAGTTGTTGTCAATTTTTTATAAATAATTTTTTTTCGATGATTAACTTAAATTTTTAAATTTTCAAAAACAAAATTTATGAATAAGAAACTGATAAATATTTTTTTTTAATTTTTCCAACATAGATTTTTTTAAGCTTTTCAAGAATTGCTCCAAGAAAGTAAAAAAATATTAAAGGAGATGGGGATTAGTGGCACAAAATTTAATACGTATAATTAGAGATATGGTTTAAACAATAGGTCATATTTTTTTGTTTTAAAATATAAAAAACCATCTCAATTCTGAATCTGCACGCGGAGAAAAATGAGAAAGATATTTTTCATCACATTAATTGGGTATCGATTCGATTACAGAATAAATAAAAAAAAAGGTTAGTACTAGTAAATTAACTCAAAATATTTAGATGCACAATTAAAGTTGTAAACAATAAAGTTCATTGAAATAAAGTAATATTAATAGCGAAACCATCAATTAGTATTTGATAAATCAAAATGATTATCGATTTTGTATTGATTTAAAATAAGTCATATTATATCATAATTTTAGTGACAGCTTTGACAGCTGACTGAAATTGATAGTATTGATACTAGCCGTTTATTTTTTACTTACTTTTCCTGTATGACATTTGAATAATAACATAAATAATATTAATTGATTAATATTATATGTACAAGTTAGCTTGATCTTTTTCACAGATGTAAATTTTTCTGATCGACATTACTTTGCAATGACGAACACATTATTTTCTTAATTTAAATGATTTTACAAATTGTAAAAATATTAAACAAAAAAAAAAAATACATACATGTAACACAAAAGTCCCTAAAGATTCAAGCGTCATCCGAAAATTTTAAGACTTTTCGTAGCTTCAAAGTAAAGTTTAAATAGGAACACTGAAAATAATAGACGTTTGTACAATGTTACAACGGTCGAAACAAAAATCCGTCCGACCGATATATTATTTTATTTGTTTATTTATTTATTAATACATTAAAATATATATACATGCAGTGCCTCATAAACAAAAGTTAGTTTTACTGTGCACTGTAGTTAAACTATACTTAAGTAATAATATAAAAAATTATAATAGTATGTAATCTAAATATAAAAATGGAATTGATCCGTCCATCGCATCAACGCCGTAAGCAGAACCAGTATCTATACACATTCCTCTAAAAAGTGCTTTTTGAGTTTATGTTTGTAATTTTTTTCGTTCATTTCATCTTTTAGTGTTTTTAGGAGTGAATTCAATAAAGTAGGAACAATATATTTAAGTGAATGTTTGCCGTAGTTATTAATGACTTTGGGGATTTCTAATTAATAATAATAATATATATATTTCTAATTAATATTTATAATATATATAATTATTTTTTTTTAAATTTTAAATCTGAGATAACTTCTAAAGTATTTTATGTAATTTTAATGAAATAAGGTAAAGAACAGTTTTGATCTACATTAAATTTCCAAGGTAACTAATATATTTATTTGGATAAAGATCATTCATTAGGAGAAATTAGCTTTGCAAATAAAGTAATATTTTTAAATTAATTACTTAAAGATAAAAATTATTACTGTGAGTATACCTTAGGACATAGATATATGCTATCGCGGATTTTTTGTAGGCCTTTTTATGATATACAATTCCGTAGTACAATATTTTGATGTATCTCATACGGTTTAACCAGCGTTGGAAAAATCGATTTTTTTTTAACGGTTTCGTCACAAAACATGGAATTTTCTCTATTACTCTATTATACAAATACTTTATCAGAATGTTTTGTATGTATGCGTAAACCTTCGGGAATAAATTTTCTAAATAACTGTGATAACTGCATCAAAATCCGTTGTGCGGTTTAAACGAAGAAATATCACGAACAGACAGACAGAGGCGGAGAACGACTTTGTTTTGTAATATGTAGTGATTTGGACGTATATTAATTAGTTTTTCATTTTGTAAATTTTATATATAAGGTGCCTGATACAAGGGATAGCTAGGCCGATAGACAGAATATCAGGAATTGAAGTTATTCTCATTCATTATTATATTTAATTTATAATAAAATTTATTACACCTTTTTTTAAAGTTAAATGTATAAAGTTATTGAGTTTCATTTCATTATGTCACTACGTATAAAATACAAATAATAAAATCAAATCACCACGCAAGTAAGACTTTAACAAAGAGTATAATAATATTTTCATTCGTCCGCCATTTTAGTGAACATAAATATGATATTAAACATTAAAATAAATCGTTCGCGTCGTCGCGACCTTGCCGCGCGCAGCTCGCAGTGCATATGAGCGGCAACGTCGCATTTCGCTCCAAACGCGACCTTGTCGTTCGAACCATGAATGAACCAATGAACGAGACGCGCATGAACGAGACGCACGATGCGTCTCGTTCATGCGCGTATATCACAACATATTTTACAGTAGACGCACTAGTATCGGCGCTCCTTACGATGATATACGTGCAAAACGTATATTGAAATTCAGCGCCTCTAGCGACTTTTCGGTGAACTAGCAATATACTCGTTCAGTTACTCCGGAAGAAAAATTACGTCAAAACGATTTTTTAAATATAGGCACCTGAGGCTTATAGGTATCGTTTGGCGCCAATCTCGGTTTGAAATAATACTGCGTCCGATATACGGGCGCCGTAAGTCGGTGGACGCACTATTACTATGCAGATTTTTTACCGCTGACGCAGAATTAGTTGCAGGATGTATATATATATATATACAACAATTATTATATATATATATAATTTCGTGATTTATATATATATATATATATATATATATATATATATATATATATATATATATATATATATATATATATATATATATATATATATATATACATATATATATAGGTAAATTGCGGTTAACGATTTATGACGTAATAAAAAAAACTACTTACTAGATCTCGTTCAAACCAATTTTCGGTGGAAGTTTGCATGGTAATGTACATGATATTTTTTTAGTTTACATATATTTTACCACTTTGGAAGTGTCTCTCGCGCAAACTATTCAGTTTAGAAAAAAATGATATCAGAGACCTCAATATCATTTTTGTAGACCTATTTAAAGATAACCCACACGTATGGGTTTGATAAAAAAAATTTGAGTTTCAGTTCTAAGTATGGGGAACCCCCAAAAATTTATTGTTTTTTTTTTTCTATTTTTGTGTGAAAATCTTAATGCGGTTCACAGAATACTTCTACTTACCAACTTTCAAGAATATAGTTCTTATAGTTTCGGAAAAAAGTTGCTGTGACATACGGAAGGACACACAGACAGACATGTCGAAGCCATAAGGGTTCCCTTTTTTGCCATTTGGCTACGGAACCCTAAAAAGGAGCCGCTGAAATGTAAGTTTATTTTTAATAATTACTTTTAGAAGTACAATTTCGAACACCATCTTTCTGAGCCAAAGCAAATTTAAAAATTCGCTATAAATATTTTTTTGCCTTGGAAAATAAAAATTTATTTGTAGTTTTTATGAGAATACTAAATTCTTTTACTTAGTTGCTTTTATTTGAAAATATGTAATAGAATAATAATATATATTTCTTTTTTTTTTAATTTTATTAATAGAGTTTTTAAGAATTTCGTTTGGATTAAAATCATTTCGATTATGAATATAATTGTTTTTGGAGGTATTAGAAATAACAGGATATTGTTTTGCGACCGAACTGAAAAAAATGTGATACTAAAACCGTAGAAAAACAGTTAATGGAAGTGCGCGTGCATGAGTACTTTTATTTCATTTTATACCACTTTTCTACCCCTAAAGTCATCCCGGCGTAACTTCAAAACCTGCCACCCTAGACCCCCACCGTTGGGGCTCATTTGAAAGGGGAAGACACCAGGAGCTCACCCTCCTATCCTCGGGAGTATATCGACGGGAGTACGAGGAGAACAACAAAATAAGCCCTAATTTGTGCTTTTAGGGAAAAAAAGCTTTAAAAAAATCAAGAAAATATATATAAAGATAAGCAATATTTTTTTGCAAATTGTTTTGCTTCTATATTATCCGAAGGAACTTCGTTCCTACCTGGTGTCCGATGACATCATGCATTTTAATTTTATTTATAAATAAAAGCGGTTTTATTACAAATAATTGTGGGCTGCGAGATAATTTTCCCTATCATGAGTAACGATCGCTATCAGGTGTTTATGATAACAACCGGGACCGAAGGCTCTAAGGCATCGTCGGGAGACCCACGAGGACATACACCTAGACCGGAATCAAATATTTATACAAATACAAATATCTGCCCCTGTTACTGCTGTTGAAGTGACTATTCACACTACACCAGAACGGTCGTCAGCACTATGTTATGTTAAATTATTTCAAATGTACGAATTTTATTTTTTCTGGTAAAATCTATTAACTTGCTTTTTTAACCGACTTCAAAAAAGGGAGGAGGTTCTCAATTCGACTGCTTTTTTTTAAAGTTTGTTACGCGATTATTACGTCAATTATGAATCGATTTGGATGATTATTTTTTTAATCAGCAGTTTTAAGGAAAATTAACAAAAACTAAAACAAAACAACAAAAGTTTGTACATATGGGTTTAATCTTGAAGTCGGTTTTTGTTTTTTAAACCTTTCATTAATATTAACGTTAAGGACATTATAATAAAAACCATTACATTTATATGTTTTATTTTTCTCAATTGTACAATTAGATAGCTTAGTGTAACTCTATACTGTACATAACTCTCTTAAACTTAGATAAACTTTGTATCGCTTCCTTTAATTAAGTAACTAAATACTTTACTTAAAGCTACTCTCTAATAATATTCTTTGACCATTAGTTCCTTGAGTATCAAAACAAGACTAATTCCAGAAGCTTCACCTCGGCTTGAGAAACTGCAGCACAAAAATATTAATACTATCGAACAAACGAAAACCAACCATATATCTACAGGTTTAAGTCTTAATTGAATAGTATATGTAATTGTTAAATCCTAGTCTTAATTGCATAACGTAGTCGCAATTAGTATGAGAATTAAGACGGTTCGTGGCTATCCGTTTTCCAGCTACGACCCGAGTCGATGTCACACGTCCAGGATCAGGAACTTTGTTTGTAATTGTTGGACACGGTGCAACTTGGTTTGCACTGAGCGTGGCAAACTAACTTGTATTTGTTAGGTCTTGTAATCCATGTACACTTTAACAATATTCAACAAAATTAATTCACAAAATGTTAATTAAATAAAGGATAAAAATAGTAATATTATAAATTATTGTAACAGTAGTATAAAATAATTTCTGCATTTAATAATAATTAAGATAAATAATAGTTAATATTGTTTTTGATTGTATTAAAATGGAACTAGAATATATATTTTTAATGATATTATATAATACTGATATAATAAAGGATCTTAAATACCTTTTGTCTTTGTAAGAGTATCTTTGAAATTGATCTAAAACGGGTCAAATCTCCCGAAGGAATTTTACGAAACGAAATTTTATTGGAGAATTAGCTAAATTCTATAACAGATTTTATATTTTTACTAACGTTCTGTACAAATAAAACTGTAACTCATTTGATTAAAAGTCTATATCGGATTTTATCGCGTTTATTTAAAACTTTATATTTTTACAATATTTTAAATTATTTCCCGACGTTTCGGACCCTTTACAGCGTCCATGATCTCGGGGGACTGAGGTGGTGGGTGTCCGAATAGTCCGAAACGTCGGGAAATAATTTAAAATATTGTAAAAATATAAAGTTTTAAATAAACGCGATAAAATCCGATATAGACTTTTAATCAAATGAGTAAAATTCGCGTAAATATAAGAGAACAAAACTGTAACTGTTTAACAATTTTATTTATTTTTAGTATTTTAAAAGGTTGAGAATTATCTCACGGTCTTTTCTTCAAAAAATGCTCATTCAGTTCGAATGAAGATATTACAAAAATAATCTACCCAAACATTGTCCATATTCAAATTTATTTTAATACTTTATTTAGATGGGAATAGGAACAGTAGTCTGGTCGTGATTTAGGCTTTACAACATCACGCTATGAAAAATATCTGACTCAATGCACTAAGTAGGTTGTAGTTAAAATATAGGCATGGCAAATTCGATTCCGATTCTCTTCGAGAACCGACTTTTCTCTTGAAATTATCGATTATGGAGAATTTATATTATCGATTGTTCTATACCAATTGACCTTTTTTTACGACTATGCGTAGGTTACCATAGCGCGAGTGTGCCAAAAAAATTTTGAAAAATATTGTAAAGTATCAATCCAACGTTACCAAAAACTAAAACGAAAGAATCGATTAAAACCCATTCTTACAGTCGACTAATCGTATTTGAGAATCGAAAAATATAAAATTGGAGTCGGAATCGAGAATCGATTCTATGTCATAAGTTTTCATCCCTAAGTTAAAAATGGCAATCGCTAATATATCGCTGGCGACTGTTCTGGTGTAGTGGTGCGAGTAGTCGCGTCAACACCGGCGGTCGTGGTTTCGATTCCCGCTCGGGGCAGATATTTGTATTTGTGCAAATATTTGTTTCCAGTCTGGGTGTATGTCCTTGTTGGTTTTCCCACCGTGCCTTGGAGAGCATGGAAAGCTATTTGTCCCGGTTGTTATTATTGACAATCTGTAACGATCGTTACTCGTGTTAGGGAAATTTTCCGCTAATCTGCAGTGGAGCTGCGTGGTGGATTAAGCTACAACCGTTCTCCTACATGGATAATAGGCATTTGTCCAGCAGTGGGACGTTTACTGATGCAGTTCAGTTCAGGCTATATAAATGTTCACAGAATTTGTATTACTGTGTCCACTTTAACTATAATAATATACATACATGTGTAACGAATTAGAAAGAATACTGAATGTATTTGAATCATCTCACTCAATTGGTTTCTTGGATCTCAATTTTATATTCTGTTTCACAAATAAATTAATGACCCCAGCGAAGCATATTTTCCGTTTACGTATAATATGAGTCATTAACATCTATAAATAATTAATGAAAATGATTTATCTTATGATTCTATAAGTGACAGTATACTGACTATTTATAATTGTGAAGCCTTCTAGTCAAGAAGAAAATTAATTAAAACCACGATTTACCCGAGTTAGTGTATTATTCAAAAATATGTTCATTAATAGTGGGATAATATATATTTAAATAAAAATGATCCAAATGTAGGAGAAAGTGGTAAAAAAATAAATATAATAGGTTAAAATGTAATTTTTTTTTGTAAATAACTTGAGAAGAAATAAAAAAAAAGTTTGAAGTAAAAGTTGGATAGATAAAAAAATCTACAAAAAAAAGGTTATCATTTTTTGTTATCTGCTTTAGATTAGTTATAAAACAGAAAAAAAATCTTATTTTTAATCTCCAAAACTGATCATTAATAATATGATTCTACACTGCTTTGCGTTTCAGTTACAATTGTTACACATTGCAACGATCGCTACTCTAAGTCTACTCTAAGTAGGAAAATAATTCGCTAACCCGTAGTTTAACAACATGCTTAAGCTCCAATCATTTTCACATTAACATACGACACGATTTTTCATTACAATTATCCATAGATATTTATAATTACAGGTTGATTGTGTTCAAAATTAAGAATAACACTATTTTTTTCATTCTAATCGTATCGTTATTATGTTTTATGATTTAATTTATGAAAATACATTTTTGTATTAATTGCAATGTAAGTTACATTTCAAACTTGAATTACTTGCAATTGTGGTTCGTTGGAATAGTTCATTTCATTCGATGTGGCTGAAAGCGGTCAGATTAAATTCAATTAGTTGAGGCGAAATTTGACATTTCATCTTTGATTTTTATTGATGGATTACTAAATGTATGACTAGTGTGCTAACGATACACTACATATACTTAATTGAACTGAACTAAAACATTATGTCTGTGTGTGCTGGACTTAGTCACTTACATTGAAATACTGCGAATAAGCTGATAATTTTCCAACAAAGAATACCAAGAGCTGCTAAATAGTTATAAGGTATTTATGGTAAAAACCGAAATGGACAGTTTTATTTATTCTTTGAGGTTAGAAAAAATATCATACAGGAGTACAAAATTAAAATTAAAATAACTTTTGACAGAGTGAAGCGATTTAGATGAAATAAAGACTAAATGCTATCTCAGGGTATATTTTATTATTTTCATGCAATTTTCTTACCTACACTTACTACATTAGAAGTGATGTGTATTCAAACAGACAGACAGACAGACAGACAGATAGACATACAGACACACCTGAAGAGATTTCTATTAATGATAAAAAATTAATTAGTGTTTTTAGAACTGCTACAAAAATTTTAGTGCAAAAAATTGGAAAAAAACCCAGACACGTGAAACTTACTATTTTATTTAAGTATAAATAAAACTTGCAAAAATATATAAAAAATCCTTTCGTCACTGCTACATCTACTTCACTGATCACCTCTTACCTAAGTTTGATACTTGAACAATATAAATATATAATTAATTTTAATTATTAAAGAACCATTGTTATTTTATATACTCTTAGAAATCCGAAGTAGGTCTGTTAAAAAAAAAATTGTTGAAAGTCGGTTTACGGACGATAATTTTACGTAATAACGCCATTAAAAACATTGAAAAAAAATTGCATACTTTTATGAATTGAATTGAATTATTATCACTGAATTATCATTATTTTGTATACTACAAAGAATGAGTTAGTTCAATTTATTAAAATTTTTTTCGATAAATTATCATTTATTTGCACTCGTTAATTCAAATATTTTAGTACTTAAATTATACACATTAATTACAAGTAACAATGTGCTATTAACAATTTATTTACAACTTATATACATGTGTGATATTCAAGATCCTCCAATCCGCGTTATTGTTTTTCATTCACAAGACGAACGCTTAGGCCGATCGGACCTCTTTGACGCTTGTTCCGTGCTCTCGCTTGCGAAACGTGACACTTCTTCGTACGTGCAGCCGGCATTCATCGATATACAAGACGTTATCACGTCAAAAAAAAATCTCTTAAAATTTCAATAATTATTTTAAATTCATTAAATCAAATTAAAATAAAGGTAAATACTCAGCTATAATTTAGAAAACTAATCATTAAATACAAAGCATAGTTACAAGATAGTTAAGATAATATAGTGTAGTACAATAGGCGGTCTAATGGCTAATTAGCAATTTCTTCCAGACGACCCAAATGAAAAAGGAGAGTTCAACAACGAAACCGGGTAAGTTGTGCAGTTATATAATAAATTTACATATTAATGCTTATATAAGATTCAGATGTAAATGAAAACAGAAAATATTTTAATTATAAACTAATAAATATTAAATATACGAAATTTAGCTAATACACGACCATCTCTCGCAAACGAACTTTACTTCAGAACAGTACCCTATGTAGCTATTAATTACTGATTGGTTTTATGGCAATCTACCCAGCATGGAGTATAGATATTAAGGAGTACCATGTTCTTGTTACGAAAAGTGTCGTCAAAATTCATCAAATTAGTGGTCATCCAGTCCCTTCCTACGGAGCCCACAATCTAGTCTTGCCACCGGGCGCACGAGCGACCTCTCTTTCTAACGCCTAATGATCCGTTCCATTTCGTGATGTTGATAGTCCATCGATTTTCATCATATCTCGCCACGTGACCAGTCCATCTCCATTTTAGACTTTAACAGATATGTAGAGCATTCTTTAGTTTGGTTTATTAATTACGAATGATTTATTCGGCCAAAATTGTCTTTATTTCTTCCATAAAAAAGACATAAAAAAGTAATTTAGTTGTAACGATTTATTGCTTTCAATTGAATTCCAATAAATGGTAAAAAAAAAACTACCAATTGTGTAAAAATAAATGAAGGCTGGAACAAATAACGCCAGTATATCGTGATTCGTTCATTGTGCTTTATGAGGTATTTCAATCATTTTAATATTCAGCACGGAAGCATCGCTGCGCAATAAAATTGTCACAATAACGAGTACTGACTGTGAATTCTCCTTTTGAAAGCAAATAAACAAGACACATGGCTTTTGTGTATTCAAAGATGTATAAACAAAATAGCTGCATTGCGATCAATCAATATATTTTGCTTCGACGACCTAATTGGACAGTGGGCCTAGTGCGAATGGCAGCTTAATTATACGCTAATTGTGCAAATTTCTAACAAAAAAAGTTTTTGCAAAAGACCCGTTTTGCTTTTTGATATAAAAAGCTTCATCAACGTTGAATTTACCTAAATTCTTTTGAAAACACATTGTCTACGATATGCAGTGTGCATACAAACAAAACAAATCATTATTTATAATTTAAAAAAAAATAATAATGAAAAAACCTGTTATCCCGTCGTTCGTAATGAAACATTCGCATCACTAAATCAGAAAGTTCGTCAAGCATATATACTCAAAGAACAACTACAGTACCAACAGATTATAACTACTACGTACTGGGAAGCTATCGTAGCTGAAACCGCTGGACACAGCTAGTAAGTGTTTATCTGATATACGTTACATATGAAAATCACTTTAATTAAATGATATTTCATTAAACAATGTCGTGTCTCTATGATTGATCGTAGCGGCTATTGCATTACCGCGGTGATATATCGTCCGCGTCAGTCCGCTGCATCGCCAGGGGCCTGACGCTTGACCCGCATTACTGTCACTATGATTTGTTGCCCTTTAATTAGTTCAATTAGATAATTATACCAAAATAAAATGTTACCGATGTTTGTTAGAAATTTACTGACATCCGAAATAGTTTAGAGGTAGGAAACAGATTTAAATTTGTGCCTTATAAGGCTCATAAAAACCTATAAGTTTTTAAGCTTTCATGGTTACTATTAATATTTTTATTGAAACTGGACTTACCGCGATTATTATTTTGAAATTCCCGATAATTCAGCCACGGTTCAGACACCATGGTCACGAGATGAACTGTAAAAGTATTTATACTAACTTGTCAAAAAATTTATTATTTTCGACAGGTCTGGTATAATTTTTGTCGAAATGATATGATCATTCTGATGTTGTGGCGATGAAAACTCTATAATATCTTATTTCTAGTCTGGGTGGGTGTCGTTTTAGGTTTTTCTACCGTGCCTCGGGAGCAAATTAACGCCGTTAGTTCGGCTGTTATCATAAATACTTAATAAATGTAGTTATTCTTGCTAGGAAAATTTTATTATACGCCAACCCGTATAGGATTTGAAGTCGAGTTGGAGAAAGCAAATTTTGCTAATCTCTAAACATGAGTCAGTGGAATTTCACTTTTCACATTTCAATAATTTTAAGTGATCAATGTGAGAATTGAACTACACGGAATTAGTGACTATTCATTGTATGAAAATGTGAATATCAGAGTCCACTGATTTAATATATGTATGTGTATTAGTGAGTATTCACTAACTTGTTAATGAAATTCACTGATATGTACTGAATATAGCTTCATTAACGTAATTAATGAAAATTTCACTGATTCATGTTTAGAGAGTAACAATGTGATATTTTAAGGCTGTTTTAATTCAATTCAGTTCTATTTTCCTGAATATTTACGTTGTCATACACAACAATATTTTTCCGAACAAATTTTATATCTCAGGCAAAAAAAAAAATTGTAAGCACTGTTAGAGATATTATTTTCCTTTTATTGTTATTTATTCACAAAATACGCTTCACAAACAATAATATACACCAACGTTATAAATGATACTTATTGCTGAAGGGAGTTTTTAAAGCGACGTAATGGCGCTTCTCGAGCGCTTCTGATTTAGACACATAAAACATTATAATTCAGGGCGTTATTGCCGCACAGATGGTATACTGTCATGCAAATTGTACGGAATAAAATATATATTACTTCTGAACGTTTCGCTCGGTTTCCACCCTGTTTAATTTCGATATTTGTCACATTAGTTAACGCATATATTATGTTAGTTTTAGTTTTAATACTAACAACGCAATAATTAGTACATAGATATTTATTTTTGATGTAGCATGTTTACATAGTATATTTGTGTGTGTTAGAGCGAATATGCGCGTGTGTGTTGCCATGTATGTGTACGTAAATATGTATGTGCGTGTTTATGCGTGTGTTGTAGCTGTCATATAAGTTAAAATATATATTTTTTAATCTTAATATTATAAAATATTTTGATAATAAACAAAATTTTTCTGAATATTTTTCAAATTTTCCATAATAGCATTTTTCTAATTTTAAATATACTTAACGGTAAATAACGAAGAAAAACGACGACTGTAAACTAACTTTTAGAACGTGAAGTCTAAGTGTGAGCGAGTTGACGAAGCGGGAATAATGCAGGGTGAAAGACGAACTGGGAGCTAAGACTCCTGGGAAAACTTGAAAAGACCGCAAGCAACTTGCTCTTAGCGTTTAAGTGACTATCGTCTGCACATAACTAAGTGATGATTTTTTTTTTCGTTTTTTACAGAACTTACGAGGTTCTTACAGAAAATATGGGTAGTTTTTGTTTCAATAAGGTTTTTGGATTCCATCAGGATGTTTGTTACTATTTCACGCAAAAACTACTGAACGGATTTAGATGAAACTTTAAAGTAATATAGCTTACTACATACTTACTTACATCAGAATAACACATAGGTTAAAATTTATAAAGATTTTATGTAATTTGGCCATAATATAACATAGTTTAAAAATTATCACGCGAAAACGCGTAAGTAGCGTCTATGCCACGGCGCTTACGACATTTTTTTCCGCGAGAATTCACTTAAGTGTCAGCTGGGAACATTTACTACTTTGCACTCTGCGAGCGTGGAGGAACGATTTTTGTATGAGAGTCTTTATTACAGAGCTGTTGTAAGAATTTGATATGGATACGCCACGATACACTAAATCTTACTTATATGATGTAAATATGAGGATATGATTTTTTATTTTAATTTTTATTTTTAAAATAAACTTAGTACTTTTGAACTGATGCACATTCAAACAAACGGACATTTCTAAAAACGATGGAAATGTATATAATAAGTGTTTTTGTATTTATACAAAATGTTTTCAAATTATTCTGGAAAAAAAAACAGCCACTTGAAATTTAGAATTTCATTATTTGTATAGATTAAATCACACGCAGTGCACGTGCGAACACATGTCAATAACTTCTAGACTTTATTATTGACAAGAGATCATTCTGCCTATTCAGATTTCTTTAAATTTTTATATATGAAGTTGAAGCCTATCCGTACATACGTATATACGTAAGGAGTTATTTCCTCAATAGGCAGGCTTACATTTTATGTATATTTGCATAATAACAATGCAAATAATATCCCTTTTTTGTTTATATACTCAGTTTATATAGCCCGAGGTTAGGTAACGTTCTAGTCAATTCATACGAATATATATTATATACTCGTATATGATAGTTAGGGGACAAGAACTTGTGAAAAAGATTATGATCAAAGGGTAGTCAAGCTCCACAGACTCTAGTGAAACTCGGATTAACACGCAATATGGTAATACTGTAGGCACAGTTGTGGGACATTTACAGGCTGATTCTGTTCAGTTCAGTTAATTTATAAAAGTAAAAAATCTATATACATATAATAAAGTGGTAGGAAAGTCAAAACTGTACATTGAATATTTTTTTTAAAGAACACTTGGGGTGTGATCTGCATTCGATACCGAAGCCAAAAATATAGTTTTTAGAATTTTTGTCTGTTTTTCTCTTTATCTGTATGTATTTCCGGGATAAACTCAAAAAGTAGGGGAACCTGGGGATGGTTGATCCCTAGGGGACACTTGGT
The DNA here is from genome assembly GCA_036937285.1 of Euphydryas editha. Taxonomy (NCBI): domain Eukaryota; kingdom Metazoa; phylum Arthropoda; class Insecta; order Lepidoptera; family Nymphalidae; genus Euphydryas; species Euphydryas editha. The sequence continues at coordinate 18,792,052 of JAUPFZ010000019.1, forward strand.
AAACTTGATTTCTAGTTCTAACAAACGTGGTACATTTTATTACGATAGCAGAACTCATTCATTTATGCCTAACTTCACTTTCTATCTTGGCGCGTTGTGACTAATACCACTAGTTTGCAAATGACGGACGGTGGAATATTTGTGTCGTGCCATACTTAATTTTCGGTAAGTTTTAACTGGATTTATTTGATGAAAAGTGAAGGGAATACTATTAGTAGGCGTGTTTATTGTGTTAGTCGTTTATTTAAGTGTAGATTGGCCTTGATTACATTAAAATACGTGATCACTACTTTTGAGTATGGCATGTTTTATAACCTTACTATGTATGGGGAGACTTAGTCCTTTTATTTGAGGGTGAGATGATCCCGGGATCTTGTGTCCCAATGAGGGATCAAGTCTTACCTACGATTCATAAAGCTATCGATGATATATTATAAGCCAAATATATAGCCAAAAGGAAATGTTATGATTTTAGCACTCTATGTATATATCCACTATGCATGTATGTACTCGATGTGTGTGCTGTAGCGGAAAAACTATTGAACCAATTTAGACGCACAAGGTGTCGATCGATTCGTTAATATAGTCAAGTGACAAAGGATACATTTCACCAAAAATGTCAAAAAAAATTGCGTCACATCGAGTGATATGTCATATGAAAGAATATAAAATTTTAAAAACAAAAATATAAAATTAGAAATAGTTTTCCTTAGTTGGGTTAAACTTTTTCAACTTTTTGCTCTCTCCTTAGGAAATCATGCCGCAAAAATATAAATCAAGAGAATGTTAAAAAAAAAGAACACCAGTAGCCAAAGAAAAATTAAAAATTCTTCGATAACTTAAAAAGCCTCATGGATAGATACTTTGAGCCGCAGCAAATATACAAAATTGATGAAACGGGTTTAACAACAGTCCATAAACCAAAGAAAACTGTTGCTTGTCGTAACCTCAAACATGTATCTAAAGTTACATCTACTGAAAGAGGAGAGTTCGTTACGGTCTGTTCTGTCTGTTGTTAAATAATTTGGAAGATTATATCAGACTTAATGTTTTTGGAGATTATAAAGAGTCGGCTTGTTAGTCGAATTCTAATTGTTAGAAGAAAATGATGTTTAAACTTTTTAATCACCAGTTGTGTGTTATTATTTGGAAAATAATACAGTTAGTTATTTAAAATTATGACAGATTAGTTCTATTTCTGTGATTCAAGTCAAATAATTAATGTGGAATCAACCCTCTGAGTATGTTATTCGCGCTGAAAATCTGTTTACCATGTGTCCCCAACTATGGGAGATTTGATTCGTGCAAATAAAGTTATCTGATCGGTGGGAATCAAACTTCTATTTATGAAAGATACGGTAAATATCTATTTGCTGTACGTTTTCCTATTTCTAGACACACTGTTGACCGCAAATTAAGTTATTTATTCGATGAGAATCAAGTTTGGGGAGACACGGTAAAAATTGGTTTACCAAGTGTCCCATGTCCCTGGGAGATTTGATCCCCCTGGGATCAAGGCTCCCAATCAGGGGTAAACAAGTCTCCCTTACAAATGAAAGACATGGTAAAAGTCTACAGTATGGTATTTAATTAAATAATGAGTTAAATTGTAGCACAATCTTGTTTCTATTCAAACTATCATTGAATAGATAAATTCTGAATCTTTTGACCAAAAAAGTTTTCTAATATTGTAAAAAATAAAAAATATATAGTCCAAAATCAAAAAGGGGATCAACTATCCCCAGTTTCCCATACTGCATGGATTTACTTCGAATTTGGCACGAATATTATTAGGAAGTCGAGTCAACATATAGGCTACATATTATCACGCTATCACCTACGGGGAACGAGCAGTTAACCTTTATTTCTTCAACGCATTCTGTAACAACGTGTAATCTAATAGCGTTCACGCAGACGACGTCGCGGGCAGCAGCTAGTATGAACATAAATTTCATTTGAAAAATAATATTTTAATTATTAATGCTTTAAACTCTTCAATATAAGTTTATCGTTTTACGCTTGAATACGTAACAGATAGATTTATCTTCGCATCGATAGTATTATTATTAACAACAACCAACATACAACACTAGACGACCTTTGTGCTTCTAGTCTATTCGTCAATGTTATAATCTATTATGCTAATCGAGTGTTTAGTTGAGAACGCTTCAGTTATCGTTGAGGTGAGATCGCTTTGAAGGGCTTTTGTTTAATAATTCGAAGTGTAGTTTACGTTTGAGTGTTATTAATTAACATTGTCGTGGAAAAGACAATTCGTTGACCCGACCTTACTTTGTAATTTGAATTATAATATATTTTAAATGATATGATATTCATTAGTTTGTAGGCGAAGTTGACAGTAACCCTGTTTTCTACCTCAGGGTTGTGGGATCGATTCCCACCCCGAGTTTTGGTGTAATATATATTTATTTACATATGTATTATTTATTATAAAAAATATGTACGAGTATATCAGTCGGCTGTTATATAAAACACGAGCATTAGGAAGTTAGGAGAAGACGATCGTGTGTGTATGTTAATATATATTATAGGAATATTTATAGGAGCAAAATAAGCCAAAACAATTTTTTTTTTAATTATATCTATCAGTCTGTATATTTGTTTAAGATTCTCGCGAAATTTGATCCAAAAAGTTGAATGAAATCTTAACAGTTGTAACACTGGAGGCCTAATTTAAAATCTGGTGTAGGTTTTATCTTAATTGCAGTGAAAATGTAACAAAGTTATTTTGTACCACTACATATCATATTAGCAGTTGGATGTCCACTGCTGAACGTAGGCCTCCCTCCTTTACCTCCTGGGGGGTTTGTCAATACTCGATGGCCGTCACCATCGAACCATTCACCGAAGTAGCGCCATGCAGCTTGCAGCTGAATGGGCCGGCGCGCCCGAGGAAGTAGGTACCTACTTCGCTCTCACTTAACACCGACAAGAAATAACGGCACTGTCGTTGTGTTTCGTTCGGTTTGTGAGAGATCCGGTGGCCCATCCCTTCCCTTACCTAGCCCATCCCATGGAACATCCCTCCTCTCCCTAAAAGCCGGCAACGCACCCGCTAATTCTTTGATGTAGCGGGTGTCTTTGGATGTCGTTTTTACTTACCACTAGGTGAATCGACTGTCCGTTTGTCCCCTCTAATATAAAAAAAAACCACGCTTGGCAGGTGAGTCGGCGAGCACAGTCTGTTTTGGCAGGATATGATGACGCTGCTGCCCATCACCATCCTGGTTGGTGTTCACTAGTTTGCACCATTATGGCCTTAGTTGCCTTTTATAACACCTCGGCAAGGAAGAGGTCGGGACCACGAAGCTATTACAAAGAGGAGGTGTTGTAATCAATGTAGTCTAGCATCCACCAATGTAGTCCACACATCGAACCGTAGTAGATCTACTCACCACCAGTTGTCGCTTTCGTCAGTACAGCTGTCGTTGCTGGACAATTAAGTTGCTCTGACTAACACCTTTTTATGTGAACATGAAGTGCTGTGTTTATCGTGTAGAAGTTACACGAACAAATCAAAATCAAATGGAATAAACATATCTTTCTACTAGTAAGTAATATTTAAATTAAATATATTATTTATTTTGTCTAGAAAGTTCGGTGATTACCATGTCTCTATCGGCAAGTAGCAAAACTACTGGTCTAGCCAGGGCCGTACTTAGAATTGAAATGTATCAATATATACTGTTCAAAAGCTTTCAATTAACAAAGTTTAAAAAAATTGTCAATGAGCGTATGTGGTGAAGGTTATTACAAAATAATTATTGAGATTAGCTCATTCACTCAGCGAATAACCGCTCAATTGCCCGTCTCGACTACTAGTTGACAAGAGTTTACAAACTAACCACAATAACTGTAAGCTCCCGTGTCAAGTAATGGTCGCCATGGCTATATTGCCCATGTCAACTTTTTTTCGACACATCACATTATATACATGTATACTACATTATCACCAGTGGGAAATAACGTAACAAAACGTGAGAGCCCTTGGGCAGTTTTGTGCAGTTGGTAAGCTAAAAGGTCATTGTCTGGACACTCAAGCGGATAAGGTGTTCTTCCGAGGCAATTTCAGTCGAATTTTTAGTTTTAGTAGTGAGTTTTAGTGAAAATTCTAATTATGTAATATTATATTCTGGGCTAAGGTTCGAATCTATAGTAGTTGGTTTTGACGTTCAATATTTGAATTTGAATAATCTGATCTAATAAAAAATATTCTTTCTTGCTATAATAAGAAATCTATCAGTATCTACAATTTATAACTGTTGTTTATGAAAATAAAAGCATGTTATGTATCAGAGTATGCAGCATTATTCCATTTTACTTACACTACGTCTGGCTTGGGAAAAAGTTTACTAATTTTGGTGTTCTTTCCGTTTTTTTTTTTTTTTAATCACTCAGATGATAAAACTTTATGGCATATGCAAAAGCAAACTGACTTTTAGTACGCAATTATCGACCAAAAGTTCGATAATTGCGTATTGAGAAAAATCTCAAATCGATATTACACATGGCTACATATAGTCCGTGCGCAGAAACTTTGCCGATGACAACCCCTCCCACCGGAGTTGACTGCGTCCCTCGCTCGTCTGCTGTGTACCGGTAGCAACGCAGTCGATACGTGAGTGTAATTTTTTGCTTTCGCTACGAATTAATTAATTGTTGTTTTCTTAGGTTTTACTTGTTTTATTTTTGATACTTATTTGTTTTCGTTGTTTGGAACCATTAAACTTTTATTTTTCTACGTTTTTGCTACGTTTCATTCATTCACTGAATATAAATACATAAAAATATATAATCTACGTAATAACAACAGCGTTTTTTATTTACTATTTATAATTACACTTTATATTTCGTCATTATATTACATCTTATCATTTATAATTCGACCGAGACTACTTTTTATTAGTTTGATGTAAAATATATACAATAATAATCGACATTTATGTGACCTTTTTTTTTTCAAACCTACAGACTATCGACGCGTGACGTCACATGGCCATCCGCAAAGTTTCTGCGCACGGATAATAATATCAAGCTTTAATTTTCCAGCATAGGATGACGACCTCTCATTGTACTAAAATCCTACAAAGCGAAATCAGCTTATCAATACAATAGTAAATCATGATAATATTATATAGCAATGTGTGCCATCCAACTTGCGCACAACAATTTGCGCTAGACACCTAGTGAAATATAGTAGAACAATTATAACGTCTGTCAATTTAGTCAATTACTTGTTTTAGCTACTGGTCGCTAGATGGCTTGCCGCTATTTGAAGCCCTTCGCACCCCCGCGCAGTTGCGACACTACTTTATATGAATAAAGTTTCTTATGACACCTACTCTTTGTAATTGCTTCGTGGTCGGGACTCTTCTTCTTGGCCGGTCACCGCACGGTAAACTTTATTTGTCAATTGTATTTGTATTTGTTTTTGGTATGAGTGTATGAGAGCAAGTATAGCCTATCTTCCTGGTTCTTATTATGGACACTTGATAGCAATCGTTAGACTTTTAATAAAATGAGCAATCGTTACTCATGCAAAATATTCGCCAAGCTATAGTGGAGAACCGTAGTGGATTAAGCCTCAACCCTTCTTCTATATGGAGCTCAACAGTCTAGTTCAGTTCAGTGGTAAAGAAAACAGAATCTTAATAATAAAGCCCCGTTAGCGACTTTTTGATACGGAACTCCAACAATTACGTCATTGAAAACTAGAAGGGTCTCATGATTAATCAATTCCCAACAGATATCGTAAAGATTTTTGCTGTTTCAGATACTTCAAAACAGCTCACTTGAAGGAGCACGGACGCGATACTCGAGACATGCAGTTTCAAGAAGCTTTGTAGCATTTTTACTTTACTGTTTAAGTAGGATTATCTTTCAAGAATAAAGTATATATTAAGTCTTTTATTTATGTTTTAAGGGATTCTCAAACAATATGCATAATAATAGTATGTCAAAAGAATTCACATGTAAAAGAAAATGCTCTCAGCTCTCAAATTTTTCTCAGCTCCAAACATTAGGTGTTTCTTTGCAGCCCCTAATTGTTAATTTGTAACAGGCCTAGAATGTTTTATGTAAGATGCCATGGATATCTGCGTATTGTTACTTCAAAACGAAGACTGCTCATTCTTCCCGAAGACATTAAGAAATCTATTCACAAATTACTTTTGTTTATCTTAAGATCCACCAGTATATACATTATACACTCTGCGTAATTTATTATGTAAATAATCTTTGTATAACTGTTGCCATTTCTGTTGGTAATCATACTAAATAAATAAATATATTAGAACACGGTTACGAAACGCCCTACGATACGGATTGCTGACCGGAGCTTATCTCAATTGCGCCACATGAAAATGACCCAACACAAGGCGCTGACGCAGCGTCACGACGCCTCGTTGCAGCACAAAGTGATCCCCAAAACTGGACGACGACGCTTCGTTAGTTTTTAAAATACTTTTCTTTCTGACATTGAAAAATTGTCAAGCTAATTAGTTGTAATTTTATAGTAATAAACTCTGAATTGTTCTTGCAACTTTCAGATGTCGCTTTAATAATAAATAAATAAATAAGTGATTTTTCAGCATAAATAAAAGCTACTTTAAGTATTTTTTGACGTGATAACGTCTTGTAAATCGATGAATGCTGGCTGCACCGCACAAACTATTGTCACGTTTCGCGAGCGAGAGCGCGGAACAAGTGATAGAGAGGCACGATCGGCCTAAGCGTTCGGCTTGTAAATGAAAAACAATAAGATTTGATTGAAGGATCTTAAATATCACACATTTATATAATCTGTAAATAAATTGCTAATAGCAAATTGTTACTTGTAATTAATCTGTAAAATTTAAGTAATAAAATATTTGAATTACGAGTGACGAGAAAGACGAGTGCAAATAAATGTCAGTTTTTCAAACAAAAAATTGTAATTAATTGAATTAACTCATTCTTTGTATTGATATAAAATAATGATAGCTCAATGATAATAATAATTCATAAAAATATGCAATTTTTTTAATCAATGTATTCTTATGACGTTATCACGAAAAATTTTATCGTCCGTAAACCGACTTTACAGACAATTTTTTTTTTCTTTAATAATTAAATTTCATCAGTCACGATTTTATATATTCTATAAAATAAAATTTGATACGATTTTACAAATTCACTAGTTCTGTACATTAAATTCTGATATTTTAACGTCGAAATATAATTTACGTAATGGTTATCTGATTATTAGGTCGGAACGAAATTCGGCTACTAAAGTACGGCTCGTGTGTAACGCGCCGTTCATATGTCATTTAAAGCCAGCGTGTATGCTAGAGCGCATGGAGAGATTGTTTACACTGAAGTGTAATTTTGATTATGATTTATTATATTTACTAACATAGTTTAAAAGATAATTTTTATTAACATTTCATGGACAATTTATCTTAAATAAAATATGTCATTATATTAATATTATCAAAATATTCAAGTTATAGAGATATGGGTTGTAACTGTAGACAGAATTTCCAATAATTATATTTTTGACGAGATAACGTCTTGTAAATCGATGAATTCCGGCTGCACGCACGAAGAAGTGTCACGTGTCGCGACCGAGAGCGCGGAACAAGCGATTGAAAGGCACGATCAGTCTAAGCGTTCGGCTTGTGAATGAAAAACAATAACCCAGATTGGAGGATCTTAATATCATACATGTATATAAGTTGTAAATAAATTGTTAATAGCACATTGTTACTTGTAATTAATTTGTATAATTTAAGTATTAAAATATTTGAATTAACGAATGCAAATAAATGTTAATTTATCGAAAAAAAAATGTAAATTAATTGAATTAACTCATTCTTTGTATTATACAAAATAATAATAACTTAGTAATAATAATTCAGTTCAACTCATAAAAGTATGCAATTTTTTTTTTAATGTTTTCTTATGACGGTATTACGTAAAATTATCATCCATAAACCGACTATACAGACAACCAACTTTTAATTTAATCTTGCGCTTGATGATATAAATAATGATAACAATTCTTTAAGCAAAAAGAAAAAAAATACTGTCAATTTTGTACCAATTAATCAATATTTACTGCATTTACTGTTCTGTCTATCATATATGTTTCAAGTCAGCATGGTGTGCAGGGCTAACTAAGCTCTGAACTTGCACACTTGCGTGAAACTTGTAATACAATAAATAGACGTGATTTTCATGAGGTACATGTACTTTTTTGTTGTTTTTACTATCAAAATCGACATCTTATAAAACATTCGAAAAATAATAGAATAAAACCAAGGATCTGTAACGTAAGCCTTTTTATTTCCTCTTGTAAAGAGTACATTGCCTAGATATTTATGTAATATTTGCTTTTTTTTTCAGTATGATCACCTCTTGTACATTTTTGTAACAAATCTTATAAATAAACAAATATCAGTTCCTTTGTGCTAATACGTAAAATATGTGTTATTTCATGAAAAGTGTAATTATGAAGATTTTAGCCAGTTTTATTGTATATTATCAACATTCTAATTGACGGTAGCGGCTGTTATAAGTGTTTTTTTTTCTTTTAAGTTCTTTTTAGATTCATAAGGCTTATTATTTAATTTTAAAAATATAATTTATAGTTTCATAATGTACATAATTTTATATTCTTGATATATAACTGATAATTTACTTTAAGTAAAATAAATAGTTAATTTAATTTTAATTGCTTGCATAATCTCTATACGAAATGCGTTACATATTACATTTATAACTCTCAGTGTGTTACATAAATTATAATTTTCACGTTACGCGACGGTGTGATATAAAGACTTATAAATCTAATCAATTCCCACGAATGTTTTGATGTGTTTAGTTTCTATCGAGTCGTTCTTGCGTGTCTGTTACGCTATGTTGTCAATATTGCATTGCTTTGTTTACTTACTCATTCGTGTATACTGTTATATATTGAGATTAGTTACTATAATTTACATTGACTTATGTATGTAAATTATATTTATTTAACGACGAATTAGCTCAGTAGTCATAACAATGGGCTTTTGTGTTAACGGTCGCGGATTGAATTTCGCTCGTGACTTTTCTTTGTATCAGTTTTATAGATCTATGTTAGAGTCTAAGAAATTGTGTTATGTGGACGTCTGACACAGGATTTCATCTATATATTGGGGCCGTTGAGTGTGAAACATTCATTTATTGCAGTATTAGATTTTAGTCAGTAATTAATTGTATTAGTAATTAGTAAATTAAGATTAAAGAAGATTTCGAATTATGATTAAAACGTTTACATTACTTATACAAAATTAAGGAAGTCAACAATTTTTATTTTATCAAACCGCGGAAAACAATGAAAATATGATAAGTTAAAAAAAAACCCTAATTAATTGTGCTCTTCCTTTACAATAATGAAAACAAAACGATGCTTGGAATATAAAATGAAGTTAAAAAAATGTAAAGCGACCATTGTTTTATAAATGACTGTTCAAGTTAATAGCTTAAGATACCGTTCTAAGTAATGGGTTTTTAATTTCATTCAAAATTCTTTACAACATAAATAAGCTTTCCTCGCGACTCGTTTTGAGTTTCAATTTTTGAGTTTGATAGAAATTTGTATGTAATGAATAGCGTAACACTCTCAACGGCACCCACTTGGATGAAATGTGTGTGTGTCAGATGAAATCGTAAACACACACAACATAACCACACACACTGATTGTACTACATATATGTTAAATATTCATGGGGAGATACTTGATATGCGTTGATGAAGTCGCGAGACGGAACCAGAGAGGGCGCTTTTCTTCTATGTCCACAGACACGAAAGACGACGTTTGAGCGCAGATAATAAGAATGAGACATCTAAATGGAGTAATTCATAAACAATAAATAAAATAAATAAATAATAAATAAATAAATAAACGTCTCACACTCAACGGCCCCCAGTAGGATGTTAATCCTGTGTCGGGGGTCCGTAAACACACACAGTACACAAGCACAAACGTCCAGACCATGACAAACATCTGTATGGCCTATACAAATATTTGTCATGTGCGGGGATCGAACCCGCGACCGCTAGCACATCAGCCAGTTGCTGTGACCACTGTGCCAACGCGTCGTCAAATATATATTCAGATATATAGAACACTGATCACATATATACGATACAGAATATGATATATGCCTATAAAAATATTTAACATGAATTAGCTAGCACTACATCACTGTGACCACTAAAGCCCACCATTCACTAGGCGCACCGATCCGCGCACCTATCCGTGGACAAATCCGTCGTCGTCTACACACTACCGCCGGGACGCCGCCGCCGGGGAGCCGGACACCGAAATACATTCACACGCAGATTTGTCTGCGGACTTGTCGCCAGCGACAAATACGGCGGATGGGTGCTCCTGTGAATGGTGGCCATAAGTTTGTACATCGTGAAAATTATACTTTTTTATTACCGACATTAAAAAAAGCAGGTTCAAAAGGGAATAAGAGTCAGGCAACAAAAGATCTTACTGTTCGTCTATATGTATTTTATTTGTATGTTCATTTAGTTTTTAATCTCGGTTTACTTATGTAAATAAATTAAGTTTTCTTTTTTGAAACAGATTCATTAAATAATATTACATTATACGATGTTGTATATTAAAAAAAAATAATGGTTGTCTGTATAGTCAGTTTACGGACGATAATTTTACGTGATAACGTAATAAGAAAACAGTGAAAAAAAAATTGCATACTATTATGAATTAAATTGAATTATTATCACTGAGATATAATTTATTTGTATAATACAAAGAATGAGTAAATTCAATTATTAATAACAATTATTTTCGATAAATTAACATTTATTTTCGATAAATTAACATTTATTTTCGATAAATTAACATTTATTTTCACTCGTTAATTCAAATATTTTAGTACTTAAATTATACAGATTAATTACAAGTAACAATGTGCTATTAACAAATTATTTATAACTTATATACATGTGTGATATTTAAAATCCTCCAATCTGCGTTATTGTTTTTCATTCACAAACTGAATGCTTAGGCTGATCGTGCCTCTCTATTGCTTGTTCTGCGCTCTCGCTCGCGACACGTGACACTTCTTCGTGCGTGCAGCCGGCTTTCATCGATTTACAAGACCTTATCACGACAAAACAAATTACTTATATACAATTATAAATAACGATAAATAAACAAGTATTCGAATGAAAAACAATTTACATAACAGTTCCATTAAAACTTTGTGAAGTTACTAAGTGATACTTGTTATATTGTTAAAATGTTATCAATAATAATATTGCGAGAACATTTTCTATTGTTCTCGAGAAAGAAGTTGTCGTTTTTACAGTTAGAAAATAAAGTTAGTTGAAGTAATTAAAGAGTTTTTTAATTATTTATTTTACTAAATTAAATATTTCGTGTTTGTTATAAAGGAAAATGTGATAAAGAATGATATCAAGATAAAATTAAATATGCACAAAAACGTATTTTTGAAGCATGCTTATTAAAAGACAACACTCTATAGTAAGGCCTTTGCCTATATATATCCCTAATGTTATAAATGTGAAATGTTAATTTGTTACGCTTTCACGGGAAACGATCATTATCAAACTTTGTACATATTCTTGGAGGTATTAGAAGTAAAAGAAAATTAGAAGTAAAGGCTTTGGGGAAAAAGAGGGTAACGCATTTGCATCCTCTTAAGCGGATGTTCAAGGGCGTCGGTAGTCACCAAAAGGCTCCGATTGCCCGTTTGCGCGCTATATCATTTAAAAAAAAAAAACATATTCTTGGAGGTATTAGAAGTAACATAGGATACTTTTTTTTTTTTTTTTTGGTCGCGGTAACCGACATCTACGCGGGTGAAGCCCTATAATGAAATACTATCCTATATTGAGATTCCCTATAATGAAAACCCCTTACCGTTCTATGATATCAGCGCTATACTTATATGACACAGTTAATTCATCATACTTCGGAATTTTGTCAAAGAGTGTCACACGGACGTCATGCCATACGTATGCCACGAGTATGTATATCACGTCTTGCGTTGATAGAATTGGTAGCACGTGACCGTATTTCATAATTGCTACCACGTTCGCAATCGCCAAAGATACCCTCCACGTTAGGCCCGATTATCTTCAAAGAATGTCGCTATCTTAAATAACGTTCTAACATTTCTAAAGACAATTTTCCTTATTGGAAAAGGTGAATTGGAACATTTCTTTCGATATAATGTTCCAATAAATAATAACAAAATTGTATCGGAACTCTTAATAGGTTTAGTTGAAATATGCGAGTGTACCAATTTGTGATACTTCCTATAGCCTAAGTTAATAATGCTGCATATATTAATTTAGAAAACAATTACACTATAATTAAATAATTATGTAATAAATAAATGTTATGAAATGACAAAAGTGCTTTTGACGCCTACTTAATTACCATATATTGTAGAATATTGCATTAAACTGAACTGAATTAACCTTTCAACGTCCCACTACTGGGCAAAAGCCTCTTCTTCGTAAGGGAGTGGGTTCAATTGGATAATTTTTATACTAATAATATTATAGTGATGATGAACCGTGTGATAACAACTGTAACCGACGACTTTACGTGCTCACCGAGGCACGGTGGGGAGACAAGGATATACACCCAGACTATTAAAAAAAATGAACACTAATATCTGCCTCAAGCGTGAATCGAACACGTGACCGCCAGGCACGCACCTTTACACCAAAACGGTCGTCAAATATTGCGCTACATAATAGCAAAACTGTAGCCATAAATGTCAGCTTGGGTAAACCGCGAGAGCCATCTATTTTAACTATGAATTTAGTACAGAATTAATTGTACTTATGTTTCCTCAAAGAAGCATAATACTCACAATTACTAATACACACACAACTACAAGTCTTGTTCGTACCAATCAACATTATATTCTGATATATTTTAAACACTAAATCACGTCCAATATATTCATAAACTTTGAAACCCCTTACGATTCCACTAGCGCAGCAGCATTCCGCGAGTTAAAAAAAATATTTAGCTGGATTGTGTAATTAAACATGAATATCAATTATTTATTATAATCAAAGAAAAAAGATTTGAGTATCTTTCAGTGTTCCCTGTTTCGGATTGGGTTATCTACAAACACATAAAAATCTACTTATATATACAAGTCAAGTACAGTGACAACCTGTAAACGTATCAGTGCTAGCCAAAGAGGTTCCTCGCTTACAAAGGAGAAGGGATCTATCTTAAGTTGCCACGTTATTCCATTGCTTGTTGAAATATATGTCAATATAAGTATAATCTGATTATATTACGAATTTATGCAGATCTCATCACGACGTCTTCGTGAGAGCAATATTAATTTCAAAAACAAATATATAACTTGAAATAAATATCTGTATAATACGGTATGTTGAAAATTGTCTAACCTTACTTTATCGATTTCTAATTACTAAATATTCCAAAACTCCTTCAATAAACAATTTTTTTTTTAAATAATAATAATAACATTTTTTTTCATTACGTTGCCTTCTGGTTATATTACTTAAATTAGTTAAACAAGAATAACGAATTTAGGTTTGAATTTTGAATAAAGTTATAAGACCTTTGATAAATTAATGAAAACAATAACAAAATTACTGAGGATACGAGTGATCACATCACATCACATCAACACTATTACATTTATTCATATGAATATTTTAGACGATATGATTGTTACATTAATGCTAGTCTTATTTTGTTATCTATGTATAAAAGATGAAACTTTCCATAAATTGATTTTCTTATTCAACTCAAGTACATTCTTTCGAGTTAAGGGAAAGATCAATCCCTAAAAATATGTAAAATATATGAAAATTGAATGCAGATCCATATCTGTAATAAAAAAAATATAAATATTTATAAGTCATTTTATTAATCTAAAGAAGTGAAATATTTATGTAAAATAAAACAATACTCTAACATGTCTTCGGAATAGTGCTTTTACTGAGAAGAAACCGAAAAAAGATCCAATTACTCTTTTAAAACAAAATTTTGATTTTATTGTGAAAACTTCCTAGATAATAATGAAAATAAGACGTGAACCTATCCCTTCTTAATATATAAATGCGAGAGTTACTCTGTCTGTCTGTCTGTTACACTTTCACGCCTAAACCACTGAACCGATTTTGATGAAATTTGGTATGAAGATAGAAATGAACTTGGGAAAGGATATGATACTTTTTATCGCGAAAATAAGAGTAGAAGGGGTTGAAACAGGGGACGAAAGTTTGTATGGAAGTTCCTTATTGTCAAACATAAAATCATGTAAGATTGTTAAATTGTTTAAGACAAAGACAAAAAAAGCGTGCACGGAGAAAGTGGGGAGGGGGCGTCTCGGGCGGTAGACGGGGCGCGGAGCGACGGCGACGACGAGCATACCATGTCGCGCGATATAACCGAATTTCACGCGGGCGAAGCCGCGGGCGGAAAGCTAGTTTATCATAAGAATAATTTTTTGCAGTATAATATTAATAATGAATTTTATTTATTATTTTAACAAAGTAAATGGCAATTTCAAAAGTTGCAGATGTAAAACTATCTCTGGGATTGAATTTTACATACGAATACCCTGATCTTAGAATATATAATATACAAGTTATTAAGATAAAAATGTAAAAGTTCAAGTTTATTTTTCTTCCTCGTATGTTAATTATAAAAGTGACAGCTCGAAAGTTGCAAAAAAATCAAAGTTCATTTTAAAATGAAATTTATTAATATAAAATTACAATTAATTTAACATCACAATTGTTCGATGTTAGATATATGCCTTAATAATAGGGTCTCTTTTTATCCTTTGGGTACAGAACCCTAAAAAGAAACAAAATAATTCTGAAATTATCCCTTGTTGAATGTCTGTTGTTGTTGAGTTAAAAAATTTCTCACGCCATTTGAATACTATTATTGGATTATATACTATAGATTTTGAAGCAGTTATTTTAACTATTCTATTTTTAAGAGGATGACATTTTGATGCCGAGGCCCTGGAATTGCTGACTAATAAAAGCAGCAATGAAAAATTTATCTTAAGTGGCAGACGACCTCAAAAATTGTCGAGCTGTCACTGGTTTCTAAGTGCACAAAGCCGCGTTGAAGGCTAATGCTAAGCTTGCGTCCAGCAACAACGACCACCGGCCAACGAACTTGCCTCACGATTATCTAATAAACTTCGTAAGTTAAACACGAAAACAGTTGTTACAAACAATTACTTATTACAAATTACTTATTTAACGATATTGACGAAAGGTGAGAACTTGTGGATCCTTAGCTAATGTGTAAGTTTAAAATTCATCTAGAGCAGGGGTGTCAATCTTAAATACAATCTCAAAACTTTAGAGATTGTATTTAACAGATAAGCCACATTGTAATACAACTAGCCTAGGTCTAACAGTAAATCTAACTAGTTTGATAGCTAGATTTTTTATCTAGCAAACTAATAAGATAATAAATAGCTAGAATCTGGCTATAAATTGAAACAGCCCGTGGGCCGCATCTTTGACATCCTTGATCTAGAGGGATAACGCCGCCTTTGCATACATGTCCTCATATCTGTGCAAATGACTAATCGTAAATATATAATTATATATATTCTTATATGTGCAATAAAGATTAATAATAAATTTAAAAATAAATGAAATTACATTGTAAATATTATTATTTTTGCTTATGTATATTAAAAAAATCTTTTGATACATATTTTTAATTATAAAATAAAATTTCATAAACAAAGCCTTACGTAAATCCCTTAATCTGTGTTTGTCGAGAGCTGTTGTTTTTTTAAAAGAGGAAATCACTTTTATAAATGGTTCTACTTGCTTTTCATCTATTACATAGTACTTATTATTATTAAAGTTATAAAGTCGGCCGTGGTCTCCTTCTGTGAGGAAGTCTTGGCTTTGAAGGAGGTCGCGGAGCGGGAGCGCGAAACAGACGCTAAAGCTGATCCGCTCCTTAGGAAACGATCGGGGAGAAGATGCCGCAACGCACGCCATCATCTTCATCACCTTCAGTGGGAGAGAGCATCAATACTCCCACTCGCAAGCAGGGTAATAGAGCGCTGACGGTGCTCGCGAGCGCTCTACAGAACGGCTACAGCTCTACGAAGGAGGCTCGCATAGGTGGGCCAACATAACGGGGGGTGTCACAGTTGTATGCGCGAGCGATCCCATGGCGTTCTAATACGACGATGAGGGCACCGCTGTGTTTTAGTGGGTATTCTGGCACGCTCCGTCGTGTAGCGAGTCACATACACCCCCGCCTCCCTACGGCGGATTGCGTAAAAAATAGAGTTTAGTGAGTAAAAATTAAATATGACCTGGTTTCTTCCGCAGGAGCTGGCAATGTTTTAAAATTTTCATCTGAAAAACAAATACAATGTTTTTTGAAAAAATACAAATATAGTCATCGTATCAACCGAATCATCTTTGTTAATTTTATACCCAACAACAAGTTAAACTACAAACTTTAAGTACCATCGAATTATACAATAAACTCTCTAAAATTTACATATTAATTTATTATGCAAACAGTGAGATTTAAATTATTTAATATTAAATATGAATGGTCTGAAACTGGCGTGACGCCAGCGTCAGCGCTCGACACTCGTAATTACATTCTATAAACGCTTAATGAAATTTAAATAAGATCAGCATCGATAGTAAACAACGTAATGAAATGTTAAGCTTCTCTTGTGTATAGTTTATCTATTTTGTAACGATGAATGTTTTATTCTATTCTAGGCTTCTAGGTCAGCGATTTTCACTTAGCAATTATCACAGTAGCTTCGCAAAACATGGGGATATACCATCACAAATAGGCTTACAATAATTTCCCTGAAAATTACTCGTATAACGATCATAACTAGGTTTTTATAATAATAAGTTATTACTGATAACAATAATTATAGCTTTAAGTGCTCTCGAAGTGCATAGAGTAAAAACTGGTCAAGTGCGAGTCGGACTCGCTCACGAAGGGCTTTATACCATTATCGATAAAAACGGCAAAAAATCATGTATGTTGTATGGGAGCCCCCCTTAAATATGAATTTTATTTTAATTATTTATTTTTAAAGTGAATTGTTTCCTATGACCTGTTTCCGTTATCAATATCGAGCAAAAAGGACCAAACTAAAACACGTTTGTTATATGGGAGTCCCCTTAAACATATCTTTATTTTATTTTTTAGTATTTGTTGTTATAGCGGCAACAGAAATATATCATCTAGGGTGATAGACGGACAGAAGGAAGGACGGACGGAGAGCGGAGTCTTAGTAATAGGGTTACTAAAACTTCTGCCGTTCTACCCTTAAAATTTAATTTAATTAACTAAATGTGATGAGTAAGTTAGTGAGTTAATACCAAGGAATTTATGTACAAACTGGAATGCGCACGTGCACTCAAAAAACGTTTCTAAGAGAGGAATTGCATCTCTTTCCATGTATTCAAGGCAACAAGTAAGAAAGAGTCAAAATACGTATAATAAGCCGTTGGTCCCGGTTGTTACCACAGACACCTGGTAAAGATCGTTACTCATGGTAGGCATATTATACGTCAACCCGCAGTGGAGCAGCGTGGTGGGTTAAGCTCGAACCCTTCTTCTATATGAAGAAGAGGTAGTTGCCCAGAAGTGGGACGTTCACAGGCTGATACAGTTCAGTTCAGTCATTTAAATAAGAAGATATTTCTCATCTAAGGTGTAAAAAAAAACTTTGGATTCCGATGAAACCACAAAGTTGAATTAAAACTCTAACTAAATTACCATTTGAAATAAAAGTTAAAATTTAATCTTATTCAGTTAATGAGGAAATGTTTATTCGCTTTTAATTAAACAATGTAAAACGAATAAAACGGATTTAATATCTATATTAACTACTTCTTGTATACGTATAGAAGACTGACAATCGTAGCCTTCAAGTTATGCCTTTTTTCTTTTCTTTATTCATCGAAGAAGCTTAAATTGGAAGTCACAAGACAGATTCAAAAATTATATTTAGCACACTTATAAAACAATAATTGCTGAAGATATGTAGGCATTAAAACATTACATTATACTTATAAAACAATAATTGCTGAAGATATGTAGGCATTAAAACATTACATTATTACTTAAAGAGGCGAAGCAGTAGCCTTGAACATGATATAATGTTATAAAAATATGAACTGAACTACATAAATAAATAAATACAAAGTTAAAAGAAACACAATTCTGTATTTATTATTTTAAAGACTGAAAATTTCGAGACATTAAGTTATGATTATCGAAATGTCATTAATTTACGTATATTACGTATATTCATATACGTATATTTTAGGTTTTTAACCTAAAATATACGTATATTATACCCACGCAAGTTGAAATAGCACCCGCGCCTTTGTCATTCAGATAGAAAACGGACTTTTTTAGAACTTTTAATTGCGATCAAATTACGTCATACATGGTTTTTGCGTATAACCGTTTTCGGAGCGCACGCAACAGATGCTCTCAAAAACGAATATTATTTCCCATTTTTGTAACATTTCTTTTTAATTTTCAGCTCCTATTGACCGTAGCGTGATGTTATATAGCTTTTAGCCTTTCTTGATAAATGGACTATCCAACACAAAAAGATTTTTTCAATTCGAACCAGTTCTTCCTGAGATTACCGCATTCAAACAAACAAACTCTTGAGATTTATAATATACTAATATAATATAATAAACTAATATAATATGAGATTTATAATGTAATAGTACTAATATTGTATATATAATATGAGGGTAAATATCATAATATCGTAATTGAAGTAAATATGTCCTTGCGCCGATATATATGCTCGTTTAATCAGATTAGTGATGTGGTCTTTGCCTAGCCGGTAGTTAGCGGCAAAATATTACTTAGGATATCTTGAAAAAATATCTCTTATCAATCTGACTAATATTATACTTTTTCGTAGAAAAAAAAAATAGAATTTATTATAATTCTATTATTTTTTTTCTACGAAAAAGTTAGACGCATGGATGCTGTAATTCTTTCGATATAATGATAATCCATGATAACAACCGGGACCGGCATGGTGGGGAGACCCACAAGGACATACACTCAGATCGGAAACAAACATTTGTACAATTTATATTGATTGAATAATTATTTCATTAACGTACTTTGATTGTCATTTTTTGACTGCATGTATAATATGTATCTGCTCAATAATGTTTAATTGATTTGTGAAAACTTTACTGGTCAATGTATTTGTTAATGTGTACAAAATTTTTTGTGTTATAAATACTGTTTGTTTTCCAAATAAAAAAATAAAATAAAATAAAAAAACAAATACAAATATCTGTCTCGAGCGGGAATCGAACCTGTGACCGCCCCGGCGCGCGGCTTTTAGACAACTACTCGCACCACTACACCAGAACGGTCTCATTTATAACATTTATAGATAATTATAATATCATACATAAATAGACTTGGTTCCAATTCTTCGAGTTTTAGGACTTCTGACGTTTGGTTAAAGAAGTCAAATAATGAGAATAATCTGATTCGAGAGCTGCTGACAAGGCTTTCAACCAGGAATCGCGTAAAGTTCAAAGGAGCGAACATCCCGCCGATAACAAAAGCTTGAATCGAAGTATTTATTGAAAAAGTTCCGCTGTGTAACTTATATATAAAACCGGTGTCAAGTTCCATCCGTGTGTTTGGATTCCTATCTTCTCGCTACAGTTTTAAAATAAAATATGGATTAAATATCGAAGTTTTCTTCTTCAGCAGTTTTATGAAATATTTTTAGATTTGTATTAAGATTTAAACAGCTTAATGTGTAACTAGAAATTTTAGTATAAGTTTGATTTCTCACAACTTTTACTAAGTTATTAGAAGACATACTCGTAGCATAATCATAGCAACTAGTTGTCATATTAACGGTCGCGGGTTTAATCTCTGTTTATGACAAATACGCTTTGTCTTCCCCCCCAACACAGGTTTCTCATACCACTCGGAATATTTGTGTATTTAGTACTTATACAACTATCTATAAATACTGTATTAGCCTATAAACAACCCACTGCTGAGCGAAGACCTCTTCTCCATATAGAAGAAGGGTTGGAGCTTAATCCACCAATCTGCTCCACTGCGGGTTGGCGGATAATTTATTTACTATGAGTAGCGATCGTTATCGGGTGTCTATGATAACAACCGGGACTGATGGCTTTACGTGTTCCCCAAGGTACGGTGGGGAGACCCACAAGGACATACACCCAGACCGGAAACAAATATTTGTACAAATACAAATATCTGACCACAGCGGGAATCGAACCCGCGGCCGCCGTCGCGTGGCTTTGAGGCAACACTCGCAACAGTACTCGTACACCAGAACGGTCGTCACTATAATACTATAAATACTAAGGAGACAAAATAAACACAACTACGCTATGCTCAGATCATAAAAAGAACTGAACTTTACACATCAAACTGTTTAGCAGAAATTAATTTAGATATCAAGTAAATATGAAGACCTCACCACCCTTGAACAGAATACAGGATCACTGCAAACTCCGCCAATGGGTACTGGCCCGAAGCCATGGGGAATTTACTATAACCTCACATCAAAATCAGCAGTATAGTCACTACAATAGAAGTGTTTCGTAAAGCAAGTGCAAGAACCGAAAGCAAAAATCTGATCTCCATCCTTCTTAGTTTTATTCTGCCTTTCATATTGCTGTTTAAGCCAACAATACATTTTGACCTCCTGCTGCACTAGTCTTAAGCTTGTCTTCAATTATTGGTATTAACGTCATTTCCAATTTACAAACACTTTTTAACATTATTTTCGTTTTAGATGTTAAAAACCGTTTTTTTTTTTACAATAATTTTTTGATATTATGTAAGTTGTATGGTTGCACTTTAAGCACCTATACGTTGCACCTATACCATTTATGAAGCTTATTTTTTTTGTTTTTGTAAGTCAATAGCTTTTTTTCTTTTTCTTAATAAATTGTAATTATGCGTTTACATTAATTTACTTCCAGCAAATTGTCTTTGCTTTTAAGTGATTTTGAATTGCTCTGTACATGTTTTTTCATATTATATGTTCTTTAATTAATAATTATGTAAAAATCGCAAAACGATAAAAAAAATCAGTAATAATACATGTTAGATATTATAGTTTTTATTTGGTTTCCCTACCGTGCCTTGGAGAGCACACAGAGCCGTCGATCCAGGTTGTTATCATAAACCTCTGATAGCGATCGTTACTCATGGTAGGGAAAGTCCAACCCGCAGTGGAGTAGCGTGGTTAATTAAGCTCCAATCCTTCTTCTATATGGAGAAGAGGTTTTTGCCCAGCTGTGGTATGTTTACAGGCTGATTCGATTCAGTTCAGTTTACTACAGTTTTCAACCGAAATTTACAAGAAAATATTTGTATGTACTATAACTAAATACAACAAAAATCACATTTTATACGCCATTAGTTGTAATAAGATTTTTTACTTATTTATATTATAATTGTAGGTATTTCGTACCTACAAACAGCTATGAAATATGAGGAGTGTTATTTGTTACGTACTATTTTCTGTATCAAAAGCAATGCACTATATTTTCATAATAACTCTAATCTTATAAATAGCCACCAATACATGTTGTAACATTTAGTATTAAGCACTCCATTTTTTATAACTATAAAAAAATGGAGTTTTTTCTGTAACAGCATTGGTAAATACCCTATTATGTAAAAATAGCAACGATGCTAGCAGCATGATTGAGTCAATATCTATTTCCCGTAGCCTTTTGATGGTAGACGGAGCAAATTGATTGCTATCGTCTGAATTGTATTTACATTTAAAACACAACAGAGTCGATGTCCTTTACATGGACTTGTTTATCGAAAACTATTGGATATCCTCTTACTATGAATGCAATTAAAATACCGTTATAAAAAATAGTTTATTTATAATTTATTTTAATTGATTCAGCCCGATTATGTAAGTGTATTTAAAAATTTTATGGTAAAATGAAAAAATCCATGACATCAGCCGTCGGCTGTTCACTGCTGAACACAGGCCTCCCCCATCATCTCTCGAGGGGTTTGCCAATACTCGTCATCCTTGGCAGGTGTTTAATTTTGTATTAATTTGGAATAAGATTAAAATAAAAATTAAAAATAAAAAAATAAAAAAATAATTCATTTATATTAAAAAAGAATGGAGTGCTTGATACTAAATGTTACAATATTTTATTGGTAGCTATTTATAAAATTAGAGTTATTATGAAAATAGAGTGCATTGCTTTTATGATACAGAAAATAGTACGTAACAAATAACACTCCTCATATTTCATAGCTATTTGTAGGTACGAAATACCTACAATTATAATATAAATAAGTAAAAAATCTTATTACAACTAATGGCGTCGAAAATATTTTTGATGTATTTAGTATTAATACATACAAATGTTTCCCGATAAATTCTTTTAATGACGATGAAAACTGTACAGAAACGCGTGCTTAAGAAGATGAAAATGGAGAATGTGACGCTGAACGCGGGTAGAGATTCTGTTTTATACCGTTTAATGATAATGATGACTTTAAAATTTAAATGTGTTTGTGTTAAGTTGAAGCAAAACGAAACCTTTAACCGTATACATTATACAACTTCAAATCTTCACACTTTACTAATGCAGGGTGCATGATTAATGAGGGGAAATTGATAAACTTTAACCACCAATCCGTCCTTAGTTCAAACAACCGTTATGCTAAAAGGTTACCCTACTGTATAAAATGTTTAACTAATTGTCATTCAGTTCATCAACTCGACACCTATTGAAGGTAAATCCCTTATTTTATCTTTTGTAATTTCGATAATAGAGAACCTTTTTGAAGAATAACACCTGTTTGACCTTTGGAACTATTAGCTAAAATTAAGCTATATGCGATTATCGCGTAAAAATCGCGCGATCGATTGCAAAAATTCAATTAAATTTGGCGATGTTTGTTGGTTCGTTAGCTATATATTCTCATGTTCTAGTACGCTGATTGCTTGCACCTTTGAACAGCAATAGTTGTATTTTTTTTAAATTAAGAATAAAAAGTACGAAGAAAATTGACTTGGAAAAAGAAAATCCTCTATGAATTTAAATTACCTCATATGCAAAACAGTGGAAAAATAAACAATTGCAAATAGTGAGGTCAGTAACAGGATTACATAGATATCGATACGGTGAAATCGGCCGAGATTCAATTCCGCTACGCCGCAGCAATAACGGTCTGAAATTGCCTATGCTAATATTAAATGGAGTTTTTTTCTGTTTTATATTTTATTACTTTTAGCCTACATAAAAACTAAATTGACAATTATAGTTTATATTTTTTAGATATTATTTCCGATATTTAAAATAATTTTGATATACTCATCATAATTATAACAATTTTGATGATTATATCACTTGATAGAAGGAATAAAAATGTCGAAAAAAATAATAATTAAAGAGACCAATAAAAATACGGCGTTTACAAACATAAATGTTCATGATTTTAAAGCTTTAGCAAACTCTGATGTAAAAAGTCAAAGTTCGAAAAAAAAAAAAAAAAAAACACTGACTGACAAAAACAAGACGAATTTTATCGATATTACCAACAACTCTTTAATTGTGAAGTCAAAGAAATTATAATCTTTATTCTTTATTTCTAATAAAAGAAATTTTCTAAATTGACAATTATAGTTTATATTTTTTAGATATTATTTCCGATATTTAAAATAATTTTGATATACTCATCATAATTATAACAATTTTGATGATTATATCACTTGATAGAAGGAATAAAAATGTCGAAAAAAATAATAATTAAAGAGACCAATAAAAATACGGCGTTTACAAACATAAATGTTCATGATTTTAAAGCTTTAGCAAACTCTGATGTAAAAAGTCAAAGTTCGAAAAAAAAAAAAACAAAACACTGACTGACAAAAACAAGACGAATTTTATCGATATTACCAACAACTCTTTAATTGTGAAGTCAAAGAAATTATAATCTTTATTCTTTATTTCTAATAATATAATAATTACATCACTTATAAATCAAAAGAAAAAAAAATACAACAAGTTTTAAACAATATATAAATACATTAAATCCATGTGGGTAGTTTAAATATGAATGTGTCGAGACGCATGCTTAGGTGCGAGTTCGCCAGTAATTTTAATTCACCGTCTATAGTTGCAAGTTAGGCGGTGGCCCAAGTTGTAACAAAAAAGCGATTAAGCGTTATTATAAATATCACAATTTTTTACCCATTTGTCTACATATATATAGGTCTAGGATGGCATGTGTAGTACAAACGAGTAATTATAAATATTTAATTTACAAAAAAGGGAGTGGTCACATAAAAGCTTTCATACTGTTGTTATAATATGCATTGGATGTATAGTTAAGAGATGAATCCCCTGATCTTTAATCTAGAAAAATCTGTGTTTTAAAGATCAGTGTTTCCGCTCAAGTCAAAACAGTAAGAATGATACAAATAGAGTGGATGCCCATTTCTTATACCCTTTTTTATCTTGTTTGTTTAAAGATGATTTGAGATTACATATTTGTATGTTCATGTTTGAATGTGTGTATGTGTATATATGTGATGTGTGTGTATATAAGTGATGTGTGTGTGTGTGTGTGCGTGTGTTTGTGTGCGTGTGTTTGTGTGCGTGTGTTTGTGTGCGTGTGTGTGCGTGTGCGCGTGTGTGTGTGTGTGTGTGTGTGTGTGTGTGTGTGTGTGTGTGTGTGTGTAATTGTACTAGTTTAATAGATTTTCTGTGTCGTTGTAGTCAAGCACTTTTAGCCAATTTATAAGTGTCCTTTTGACATTGAATCTAGTTAGTTGCTGCAGCTTTAAGATCATATTAATTTTGTTATAAACTTTGGCACTAAGATACTCATAATTTTTTTTGGCAAAGCTAGTTTTGCAGTATACATTGGGGACCGGCTGCTTGGGTCTCCGAGTGTTCGTATCAGAAGCTAAAGAGGGACAAAATGATGTTTTATGTCGTCGAAGATAGACTTTTAAGATATAAAGCTGTCTGACATTGTGGCATTTAAAATCCTTATAGAGCTGGGTGGTGGAGTACCTAACAGCTCTATGGAGCAAGACTTTTATAACGGCTCTCTGTGAACGTTCTAGATGAATTAAAGTTATCTTGAAAGTCCCCCCCCATACGGGAATACAGTAAGTAAGAAGAGATTCACAGAGAGCCGTATAGACAGTTTTGAGGATAGAAAAATCAGCGGAATTCCTTAGCTTTTTAAAAATGTACATTAGTTTTCTAATGCGTGTCGCGAGGGTCTGTACATGGTCTTTCCAATTAAGACATTGATCAAGTTGGATACCTAGGTATCTTGTTGATGAGACTCTGGTGAGAAGAGGACAAGAGCATACAGGAGTGTCATTAGAGCATATGTGTGCTCTGAATTTAATTAAGTTTTCAGATGGTTGGGTTGAAGGTCTGATGGTGAAAGTAAGGAAGCAAGTTTTCTCAATATTTAATGTGAGAAGGTTATTAGAAAGCCAGCCCATACAGTGTCCAAAGACACGCTCCGCTATGAAGTGTGTTTCTGTCCATGTTTTACCATATACTAAGATAGCCGTATCGTCAGCATAGGAGAAGATGCGAGAGTTAGGCAAAGACATGTTACAGAGCTCGTTTAAGTAAATTAGAAAGAGTGTCGGACCCAAAATACTTCCTTGAGGGACGCCACAACTTACTGGAACTTCAGAGCTAATGTGAGAGCCAATACAAACACACTGTGTACGATCAGAGAGATAATCCTTGAAAATATCCAAGGCAACACCCCGTATACCAATTGATTCCATTTTTTTAATCAGGATTGGTATTGAAACTGTATCAAATGCCTTGGATAAGTCCAGGAAGATCCCTAAGCATTTGTTTTTATCATCGATTCTCTGAATTGCAAATTGTGTAAGAGCCACAGCGGCGTCTTCTGTAGAAAGGCCTTTTCGAAAACCAAACTGATTTTCGGACAAGAGACTATTGTTTTCTAGAAAGTCTACAAGACGATTGTTTAGAGCTTTCTCTAATATCTTAGATAAGGCCGGAAGAATAGAAATAGGTCTATAGTTAGTGATTTCTTTGTTGTCACCTTTCTTGTAGATAGGAATGACAACCGCTTTTTTTAAAGCCCTAGGAAATATTCCTGTTTTAAAGGTTAGGTTACATAAATGTGTAATACTGGGTAATAGGTAGAATTTGGCGGATTTTAAGATATCAGTTGATATGCCGTCCCATCCCGCAGATGAATTAGAACGCATACCATTTATAAGCTGATTAACTTCGTTTGCATCTATTTCTAATAGTGCTATAGAATTAGGAGGTGAGCGGACAGATATAGGCAAAGATTTGTTATGTTTTATAGGTGTTATCTTGCTGGCCATCTCATTACCAATATTCGCAAAGTAGTCATTTATTTCTTCGACAGACGGATTTTTATTACCATGTTTATTAAGAAGGTTTATGGCTGTGGAATGAGCGTTAAAATCTGTGTCCGTAATTTGTCTGATAACTTGCCACGTTTTTTTTGGATTATTCCTTGTTTTATTAAATTCAGATCTTAATTAAATTTATAGACAGTTTTTAGAAAATCAGTACTGATGTTAAAAGCCGCGTAAAAATAAAATTCAATGTAGAAATCCACCTCGATCGCAAATTTCATAAATAGGGTTAAAAAGTCAAAAGTCAAAGGCAAAAGTCTCTTCTCCATAAAAGGGTTGGAGCTGAATCCGACACGCTGCTCCACTGCGGGTTGCCGGATAATATCCCTAACATTTTTTCTTGTGACGCAGGGGAATCCATTTACGGATGATATCCAGGACACCTGGGTAGGCAGTCCTAGACCTATGTCGGACTTGGCACTTTGGGAGTGCAATACCGTACTAAACCCCTGTGGGAGCCTTCAGCCGCTTTAATTGCAGGGTCCCGGATCTTCAATAATATTCCTACCATGAGTAACGGTCGCTATCAGAATGTCTGTGATAACAACCGGGACCGATAGCCTTACGTGCTCGCCGAGGCACAACGGGGAGATCCACTAGGACCGACACCCAGACCTGAAACAAATATTTGTGCTCCGAGCTGGAATCAAACCCGCGACCGCTGGTATTAAGACAACTACACGCATTACTAAACCAGATCGGTCGTCACACCAGAATTATTTCTTTTAATGCATATATACATTATGCATATATAAATATTACACCCAGAAACAGGGTAGGAATCCAACCCACAACACAGAGCGAAAAGCAGGTTCACTGCCAACTGTGCACCTTGCTTTCTGTATCAATTAACAGTTGTTGTCTAGTAAGCTATTGAATGGTTCTTTTATATATTATATACATATATTATAAATAACATTATTACTGAGATAATATCTGTACCTTTATAATGATATTTCGACACGATATCCCACAATAACCTTTTTAGATTTCCTCGTGGAAACGGAAAGTTTTTGATAATAATCACAAAATATTTTCCCTAAGAATAGAAAAAATACATTTTTGTCATAAAACTTATTTATCATTTTGAAAGTTTTTGAATAAGATAATTATGTGTTTGTTGTTTCTTACTGTATTGTATTAACAGACAAGTTGTAGTTAATAAGTAAGTATAAGAAGGATAAATATATATTAGGTTTTAAAAAGTGTTCATTTATAACGACATCTGTCGTCTCGACCAAGAACTATACGTTAATGCCAATGCGGGTAGTTGATATACTCTGTGGAGGTCTAGTATTACCGACATAGAGTGTGGCGCGAGGCAAGGTAGCTGATATTAGTATGAGATCAAGCAGAATATAATTATACTACTGTTTGCCTAATCAATATTTAACAATTGATTTATGAAATGTGTGGTATATTGTTAACTTGGTTATGGTAATATGATTGATTTATTAATTTATATTATAGTTTAGTGTTCCTTCGTTACAATTGTTTGACTAAATAGATGTATTTATATTATGTGGTCAGCGAAATAATCACTTTTTAAAAACTATTATTTTATTGTTACACTTTGTGAACAGAAATAGAAAGAAACAGAGTAAACGATACAGCGTGATTACAATAAACTAAAGCAATATTAATAGAGTAAGATCCCAGTGCTGCCAGACCTACGTCATTTTAGCAAAGCTGAAATTTTCAGTATTTCTAGTCTACTATGTAGTTAAGATAGTATGCGTACTTACTAGTTCGAAAGCGGGGCCCTTTCACAGGTAGCGCGAACTAAAGGTATATAAAAACCTTACTCACCTACGTTAAAGTAGAAAGGCTCATATTTAAATATGTTTTTAAGAATATTGTCAAAAACTGATATTTATTATTGCCAGACCATTTCCGTGGGCCATTACTTCCGCCAGACGTTATAAAGGTTATTTAAAAATTAGGTAAACTACGTTATACTAGCAAGCCTACACTTTACATATACCACTCATGGTACTATTTCAAGATCCTTTGTAAGCAGCCAGACCAATCCGATGGGCCAATCATTCTCCCAGACGCCTTAAAGAAAGCCTTAGTTGACGTAGATGCTGCGCGATTTCAGCATTTTATTAATAAAAAAATATACAGTTGTCAATGTAAATGAATAATTCAACCGGAAAAATTGAAATGAAAAATGAAGATGAATAGTTTGTAACAAAATAGATAATATTTTTTAAATCATAATTTGTAAACTGTAACATTTTCAACAAAAATTTTAATAAATAATGTACATCATTTTTTTTTAGTTTTATCATTCTCTTATTTTAGAAGTTACAGGTGGGGGACTTTGGAAGTGTCTCTGGCGCAAACTATTCGCTCCACTGCCCGTGTCAACTACTAGTTGACAAGAGTTTACAAACTCTTATAATAATAACCGTTATATTTATAACCTCTTATAGCAATAACCGCTAGCGCCCCGTGTCAAATAATGGTCGCCATGGCTATATTGCCAGTGTCAACTTTTTTTTCGACACGGGCATTAGTACGCGACGTGCACCTGTCAACTATAGGTTAATTAACGTATATTACATTATTACCAGTGGGAAATTACGTAACAAAACGTGAGAGTCCTTGGGCAGTTTTGTGCAGTTGGTAAACTAAAAGGTCATTGCCTGGACACTCAAGCGGCTATTCAGTTTAGAAAAAAATGATATTAGAAACCTCAATATCATTTTTGAAGATCTATCCATAGATACCCCACACGTATGACTTTGATGAAATTTTTTTTTTGGGTTTTACTTCTAAGTACGGGAAACCCCCACAATTTATTGATTTTTTCTATTTTTGTGTGAAAATCTTAATGCGGTTCACAGAATACATCTACTTACCAAGTTGCAACAGTATAGTTCTTATAGTTTCGGAAAAAAGTGGCTGTGACATACGGACGGACAGACAGACAGACATGAAGAATCCATAAGGGTTCCTTTTTTGCCATTTGGCTACGGAACCCTAAAAATAACCATAAAATTATTTACACTTCTATTGTTTCCAATTTATTGCATCTATTTTACCGAAGTAGCGCCATGCTGCTTGCAGCTGAATGGGCCGGCGCGCCCGGGGAAGTACTTCGCTCTCACTTAACACCGACGTGAAATGACGGCACTGTCGTCGTGTTTCGTTCGGTTTGTGAGAGATCCGGTAGCCCATCCCTTGCATTCCCTCCAGGATCCGGTGGAACATCCCTCCCCTCCCTAGAAGGCCGGCAACGCACCCGCTAATCCTCTGATGTAGCGGGTGTCTATGGATGTCGTTTTTATTTACCACCAGGTGAATCGACTGTCCGTTTGCCCCCTTTAATATAAAAAAAATCTAAATATCAGTGAATGATCATAACTATATTTATTTAAAATTTTAATCAAGATGAATAAATAATAAAACCATAATTTCAATTATCTGTCTTATAAAACCATGTAGTGTTCTCACTCGCATTCATGCGCAAGAATAATGCCCTCACGCTCGCACTTACAGGGGAAGCTTTAAGGCGTCTGGGAGAATGATTGGCCCATCGAATTGGTCTGGCTGCTTACAAAGGATCTTGAAATAGTACCATGAGTGGTATATGTAAAATGTAGGCTTGCTAATATAACGTAGTTTACCTAATTTTTAAATAACCTTTATAACGTCTGGCGGAAGTAATGGCCCACGGAAATGGTCTGGCAATAATAAATATCAGTTTTTGACAATATTCTTAAAAACATATTTAAATATGAGCCTTTCTACTTTAACGTAGGTGAGTAAGGTTTTTATATACCTTTAGTTCGCGCTACCTGTGAAAGGGCCCCGCTTTCGAACTAGTAAGTACGCATACTATCTTAACTACATAGTAGACTAGAAATCCTCAAAATTTCAGCTTTGCTAAAATGACGTAGGTCTGGCGGCACTGGGATCTTGGACTATAAGGGACCGAAGTCGAAGATGGAATGCGGCGGGTTTAGAGATGTGGGACTATTTATATTATTTGGAAAACAAGGAATCGTTGAGCGGCAAGGTAAGGGTTTTGGCTCACTAATTAATAAGTTGTATTTACAATTAGCTTATTTACTAAGTTTATTATGTAGTTGAGTTTTTGTTAGTTAAAAGTATAACTATATAACATAGATGATTATTACAAAGTTTGGTAAATTGGTTAGTAATTTGGGGCTAATAGTTGTTGTGGAGTGCGTACGTAACACTTAGTCAAATTAGTGTCCGTATTGTTGGAGCGAATATTGATATAAGAGGGTGTGATAACTAGAAAGGAGGACATTCTAATTTCAGTTCAGAACTACGAAACAATATTAAAAGCCCCGTTACATAACCGACGAATATTGTAACTATTCTATAATTGTTTATAAATTGTATATTTATTTAAATACTATTAATTATTATAAACGCAAAAGTTTATTTTGTTTGTTACTCTTTCACGCGAAAACTACTGAACGGATTTAAATAACTGATGACACACTCTGCGAGCATGAAGGTTTTTTTTTGTATGAAAATCATTGTTACCGAGCTGTTGTAAGATTTTGATACGAATAGTTCAAAGCCTTGGGAAGGACATAGGCTTTTTTGTCAATACAACCACCCGGGAGAAGCCGCGGGCAGAAGCTAGTAAGAAATAAATGTAAAAACAAACGAATTAGCTTTTATGTTGATAAAATTTTTCCTGAACTGACGAAGTAGAAGGTCTATTAAACAATTAAAACGAAAAAATAAATTGTATTAGGTACAAGTAATCAAATAATATGTGACATATATTATATGTATAGCCCAAGTGATGTTAAGTAAATTATTTTTATATCTGTTTTATTTTTAAATAGTTTTTAGTGAACTTTTCACATTTCATTTAACGACCAACCCGCATTTGCTACATAATAAAACTTAATTTTTGTTGTAAGTCTGCTATTGATTCTTTATAAAAACTTTTTTTTTTAATAAATTAAAGATTTTAATCTGTGATATTACTAGGTATATCGGTTATTAAGTAAAATCAAAATCAAAATAATAAATTAATCAAAAGAGCTTCGAAAAATATCGCTACCGGGCGAAGGCCAATTTTTCTATATTTAAAGGAAGAATTGGAGCTTAATCCGCCATAATGCACCACTGCGAGCTACAGGGTAATTTCCCTACCAAAGGTTAATTATCGTTATCAGTTGTTTATCATAACAACCGGGTTTTTCTCTTTCCGCTTAACGTGCCCTCCGAAACACGGCGGGGCACCCAATAAGGGGATAACACACCTGAAACACGTTTTCTGGACCTGAAACAAGTTTTTTACAAATACAAATATTCACTCTGAAAAGGAATCGAACTCACAGCTTATCGACGCATCTTTACAAAAAGGCGTATAAAAAATATACATAACTTTTTGTTTACACTCTCCAGAATAGGCTAAACCTATTAATCCTTTACCTGCAGATCCGGGACCCTCCAATTAAAGCGGATGAAGGCTCCCGCAGGGGTTGAGTGCGGTATTGCACTCCCAAAGTGCCGAGTCCGACATAGGTCTATGACTGCCTACCCGGGCGTCCTGGATATCATCCGTAAATGGATTCCCCCGCGACAACAAAAAAAGGCTAAACCTATTAAATTACTATAGACTCGCACTGTTGCCTTAACCTTAAAAATTCATACGCAAATTTAACATATGTTGAAACTGATTTTTATTTTCCCTACTCACAGTAAATAACATTACTCTTTAATCGCAATAATAGTCCAGTTGAGTATGAAATGGGAAAACCGACGCTTCGCCGCAGAATTTAACGGTATTTCAATAAAAACATTCTTTTGAACAACGGAACAAATTTAGTTTTAAATGTTTTTCAGTTTTCGAAATGTTTATCACTGTTTGTGTGAACTGAAAAATTTAACTGATCATTACCGTATACCACATACGAGCTTGTATCGCAATTTAGTATTCACCGATCAGCGACGGTGAATATACGAGTGATGGCGGTGCGGTCACGTCCGCGCTACTTAGAATGATATTCTTTGCAGCACGTCACTCCCGGAATAATGTATGATTGTGTACAAATCATTCCTTATTTCGTTTCGAAATGCTCGAATCGACTTTAAAAAATTTTTTAAAAAAACATTCTTTTGAACAACGGAACAAATTTAGTTTTAAATGTTTTTCAGTTTTCGAAATGTTTATCACTGTTTGTGTGAACGATTAACACGAAAACTATGTTAAAAATAAAGCAGTTGAGTAATACACAGAGTATTGAGAAAATTGGGTCAAGTCGGAAAGAGTGGCGTTAGAGGTATGTACGAAATTCAATCGAACATTCTGGCCAAGGCTAATGATAACTCGAATCGATACCGAACTCCACCGCTATGTTTCCATTTTACGGATTTGATAGAAAAATTATATTTTAAGTTATTAATAACAACAATATATTTATAATATTGGACAAAGATATCAATGAAAATATATTTGCAAACACTGATGGACATTTGAGACTATAAAAGAAGGAGGGTATTCCTCCACCTGTCCCCATAACACACCTTTAAAATACATTTTGTAGTATCTCACAAACGATATGCTTATCACTTCAGTTTTACCAGATTCAGGTTAGTAACATGTCGAAAGAATACCAGACCAATCGTTCAATATCCCAAATGACAAAATGTAGATAATTAATATTTTTTTAAATAATAATATTTTTCTATTTTGGAACCAATTGCGACATTTTAGTAAATGTGTCTCAAATGTGCTCTATATATCTATTGTTTATGATTGACTCCATTTAGATCGAGTGTCTCCCCATAAATATTTAAAATATAACAGAATATAGTACTCATAATGTAAAGTTATTATAAAATTTGTTTCGAAGATCCTGAAAACTGCATACTCTATAGTGTCTTGAATATATATCTTGCGATTAGATAAGCATCTGATCACTTTATCACTATATTATTTAATGTCGTATAAACGTGATCCTACTGGAAAATCCTGGTACAGAAATAAATCTATGTTAAAAGCTCCCTAATCTCAAATTTTAAGGAAGCACATTTATATTTCATAAAATTTCTCTTAAATTCCTGCCGTAGTTTTACATAACCTGCCCGCGGGGAATTAGCGCAGAAAATTTTCGACTGAAATCATTCGAGAATCGAAATAGATGTGTTCGAGGTTGAACCCTTTCAAGATTTATGTTTTCCGCCCATTGAAAGTTCAAGGTCGACGATATAAATTGAAATTATAAAAAAAGTAAAAATAAATAGCATGTAAAAAAGTAGGTAATAATGAGAAATATATTACGAACAGTGTTTCGTTGATAATTTTAATTTGAATTTTTTAGTAGGGAGATAAAACTGGTATACATTTTTTTATTGTTTTTAGATGAGTGCAATTCAACCTATTTAGAAAATATCACACAAATTTTTAAGCTATACTAAGCTATCAACAGCAAGTTATCATAATATGACAAAATATGACAAAATATTCCGAAGTCAAGAATGTTCTAGAAAAAAGTTTCAATGTAACTGTTACATATATCTAATACATGTTTTTAAATAGTACTGTATCAGCCTGTAAACCCACTGCTGAACGAAGGCCTCTTATCCATATAGAAGAAGAGTTAGAGCTTAATCCACCATGCTGCTCCACTGCGGGTTAGCGGATAATTTCCTTATAATGGGTAACAATCGTTATTTGGTATCTATGATAACAACCGGGACCGACGGCTTTACGTGCTCTCCGAGGCACGGTGGGGAGAGCCACAAGGACATACACCCAGACCGGAAACAAATATTTGTACAAATACATACAATTATCTGTCCCGAACGGGAATCGAACCCGCGACCTCCCGAGCGCGCTGCTTTCAGGCAACTACTCACACCAATACACCAGAATTGTCTTCTACATAATATATGTTATATATGAATGTATAATATACTAGCTTCTGCACGCAGTTTCGCCCGCGTAGATATCGGTTACCGCGACCAAAAAAAACTCTGTCACTTCTAATACCTCCTATGTGTACAAAGTTTCATGATGATCGGTTAAGTAGTTTTCGCGTGAAATCGTAACAAACAAACTTACATTTCACATTTATAATATCAGCGATGTGATATTAATATACCATTAAAAAAACCGTCTATGATTTTTCACTATTCGATTTTGGCCAACTGCATGGACCTCTAATGATCACATTCCAGGGCTGCCAAATAAGCAATTCCTTGCAAATATTTTAAGGTCATCCCTTTATATTGTTATGGGAACGACAGACTATTTTCAAACCCCGAATGTGAAACTTCATGTGTTGAATTCACATTAATTTTTCGTAACTACTTTCAATTGATAAAAGACCATTAAAAATCCTCCACAAAGTAATTTAACGTTAGTAAAAACATATTTAAAGAGAAAAAAAAAATTAACAGATCATTACCGTATACCACATACGAGCTTGCATCGCAATTTAGTATTCACCGATCAGCGACGGTGAATATAGGAGTGATGGCGGTGCGGTCACGTCCGCGCTACTAAGAATGATATTCTTTGCAGCACGTCACTCCCGGAATAATGTATTATTGTGTACAAATCATTCCTTATTTCGTTTCGCAATGCTCGAATCGACTTTAAAAAAAAAATGTCGTGTGTACGGAGTACACATGTCAGAAGTGAAACATCTTTGGCAAACTTAATTTAAAATTTATTAATATTAATATTTAAACATGCAATTAACTATTTACGCGTCGTTTACGCGTTGCTAGGATACGCGTTGCTAGTATACGCGACATCATACTATCTCATTCTCTCCTACATATTTTTATATTTGCGTCTCTTACCTGTCGCATCCCGTTTCAAATCACAACGATTCTAAAGAAGTTTCACTTCAATAACAAAAATATTATAACATCGTATACAGAAATGCGCTCAGAGTAAATATGAATAGATAGCCAAACAGACAAATAGCTCCATAAATTTATGAGCATAATTTTATATTTCTATAGTTCTATCAGATAATTATTTTCACTGTTTGTAAACAAATAGTTTTCTCTGTTTGGAGTTTCGCCAAACTGATGAGGTTGCAGATAACGGAATCTCATTTCCGTACGAAACTATAAGCGTTATTTCCCTTGATATTTTTTATGTGGATGTTGTAAAAAGTTCGTGGATCAGCCTTGATATTGGGTTAAAGTAGCTTAGTATAGCGATTTTTTTTACTTGTTCTTAAATGAAATTTATGCTGATGATAGAAGTAAATACTAGTTCAAATAGTACTATGAAATAGCTTATTGTTTCTTTTTTTCTTATTTCATAATTCTGTTCAAATTCGTTATATCATTGATTTGCTTGCGCCTGATTTTCTAAAACAATGTAGAAACTTGATTGGCATATGTAAGTATACTTTAAATAACTTAAAAAAATAAAATAAAACTGAAGTATATATTTCCCGAATAAGTAAATAACAAAAAAGGCTTAGTAAACAAATAATTGCTCGTAGCAAGAGAATATGCAGTAATATAGAATAAATAAACCCTGAATTATAAAAAGAAATATTATATAATATTGTTTTTTGTATAGGATCAGGTTGGCTCTGATCGTGTTTATAGTTACTTCACTCTTATTAGTCACATTGTGTTGTTTTATAGCCTATTACTTTTATCAATAAAGCTTTTCATAAAAAAAAACAACTCTTAAAGTTGAAGTTATAATCTTGTTATTAACATTTCTAAACAAACATATCAACTGTTCAGTTTTAAATTAGTATACACATATACGAAAACTGCTTAGAAGATTTAGCAAAATTGTTAATGAATAGGTACCTATACTTATAAACGTATCATTTTCTGAATAAAAATTCTTCATGGTAATTGATTTGCAACCTCGAGTCTGTGTGTAACATTGATTTATGTATTATGTATGAATACATTAATTAAATATGAATCTGGGTGTATTATTACTACGTGTATCATGTATATACATTATACATATACTATACAGGATCTGCCGTTAATAATGGATAATCCGGTAAAAAGATACTAGATACTATTTAGATTAAGATTGCAATATTAATGGAATAAAATCATGTCTTGAAGTATTTTAGCTTAAATCATAAAAATTACGACATTACTTGAAAAATTAAAATCCCGACCTAACTTAGTTCTTTTGTTCCTGGAGCAAGTATTGCTTGCTTTAAGTACACTTTATCAAACCTTTTTAGAATCCACACATATCAGACATGTTATTAAGATAATGGGAAGTTATAGCGTCATAATTTTTTTTTTCACAATCATGGGTCAAAACTACAAGTAGTGAAAAAATACGGAAAAAATACTTGAAATGTTAATTTTATTAATGTTCTATTATAAAAACGCCTCTAAATCTAATCAAATTAAATGAAACAAGTCTCTAGGAGTACCATGCTACAAAAATTATACAAAACAACCAAATTTTTTTGAAATGGCACCCGATTGAATGGCTAAAGGAACAAAAAAAAAAAATTAAAGTGGACACCATTTTTACACTGTTGATAAAACTGACATAAAACAATGATTTTATTGCAGCCTGACATCTGAACTACCTCCACTTACTGGATTATCCATTATTAACGACAGACCCTGTATGTATTTCAGTCGGCTGTTATCTATAAGACCTACCTAGGGAAGGCCGACAATCGTATGAATAAGAAAATAATTATTAAACAAAGTCAAAAAATAAATAAATGAATTAATATTTTTAATTAATATAAAATAAATCGTACAAATAAAAAAAATTGTGTGTGTCAGCTCCGACGCACGACTGGAGTTTACTCCTTAAGTACGATTGTCTAAACATACGCAAAAAGAGTTTATCCAACTGAAAATAAGATTAATACCATATGAAAGGGTAAATTAACAAATTAATGAAAATAATATACATATATAAATATATTTTTATTCATTTTATATACATTTATTATAACTAATCGGCGAAATATTTTACATTAAACTTTTCACAATAGTCAATTTCAGATGTGCACAAATATTTCATTAGGAATGTTGATAAATTATGTAATTATTATTATCTGACAATTATCATTTATTTTTTAAATATTATTTTTCAATATTAATTAGAGCAACATTACTTTCGCACCGCACCATAGGTGCGCGCGCACCGAAAAAGTATCGAGGTCATTCACTAGTAGATTTTACCTCTCATATTTTTCTCATACCGGGCACCTTATATATGAAAATCGATTCTTAAGGAGTAAACTCCAAAAATATCTTTCGATAATCGTATGAATAAAAAAAAATTATAATAATAATAAATAAAATGTTCGTACGATAATCGTATGAACACTTCCGTTTATTTATTATATCTGGATAAAAATAAAGATACTTTTACCATACTATACGACAACTTGTATAGCTTTTAATATAGTTATATCTTATCGTAAGCAATGTCGAATCGTAGTCGTTCGATGTAAAAGAGAAATAATCAGGGAAGAGCAATTTGACCAATGCGGTTACCGCTACGATTGCCGTACGGTCTGATAAGTTATGCGGCGCTGCGGAATTAACCGCAGGTATCTGTATACCTATTATTGACACATCCTAATGGCTCGACTAAGCATGTGTTTGAAATAATTAAGTGTGTCAGGTTGCTAATGATGTCGTAAGTAACTAAGTGAAACTTGCGATTTATTTTAACAAAATTGTTACATTGGAAAAGTCGAAGTAATATATTTATAACAAACTATTAGTTTGTTATAAATATTTGCCCTGCCTGAACTAATAGTCATATTATATAACGGTCATAATATACAACGGTCATATAATATATAACGGTCAACATAATATATAACGGTCGTCAGACCGTTCTGGTGTAATGATGCGAGAAATCGAGTATCGCCTCAACACCGGGAGTCGTGGGTTCGATTCCCGCTCGGGGCAGATATTTGTATTTGTGCAAATATTTGTCTCCGATCTGGGTTTATTTCTTTGTGTGTCCCACCGTGCGTCGGAGAACACGTACACTCGTCGGTCCCGGTTGTTATCATATCGATAACGATCGTTACTCATGATAGGGATATTACCCGTCAAACTGCAGTGAAACAGCGTGGTGGATTAAGCTCTAAACCTTCTTTTATATAGAGGCTTTTGCCCAGCAGTGAGACGTTTACAGGCTGATTTAGTTCAGTTAAATCATTCAGTATGTAATATGAACGTAGGTAACAAGCTAGGTACTTACTCAAAAGAATATAGAAATAACGATAACCTAGATGAAAGAAATGCACCTAATTTATCGGTTAGGTATTTCCTTTTAATCGAGGCAACGACAACAAAAGACCTAAAAATGAAGTAAAACAGTATAAACAAAATTGTTTACTTATTCATAAGAGAACTGAGAGTTCCCTTCGAGCAAACAGTTCAGTTTACAGCGATGTTACCGCGTTATATATAATTTAATATTTTCACCTATTTTTATTTGTAATAAGTCTTGACGGCGTATTTTAAAAATATAATAAATATTACTTTATTTGTTTTCTTATCATTTACTATACCATAAAAGTGTAATTATAAGTACGTTTACACTACATCAGAACGATTTCAAAGATAAAATTTTATTTCTAGGATTTGATCTTAACTGTGTTGATTAGAACATACACACTCGAGCACTACATCCCAAACTTGGAGACATTAATATGAAGTTATGAACGCTGTTTACTAGTTGATTTTGTTTTCCGACTTCGCGAACCTTAGTTTACGTTCATTACGAAACAATCATTTTGAGGATTAACTAAATTATGGGTCCTCATAATTTAGTTAACGGTATAACAGATGACTTTGTAACATGTTTCATTACATCCTTATCTAGAAGCTTCTCAACTATCTGGAATACTTATCAGATTATAACTTATGTGGTTTCCTAAACAGTTCTAATGACCCAAGATACAGAATTGAACTGAACTGGACAGTAAATGACCTACTACTGGGCAAAGGCCTCTTTTCCGTATTGGATAAGGGTTGGAACTTAATACACCACGCTGCTCCACTTCGGGTTGCCGTATATTTTCTCTAACATGAGTTACGATTACTATTAGATGTCTATCATAACAACTATGACAGACGGATTTATGTGTTCTCCGAGACCCGGTGGGGAAAACCGACAAGAACCCAGACCAGAAACAAATATTTATATAAATACAAATTTCTGCCTCGAGCGGGAATCAAACCCGCGATCGCTGGATTTGACTTGACTATTTACACCACTACACCAGAACGTTTGTTAACCAACCAAAAAAAAAAAAATTTTTCGCAGGGGAATCCATTTACGGATGATATTCAGGACGCCCTAGGATCGGCAGTCCTAGACCTATGTCGGACTCGGCACTTTGGGAGTGCAATACCGTACTAAACCCCTGCGGGATCCTTCAGCCGCTTTAATTGAAGTTTACCAACCAATGTGGTTATCACGTTCTCATTTAATTTGATAAATTTTAGTATAAATGAAAAGTCAAGAGTGTGTACATTTAGCCAACCTCGTGTCTCGAGGCTTCAGATTATAGCGTTGTAAAAATCGTAAAATGCGAAACATATTATGTCAAGTATAAAGAGCATATCTGCACACAAAGCTGTAACACTCTATTTGGACTCTCCCAACGATCATCCAAAATCGTTTGTAGGACAGAATTCAATTGAGTACAACGTATTTGCTTCCCACAAACAGAACTAAGGCTGCATCAAATTTGAATGTTCTTTGTGAATCGGACTGCTCTTTTAAAGAGCTGGCAATAAAATAAATATTAAAAGGAATATTGCGCGTTTGACCCGAACTTTCTTTGAATTTTTAAAAGTGGAACGCTTTGAGTATTTGGGACAATTTTTAAAAGTGAAATTTTAAGTGCTTTTTGTTCGTGTCTTAGATAAAAAAATAAGGACTGCTGACAAAAGTAAGGAAATAAACATAAGGTAAATAACATTACATTTCATTTATTAGTATAAAAAACATAACTGTATATGTATACAGTATATATATGGACAGACGATTTGAAGAGAGTCGCCGGAATCCGATGGATGGAGATTGCTTCGAATTGGTCGTTCTGGAGGTCGATTGGAGGACTACCTAGCCTACGTTCAACAAAGGACATTCAATGTCTGATATGATAATGATGATTGTGATGTTGTATATTTCTGAATACTTCCATACTATCCACTTATGAGAGATATAAAAAATCTATCCAAATAAAAAAACTATTTCAAATCTAGAGAGAGTTTTGATTATTAAAGAATATATATGTAATTAAATTAATCTTATAATTCATAGCAATAAAAAAAAGAATCAATGATGGGATTTATATGTACAAGCGTTAACGTCGAATTTTTTTCTGTATATTTTCAAGTTGTAAATTCTAGTAAAACCTGTCAATTCTTTTTCATATTGTTTCCTAAAAAAATATTGAGTGAACTGTACAACTTTTGGTCTATTTTATCAATCCATTGTACCAATAAATGAAAACCATTAAAACATTTCCCAGTTCAAGTCCATCACGAGATTAAGAGTAGAGATAAAATAAAATTTAAAGGCGATACATCTTCGAGGCGTTGCTATTTCTTGAACAATCCCTAAGACACTAACGAAGACTCCCGAGAAAAGTTTAAAACTAAATACAAAAAAAAAAAAAAAAAACTATCGCAAGTTGTTAAGAGTTCGTGGAACGTGCATCGTGCTCTCCTTTGTTTTGCTCTGCACGACTCATCTCTGTCTTTTTATATATCCCTGGTACTCGTGTACTCCTGTCGCTTCGAGCGAACGAAATGCATTCAGAGTTTTTATCGTAAGTTTCTTTTTTATATTTTTGAATTAAACTGAAAATATACTAGTTTTCATTTCGAGACGTACGCGATGAAGAAAATATAAGATTGAGAATAGTCGCTGTCTGGAATTTTTCTTACGTTTCTTTCTTGTAACGAAAGTATAAAGACTCCGAGTTTGGTACACAGAAAACATTCTATTACTTAATAATTCAGTGTATAAAATATGATACCTAAAAGTTAACCCAAATTTATAGTGAAGGAAAATTTATTAAGTAAACAACTTTACAATTTTTTAGAAGTATAACTGACAACTTTCTGATTTTCTATAACAGTGATAAACCACACACATACAGTACATATGTATGAGTTTTGCTGCGTTGATTATAGCAACAATGCATATTTTTTTGTCATGCGGTGACTGCCATAGAAGAATAGTCCTGACGACTTTCTTGTCGAGGTGTACACCAACCAGTATGGTGATGGGCAGCAGCGTGACCATATCATGCCATAACGCAGTACGCTAGCCAATTCGCTTGCCAAGTGTGTCGATTATTGGCAACCACCAAATAAAAAAAAATTAATACAATTAACTCATTTCTTCAATAAGTTTTCAGTTCGATTGAGATCGAGTGTCTTAACATAAAAAAAAAATGTACTACGAAACCCTTTGTATTGGAAACTAAATCACATAAAGACCGCTTAATTCTATCTACAGTCTTTAAAAAATAAAATATAGTTATTTCAGCTCGGGATAAGCCGAAGAAAACTGAGAGATTGATAAGAACAGTTTTTTGGCTTCACGCGCTTTTGTTGCCTGGCAACTTGAGATGGATGTCCGAGAGCAAGAAAACCTACCTACTTTGATAATAAGTTTTTTTCTTTTATAATAAATATGAAATATCTGCTTATTTAATTTTTATTATCAAACAACTCTGAAAGAAAAAACTATTCCATTAGAACAGAGGTTATTTAGACGTTACATAGCTGTACAACTTTACTAGAGAAAAATAGCCATAAATATTGATGCAATTAAAGCAGCGAGGAATTAATTAGGTAAAAGTTGACACTAGTTTATATTGTATTAAGACAAGACGGCCCAGACGGTAAACGCGGATCAAGAGAGTCGACCTATGGTCGAGGACTCAAATTTAAGAAAATATTTAACATTTGAATTAAGTCTAATTTTAAATTCATTCATCTCTGGAACGTAATCGTAAGAAAACTTGCACGCTTTTGCAACCAGTTAACTGTTTCGACTTTTTCGACTTTGTTGTAATATGTGTCAAGTCGCTGGGTGAGCTGTCGGGTGGGCAGCGCTTGCTGGCGGAGCTGTCGCTGGTGCTGGCAATCCTTCTGTTCAAGGCGTTGCTGTACGTGCTACACGGGGTGTTATATTCGACATAACATAAAATTTTACAACTTTTTCATGACGAAAATATTTGTCAAAAATATTTAACTGGTTAAAACAATTCTTAGATATGGATATATGTCAATTTGCAGTGGAGCTTAACAGATTCTGCTCCAAAACTTTTCCATATGAAAAACCTTTTCCCATTAATAGCGTATTTACTCTAAAGTACCGTAATATACCTCCTCTATTTTTTTATCGTTTCGTATTGTTTCACGGTCACAACGCTGATCAATCTTTCTAGAAATTTCCACCTGACGGATGACGGATACTCTGCCAGCTGCAGCCTCCTTATATTGGTTTGCGGTATAATTACCTTAATACACAAAGAATATAAACAATTTAGGAAGGACAAGAGGAAACAATTTATAAAAAAGTAAATATAATATGAATAAATATGAATATTAATATTAACGAGTATAAATAATAGTAGAATGAAAAATAAATAAATTGATAAAAAAAATGAATGGTTTAAAAACAATTACTAAAAAAGAAGAAGAAAAAATAACAAGTGGATAAGCCTAAGAAACAAAAAGGAAGCAGGAGGTTTGAAATATTTTTTTTATTATTATTTTTTTTAATACTTTTCAATTTTAAACATTTCATTCGTGCGTAGTTAAGAGCGTGTCACAAGTGT
Source organism: Euphydryas editha (assembly GCA_036937285.1). NCBI lineage: Eukaryota > Metazoa > Arthropoda > Insecta > Lepidoptera > Nymphalidae > Euphydryas > Euphydryas editha. Next base: position 18,835,425 of record JAUPFZ010000019.1, read on the forward strand.
GTTACTACAACTTAATAGAAAATAAATTATAATATGGTACGGATAAAGGGAATTTTTTCTCTTATTTAGGAGAAGAATTAGACCTTAATCTTCCACGTTGCTCTACTGTGCGTTGTGAGATACTTTCCACACCAAAAGTATGGTAGGGTACGGTAGGTATAAAGGTGGCGAATGTATGGGTTCTCAGAAACACGGCAGCGAAATCAAAAAAAAAAAGGAAGAAACAAAAACGGTACGAGAGGAAATCGAACCCGCACCCTTCGACGTTAAACTGTCGTTCTCACCACACCAGACCGCTTGTCAACAAAAACACTAAAGCAGCATTAATTCCCGGAGCTAATTAAAGTTGTGAATGTGTTAATCTCATTACATTCACCCAGTTAATTACAAAATTTATATTAAAACTACTACTAGGCAATGCACGCAGTTACACCCGTTACTTTTACAGATTATTATTTGACGTCACAGCAAACATCTTCCAGGAGTGTTACCGTTTTTAAAGCTAAATCTACTCAAAAAAAAATCTTTTGTAAAATAAAAAAGATTATCAAAATATGAACAATACTTCTAAACTGAACTGAATCAGCCTGTAAGCATCCCACTACTGGGCAAATGGCTCATCTTCGTATAGGAGAAAAGTTGGAGCTTAATTCATTACGATGCTTCATTGCGGGTTGGCGGATAATTTAACTACAATGAGTAACGATCGTCATTACTTGTCTGTGTAATAACAACCGGGACCGATATCTTTACGTGCTCTCCGAGGCACGTTGTGGAGACCCACAGGAACATACACCCATACTGGAAACAAATATTTGTACAAATACATATATCTATCTCGAGCGGGAAACGAACCCGTGACCGCAGGCGTTGAGGTGACTACTCGCACCACCACACTAGAACGGTCGTCACGAACAATAGATTTGTATTTAAATAAACGTTTAGGGTTATCATATTAGAATCGTATTATAAAACAAGTTCCCCACCCCGTCTGTCTGTTCACGTTAAGCTCCAAAACGACAATACGGATTGTCATGTAGTTTTCAACCGATAGATAAATAAATAAACGTCTCACACTCAACGGCTCCCAGTAGGATGTTTATCCTGTGTCGGGGGTCTGGAAACACACACAACACACAAGCACAAACGCCCAGACCACGACAAATATCCGTATGGCCTATACAGATATTTGTCATGTGCGGTGATCGAACCCGCGACCGCTAGCGCATAAGCCAGTTGCTGTGACCACTGCGCCAACGCGTCGTCGTAGATGAGATTTATGAGGAAAGTTTAAGAGTAGCGTAAATTGTTTGATACATGACGATGATTGTTGAAAATGTCCATTACTAGGTTTCATTACTAGCTTTCATTCATGCTTAGGTCCATTACTAGGTTTTATGTAATGAATATATATGTATAATATGTTATGTATTTATGTGTGTAATATTGTGCATGTATGTATGTAAATAGCTGTGCATAATGTGTAGTATTGTAAGACTATATATATTATATTTAATAAACTATTTATTTTTATGTATCTGTGTATTATTCATATAACTGAACTTTCTTTAGCCTACTTGAATGTATTTCTCTTAGTACCACAGGTTAGCTGGAAGAGATGTATTTTATAGATAAGTCCACCTTTGTAAACAAACATGTTACACTAATTACTGTTCAATTTTTAAGTGCAATAAAGAATATTATATAAATGTCGGAATAAGCTTGGGAGCTTTCATCGTAAACACAGCCTAATATCTTTGAAATTTAACAAAACGACATCTGGTTCAATTAGTACTCTCTTACAGATCTACAGACAAGTCCGCGATGACGTATATCTATCACAGATAGCAAACTGTACCCATTCTTCTAAATAATGGTCATGTACAATACGGTAATTGAAACGCTATTTAGACGGCTACAGTATTAATGATTATCAATTTAAATACATTACTTATCTTATGAATTTCATGCACATTATAATAATAATGTTTTACGCTTTTAATAATCTCTTATCACAAAATTAAAAGTTATGAGTGCGAAAATATATCCAAGCGCCGGTCTTACACCAAAGACTGGACTCGATTGATTCGACCAACCTCCACCGCGCTCTTCGCTGTCGTTAAGAGCATTATATACTACACGTGCGAAGCCTAGCGGGTTTCTAGTTAGAGATTTTCTTATGTAAAGTTGCACCAAAAATATTTATTGCTAGAGAAATCTGATCTTTATTTTCAAGCACATAGCGACTATGGTAATTTGATTCATTTCGAGAATATGCAGCGTACGGATATGGTAGAGTATTCCAAATTTTATTGAATGCAATTTCCGAAATTCTTTCAAGATTCGGTTTGTGTCCGGTGAAATTGTAAAACTCGACGATTTTCGCTATCGGGGCTTCCGTTCCATAAAAGTTTCATATTCAAGAATATGAGAAAGTTTTCATACTTTCCACAGACGAAATTTTATATTATCGATATCAATTGAAATGATAATGAACACTCAATATAGTATTGTTAACAGTAGATACATTGAACGTGATTCCAAGCGCTGTGTTGTGCATTCTTGTTAAACAAAAGGAATCATAAACAAGGCGAAGAAGAAGACGACCGTTTTGGTGTAGTAGTGTGACTAGTCACCTCAATGTCACGCGCCGACTGTCGCGGATTCGATTCCCGCTCGGGACAGATATTTGTATTTGTACAAATATTTGTTTCCAGTCTGGGTGTATGTCTTTGTAGGTCTCCCCACCGTGCCTCGGAGAGCACGTAAAGCCACCGGTCCCGTTTTTTATCATATACACCTGATAAAGATCGTTACTCATGCCAGTGAAATTATCCGTCAACCCGCAGTGGAGCAGCGTGGTGGATCAAGCTTCAATCCTTCTTTTATATGGGGAAGAGGCCTTCGCTCAGCAGTAAGTTGTTTACAGACTGATATAATAAGGCTTGCTCTAGTCATAATAAATGATACAAACAAGTAATATTCAGTATATTTTATTTTACATATAATATATTATAATAATTCTCCTTAACTTAATTGGCTCATATTACGCAAATACAACCAATAAAATTTTAAATTTTAACAACATTTTAAAATATTCATTTTCAAGCAATTATATTATTTAATAATCATATAACAATATTATTTATCTTATAACATAACATATTACCGATGTAGTTGTTAATTTTATTAAAAGTTAATTAACTCGTACCTATGTTAATAACTTAGATTATTTTTATTTAACAATACAATAATTTTTCCAATTTTAAAATTAATGATCATAATAAAAACTTATTTAAATTTTATTTTTTTCATTATACGTATCAATGTTTCATTTAAAAAATCTTACATTTTTATAATTTTTCAAAGTACTTATACAAAATAAATAATATATGAAATTTAACTAAAATAAACATATATTACAAAATGGTTTCCTAGTATCTATCTAACAATATTATTATAAATTCCTTATTTTATTTACCTCTGTCAATTCCTGACAAATGACTTGATGTCTTGTTAAACCTTTTTCAAAGTGAAATCTTATTATACCTCCGTCAAATGCAACTATTACTCTTACACCTTTACTGTTTTGTTTATGCGGGTTGGCTTACTATATCTTTTCAACAAATTGTGAAAATATTGGAATCTGTATTAATATTATCATCATTTATTTATTTTTAATGTCATATTATTTACTTTTACGAGTATGATTAGTGATTTTGTGTTTCTTAATATTTATATATGCATCGTTTATACTCAATTAATCCCCGATTCAATGGTAATGTTGGAATTAAAAGTTTCTGTGGTTTTCTGAATTTACCAGCTATCTAGTTACAAAATTTCGTCACTATGAAATTGATAGCTTACATAAAATTACAAAACGTTTAACAATAATATATATATATATATATATATATATATATATATATATATATATATATAAATATAATATATTTATATAATGTGTTATATTATATATATTTTTAATAATAATTTTTAAAACCATCTTGAGCACGACGGAATACGTCATAAAACCTCTTTGACATATTAAATCGGCCAACTCTCAGTGGGGTACGCAGCATTAGAACTAAGCCTTCTCCTTAATAGACTCTTTTAGCTGGACATTTTCAAGCGTCATTCGGACATTTCAAGTCCCAGTGTTATATGACATCAACCTTGCAGCATTTATCGACAACAAAATTTCATCATAGACCTTTACATATTCTCTGTTTACGAGTATATGTACTTTATTCAATTACAGAAGATATCTTTGCCATGTAATAAAACTATTTATAGTTATTTTAAATCGATAAAAATATAAAAAAAAAACTCCATATTTTGTCTTGTGCAACAGCATTATAATCTCAATTACCTGAACACTATATTGCAGATTGGCGGATTTTGTAACTTAAAACTTTGCCCAAACTATCCGGATTTTGCTCAAAACCTTTTCTGTTGTTAGAAAGCACGAGATGAATTGTCAACACGAAAGCACTTAAAGTTTTAGGGGAACCTGGATTTTACGTATTCCACCTACTGTCCATCTAGGTTTATTACCTAGTGTAAGTTTTCGCAAACATAGTAAAAGCGTTGAGAGTTAGTGTCAAAATTCAAATGTGATAGTAAACTCACGTTTTTTTGGATTTTCAATTAAATATACTGTTACGGGAAATCGATAAAGAGATTCTTATTAAAACTGTTTTGAAATAGTTTGACCTCTGAATATTTTTCTCTCTCTCTCTCTCTCTCTCTCTCTGAATTGAGTGTACTGAACTGCAACAGTCTGTAAATATCGTATTGATAACAAAAATCCTTTAATCCATTAAAGCAAATTGTTGTACTGAAACCACAATTTGATTAATCGCAGACTGTCAGATTTTCATAGGTTTACTTACGCTGTTTTCTTTCATCTTCAAGATGGCCCACTGGATACATGCATGTACTTATGAGTTCAGTTTTAAACCTAGTTTAGTCCAGTTGTATTTTCAAGTGCTTACGTTAAAAATTCATTCAGAGCTCGTTGTGTTTGAACTAACTAATAGTTTGTTTGTGAACAGTTCATTAACATTAACATTTGAAGACGCGTTAGCGCAGTGGTCATAGCTACTGGCTTATGCGCTAGCGGTCGCGGGTTCGATCCCCGCACATGACAAATAGGCCATACGGATATTTGTCGTGGTCTGGGCGTTTATGCTTATGTATTGTGTGTTTCGGGACACCCGACACAGGATAAACATCATTCTGGTGCCTTTGGGTGTTAGACGTTTATATACTTATTTGTTTATTGAAGAACTTGTCCTTGAATCCTTCTGATGATATAATAATACAATACTATACTATTAATACTGTGTCGGGGACCAGAAACAGACACACAAGCAGAAACGTCCAGACCACGTATCTGTACAGCCTATATAAATAATTGTCATGTGCGTGGATCAAACTCGAAACCACTAACGCATCAGTCAGCGTGACCACTACAGCAACGCGCTGGCTATAAGTTTATAATATATTGTAATTAACAAAAATGAAACTATTTTTTACGTTCACAGAATCTTACCATATTTCTGAACGTGAAAGGTAATTGATTCTTAAAAGGAGCGATTTTAATCTGAAGTACGTGAGCCGTGGGAACAATTAATCAACCCTATTAAATAAAATACTAAGTCAATCATAATTAACAGTTTTTTTTGTGTTTTATTAAAATAATTTATGAAAATAATGATTTTGTAATGACTAAAATAATATTTCTAAGCATTTGGGCATCTTTGACACACTAACGGATTTCACGAGTAGAATATGGGTCAAATGTTCCCAAAATCTTCTTTAAAATGTTAGTTACCCTAAGAAAAGGTAAATAAATAATAATATAAGAAGAAAAAAAAAGACCAGTCCTGAATATTTGATAGCTATCCAATCGTCGGTAAAGGTCTTATAAGATGAGCTTAAGGAATAATAGCAGAAGAATTAATTTTAAATTTGATATTCAGTGTAATCCCATTTCCACGTCTTATTTAGGCTGTTGTCATAAATCGGTGAAATCGGCGCTTTTAAAGGCTCCCGAATCTGTAAAGAAAAGTTTCAATACCAATGTATTGTTGCAAAATCTTCAGATATTTCTAAGGAATTATATGCCAATCGTTACTAGATTAAATAAATTTCCATTCAAAAGTGAGTCCTGTAAGGGAAAGTTAGTTCCAAGCTGATGTAATTTGTCTAATTCTTAAAAAAGTCTCTCACAACCAAACTGGTTTTGTACATAAACAAATGCTTCATTCTTAAATTCTTAATTCTCGTTGTTACGACAAATATTTATTATTAACGGAAATAAAAACCGTGACCGCTAGCACAGCAACCTGACTGAGCTGCTGTGACTACTACGCCAAACCACGATTAGTAATAATTAAGTAATGAGGAAGTTGTCATGTATAGATACATTAATGTTGTTGAAATTAAAAAAAAAATATAGATTCGAACACAATATCAAAATTATAATTATATCTCAATTTTTTTAAATAAAATAAAATGACCCTATTATAATAAAACTGTACCTGACTACTCTGCCCCGGTTCATCCTGTGTTCGTGGCTGGGGCACGAGGTTCAACGGCTCGTACGCGTCAGATACCCCGCTGTCCGGCGAGTCGGGGGACTCCATCGAATTCACGTAGCCCTTGGGCCCCCTACTTTTATGCACACAGTAGTCACCAGTAAAGGGATTCTGATAAGCCACAACAGTTCTGTAAGACAGACGAAGTATCAGATCTTTTTTCATTTGCTGTATTAACTTTTTATCGAACTTCCAAATGTTTTAAACTCGGCCGTTTTTATATATTTCGCGATATAATCGCGAAATTTAAAACAATTTTAATTTTTTTTGTGCACTTTTTTATTTAAGTCTGCTGCGTATTTTTATATAACTATATTTTTAACACTAGAAGGGTCGTGTTTCATACTATACCTTTAAAGACCGCAGCCGTCAATTTGACGGTACTAGACATTCAATCAGAATACTCATATAATTATGTGTATTTCACTTTAAAATGAGACAAAAATATTAAAACTTTATTTTTTATTCATAATTAACAATTATAGCACTTAAACCGAGTAACATTTGTAACAAATAATAGTTTTTTTTTTAAATCTTTTATACATTTTCCACAAACAGGTTTTTTACACATTGTGCAGTTTTAACATGTTCTATTTTTTTTTACAATTACGATTGACTTGACATTGCCGCCTCTTATTGTTTGTAGTAGTTGTGTAGTTTGTTCACTTGTTTCAAATCTACTTTCTTGTCTTTGAGTTGCAGCTGAAGTAGTACTTTTTTTTCACATACTCTGCACGTAGGTCGTTCACGTCTAGTTGAAGGATAAAATCATGTCGAGAAATATTTATTCCTGTGACTTTCGGTACAGAATCCATGAGTTTATAGTCGCTAAATCAAGTATATTGTAAAAAACATGAACAGGCCATCTTTGACTTCCAGCTCTTACGGTGTACTTTCGTGCCATTTGATCGATGATGTCCACACCAAATTTCGTTTCATTATAAAATTTCACTGTTTCGGGCAGCTTTTTTATCAATTCCTATGCTCACGTTTGGGTGCAAAGTACTCAAAATAATAACATTTTTTCCTGGTTTTCCTTGATAGACAGTAAGAGTTGCATTGGTCTCTGTTTTCATTATAAACTTTTCATATCGTGTAGTACGAATAGTTCTACAAATTGGCGGTACTTCTCGTCTTGCACGCCGCATTGTTCCAACAATACTAGTCTTTTCGACCATTAGGTTTTTGTCTAAATTTACCGACGTGAAAAAGTGATCAGTTGTAACGTTTCGGCCTTTTTTGAAATAGGGTTGTACAAATTTCAAAACCACATGTTCGGGTAGTGAAATATCGTTGGAACGGTTCTCGTCTTTTCCTAGATACGGAAATCCTCCACATAAGTACATACTCTCGACATCTACCAGCAACCAAAACTTTACGCCAAATTTACCGGGGTTGTTTGCAATATATTGTAAAAACGGGCAGCGAGTTTTTGATGGAAACAACTGCTCATCGACTGTCAAATTGTCCTACTTCACTAGCGTCTGCAGAAATACAAGTCCATTCTGTGCCATCACTTGCCACCTGTAACATACCTGCTCCGGTTGAAATTCTACATCATGGTTTTCAGAAAAATTCTGATAAATCGTCACCACTTTCATCACCTGACACATCTTGTTGTATGTCACGATATCGCGACAGTTCTTGTTCTATTTAGGAAGTAGTGAGACTGCGACGCATTTTTATAACAAATCACGACTGCCCACTAAACGGAACCAACGTCTCCTAAGTGTAATGTAAACAAGCCAGGCAATTACAACTTACTCATAATTCAAATTCGAAACGATTAGTTCGATTCGATTAGTTCGTAGAAAACTTTTTTTACTAGTCTTATCACTGCCGTCACATTGACGGTGTGCGGTCTTAGTAGGTATTTTGATGGGTATTTCATATACGACATATATACTAATAGTTTTCTATAAGGATTTAAGCTAACAATAACAAATTAGGAAAAGTAATAAAATATGAAAAGAAACAAAAACATAGTTTGTAAAATATTTAAGAATGAAATCGCCGTGCCGTCAAATTGACGGCGTTGGTCTTTCTAGTGTTAAATATTTTTTTTTTTACTGTACAACATAAATTTGGAGTTTAGAATTAGGTATATGTACATAAGTAATATACAAAAGAAGCCTAATCGTTTATAGCGATCACTTTCCCAACCTTTATTAAAAGTAATTTTAGAAAGTGTCGGGAAGTGCGAACTAATTTTAGTTATATAAAAATAATTAATATTTATTTGTTTAAAAGTGCAAAAAATAATTTCTAAAAACAATAAAACGAGCTTTAACATTGTTTTGATTACAGTACAGTGAACAAACAAAGACGACGAATAGGCACGCGATATTTTTGTTACTGGATACAATTTTAATTAAACAATAATTAGTTGCAATTATTAAACAAAATAAAATCTTTCATTCTCACCTAAGTTGCTCGTTTGCCTCTCCTTCCTTTTTGTGGGAAAAAAGTACTTTTGTCGGTCTTAATAATATAGCGCCCTGAAATTATTGTACTTTTATTATTTATAATAAATAAACGCCTGATACTGAGGAATTAATATAAAATTTTATTTATTTAATTATATAGTACTCATATAATATACGGTTGTTAAAAATCATTGCGATCGCGGGCCGTATCTTTAACATCCCTGCTTTAGGCCATACAGACATGTGTCGTGGTCTGGGAGTTGTAGTTGCGTATGATTCCGGACACCAGCCACTACTGGGTGTCGTTGAGTGAAAGCGATTGTTGTTGCTGATAGCTTGTACATAAAATATTGATAGGTCACCTGTCCACTGCGTTGGAGACTATGCACGCGATACACGCAATATCCACATGTAACTATAACTAGGAGTAACTGAAACAAAAAAAGCAATGTTTTTATTACGTGGCAAACCATCCTTATCCCTTTTTAACTATACCTAATTATACACATAAATTTGTTTGATAACAAAAGATGGGTTACAAATAAACGATTAATTGTTTATGATTATATCGCTAATGTTAAACAGATAACAATAGGTCAACTAAAATTCCCTCGATTAATTTTACTATAATAGTACGAATGAAATGAATATTATAAAATAAAAAAATAGTACTTGGTAATAACTAGTTGAATAATTGTAACCTATTCACTACAGATAGATAGATATTAAATAATAATTAAAAAAAACATGCTTCAAACTACATTAAACGCTACAACTTTATTCGGATAAATTGAACATATACTTTTCTTTAACATATATAACTTTTCTATTCAAACTCCCAATCACAACGTTACTTAATAATGGTGCAAGTTTTAAGCAAATTTCCATCCGCTCTTTTCCACTTCTTAGGGACAGAATTTCGAAAAATGTAACGACGCGTGTCTATTTATAATCAAAAGTTAACATCTGCACAATTTCGTACTTTGTTTCACTTCTAAAAGTAAAATGTTTAAAAGTTTTTTCTTTGTTTTAGTATCATAAAGTCGATGGCAAGTTTCAAATCAACATTTAGTTTTACAAGTACATAGACTCCATTTGAAGAGGTAGTTATAGTAGCTCAAAGCATAACGACAACACAAGTTAACGGTTAACCTTTATTTTTTTAATGAAAATTTATAATAATTATGTTAATTTAAATTGATCAGAGCATATACTTCTGTTTAGTAATTTAATTAGTTTTAATATATAGTTTATCAATTGCAAGCCCACTCGCGTGCCTGTAAATTTGATTAGTTGTTTTCGCTTGTTTTTTCTTCTAAAAAAAAAAACATCCCTAATAAGCTTAAATGATTACTACTATGTAATTGAAACACATAATATTCAATACTTGTGATAATAAAATGATAGCGCGATTTAAACGACTACTAACGCCACCTATTGGTCTTTTTAAGTAACAGACTATAAAAAGATTACGAAATGAATATTGCACTGAAGAACTAACATTGTGTTAATAACATACTTATATATAAATCTCGAATCATAAAATACAATCAAAAATAGAATATTTCATTTACATGCACATGTTACATGTATCTATTTAAGTTTTAATTGTATTGAGCAACCATATATGTTTTGCTAATAAAAAAATTGATATTCACTTACCAAAATAGCCAGCAAAAGAATATCGATGTATATAATAATCATTTTATCACAAAACCCACAATCAACTCAACATTATCATTATCATTAAAAAACAACAAAAATAATGCAATTTTTGAAAAGAAATGTTGTTTTCTCCCGCGGAGAAGTAAGACTGAAAATTAACTAACAAGAATACAGTAACACTATTGGCTACAGATTTTGCAGCTGTTTTACGATTGGTCGAAATTCAGATGTTGCAAATGAAGAACCAATCAGAGTTTGTTTCAGAATGCTACAGTCGTGATGTTGTAGCTTCCACGCTTTCGGCAAAGAATAAAACGTTTTCAGTAATATTAATGCCTATATTGAAAACTTCTCACATGGACATGATGGACACATAATCTTGTTACTAAGGTATAGGTATTTGTTCTTACGTAAAAGGATTGGCTGTATCTTTGGAACTAATACGTGGAAATTTTCACATAATCTGAATTACTTTATATATTCAAAATATTTAGTATTTAATACTATACTGTGATTTTCTTCTCTTCATTTCCAATTTGATTTTATTTAAAAACGATTTCTCGTTATTGATAAAAATATAATGGTGAACTATATTAATTTTAGAAACAATTAATATTAATTATAATTTTAAAAACTAGTAGCGGTGTAGTTATTTACAAGGTATTTTTAACAAAAAATGTTTTAGACTTATAATTGTTATGTCATTATATTATATTATAATAATGTCGGTTCTGAACAAATCATGATCTTTGATCGTTGACGAAGCTTGGCGCCAGATCTGTCGCGACGTCTGCCTCCGAACCCGCGTCGCCGATCCATATTTTATACTTAATTTCCGTATAAAATAATAAATTAGGTTGGATTTAAAAACGTTTTAGCGGATTGTAACAAACCTGAGTAAAGTTACGTTATGTATGCGTGTATGTATGTATGAATACCTGTACCTCTGATCCCGTGTAAGGGATAAGCCATTTTAGATGAGTTACACAACATAAGATTAGTGTGAACTGAAACAGCCTGTAAACGTCCCACTGCTGGGCCAATTCCTCTTTTTCATATCTGAGAAGAGTTAGAGCTTAATCCACCACGCTGTTCCATTGCGGGTTTGGATAATTTCTTTACCTGATAGACCTTTAGACTACTGATAACGATCGTTATCAGATGTTTATGATAACAATCGGGACCGACGGCTTTACGTGCTCTCCGAGGCACAATGGGGAGACTCACCCTTGTGAGTCATACACCCAGACCGGAAACAAATATTTATACAAATACAAATATCTGCTCCGAGCGGGAATCGAACCCGCGACTACCGGCGATTACTCGCACCACTACACTAAAAAAAGTATATTGTTTATTTTATTCAAGCTAAAAACTTTTTAAACCTTGTTAACTTTTCATTAACGTTAGGCGTTGAAATAATAGGATTCCGATCAAAACAACTCAATTAACGTAATCTTTTACTTAATACGCTCTTTTAGTGAAAGTTAAACAATAGCGAGTAATGTTAGACGAGTATCTTTTAAATTAATTATGTCTAAACAAACTGTGAAGGTTAAGTCGCCTTTCCTGCTGGGTCAAGTTTCGACAAGTTTCCAATAATCGACGTTGTTAAAAAGTATAAAACTAACGGTTTTGTTTATAGCTAATTAACTTTAAATTGCTAAAAATCTTTTCCATGAAAATATTAGAACAAATACTTGCATATTTTTGTTTACATGTTAACACGTTCGCTGCGATATAAGGCTTAAATACCCGATGCATGTACTCCCGCTCTGTGCGGAGGCGAAAAGCGGTGAACCTCCCCTGGTGCGGGGGCTGTATAATGAGTATTTCTATATGTACAAAAGAGACAATTATAGGTTTGAATTTAGGACTTCAAGGGCTACTCAATAAAGCATAGAAACTGTGCTAAGGTTTTTCGGCCTGTGATCGCTGCCCCATTACGATGGCACCGCTGGGTTTTAGCGGGTATTCTGGCACGTTCGGCGTGCCATCGAGAACTACATACCCGCTGTCTCTCCGCGGTGGGATGCGTAAATACATTTCCCGGCGTTAAAAAAAAAAAGATAAAAAATTTCGTTGACCAGTCATAGCATTTTTACCACGGTGATACAAAAATAACAGGTGAATATTGAGTATTTCTTAAAAATATTTTTTTTCCCAAGAATGTCGTTTTTTATATTCAATGCTTAAATTTTTTATTGGTTTTATTATTAAAAACTAATCAAAATATTCAAAGATGCTTTTATAGGATTAGAATAGATTGTGTTTTTATTTTGAATATTTTTTGCTGCGCGGTTTCGCACGATATTCAGATAATTTCGGGTGTTCTCGGTAAAGTTCGTGTCTCGTCGTGATTCGACCACCGACTTTTGGTTCCAACCAATCGCCTACTTAACTGATAAAGTGTCAAATTAATTCACATTTATAATGATTAATCTATTTCCATGATTTCTAAGGTGTTGTAATATATAAATTATAACATTATCTATAAAGTTGTTATCATAAAGATATTTCATGTCGCGATCGTCTTTATAATCAATGAATTGACTTAAAAATTAAAATATCTAGCGCGAATTTTTTTTACCGAGAATATCAATATATTTAATATTTTTCGCTGTGTGGTGAACGGCAGAGAAGAATAGTCCGCATACCTCTTTCTTGCCGAGGTTTTGCAAAAAGGCGACAAAGGTCGTAGTGATGTGAACAACTATACAGTAACCAGGATGGTGATGTGCTGTAGCATCACCATATCCTGCCAAAACACACTGCGCTCGCAAACTCACCTGTCAAGCGTGGCGATTGGTCTTTTTATTTATTTATTTATATACACTTTATTGAACACCACACATAAAAGAATAACACAAGTTCAGCGTAACATATACAAAGAAAAACAGAATGATGACAACTGGGCGGTCTTATCGCTTATTAGCGATCTCTTCCAGACAACCTTAGGGTTAGAGAATCATGGATCTGATAGGGGTAGGTGGTGTAATACAGTATATACTCTATAAACATACTAATACATAAATACACATACATATATACATACATATAGATAATAAACATATACATATACATATAGAAAATATATACATATACCTACATACATACGATTAAATATCTTTTTGTACTCCAGATTTGACGTACAGTACATTTATTTACTTATATGTAATAACTACTAATTATTTTAAGCACCAATAATTAATAAGAAGCTATGTAAATTCTGCTGAAAAGAGAAGACAAAATATTTGGCAACTAGAAAAATAACTATAGAGGTTAATTTATTTAAAAGTCCACCAGGACGGTAAGCACTCCAATTATTATATTTTTCAAATTTGCTGATTTTGATATCTAATCATACATGGATGTGTATGATGAGACAATGCCCTAACTTAATTGAAACTTTTAAATGAACCCCTAGAAGATAAAATAAGTTGGACTTCCTTAAGCTTTGATTCAATATTATCAAGTTTCGAGACAGGTTCACAACAAGTTTCAACAACTTCATCGAAGGAAATCTTATATATTACGTCTTGTATCTTTACCCTTAACTCCTCAAGTTTTGAATCTCGAATTACAATTTAATAAATAAGGTGACCTTGACACAAGTATATGCTTAAAAACGTTCAATATTTATTTGAATTTATATTAAAAACTACGTAGAAACGTAGTACAAACTCGGTGAATACTGATAACGTGTTTTTGAATAAAGTTCTTCAAAAAAAGTAGAATTTCGCATACATAAAACGTTGATAATGTTGATATAATACGACCTAAAAAAAGTGAAACTGTAAGACAGCAAACACTAGTAAGTGTAAAACTGCAAACAGCATCTGAATTCGTAGAAGTGTTACTCGTATATTAAAAACGAAAACATCAATTTTCGCGTTTGAATATTATGCCAAACAGACGAATAACTTAATCAAGTTATGACGTCATTCAAAGAAAATTCTATAAAAAAAAATTAAAAAAAAAAAAAAACTAATGAGAAATACTAACAAACAGATGCTTAACCATAAAAGACGAAAGAAAATATATTTTGTTGTTCTGAAAGCAATTTTATACAAATTTTACGGTTCTTACATACGTCAAAGACGAGCAAAATGAAATAAAATATGTAATTTCATATTTATTCTCGTAAAAAAATAATTATTTATTCTTTACTTAAGACTATTTGTTAAGTAATATATGTTTAAATTATATATAACTTTACAGTACATTAAAAAACAATTTTAGTTATGAAATGGAGCCTCCATCATATTTCTTACTAATATATATTATAAATACAAATGTTTGGATGGATGTTCGATGAAGCTTTTGGTATGTAGTCAGCTGAAAATGCAGAATAACACATAGGCTATTTTAATCCTTGAAATTCTAAAATGATATGAAGCTGCTGGAGTAAAAGAGCGACACGCAGCTATATCTCTTGCTATTTCTTTACACCTATTTATTTATTTTTAAGGGAAATTTACTGTCTTGAAAACAACTAATTCATATCGAAGTTCATTTTAGTCTCAATGCCAAACGTTAAAAAATGTCAACAGTCTTTCGAAGCGAAATTTAATATAATAAAATATTATTATTCATTTACTTTATTTCTTATATTTAATAAAATAAATATTATAATAAATAATAAATGTTTGTCCAACTTTATACTCATGAGTAGTCAAAACTTTTCATTCGTAGTTAATATAACTATTCTGCGTTCGAAACTAGTTTAAAACTCCATAAAATTTAACTAGAATACTGTAAATAAAAGAGCCAGTGGTAAATAACTGGATTATTTCACGATGAAACGGTAGATCATTGTTTTAGATATTTTGAATATTTTATATTAACTTATAGATGTATAACATGACGAGTAACGTGTTTACATATATGAAATAATATCTTAGTAGCTAATAATAATTAAATAAAAGAGATTCGAATTTATGAAATGGTTGTTTAGTAAATAAGTTTACACGGACCAAATTTTTTTTACACAGCAATAAGCAAGCAAGATATATCCCTCTTTTGGAGCGACAGTGACACATTTGCAAACATACGCGAAAATGACTTATTAATGCCAAAATACTATGCATAAACATCTGCGTTAGCAGTGAAAATTCCATAATATCCAGCTATAATAAAACAATTTTAAAATAATAATTAGCTGTAATAATGCTTCAGAATCTTTTTTTGAACTATGAAATACACCAGATCAGAATAAAGGTTATTACCTTTATTCTGATCTAGTGTAAAGTTAACTAATTTGCATTTGTGTCACTGTCGCTCCAAATGAGCGAATTATGTATAAGTTCGGTTTAACGTATCAGAAACTCGCATATGTTATGACGGGAACATGACCAATATACTTTTCCCGAATTTCTGGTTATTAGCCTTCAATTTTAGTAATATTATAAACGTGAAAGTACGTATGGATGGGTGTTTGTTGTTTATTTTATTCAATTACAAAAATCATGACAGAAAGAGAGAAGGATCATGGGTGAAATGTACAACAGAAATACAAGACGTATTAATTAGACTACATCACATATTAATTATCTCCAATATAAAATCTGTGAGAGATAATGTATTCTTGATATATTTTTGTATAATTTAAATACAAAAATATTTATATGTATATATATTACAAGGATTACAAATATCATCTAATTATCGAACGATGTTTGATATTCCGGCTGCCAACTAGTTGTGGCATGAGACTCTTGCAACACCTGTGAACAAACACACTCTACCAAGCACTCTAAATTATTTTGCAAATGCAATCCTTTTCTAATTCTAAGACATTCGATGAAAGTAACAGGCTTTAGCGTTATAATATAGAACAGCTTCAGCAAATATCATTTGTGCTAGCTATCGCGTCTTCGATCCCCATTTATTCCAAAAGGTTGTATGAGACAGGCCCACTATTGGACTATTTGGACACTGGTTCTTGTAAATTCTTTCACTGCCTGACATGGAACTTTCTACGCTTCCAGGATTTATTACCTAACTACTTTCAATTTCATCTAAGAACCTATCAACCTACCTAAATAACTACGACGTAACGACGTAAAGGAAGAACACGGAGGCCGGCTGGCCGATTATTAATTGAATACCGGTGGAGATCTCCCCGCGCGTTCGGACTGAAGGAAGCCATCACAAACTGGAGTCACCAGTCGGGCCAGTGTCCTTCCATAATTTAAAATCACGCTGTCGGAACGTGGGCCAGCTAAGGAAAAAAAAAGGCTGAAAACAAGGTACCTACAGCATCTTGTTTCGAACCCCAAACCTTTAATCTGTCCGCATTTACCACCTGTCACCCCCTAAACGCGGCAACTTCATTGCACATTTGAAGAAACAAAAAAAAACTAAACAAAATTCCACCAACCCGTACTTCTTCAACCCTTCTCCTCTGCGGAGGTGGAGGGAGGACCTGGCGGTGCAGCCTGTGACAAAATAACTGATTAAAAATATATATAAATAAATAAATAAGTAAATACATACATAAATAAATAAGATACTCCGTGAGAACAATACCTTTTGATCAAAGTTTTTTTTTTAAGGACAAAATTTACTAACATGTTTGTGTATTGAAGTCCCGAAACGTTCGTGTAATGACGGCTCACGGTGCGCGGCGCACGGTACGCGGCGCGCGGCGCGCGGCGCACGGTGCGCGGTGCGCGGGGCCGAATGTCAATTTCGTCGTTTCGCATATATAGGGTGAGTGGTCGCGGCGAGGTCGTGTTGAGCGACACCGTGATGCGCACCGCTCACACACGTGGGATGGATTTGATGTCGATGACACGTGTCAGAGCGATGGCGCCGTCGCTAGGGCGCGTCTTCTGACGTCTGTTCTACCACGTGTGGAAATGATACTGTAGTGGTGCGGTTTGACGGGGCGACTCGAAGACTGCTAACTGTAGTTGATCCCCTAATGATGGTGATGCATGGCAATATTAAAATATAATAGGAGATGCTACGAGCGTCTACCTTTGAAATATACATATTTATATGTATTGACGGTATGTGGGGCCTGGAATGGACCTGATCGTCTGTGTTTTTATGTATTGGGGACACGGGAATTTAATAAACACTGATAGGTAAAAGCTTCTTCTCTATATAGGAGAAGGGTTGAAGCTAAACCGTCATCACGCTGTTCCACAGAGGGTGGCGGATAATTTTTCTAACATGAGAAAAAATCTCTGTCAGGTATCTATGATAACGACCGGAATCGACAGCTATACATGTACGTTGGGGAGATCCACAAGGACATACAGCCATATGAAAAATAAATATATGTATAAATACAAATATCTGACCCGTGTGGGACTCAAATTTGCGGTCGTCAGGGTTGAAGCGACTACTGGCACCACTACACCAGAACGGTTGTTTATAATATTGTATAAACGTTTAATGTTTATACCTTACGTCTGTTACCGGTGTATTCTTAATAAAGAATTACTTTTGCTAACGATTGTCATCGTATCATTTTTTTTTATGTGTGCAGTAAATATTTAGTAAATAAATAAAATAAATGTCTATCAATCGACTGTAACCTACACACAACACAAGTAGTGCCGTGTGTGTATCATAAACATATATAGAATGACAAATTTGAACAAGATATGGATACCACATATACACGCATTTATATGGACACACACACACACACACACACACATACACACGAACACACACACGCACACACACACACACACACACGCACACACACACACATACACACACACACACACACACAAACACGCTATGCGAATAAATAAGTAGCATAATCAGTAATGAGTGTGCGCAGGAATTGCATCAATTAATTCCCCCAGCACCATTCCACCATCGGACAACTCGACGTGGGCAGGGGTTCCATCCATACGTGGTCGACATTCCTCCGGTTCGTACCTCGCGGTTCACATCATCTTTCATTATTAGAACTGCAAATGAATGGAATTCTCTTCCTGCGTCACTGTTTCCCGATGCGTACAACCTAGGGATTTTTAAGGCAAGAGTGAACAGGCATTATTTGAGTTTGCGTGCTTCACCTTAGACTTCATCGTTGTTTACCATCAGACAAGATTGAGGTCAAACGCACTCAAATTTTCAATAAAAAAAATAAAAAAAAGCATATCAAAATTGTTAAAAACAAACGTTTGTCACTGACTTATCTTCATTTTTACGACTACAATAGTAAGACAAGCCCTAACTTTACACACCATTAGTATATCATAGTAAAAGATGTGACGAATGCGACAAATATGTGGTAATTTTCCTCAACCAATTTTTGCGGGAAAACGTACTGATTGTTGCGAGCCTTCTCTCAAGGTGATTAATTCTTTTATAATATATTTCATTACGAGAGAATAGCTGCGGCTATTTCCTGGTATCGTTCAGTATAAAGAGGAAAGAAACACTTTTCTTATGAGATAACTTTGTTAATTTACGTTTATTAACTTACTTTCTGTATCTTTTATATTAAAAATACCTATGTTATTAAATAACTCGTAAAAAAGGTTCGGCAGAAGTTTTAATATATACATATTTTGATTATTTTGACATGAAAAGTATAGAATTAACCAAATTTTGACAAAGTCAATGTTTTCTTTAAGTTGTTATTATTATAAAACTATGTACGAAACTCAATTATTATTTTGTAAACAAAATATTGAAAATTTTGAACAATTAATGTATATAAGCTGCTTGTTTTTTCAAAATCCTGCCGTAATACACTACGCTCAATTGCGCAAACTCGAGTATTGGCTGTATAATTATGCTTATATTACGATAAAATGACTGTTATACTGGGGCCACACTAACGGGAAACGTCAATTCCTATCATCGCGAGAAGTGTAGAGTTAAAAATTAACGCGATAAAGTGACTGGCTACACTTTAACGTTCAACGTGAATGCCCATTCATAGCAGCATAGCGATAAATTAGCGCTAATACTATACCTCGAATGTAATACTTGAAATATCACCCAACGACAAACGGCAATGTGAATGCCGTTGTCAAATTATCACGTTCAGTCGTGACTACACTTACGTTCATCGCGATGTCAAACGGCATTTCCCGTTAGTGTGTCCCCAGTATTAAGAATTCAACAGGACCTTCTCCCACTGCGCCGGCGACAACGCCGAGCTTGACGAATGAGACACCCGAGACTCTCGGACGCGCTCACACATTAAACAAAAACATTAAAGTTACGTCTTTATATTCAATCATTGGTCAAATTTTTTATATACTTCCTTTTAACGTTAATTAAAAATTAATTTAAGAAGAAATGTTACATTTTTTTATTGAAGTCAACTTCCTAAACAATGACAATTCAAATTTGTTTTTAAAATTATGGTTTACCTTGACAAAATTTTGTCACGATCACCAACCCTGTATGTACTAGATTTCTATTATTTAAAAGTTTTTTTTTTTTAAATAAAGTAAAGCTTTGTGTAATTGTATGATACTATCGCCGGCTATGAACTGAATAAAGGGACAGAGCACAGGTCCATAACATTAGCCACACTCCGTTGAAAACCATCCGAGCTCGAAAACGGAACTTCTGAACGGACGACAGTAAATCACTAGCGACTCATGCATCCCTAGTACCTACACATTGTGTATACTTAGTCGTGAGCAGTATACAGACAGACGACTTTTATTTGAATATTATAGATATTTTTTTGTTATTTGCATATCAATATATAAATCGTCATAAAAGTATACATAGTTGTATAAATATTATTGGTATAGTAGTTAGCAGTAAGTACCTAATTATACAGTATAGTTTTGTCTTTTTCATTTGAATATTAGACGATCTGCGCGGTTTTAATCGCATTTAGATTGACTGCTCCACTTATGCGAACGAGTTTTCTTTGAAAGCCTGTAAGCGTCTCATTGCTGAAAAAAAAAACCTCCAAGTGTTTATTATAATATGATGACCGATAGATTTACGTGCTTCCCGAGGCAGTGGGGAAACCCATAACGACAAGTACTCAAACCAGAAACAAGTATGTGTATAAACACAAATATCTTCCCCGACCGGAAGTCGAACCCACAACCGTCAGCGTTAATGGAACTTTCGCTCCACTAGACCAGAAATTGACGAAAAAGTTTTGTTTATACATACAAACAAGATAGCTAATTTTCTAATACGAAATTAAGTTATTTTAATACCTTGTCCAGATAACGTTGTAATTTATAACTAATCAACAAGTGTAAGCGCTGCGTACTGACACTGCTGTAAAAAGTTATTCTGTTATAATTGTACAACCTTTTTCTTCTTATTCTTTCTTTAACAACTTTCAAATAGAACCCCTGCGACGGAAATTCATAAATTTATTAACAATCCTAATGAGGACGATCACAAACTCTAATTTTATACAGAAATTATGTAAATAAAACTTGTGTAGTTATCAAAATATTAAGTCTTTAATTGAGTTCGAAAACTCAATAAATATTAACAATAATTATAAATTATAAATTTTCTTTAATTTCTAACAATATTGTTGTTAAATCATTCAAAGAGCAGAGTTTCTGACGTTAATTGTACAAGTAACAACCTCTCTGTAAAGTTTACGAATTTGTCAAAACATTATATTTGACATTTATAGTGTAGTTGTATTTAAATTAAGTCTTCAGTCTTCACCGTCTTCAATCAATCTCTTAGCAATTAATGAATAATTGCTAAGAGAAGTTAATAAAAACAAGAATAAATCATTGTTTCTCATTTTAATGATATAACTACAGATGCTCCGAACTTTTTTTTAAGATGAGAGAATTTAATTTTAAAAGTTGTAGAGCGAATACGATTATTAACTTCGAGTTTTGTAGTGTTGACTCGACAGCAATAGTGCCACACTCTCATATAAAATCGTCGTCGAAAAAGGCAGCTTTTATACGAAGAAAAACCAGAAGCTAAAATCCATCACGCAATTCCATCCTTGTAGGGTCGTTAAAGCTAAGGAGCAATTTACATCACTATAACATAACGGTCGTTCCATCACCGACTCTCTCTTGTTACCCTTCGTTATTGTAGCTATATTTTTAAGGTTTCTCTTGTGTTTCAAAAGTTATTGATCGTCGATGATTACATCACGTGAACCGCCTATCCAATTGCTGGGCTCTTGAAAAAAACTAATGATAATTATTATGATATATACTACCATCATACTACTATGATACTACTGCCGACAAACGGCCGAAAAACTGGTGATATCGCCGACAAACTGGCCAACAGTTTGGCAGAAAACTTAAATAAAATAAATGTATTGTCTCTTTAATAATAATAAATTAAAAAAAATGGTTGTCTGTAAAGCAGGTTTACGGACGATAATTTTTCGTGATAACGCCATAAAAAAACATTGATAAAAAAATTGCCAACTTTTATGAATTGAATTTAATTATTATCACCAAATTATCATTATTTTGTATAATACAAAGAATGAGTTAATTCAATTAATTACATTTTATTTTTTTCAATAAATTAACATTTATTTGCACTCGTTGATTCAAATATTTTATTACTTAAATTATACAACTTAATTACAACTTATATCTATATATACAATATGCTATTAACAACTTATATAAGTACATGTGTGATATTTAAGATCCTCCAATCTGCGTTATTGTTTTTTATTCACAAGCCGAATGCTTAGGCCGATCGTGCCTCTCTATATCGCTTGTTCCGCGCTCTCAATGACAATAGTTCGTGCGGTGCAGCCGGCATTCATTGATTTACAAGACGTTTTACGTCAATTAAAAAAAAAGCATTTTATGAATAGCACAATTCACAAAGCATTTTTCACCCGCGTTAAGGATTTATTTACAAATTGATATTGAATTGATAAATAACGAGAGGCTTATTGCTAATGATACTACAGTATTCTTAGGGATAAACTAGACTCAAAACTTCACTGGAATTCCCATTTGTCATCCTTGAATGGAAGACTCAGTTTCGCAGCATTCGCAGTTAGAAAAGTGCGACAACTGACCGACGTTGCTACTGCGCGTTTAATATATTTTAGATATTTCCACAGTATTAGTTAGTTAGTCTTACGGTCTGTTACTGTGGGGTAATGCTACAGATATTGAAACTGTATTTATTTTGCAAAAAAGGGCTATTCGTGGTATTTACGATCTTGTAGCTTAGAGTCTCCCTACGGGATGTTTTTCCAAAGATAGACATATTAACAATTGCGTCGCAGTATATTTATAACAATATTATATATATTCACCAGAATATTCATTTTTTTGAAATAAATAGTATTAATCGCGCTGTAAACACTAGAAGGAATAACAAAATTGTAACTCCAAGCTTCCGACTGCGCAAAGTAAACGTCTCCTTTCTGGGTTATGGTATTCGCATGTATAATAAAATCCCACAAACAATTTTGGAATTGTCTCATAATAAATTTAAAGAATTTATTAAGAAAAAATTAATAGATAAAGCTTAATATTCGGTGCAGGATTACTTAGTCGATAAAGATGTGTGGACTTAGTGGCGCTGTATTTCATGCAAGATATTACTAATTTTATACTAAAACAAATTTTATATACTATTTTTAAAAGAGTAACTGCGGAGTTTCTTGCCGATTTTTCTCTGCAGAATCTACATTCCGAATCGGTGGTAGCTTTACTATTGCAAAATAATAATCACTTGAAAGTGTTAATTTGTAAAATGACGATTCGAAGGTGCTCTTGGGGCCTATTTGAATAAAGTTAATTTTGATTTTGATTTCTGATTTTGATTTTTACTGCGCTACTCCTACAGGTGGTACTAGTTTTTTTTTTTACGATGGTAAGTTCATTTATACATACTTCTTAAAACTACTTAAAACTTTAAAACTCCTTCTCCAGAGCCGCTCTACCAGTCTTATCTGCACTAGGGAGAGAACTACCAGGATCGGCCCATGCCTCCTGGACCGGGTTTCTAGCTGGCTCTCTTACGTTAAACAAAATAGAGTAGTATGTATAGCTAACTCAATTTCTTGTATTTAGAATAAATACTTGGTCATTTTAAACTGTTAAAGTTTTTTTTTTCAGAGTAAATGATTGATTAAACTGACTGACGGAAATAGCCTGTAAATGTCGGACTCATGTGCAAAAACGTCTTAATGGAACTTTCGCACCACAACACTAGAACAGTCGTCACCATATATAAATCCACAAAATATGCTTTCTTCCGCACAAATTATGTTCTAATTCTAAATATACAATTTCGACGCCGGAACTGTTTTAATGCTAAACATTTGGCGAACCGCAACATATTTAAAATTTCCAATAACCATCGGTCCACCGGAGTGCATAACGCTATTACACTGAGTTACCAACACCGACGTTAGCGTCCTCAGAACAATTAATTTAGAAGTGTCCTAGCACAATGCTGTTATGTAGTATTTTGTGTAAGGTTTTCCCTACGCAAGGATGACACATAAAATTTTGAACGGACACTAGGATCATTATCGAAATATCATAGGTTCAAATAGTAGCTAGATTACCTCAATTTTTGACTGCAGGATCAAATCAATTTGATCAAAAATTCTTAAGAAAACCTCAATGTGATCCTGATTCTGGTTATAGTATAAAATACGTATCGAGTCCTTTAAGTTACAAGAATCCCCACTCATTACAGAAATTGCCTTTGTCCAGTAGTGACACACAGACAGACTACACTGTATATATTAGTACAAACAATTGTCTTAATCAATGAAAATTTCAGGAATAAGGCACTGCTAAGCAGATAATATAATTAAATAATAATATAAAATAATTAAAGTAAAAAGACCAAAAAATCAAAGAAAAAATCTTATATAAAATACAGATGTCACTTTTACCAGTTTTTAGTCTAAGTCCCCAGGCCTACCCTGAAATTAAACGGTCGATTCACTCTGCGATGCTCAATAAATTTTAATCTTGTTCACACCACTAACAATTTACCTGCGGCAGAGTTATATTTATGACAACCATAAGGCACAATATAGTGATACATAGCACACGGGTATTAAATGTATAAATACATCAAAACCTAAGGACTTTTGCTTAAATTACCATAGCCTATAAGAAAATGTTATGTAATTTTTACAAGCTCATCAACACTTAAATCCACGATGGTTAAGATTGTTTTCTATCTGCAAGTCCATCAATTTAGATAATGTCCACTAATCAACTTCACAATAACTATGTATTGTTATTTTCCGCTTTGTCAGAATTTCAACAATTGTTACAAAGGACAGAACAACTTACGCCCAATTTGTAACAGTATCAGCAATCAACAGGTAGGAAATAGCAGTCCAGATAAGAGAAGTGGAGGCATTATAAACATTTGTGGAGTTAAACTCTATTAAAATTTATTGGGCGACGCGAAGTGAATCGAGCGAATAATTGCAGTTGGAGGCCTTTTCCATTATCGTACAAACCGAGTGTCGTCTGTTTCTTTCACTCTCATCGTAATTTGATCGCTGGAAAGAGACAAATGATCTGTAAAATCGGTTTCGGAATATTCTATGGGTTTGTAATACGTGTCAATTCGTATAAAGTTACGGTTTTTTTATTGATTGTACTGAATTGTGCTATGTATTGGTTTCGTCACTTTAATTTATGTTATTAATATTGCAAATGAAATGAAATTAAATGAAATGAAAACATTTATTTCGCCATAAGGTGATTAACAATTAAAAACCAAATAATTACAATGAATTTCAAAAAAGTCTACATTTGAAATAAATTCGTCATATGGTAGCAAAATCACAATAGAGAAATTGCTAAATTTTAACATTAGGTTTAATTTAGAATATACTAATAATTATTAATTGATATGAAGTTTAGAAGACCAGAAATCAAAAAAAAATTAAAAAAAAAATGTAAATAAATTAATCTTTATAAAACTAAAAGATAATATGAAGTGATTACTTTTTCTTGTTCTATTTCGTTCAATTAAATATTGTAATTCAAGAATTTGTACGGTGATCGGCAGAGGAAAATAGACCCAACCTCTTTCCTACCGAGGTGTCGTACAAGGCGACTAAGTTCATAGTGGTGCGAACAACTGTACACCAACCAGGATTTTGATCTGCCCATCAATCATCAGTGTCCCCATATTATCTTGCAACAACACTGCGCTGATCAACCCGCCTGCCAAGCTTGGCGACTATTGGAGGAAAAGAGATATTACTGACCTACGTTCAGCAATGGACATCCAACAGCTGATATCAAATGAATACATAAATCAACTGGTAAACGTCCCACTGTCCCTACGTCCCCCTGTACAAAGGCCTCTTCTCCATATAGGAGAAGGATTGGAGCATAATCTAGCACGCTGCTACTTGCGAGTCGACTATCCGTCATTTATCTAGTTGAAACAAGGATCATTATCGCGTGTTTGTGATGATAACCGGGACCTACAGATTTACGTGCTATCCGAGGCACGAGAGGGAGAAGTACAAGGATACATTATTTGACCAGAAACAAGTATTTGTACATTAACAAATATATGTCTCGAGCGGGAATCGAACCCGCGGCTAGTTGAGGCGGCTACTCGTTGCACTATACCAGAATGTTTATCATTATTATAAATATCGTAAGATTAATTTTTAGTTGAAATATGTATTTGTAAATCTTACAAAGTTTGAGAAGAATGTCTGCTGTGTGGGCGGGATCACTAAAAAACAAATTCTGACGGGTTGGCGCCTTTATATTGTTCATTTTCTTAATTTGTAATCAAAGCTTGTCGGAGCGTGAGATCTTACCTAATAATACGTTATCCAGACAAAATATTTTAATTAATGATTGAGTTTCAACGAAAATCAGTGACGCTTTTGATTCGTTAATGATTATTATCAGAAAATAATTAATGATAAGTGAATTTACAAATTGAGAAAAACATGTTTTTATGAAATGGTTTGGTGTAAAATTATAGGGATGTTAGGTTTAGATGTTTTGAATGAGGAACTAATCATTAATATGAGAATTTGAACATTTAATAATTTTGATAAGTAGTGGTAATAGTAGTGTAGTTTAGTGGTGATTTTATGTTTTAAATGACCACAAAGGTTATGTTCTGAACTTAGCTGAATCAGCTTGTAAAAAACCCACAGCTGGACAAAGGCCTCTTCTCCATATACATCGGTTGGAGCGTTTTCCACTACGCTGCTCGAGTGTGTGCTAGTGGATAATTTTGCTACCATGAGTAACAGACGCTTTTAGATGTCTATGATAACAACCGACCGATGGTTTTACGTTGTCTCCGAGGCACTAGTGTTTATTAATATTATATTTATTTTTTTAGAAATGATTTAGTTTTTGTAGTATTCAATGACATAAATAAATAAATGAAACAAAAAAATTAAACAAATAAAATCTTTAAAAAACTAACCATAAACATAAAACTTGTCTTCTTTATTGTCATTTATAACAAATGACGTCGACAAGTCTTAATTGATATTAAATAATCTCTCGTCACAAATAAAGTATTTTAATCGCGTTGGCAATGATTCCGATCGGAAGTGCATAATTCTACTGAAAGATCTTAATGGCTGGCGAATTTCGCGGTTCGAGACTATCGAACAGCAGGCGGCTGACGTGACTCTGGCACAGCGCTGGCAAGACGAATGATTTATTCATAGAACCAGTTTGGCTTTGAATGTCGAGATAAAAATGTCAAATCCATGAATACTATATTTTTTAATTTCAAGTTACATTATAATTTTAGATTTAGGTACTGTAACTTTTTAGGCAAATATGGAGTATATTGTGGTGGAATATTACTTTCAGTGTTACTCATACATTTTTTATCGTCGTAATAAAGTTTTGTATGTGTATGGAGACACGTTCTTATTAATTGGGTATTTTCGTCATAGTCGTAGAATAGGGACGGATCTTACAAATTTAAAACTTTACAGGGCAGACACTTCAAACAACTATGTTGTTGTTGTTGTATGTTTTGTTGTTGTTTCGTCATAGTCGTAGAATAGCGAAGGATCCCACAAATTCAAAACCACACAGGGCAGACATTTCAAATATACAACAACAACAACATAACTGTTTGAAACGTCTGCCCTGCAAAGTTTCGAACCTGCAAGATCCGTCACTATTCTACGACTGCGACGTTTTGTTTGTTAAATTACGTTTTTTACAGTTTGAATCGTTTTAAGTGTTTTATTTAAATTTGTTTGTTTTCATTTAACTAAGTAGATGATACGAGTAATCCTATGTGCCGCAGTGTTTGCTCACAACCGATTTTACATAATCTGCATGTATTTAAACTGGAAGTAAATTAATTATGACCATTAATTAAAATCCACTAGCGAATATTGTAAATAAACAAGTAAAGAAAAAGGATATCTAATACTATACAGGAATAACGTGTCAAATAAAAAACACAACTAGTCTAGCTTAGGGGTGTGCGATAATTATCGATAATTCGTAAGTACTCAATAATTTTTCATTCGATAATTATCGATAATTATCGATAAGTGTTTTTCGATAATTTTGAATCGATAATTATCGATAATTTTTCATTCGATAATTATCGATAACTATCGATAAGTTTTCATTCGATAATTATCGATAACTTTTCGCGGTCCGATAATTATCGATAATTTTGTGCCATCAGATAATTATCGATAATATTGTGGTATTCGATAATTATCGATAATTGTTTTTGGATCCGATAAGTATCGATAATTATGGTACGGCGGAGGACCTTTTTTTTTAGGTATTCGGATAGAGTACGGAGGATAATGTCGATATTGGACGGCGGATGACCTTTTTTTTTAGGTATTCGTATAGGGTACGGAAAATGTCCATACTAAAGGCCGGATGACTTTTTTTTTTTCGTCCCAAAATTGAACCGATAATTATCGATAACTATCGTCAAGTATCGATAAGTTTTATCCGATAATTATCGATAACTGTCCCCAACTATCGATAATTTTTTATCCGATAATTATCGATAAGTGTTCATTCGATAATTATCGATAACTATCGATAACACAATACGATAATTATCGATACTTGTCTATATATACGATAATTGTCTTAAACAATAATTGAACAATCTTACATGATTTTATGTTTGACAATAAGGAACTTCCATACAAACTTTCGTCCCCTATTTCAACCCCTTCTACCCTTATTTTCGAGATAAAAAGTATCCTATGTCCTTCCCCAAGTTCAGTTCTATCTTCATACCAAATTTCATCGAAATCGGTTAAGTGGTTTAGGCGTGAAAGCGTAACAGACAGACGGACAGAGTTACTTTCGCATTTATATATTAGTAGGAATTTGCGAAAGTATTTTAAGGAATAGATATATTTAATTTTTTTATTATTAGACTATTCTAATGTAAATAAGTACGTATCTATATACGTACTTATTTACACATATTTGGTGATAATTTCTTATTTTCATATGTTCTGAATATAATATGCTTAACATACACACACGTCGTCTGTTCCTAAAGTACGCAACTTAATTGCTTTCTTAAATAATAGCCGATTGATATACACATTTATATTTAAAAAAAAAGTACCTATATGATTTAAAATAAATATAAATGTAGATAATACGTATATAAATATTACAACCAGACTCGGGCGGGAATCGAACTCACGACCCGACAACGGGAAGTATCATAACTGCCAAATGTGGTAATGAGCTAATCAATATAGTTAGATAGTGTCACGTGTACAAGAGTACAGACGTAGAAAAAGGACATCGTGATACACACACATACAGACGGCTAATAATCCATACGGTAAAAAAATTGTAACCCTTCAACAAAATTCTCGACTTAACACATTACACAATTTGTAAAGCAGATTCACCTGAAATACAACCAAGCAATTTTGACCTTTACGACCTTTGAATTAGGGTCTAAAAAGGGACAATGTGACCTCATATGAGAGTCATGTCACATTATACTGTATGTAAAGTGGGGTTGTCAGACAATTGACTTTCCAGTAGACGTGAACTTGAAAATGACAGGATATATACACTTATGTTTTAAGAACTAGAAATCCCTCGGAATTTTACCCGCGTTTACATTTATGGCTATATTTCCGCTACTGTGAGTCACATTGGGATGTTTTATAGCCTATGACACATCTTGACAATGTAACTAATAGTGAAAATATAATTACAATTTGTTCTGGAGTTTTAAGGCTAATTATAAAAATTATCTGATTAGTACATACTTTGTAACATTCTTTTAAAAGAGATAAGTATTCAAAGTTTTACCATTTTACAGACAATTATCAAATATTAACAAATGAAACTGCGAATTACAGCTCATATTACAAATACTTATAAGACTGACCCATTGGCGCAGTTGACAGTGTTCTGCTTTCTACTCCAGGGTTGTAGGTTCGATTCCCACCCAGATTCTGTGTGGAATATATATTTATCTGGCCGTCTACGGTATTTCCGAACCGATACGACTTATGACCTTCAAGAAAAGAGCATACACCCATTTGAAAGGCCGGCAACGCACCTGCTAATCCTCTGATTTGGCGGGTGTCTATGGATGTCGTGTACACTTACCACCGGTGAACCGACTGTCCGTTTGCCCCATCTTACATTAAAAAAAAAATTTAAATTGCGTGTACTAGCGTACACTCGTAAGAAGTGAAACTTATAATAAAAAATGGTTGTCTGCAAAGTCGGTTTACAGACGATAATTTTTACGTGATAACGTCATAAGAAAACATAGATGTAGAATTGTATACTTTTATGAATCGAATTGAATTATTATCACATATATAATATGATAGTGTGTATTACTTTACATATATATGATAGTGTAGTACTTTTTGATATATATATGATAGTGTGATATTCAAGATTTTCCAATCTGAGTTATTTCGTTAAGGATAGGAAGATGATAGGAAAAGTAGGAAATCAAGGGAAGTGTTTCAAGTGGTACTCTCTACCAAACAATTGACAAATCACAAAACAGTAGGGGTGTGCGATAATTAACGATAATTCGTAAATACCTACTCCATAATTTTCTATTCGATAATTATCGATAATTATCGATAAGTGTTATTCGATAATTTTGATCCGATAATTATCGATAATTTTTCATTCGATAAATATCGATAACTATCGACCGATAATTATCGATAACTTTCGTCAACTTTCGATAATTTTTATCCGATAACTGTCGCCAACTATCGATAACTTTTCCTTCTATAATTATCGATAACTGTTCATACGATAATTATCGATAAAAGGATTCGATAATCATCGATACTAAAATTACCGATATTTTTTATCGATGAACATCCCTACTTCTACCAAACAATTGACAAATCACAAAACAGTAGGGGTGTGCGATAATTATCGATAATTCGTAAATACTCGATAATTTTCCATTCGATAGTTATCGATAATTATCGATAAGTGTTATTCGATAATTTTGATCCAATAATTATCGATAATTTTTCATTCGAAAAATATTTATAACTATCGATAACTTTCGTCGACTATCGATAATTTTTATCCGATAATTATCGATAACTGTCGCCAACTATCGATAACTTTTCCTTCGATAAGTATTGATAACTGTTCATACGATAATTATCGATAACTATCTATAAAACGATTCGATAATCATCGATAGTAAAATTATCGATATTTTTTATCGATGAACATCCCTACTTTTACCAAACAATTGACAAAACACAAAACAGTAGAGGTGTGCGATAATTATCGATAATTCGTAAATACTCGATAATTTTCCATTCGATAATTATCGATAAGTGTTATTCGATAATTTTGAACCGATAATTATCGATAATTTTTCATTCGATAAATATCGATAACTATCGACCGATAATTATCGATAACTTTTCCTTCGATAATTATCGATAACTGTTCATACGATAATTATCGATAACTATCGATAAAACGATTCGATAATCATCGATAGTAAAATTATCGATATTTTTTATCGATAAATTTTATAATTATCTATAATTTTTAATTCGATAATTATCGATAACTATCGACCGAATATTATCGATAACTTTCGTCAACTATCGACAATTTTTATCCGATAATTATCGATAACTGTCGCCAACTATCGATAACTTTTCCTTCGATAATTATCGATAACTATTCATTTCATAATTATCGATAAAACGATTCGATAATTATCGATAGTAAAATAATCGATATTTTT
Source organism: Euphydryas editha (assembly GCA_036937285.1). NCBI lineage: Eukaryota > Metazoa > Arthropoda > Insecta > Lepidoptera > Nymphalidae > Euphydryas > Euphydryas editha. The sequence goes on from JAUPFZ010000019.1 coordinate 18,867,301, forward strand.
ATCCGATGAACATCCCTAAAAAACAGTTCGCGTGTAGATTGCGTGGCGCCACTGTCTCTTTTACTCGAACGCGGTCCGATGGAGTGTAAGACAGAACGCTTAGGCTAATCGTGCCTCTCTATCGCTTGTTCTGCGCTCTCACTCACTGTGACAATGATGACGTCATCTTCTTCGAACGGGCACCCCTTCATCAATTTACTAGACCTTATCACGTCAAAACAGTTTACTTTTTATACGATCGTAATTATATGAGTCCTGTGTTTGCGTCCGGACATATTTATATTCGAATTACCTACTCACTATAGAATACATCATACAATAACTGCAAACTTCTATATAGTGATACTTAATTTCACTCAAGAATCTTAGAGATTGCTAGCGCAGTGGCTGCCAACGCGGATTGAATTTCGTATATCGCTCGAGAGCTGCAAGTTCAAAACCCTGCGAGAGCCACATTTTCTAGCATTCAAAATTTGATATTTGATTTATTTAGTTTAAGTATTTATTTATATATATAGGATTTCATCTACTACCACTCGGAATCTTCCTTGCGCATGTGTTTATTGAAAAACGACTGAAATACGCAATAATCAAGAACAAGATGGCGCGTAACGCAAGATGGCGCGTAACACAAGATGGCGCGTAACGAAAAAATCTTTCCGACCCCGATAAAGAAGTTTCACTTCAAAAATATATTTATTTATATAATATGTATTATTTATTACAAAAAAAAAAGAAAGCAGTCGGCTATTACCTAAAACAGGCATTAAGTTGCCTAAATTACGAACAGACGACCCTGTGTGTATGTTAAAAAAAAAGCTTATAAAATGAAATATACATACTTGTTACATACATAAAGTTTGGTAAGTAACAATAAGTCCATTTCGTAACCTTAACACTCAATAAAGAAATACGAGTATTGTGAAAACTTCTACACTCAAGGGGATAAAAAGGAGATTGAAATTTTGTATTAGAATTCAGTCGTATTTGAAGAAACGTACAACTTTATGTTTATTTATTACAAATAAATGAATAGATGATCCAGTGTTTATGAAATTTTCACTCATAATTCTATAAAATGGGGAATAAAACCATGCAAAATCGCAGGTAAAAGTTGTGTTTGGAGATAAACTGTCACTGTAAATGAGAAGTAAATGTAGGAGAGAGTAAATGTAGAGATTCCATTTATGTCCTCATAACTTCCCGCATTATGAATTGTCGAAACAATAGGATCTACCCGGTCTGGTTTAATTCAATCGAGCTCTGAAGTGACCACGGGTGTTAGTGGCTATATCTTGACGACCGATAACCGTATATACTATTTCAAATTCAAATTGAATTTGTTATATATCAAAAAGAGTTCATTTCAGAGAATTTTTAATTTTATTCTCTTATGGTGTTTTTTGTTATGAGTGAAGCCGTAGGCGATAAATAACTTACAAATAATAATTTTAAATAAATTATAAATCATTTTTGGCGTAGAGAGAGTGTCATTGAAAAGGAAGGATCCTTCGACCAGACGGATGTGTCTGGTGGGCTACGCGCCACTTAACGTTTGTTGTCGGGATCTTGTATATATACTCAATCTTGTTGAAAACTTTGATAGCGCGATGTAGGATACGTTAGTTTCTTCTAGTTCGTATACAGCGAGATAGATGTCGCTACATCACTTCCCCTCCGAGACCGGAGGTCGATATCAGGTTGAGTCGTCCATACATCTTGTGATGCTTGCCGGCCAGTGGAATGTTCCAATGAGTCGGAACCAGATGCCGCATAGTTCACGGTGAGTCGGAACTGTCTGCGGTGATGCCCCAGTGAGTCGGGGTGGTGCAGTGCTGTGTAGTGGCTGGCTGCTGTGTCGACCAGGAGAGAAGTGCGTCTCTGCTTGCTGACCGGCCGAAGTGCAGTGTGCTGTGCCAAGGTTGCTGAGAAGGCTGTGGGTGATGACCAGGAATGCGCGTCCGCTGCATTCTTGTGGTCAGGATACCCGTAGTAGCCGTGGATGCTGGCTGGCGGTATGACTCGCTGCTCGAAAGCTTGAGGAAGTGATGATGACGTTACGATGACGTAGATTTGCGAAGCCTGCGCTGACGATCACGTCGGGGTCACCAGTTTGGCGTAGAGGGGCTGCCTTTGAAAAGGAAGGATCCTTCGACCAGACGGATGTGTCTGGTGGGCTACGCGCCACTTAACGTTTGTTGTCGGGATCTTGTATATATACTCAATCTTGTTGAAAACTTTGATAGCGCGATACGTTAGTTTCTTCTAGTTCGTATACAGCGAGATAGATGTCGCTACACATTAATAACAAATGCTTAATAACAATTAAGCTTGTCATTCTTGCAATAATAATATTTGTTTTAAGAGTAATTTTATTATTAGGTGCTTTATTAAAAAAACCTCAACATATAATACAAAATTGTATAAAAAACGACCGTTCTGGTGTAGTGGTGCGAGTATTCGCCTCAACGTTCGATTCCCGCTCGGGGCAGATATTTGTATTTGTTCAAATATTTGTTTCCGGTCTGGGTGTACGTGTCTTGTGGGTTTCCGCGCCGTGGTTCGGAGTGCTCGTAAAGCCGTCGATCCCGGTTGTTATTATAGATACCTGGTAATGATCGTTACTCATGGTAGGGATATTATCCGGTAGCCCGCAGAGGAGCAGCGTGGTGGATTAATCTCCAATCATTCTTCTAGATGCAGAAGAACCCTTTGCTGAGCAGTGGGTTTTTTTCAGGCTGATAGAGTACAGTATAGAATAAAAACAATTTAATATTCATATAGTTTTGTAAATAAAGAAACTACGTACCGTTTCATTATCGAAACTTTTCTCGTTCCTCTGGATAAGCTATTCCTTATAAGTAACGGCCTCGGTAAGGTCAACACTTAAGGGCTCTTGGTTTCGGCCTCACTCAAGGATTTTCTTTAATATTATTGATGGCTTTAGTCCTTCAGAACTATAGATACCTCTCTTAGGGAATTCGCCATTTTAACAAAACTTTCTAGCAGATTTTTACAAATTATAGTTTTTTAGACATATTATATTTATTGAAGTGAAAATTTCTGTAGTTAGTAATTTGTATAGGTAAAGTGTTGAACCCTTTTAAATTTCAAAAGAAAATTTTATGTGGTCGTTTTGTCATTAATTCCTGCGACTATTGTTGAAACTGTTGTTGAACAACAATTGTGAAGTTGAAATATATATGTGTGTTATTTATTGTTTTTTTTTTTTTTGTAATGTGTAAATAGGTCGGTGAAAGTCTTTTCGTATTTTATATGTATAAAATTGAAGAAAAATTTGTTTGGTTGGACTGATTGTATCGTGTGGCTAGTTTTAATATTAATAAATATAGGAAATAAAGTAAAAAACACTTTCCACGCCCTTTCAAATTGTTTTTTCTTTTTTTGTCTGTAAAATGAGTGAACTAACGAAGAAACTCGCTACATTCTAAAGTTTTATAACAAAAAAGGGAAAAATGCGACTCTAGCCGTGAAAAAAATTAGTGAAGTTTATGGATCTAATACAGTGCCATTAAGAGTAGAAATATGTCGGTTCAATCGTTTTCAGTCTGGGAATTTTGATGTCAGAGTTGCAGCTCACTCTCGTCGCCCTCACACGGATAAAGTTGATGCCATTTTTGGTGTGTGTCCAAAATGGAGCAATATCGGCATATTAGTTACAACACATAGCTGAGGAACTGAGGATTAACCACAAAACAGTTTTGACCTATTTGAAAAAGTCTGCCTACACAAAAAAGCTCGATATTTGTGTGCCATACGAGTTCGCTCGAGAGAAAGAAACCTAATGAATCGTGTACTTATTTGCGATTCTCTATTGAGTCGTAATGAAACTGAACCATTTTTGAAAAGATTGATCACTAGTGATGAAAAGAAAAAATCACCTTCGTCTTGAAATCGTAATCAAAAAGTCTTGAAATTGTATATAAAATACGAAGAAACATTTTTCCCTCGACCTAATGAAAGTGTTTCTATACTAATAAAAAAAAAATTGAGAATTCAGTGCGACCTTTAAATAATATGCAGTTTCGTCAAAGGTAATGCAAATCATAAACGTGTTGTACGAGGCAAGTCGTACATTGGCCTATTTACGAATAAGCGGTTTGCGATATGCGCTTTATTAATAAATTGATTATTAAATATAAATAATTAGTACTAGTAGTAAAAAGTGTATAGAGTCAATCTAGAACGCTACATACACCATCAAGTAAAAAGTGTTTATAGTCAATCAAGGACGTTACAGGTATTGCAAATCATAAAAGGGGTTTTATGTGTGTCCAACTCGCTCTTGTCCGGTTTCGATATTTTCCAGCTGATGCGGAGCTCACACGTGCGCCGTGTACATATCGTTCGCCGGGCGAGCGTTTCGTGCGAGAGCGGCTCAAAACGCAGAGCGCATATAAAATACATGCAAGTGCGACGCGATGCAGCTGCAGAGGCGGACGAGAGGCAGCGGGCGGCGGGGAGCTACGGGGGGGAGTAGAATAGGGCGCAGTATTCGCTGTATGCTGCTGACCCACTAAACTCGCCTATTTCATCACAGCTGCCGCGAACCTTTCTACGACGAAGTCGAGAATCGTCAACTCGTTATATTATAAAATAATTTCCAGTAAACAAGATTTGGTAAGATGTATTATGATATTAATTTATAATAGTACAATAACGATGTCGACATATGATGTATATTTTAAGCCTTACTTAATATTCTCCCAGTCTGCTCATCGCCTGTCTCAAAACATTAATATTAAAATAGCCGTTCGAAAGTTAATCGCACTCGAAAATTCGCATTAATCTATGAGGACCGTATATGGAGTTTGTAAATCGAAGTTAGAACAAGGTCAGCTAACCGCATGTGGATATTAGTAAAGTGCAACACGCCGCAGAACGGATAAGAGCCAAGTTGCACGAGTTGGCGAGCTGCGGGACGCGCGCGAGGAACTGAACACTCGTTAAACAAACATTAGGACACCGTCACGCTGACCACTAACAGCGTGTTAATGTAATGTACTTCTTATATCAGTAACGAATATAAGTATCGTCGTCGAATAGTGTTACAGGGTACTGGTACTGTACTGTATCAGCCTGTAAAGCACCCACTGCTGAGCGAAGGTCTCTTCTCCATATAGAAGAAGGGTTGGAGCTTAATCCACCACGCTGCTTCACTGCAGATTGACGGATAATTTTGCCTACCCTGAGTAACGATCGTTGTCGTTATTGTTTCTTATTATGGACACGCCCCAGTTTTGTACGAATGCAAGTACAAATGTTATTAATGTTAGTTATCCTAAGAGTTACTGTCTGTAAAAAATAAAAATACTTGAACAAAAATTTTAAAATTATTATTTATATAGTTCAACGAAATTATATTTTGAAAAAAAAAGAGAGGTGTAACGTTCATATATATACTTTAATTTATTATTATTATTTTAGTTTATTTTCATAATATTCGATTAAAGCACTAGGTATATAGTAAATCTTCATAAAAATTCATAGGTTTACATTCAAGATCCAGCGTTAGGAGTTCGATATCGTAAGCTCGGAAGGCAGACCGACGCGGGACTTACTGCATCATCTTGGTAGACTGCGCTCCGTGTTAGACAAAGCACTATTCGATAACAACTAAATTAGTATGCAGACTCTCGAACGTATAATAAACCACGTTAGTGTGCACTCGCTGCGATTCGTTACATGCGATAAGGTTGTAATGTTCGGGGTTAGAATTAAGTAGAGTGCTGTCTAACGATAACTTAATACGGAATATGATTGTGTCCTCGGAACAAGTGTAACAAATCCAAGACAATACATTAACGGCCATCTTATCTATCGATAGTTTTAACTCCTAAAATTTGAAGCCTAGATCTTTAAAAGGATATATATAAACTCTATAACAGACTAGATAACTTATTGTATCTAAAAATATAGAAACTTCAAACAAAAGCGTTGGTTTTTTTGACGTGATAACGTCTTGTAAATCGATGAATGCGGGCTGCACCGCACGAAATATTGTCACGTTTCGCGAGCGAGAACGCGGAACAAGCGATAGAGAGGCACGATCGGTTTTTCGTTCGGCTTGTGAATGAAAAACAATATCGCAGATTAGAGGATCTTAAACATCACACATTTATATAAGTTGTAAATAAATTGTTAATAACACATTGTTACTTGTAATCAATCTGTATAATCGAAGTAATAAAATATTTGAATTAACGAGTGCAAATAAATGTTAATTTATCTAAAAAAATGTAATTAATTGAAATAAATCATTCTTTGTATTATACAAAATATTGATAACTCAGTGATAATAATTAAATTCAATTCATAAAAGTATGCAATTTGTTTATCAATATTTTCTTATGACATGATTACGACAAATTATCGTCCGTAAACCGACTTTACAGACAACCAATTTTTTTTTTTTTTTTTGTTTGAGAATGATAGAAACTTACTATTTATTGTCAATAGCTTTATATCTTTAACTGCAGTTCAAATATAGGGAACGAACGTTCTTCGTTCTAATCTTTCTAGTCTTCTTATAAGAAAAAGAGATCATTGTTTGTAGTGACAAAAACTTTTCTTGTCTCTCCATGTTCCAATATAGCAAATAAATTACCTTAACACCAAAAAAAAAAAAATTTTTTTTTAGTAAAAGGCAAAAACAAAAACGTGTTTGAAACTGTCAATAGAATCGATTTCAATTTATTTTAGGTTTCACTGGGTCAACTAAAAAAAAAGCTTTGTTTCCTGCCGCAAATGAACTTTGTGTTTTATACCGCTACTCGACTTCAGACTAAAACCAGCAGTAATAATTTTCTATAATCGAAGTAATATTTGTACCTCAAAGCACAATCCAGTGAATGATTCCTTATAAGTTAATTAAATTTGTTCTATTATGGAGTTTAACAATGAGATATAAATGGAAGCTGTTGTTGCTTATTAAGGTACAGACGAGTAACAATCTTCGATATAGAAGCCCACGCATTAATATCTGAGGGTCCATGAATTTAGCGCTGAATATATTTACTATCTTTTAGATAAACTTATAGACAAATAATGAATCATATGTGCGCGCATTACGCCATCACCCGCTACGAAGTTATCACTGTTGTCAATTACTCTTCTTCAACGTTTGTAACCTACTTATTATTTAGATTTCATATTTGAAATGAACAATATTTCTTGAACGAATTATATTAAAATAATATTTTTTATTTAAATTAAAATAATATTTCTTATTTAAAATAATTTATTATAATCATATTATTCTTATTTCGGGTTGTCTGAAAGATATGGCTAACTAGCCATAAGACCGCCCCTTGTACTTCACATTTTGTAATTGTCATAAACTTATCTTGTTTATTATGTGGTGTACAAAAAAAGGTAAATAAATAAATAAAATAAAATAGACAAATTTGTGCAATATATATATATATATATATATATATATATATATATATATATATATATATATATATATATATATATATATATATATATATATATATATTAGGGTGGATCGAAAAAAAAAAATTTTTGTTTTTTTCTTAGCATGGGGGTAGAATTTGTAGCTTATAAAAAAAGAAAAATTTTCAAAAAAAAATTTTTTTTTTTTCACAACATTTGGAGGTAGCCCACTCGTTTTTTAATAAATAAATGGATCAAATGGACTTATTCTAGCGAAAAAATTTTTTTTCCGTCAAAAATCGTGGAAAACATGAAAAAATAATTGAATATGATTTTTTTTTCACTTACCTTTTACTTCAATACAGATAAAAGGGCTGCTTAATTCTTTATTTTTCGCTTAAGTTACAAAAATAATAGGAAAAAAATTTTTTTGACTTCTGATTTCCATTTGGCTTTCAAAAAGACATTCCGCAGATTCTAAAACATCGTTTAAATATTTTATTATTTTTTCGCTAGAATAAGTCCATTTGATCCATTAATTTATTAAAAAACGAGTGTTATATATATATATATTGGGTCACCGGAATTTTACAAAACAAAAATATTTGGTTATTTATTAGAATGTTTTGACAATGAGTGTGAGTGTGTGATATTATATGATATAATATATGCTATTCAGTTGCTAGTGTTCATACACTTGATTGTTAATTGAAGAGCTACACGAAAGTAGCAATCTTTATATAGAATTCGCAAAATTATCTGAAGGAAGGTGACTTACGATTGCTGAAAATATTTACTATCTTGTAGGCAAACTTATGGACAAGTCCAAGTCGATTTCCGCGGACTTAATATCACAATCCATTGTTGTTTAGTAGTCTTATTATTAAATACAAAGACAACCACTTGCTGCTTACTTTGTGTTTGGATAGCATTTTTACGTAATTATTTTTTTTACCTTTTATTATTATTATTTTTTAATACTTGGAACGAAAATAATCTTGCAGAAGCTTAGATAGCTTTACTTCGCTATCGCCGCTCATAAATTCATAATTTTACATATTTGACTTTTTAAAACACAGACTGTTTCGAATTTATTAAAAAAAAAACATTTAATTAATTAACATCATGTCAACATGACTTAGCCAACTGCTTTTAGTGTTTTCAACAGTTAATTTTATTATTAATTATGAGATCATTGGCTTACGAGATTAACGGATCGATTTGTTGATAAAAATAATTATGGTTTCTAAAAAAAAAGTTTGACAAACTCTGATTAGTCAACGCGCTTGGCGTGTCCTCGGTATCACAGAGTACTTTTTTTTCATACAACACAGAATTAGAAATTTTTTACCGACCACCTTAAAACTGCATAGCTTGAAGATTGTGTACTGGCAGTTTGAATGAAAAATCTGGTCAAGGTTTTGAAGACCGTATTAGAGAAATTTTCACGAAACGCCTAGCGTGTTTCTATCATAGCGATATAGATTATTAATGTTATATTTGATTACGATAATTTGTTCCTAATTTTTATTTTGATTATGATAGTGGTTCCTAATTTCTGTTTTTGGCTATTTTCGTTGTGATGCTGGTTTGTACTATTTTTTCTTTTGCAATTAATCTATTGTTTAATTTTCATAATGTATAACTAAATAAATTGTATTAATTAATGTATATTTAATTACGATTAATAGTACCTAATTTTTATTTGTTTTGATTATGATAATTGTTCTTTAGTATTTTCGATTTTGATTATTTTGGTTATGATGATGATAAAAAGAAAATGTTTTTTCTTTATAAATATTACAAATATTGAATTGTAGTAATGTATGTTTAAGGACGCTATTACATTTTGAGCTCGCTTAAGTTTAGGTATCTAAATCGCAACACAATAACATAACGCGTACACGCACACATTGAAACCGCTTTACGCTCGATTTTATACTGACGTAACTAATCTTGGTACTTGAAAGTATTAATTTTTAATTCTACTGGTATTGATTAAGTAAAATGTACAAAATTGTTCGTGCTCCGCGATCCGACTATAGTAAGTATTTAACTTACCCCACCGTTTTTAAAGGTATCGCAGAGAGGGGCACGGGTGGAATATTCTGAGGGCAGATTGTTCCGACGCCCTCAAAGATCATAAATTGATGATTTAGGAGTCATTCATTTATAACGTAACACGATTTAGGGGGGAGGGGGGTCGACCATGTCTTATTTTCTCTTACAAGGGGGTGGGAGAGAGTCTCGATAGTTCTTACGTAAGATCACAAAAATGCGCAAAGTTAAAATTATTCTTTGAAAAAACGAGGGCAAACGCTCGAGTGCCGATGTTCTCTCGGATGTTCTTCGGATTAGAGATTTTTCAATGGCAGATCCACTTTCCGAGTGGGTTTTGACTTTTGCATGGACTTCTTTTATTGTAGGTAAAAATGAATAATTAAAACCAAATTTTATTACTACCAAAAACTAAAAATTAATAGTACCTTTGTAAAAACAAATAAACACTTCTAAAAATTGTTACTTTGAAAAATAAACATTAAACAAATTTTTAAACATTTATTAACACCAAACCAACATTTATTGATTTTTTTTTACTTTTGATTCTTATGTAATAAATATTTAACAGGAGAGAGGGGGTTGGCCTATTCTTAATTTTTCTTATAATAGGGGGGGAGAGGGTCGAAAACTAGCAAAATTTGTAGCAAAAAAAAATCTTACGTAATAAATGAATGGCCCCTTATGAGGATGTCTAAAGGCGTCAGGGTATCTACTACTCGTTCGCCCCTCTATACAATAAAATATAATAGATAATAATACGCTTTATTTTTAATAATTCAGAACCACATACAAGTTATATATAATTTAAACATCTTGTATTTTACGTAGATAATTAGGTAATAAAGGAGTAGGAGGTAGGAGTAGGAGTAGGTAACAAAGAGTGTTCGATTGTGGAGGCACTGAAGTTCCATGAAGTGCCCCACTATCTCCAGAGGCTGTTGTAGGCGTACCTTCAGGAGAGAGAGGTCCTCTGGAAGGGGGGCGACGGTCGACTCTATCGACGTCGCGTTGGCTGCGGCGTTCCACAGGGCTCCGTCCTGGGACCAACTCTGTGGAACGTCGGCTTCGACTGGCTGCTGCGGGCACCTCTACCGCCCGGGCTGAGGGTCATCTGTTATGCAATCCAAGACAGAGGCCCTCCTATTCCATGGCCCACGCAGAGGCCCCCCCCGAGGTGCGCGGATCGCCGTCCAGGGAACGGAGGTGGAGGTTCGGGCTCAGATGAGATACCTGGACCTAACCCTGGACGGGCGATGGAGTTTTGGTCCATACTTCGACCAGCTCGCTCCGAGGCTGCAGAACGCCGCCGCTGCGTTGGGACGACTCCTCCACAACGTAGGCGGACCGGACTCCCCTTGCCGGCGCTTATACGCCGGTATAGTGCGGAGCATGGCACTGTACGGTGCTCCCTTATGGGTCGACGCCCTTAGCGCTCATAACAAGGCTCTCCTGAGGAGACCCCAGAGGGTCATAGCGGTAAGGGTGATACGGGGATACCGTACGGTGTCCTGGACGGCGGCATCACTTCTCGCGGGCGATCCGCCCTGGGAACTCCAGGCGGAGGTGCTCGCGAAGGTCTACCAGTTCCGGTCCGGGCAGAGAGCGAATGGCGAACGTCCAAGTGTGGACCAAGTCGGCAGGATCAGGGCTCTAGCTCAGAGAGCACTGATCCAATGGTGGAAGGAGGATCTGGGGTCCCCAGCGGCGGGCTCAGTGACGGTGGACGCTATACGTCCTCACCTTCGTCGCTGGGTCAACAGGCGGAATGGGGTGCTTACGTTCCGGCTGTCGCAGGTGCTTACCGGGCACGGTTGCTTCGGTAAGTACCTGCACCAAATCGCTAGGCGAGAAGCCACCCCTGCCTGCCACGAGTGTGGCGCGCCAATCGACTCGGCGCGTCACATCCTGGAGGAATGCGCCGCTTGGGAACCCCAGCGCGGGGCCCTGGTGGCAGTGATAGGTGGAGACCTCTCGCTGTCACCTCATATTGTGCCACCACGTATACGGCCGTGACCTCATATTGTGAGGAGGTCATGGCACTGAAGGAGGCCGCGGAGCGAGAGCGGGAAGCAGCCGCACACGCTGACTCGCTCCGCAGAAGACGACCAGGGAGGAGGAGACGTCAATACGCACTCCTCCACCCTCCGCAATAGAGTGGGAGAGGGCACCATATCCTTCCACTCGCCACCAGGGCAATAGAGCGCTCACAGTGCCCGCGAGCGCTCTATAGGCGAAGGCGGTCCGCATAGGTGGGCCAACCGTCGGGGCGTCACGGTTGCATGCGAAAGCGATCCCGTAGCGCCCCACTACGACGATGAGGGCACCGCTGGGTTTTAGTGCGGTATTCTGGCACGTTCTGCCGTGTCAGCGAGTCCCACATACCCGTCGCCCTCGGGCGCCGGGATACGTAAATGCATTTCCCAGCGAAAAAAAAAAAAATTTTAAAAAAAAGGTAACAAAGAGTGTTGCGAAGTTGAGTATTGCGTAATAAATTAATTTATTATTATTATTATTAATTTACTTTCTAATACTCTAAGACAATAGATTACAATAGAATAGATACCAATAGAGGACAAAAGCATAAATTCGGTTATCTATTTAAAACTACTATTTAAAAACTTTGTACAATAGTAATTATAAAATATAAAAAAAAAGCAGTGTAAAGACAACAGATTGCGAAGATTGTTATGTTGTTCCTTTTATTTTATTTTTTAATATAAACCAAATGCATCGCAAAGACAATTATTTTATTTCGGTCCGAAAAAGTATCAATTTCGTTCAAGCACAGTATACACAAGGCACGCCCTTTTTTACGTAATTATTAATTGCGCTGAAGCGATACACCCGTGCTTCCACGAGCGCGTTTGGGCGCAGAATGACGAACGACGATTGTTCAGGAGTAAAAATTGTATGAAGAAATTTGAGAGCGTTTCTTATTTTTCTCATAAATGGAAATATTATTTATTTTTATTTAATATATTTAGCTATTCGTACAGAGGACTAAATAAGCAACAATTTCTTAGTATATTTATTTTTCTTAGTGCAGTTTATTTAGCTATATTGGTTCCTATTCAGACCCCTCTTTTTTTAATTTTTTGCGATTACTGTGATGGTTAAAACGAATTTGTGTAAAAAATGTGTATGGGGCTATAGATTTTTTATGGTGTTACTCTGGAGATGAATATATTATCTTTCATTTGAAACCAAGATATCTACCTAGATATATAAGAGATGTTTTATGTACACTTGTAAGTGACATGCATATTTGATACATTATTATTGTATATTGTTTAACTTTTGAATTTTTATATGTATGTTGTAAGTGTGCTTTTCAAATAAATAAATAAATAAATAGATTAGCCTGAGCACGCTATGCGATTCTGCGGCAATGAATGTTCTCTCTTTTTCTCGTATCAACTTTTGAAATGTTTGTTTTATTCGCTAAAAAACACACAAACAATTCGTCTTATACTTATTATTTATACATTAATTTATGTTTATGTGTTCACTTTTAATATTTCAAAATAATATATGTAAAGAATATGATGAATTTGTGAGTAAAATATTAAATGGGAGTCATCATGAGAGAACAGTACGGATCGAGGGACAAATGAACGGCGAAACTTGTTCGAGGAGTGCAACCGAAACGCAATTTTTAAAGTCCCTTACATCGTTGCATCTACTCACTGATATGTGTATCTAATAATAACGTTAAATTTGAACTCACATTAGATAAAACATAAGCAGTTAAATTATGCATCATTTAAAAAAATATTCCATCTCAACGTGATAAAATAAAAAATAAAAAATCAATTTGAGAGTCAGCGGATAACTTATGAAATGAAACGAAGAAGGCATGGATATGAAGGTAAACTAAAAAAATACGCGTTAATTCATCGCGTTGTGGAGATTAATAATGTCTGTGAAGTGAGCAACGAGTAGAACAAATCGCGAACAAGGAGTGTCAATGTTTTTTATCGCACGTCGAGCTTCCGCCGCGCGCCGCTTCGCTAAAAGCTTTTATTGGCAACGCGATCGTCTCTTTGTTCGGAGTCAATTATTGCTCACTCGAAGACTTCCTTATTCTCTCGCTTGCGAGCACCTACCTGTAGTACCGCCGGCGGGAGGCAGCGTCCGTTACATTTGTGAATATTTCTTATTTTCTAATTTTTTTGTGTTATATTCAAACATTTACATATTATCAAGTTATAAAATTATTAATTTAGTTCCGATAAAATTCAACTTGCACTTCGGAAAAATATAATGTTTTTCTTTATTTATTTATTAAGAATACCAACAACATAGCACACAATACATTTTAATTAATTTGGTCACTTACAGGTGTTCATAGCATAGATAAATTATATACATGCACTGTTAATACAAAGGAAAAAAAATCATCAATTTAAGCAAAAAAAAAAGAACAAAAAAAATTGGCTGTCTGTAAATTCAGTTTACGGACAATAATTTTACGTGATAACGTTATAAGAACACATTGATGAAAAAAATTGCATAATTTTATTAATTGAATTGAATTGTTATCACTAAATTAATTATTTTGTATAATACAAACAAGGAGTTAATTCAATTACTTTAAATTAACATTTATTTGCATTCGTTAATTATTTTTTTAACTTAAATTATACAGATTAATTATAAGTAACAATGTGTTATTAACAATTTATTTACAATATACATGTATGATATTTAAGATCCTCCAATCTGGGTTATTCTATTTCAGTCACAAGCCCAACGCTTAGGCCGATCGTGCCTCTCTATCGTTTGTTTCACCCTCTCGCTCGCGGAACGTGACAATGATTCATGTTTTTTCGTACATGCAGCCGGCATTCATCGATTTACAAGACGTTATCAAGTCAAAAAAAATAATTAGCTATAAAAATAATTGGTAAAACAATGTAAAACCAAAAAAAAACTCGGATTGACTAATTAATTAGATACTTTGTTAATATCACATCATTCAGTTTACAAGACTAGTTTAAGTCACTTAGCGTTCAGTTTTGAGCATCAGCATCTTCTTTTGGATCATTAACTAAAAGTTAGAAACTATTTTTAATTTTTTATTTGTTACAAGAAAAATACAAATACAAGTTTTCACACATAGCAATAGCGAATAGGTGCAGATCGGATGCAGTAGTGTACCTGTCGGGCGGCGTGAAGCGCGAGCCTGACGCGCCTCCCCCCTCCCGTCCCCTCCCCCGTATCACCCGCCAGCACTTATTCTCGTTGTTTCTCTTTATCGAACACGCTTTTATTGCTTCTCTCAACTTTACCTGAGTCCATAGCAACGGCATTCATAACTTCTGATGCGACTGACGCTTGAAAATAAAGTTGTGCGGGACGTTAGACGTGCCAGTTTAGTATTTATTGGTGCAAAATAATTCACTTAGATCCCGTTATTGATACCGATAGACGTAAATACTCTGCAAACCTCATATGAAGTCATTTAAGTGGTAAAATTATTAATAATAAAAATAAATTCCTTTCTTTATTTATATATTCATTTATAATAAGTAAAATGATCACTTGATAGGAAATGAAACAGGACGTCTTTGATTCCTCTCTTCTAGAGATATTTCAGTTAGCGCTTTATAAGACACTCATAGTCTAGATATGTATGCTTAAAATCCTATAATCAAATCGGATATTAGTCAGTTTTTCATTTCGTTGGAAGGAATGGGAACAGATGGGCGAGAGTCTGAGCGGGTTGGGGGAGGATGGGTGTCGAGGGGTGGTGCAAGTCTCGGTGGGTAGAGGGAGGTTATGCGATTGGCTTCGACGGGTAGCGAGGTTTCCGTGAAACAAGCTGCGTACTGTTTTTTTTGTTTGACGGTTTCTTGATAGCGGAGAAGCGGCGCGCAGCGGAAGAGCCGGCGACTGCTTTATTGCATTCACCGGCAGCTTGCTGCCGTTTAGTGAGAGAATTTCAAACGTATATCAATTGTGATCGGAGTGAACTTCTTCTTCATAACTGTTGATAATATGACTTGATCTTTAACTTGTAATTGTAAATTAATAATAATAATAATAAATACTCTTTATTGTACACCATAAAGAAACATACAATACAAAATTAATATATACAAAGAAAGATGTACAAAGGCGGTCTTATCGCTAAGAGCGATCTCTTCCAGACAACCTTTGGGCATAGGACAGGGCATAGAGAATAAGAAACGGTAGGGAAGTGTACAAGAGTTGATAAAAGGTTAGCATTAAATTTACAATATACACATACATACATACTGCAAATACATATATAAATAATGCATACACACATACAAATACACATACATATACATACATACATACATACATACATACATATATACATATATATACTACAAATACATGTAAACACAAATATACATATAAACATACATACATACACTATAAATACGTATACTACCTATAGCCATACATATAAAAAATAATAATCAAATAATATATTGTCAGGAGATGGTAGGATATTTATGACGTATTTAGTGACAAAAAATGTGCTTTCAGATATTTTTTGAAACAAGAAAGAGATTGAGCTCGTCTTATAGAAAGAGGAAGAGAGTTCCAAAGTTGCACAGCTTTAGCAGAGAAGGAGTTTGAATAAAAGGAAGTAGTATGGGAAGGAGTTTTAAGCGTTAAAGTTGAAGATGATCTAAGGGAACGCTCGTGAGTATCACAGAGAAATTCAAAGCGGTTTTTGAGGTAAAGGGGAGTATCAAGATGGAAAAGTACGCGATAAAGTAAACAAAGGATGTGAGTATTCCTGCGAAGGCGGATAGGGAGCCACTTGAGTTGAGTACGAAAATCGGAGACATGGTCATATTTGCGAAGGCCAAATATGAACCGTATGCAGAGATTTTGGAGACGCTCAAGCTTATTTAACTGCTCCTCTTTAAGATCTAGGTAACAAGTATCAGCATAGTCAAGAATCGGTAGCAGGAGTGACTGTGCTAACGCAATCTTGGTAGACAAAGGAAGAAAGTATTGGAGCCGGCGGAGAGATCCAATAGCTGCAAATAATTTTCGACTCAACTCGCTTAGTTGAGGTATCCAGGAGAGGTGGCTGTCAAATATTACACCGAGATTTGATTATTATTTTAATTATTTGATCTTTGACTGTAAATTGTCTTTAATAAAATATTATTATTATTATTTAAATGTTAAGGCTTACAAAATATTAATATAAGAACGACAAACGAACGGAACGAATACAAAAAAGTGTTTCCAAAAGATTACTCTAAAAAAACCATTGGAACAGTGACTTGTGTTAAACGCTTAATACGACGAGTTTGTGTGATAGGTACAATTAACTCATGGGGTGTGTGAACGAGCTTCGAAAATGAGCCATAAAGAAAAGCGCCCTCGAAGCGAGATGCTGATTAAATCAGGGCTCGTAAAGTGAGCTTAGCTCGAGCATGGAGTAGTGTAGTTGCGATGAGTGGACGCGGCGTTCGTTTACGAGGCGTCGCGACGGTCATGGGCCTGGAATGATTGAATAAAGTTATAAGAAGCATAACCTCGTAAGATAAGAGATAAACATACTCGTATTAACGTTGTATATGAAAAACAAAATAATTGAAACACCTAAACTGTGATTTGAGGTGTGGTTGTAATGTATACAATGTATCAGCCTGTAAACAACCCACTGCTGAGACTGCGAGAGTCTCTGTTTAGAAAAGGGGTAGAGCTTAATCCACCACGCTGCTCCACTGCGGGTTCGCGGACAATTTCCTACCATGAGTAACGATCGTTATCGGGTATCTTTGACAACAACCGTGGCCGAAGGCTTTGCATGATCTGCGAGGCATGGTGGGGAGACCCACAAGGACATACACCCAGACCGGAAACAAATATTTGTACAAATACAAATATCTGTCCCGAGCAGTAATCCAAACCGCGACCGCCGGCAGGCGGTTTGAGGCAACTACTCGCACCACTACACCAGAACGGTCGTGTAGTTACTACACCTCAAACTATTAGAAGTTATAAGTTAAGTTATAGTAGAATACTCGTACCTATATATAACTTTTAACAGCTTACAACGACATTCTACGTATAAAGGTCCTCAATAAGATTTCATTATCATCATGTATGTAGTTTTTTTCCCAGAAATCACTATTTCAAAAGTGAGAAACTAAAAATATATACAATAAGTAACGGATGAAAGCACTACAGTGAAAAGCTCTCGCGTAGTGACCTCTTCTCGCGCGCTTGACGTCCGACAAATATTGTCGTTGCATTATATCGTCGCAGCGAGGTCACTCATTTTTTTAAGTTCATAAAAGAAAGCCTAAGAAAAATAGACGTATATATTTTACTTGGTCGATAGGTCTTGATACAAAGTGCCATGTTTGACAATTTTAATTATATACATATATTGTAATAATACTACGACCTAGTGCTAGCCACGTGCTACGAGCGGCTACGAACTGCTACGAGTACTTCTAATTTCAAAATTAATTATATTTTTGTCTGTAATGTTGATTTACAATAAAAATAAAATTAACAATATTCAGCAGGCTGAACAGGATACACGTGAAGTCTTGACCTTGGTCGACGTCAAATACAGCTTTGTATAATGAAAGAGCTGCTAGAAGAGGATGAAGACGTTAAGGGTTCTCTAGAAGTCACGCGTCGTGACACGGTCTTATAGTTTATCATTGCGAAATAACTCAAAAACGAAAATTATAGTATATATTTAATATATATATAAAATAACTTAGTTACCAATTACTTATATAATATTTAGGTAATAATTTTCAAAATAAACATATTATGAAATGTTATTTTTATCTATATAGTTCTTTTAAAGTAATTTACTAAAATTTGTTCACTAATTATTCGTGTCAATTCAAAATTAGTTACTTGTTGAACTAAATTAAATCAGCCTGTAAACGTCCCACTGCTGGGCAATAGTCTCTTCTCCGTATAGGAGAATGTTTGGAGCTTAATTCTCCACACAAATATCTATGATAAAAAAAGGGTCCGACAGCTTTACAAGAGGAGACCCAAAAGCACATAAACTCAGATGAGAAAAAAATATTTGTACAAAAAATATATCTCCCTCGCTCACACCTCAAACTACAAGTTACTGATTACAACAAAGGCCTAACATTTGTCTCATTTGTTAAATATAATGTAAACTCGTAGTGTTTGGTATAACTCTCGATCCTAAGTTATAATAATTAAAAAAAAATTCAATATTTTCTCAGTACACTCTTTTATTAGAGTAAAACAATAAAGGTCAAAGGTTGCAATATGATATTTAGAGTTTCTCTCTTTTATTAAATTAGATGCAATAAATAAACATCGGAAAAAACTGTATATGAGATGTTCCAGTGGATAGTATACGTGAATCGTCTCCAGATGGTCGCCGGTTCGAATTGTGGCTTGGCCTTCGTAAATAAAATAACTGTGTTCATTTAAACTCTATATGTTTATTTTAAGATTATTTTTCAACGTTATTTCAAATATACATCTAATATTTTATATAGTTTGGAAGTGTGTTGGTTGAGCATTGCACATTGTGATATACTTTATAAAGCCTAAAATTAGTAATACTTCCCCGGTACATCGCGTGCGGTCCGAGACCCGTAGACACGCTGAGCGGCCGTAGCCCAGTGACGTGACTCCGAAAAAACCGTTCAAGCGGCGTGCAGCGTGCCACAAAACAAATTGCCCTTATTTATCTAACTTAATTGCTCTACGTTTGTTTGTTTATCTAAGAGCTCCCTCTCCGTACTGTTTCACTGGACGTTTATTACGTTACTAAAACGTTAGAGCGATGGAACGTTTAGAAAAACTGAAATATTTTCGGGTAGGTAAATAATTTTTAATTTAAGCTTTTGAAACTGATACGTCGTGTTGAAATTCTCTTTCCTTTTACAAAAATATAAAAGAATAGTTATATAAGTGACCTAAATCGAAAATCGACAACGTTAATAAGCTTCAATGTATATAAAGTTGTAAGAATCTGATAACGTGCGACGAGTTCCGGCGATATAATTTTGCAAGAATCAGCGACTTAAAAAGATGATCTTAGCTCCGAAATCGTAATGGACACTCTCAAAAGTTACTCGTAGATCTAGTACCGGAAACGTCGGCTGGAAAGTCAAGTACGTTCTGTCACTCAAATTGAATATTTGTTAACAGTTATACTAACAAAAAATAACAAATAAAAGTAATAATAGTAACAAAATCCTGTAAAACTTGCTTTGTTAAAATATAATATTCTTTTATATGAAAAGGAAAAAAACACGCAGCTAAGCTCACTTTTAAGCGGATGAAATCAATTTTAATCCTTGAACTATAGTATATGTTATATTGTAGGTATTAAAATATTACGTCTGTATTAACGTTTGATCAAAATAGCAAATTGGTTATATTAAGTAGCAGTAATTTGTTTTTGTACAAATTTGGGCGCGGAGGTGCAAAATTCACTGGGCCTCTGGACTAGCTGATGTGCGGCCGGTGAGGGCGTCGCGCTGAGAAGGCGCGAAGATGGTAGTGAGTGGACCAGTAGAGCGGCTCCAATCACATGCGGAGGGGCCGCCGGGCCAAGCGTCGGGGCGTGCCGGTTGTATGTGCGAGCGATCCCGTGGCGCCTCACTACGACACAGATGGTCAATGGGCTTTAGTGTGTATTCTGGCTTCGCAGCCAGCGAGTCCCACATACCCGTGGCCTGCGGTTGGCGGGATGTGTAAATGCATTTCCTATCGTTATAAAAAAAAGGTCAGACGCTGCAGCGGCTACTGGTGCCGACGCGCAGCGTCGTTGGTTCTCTCTTAGGCATTGAATGTAACAAAGGTTAGAGAAAACACACCTTAATTTAAGGAAAGAAGTTAATAACAATATTACTAAGCCTTTTAAATATTAACTAGTGTTCGTCCAGTGGTCGAAATTCGACCTAATCTTTAATTTACAGCATTGTCAATATCATAACATGGTGAGCGACATATGCAGCAGTCATTAGACCTGATCTGTAGTTATAAATTTCGGTAAAAAATTCGTTGCAAGACCTGTATTTAAGACCGTGTTGATAACACACTTTGACCATAAACAAAAGTGTATATATGTACATTATAAATATGTGTGTGTGCCGTAGTGTGTGTTGTGTGTTTTTTTTTTAATTAATTAAATCTATTTTTTGAGCATTGTTATAAAAAATATGAAGAATGCTAATTCTGCACTTCTTCTCCATATAAATTTTAACTGTGCAAATTTCATACTTCTCCGTCCGCGTGATTTTCGTAAAAATGGGTAAAAGTTTTTGCTTTGCGTATTAATATATAGATAACTAAGCACTTAGACTAAAATTACTAACCAAATTTGAATCTGTGCCAAGTAATTAGTGAACTAAGATCATACATTTACTTTAAAGAAATGATAGAGAGAAAATAATTGTAGCGATGTAAGGATACAATTAATAATATACATTAACAGAGAGCAGACGCGTTGTTCGATTATCTTAAGTCTCGAAAAGTCCATCTGGTTACTGCTCCATTAAAGTAGTCACGATACTTGCTGTATTTACTGACACTTATATAATAACTAGCTGCTACCCGCGACGTCGTCTGCGTGAACGCTATTAGATTACACGTTGTTACAGAATGCGTTGTAGAAATTCACGGTTCACTGCTCGTTCCGCGCAAGTGATAGCGTGATAATATGTAGCCTATATGTTGACCCGACTTCTTAATAATATTCGTGCGAAATTTCAAGTAAATCCATGCAGTAGTTTACTAGTTTTTGAGTTTATCCTGGACATACATACAAACAAACAGACAAAAATTCTAAAAGCTATATTTTTGGCTTCGGTATCGATTGTCGATCACACCCCAGAAGTGGGATAGACATAACACTCTTCCGTGTCATGTCGTCGATCACACCCTAAGTATTCTTTAAAAAAAAAAATTAATGTACAGTTTTGAATTTCCTAAAATTTTATTATATGTATAGATTAATAGAGATTCCCTACACAATAATAATACCATATAACGTTTTCTTCGCACTGTATGATATTAAAATTTTCCTAATTAAGTGAAAGTCGTCTGTTAGAATATATTTTGAACAAAACACGTGTCTCCAAACTCTGTCGCACGCGTTTTAGTAAACATCTCGTTAAAGTCTGTATTATTCCGAGAGATCTGTCTCAGTAATTTAATGTTTTTTGCGACACAATCTCGGAAAGAACATAAAACGAGGTTACATGCGTCGTAAAAAGTCTTATTTCATTTTTATGCCACAGATTGAGTGCCAAAAATTCAGCTAAATATTTTATGTAACACAATTTTTTTATGTGTTTAGAAGAAAGTTTTGTTTTAAAAATACGTAACTGTAATTAAGCCGAAATGTTGGTAGCCTGTAAGAATGAAAGTAAACTTTTTACTTCTAATCGAAGCAACAATTATACAAACATTATATGAGTAACTAGCTGTTTTCCGTAACTTTTTTTGTACTTGCATTTGAAATAATCTCATATAATATAACTAATATTAAAAATATACTGATATATAAAATCTGTTATAGACTTAATTAAATAACATACACATGCAAATAAAAAATTCAGAAAGACAACTTGATCATTATGTATTTTTATTGAGAGTATCACGGAAATATTCATAGTATGGGGAAATTTTCAAAACCTATCTTTATGTTTTAAAGCATTCAGCATAATTAATATTTGTGTATTTACTTCTCACGTTCATGTAGATCAAGTACTTTTTTGTGTTTCTTGTTAAATATTCCGAGTAAATTAGTTGTATCAGACGATTAGAGATCATGGTTTCTTTTTGCCTGTTTTGGTAAGCCGAAAAATATATAAGTAATAAATGTTACATATTACATCACATATACACAATGTACTATTACACACGGTGTTTTACTATTTTGTCGAAATTTTAGTGAATACTAGCGAAAAGAAGGTCGTAAGCGCCATGAAATAGGCGTCACTTACGCGTTTTCGCATGATATTTTTAAAGTATATGTTATATTATGTTTTGACTGACCCGTTGGCGCAGTTTGCAGTGACCCTGTTTTCTGCTCCAAGGGTTGTGGGTTCGATTCCCGCCCCGAGTCTGGGTGTAATATATGTTTATTTATATATTTATTATTTATAAGTATATTTATTTAAAAAAAAGTATATCAGTCGGCTGTTACCTAAAACACAGGCATTAAGTTACCTTAGGAACAGACGGCCTTGTGTGTGTGTTAAAACATATTTATTTATATTTATATTTATTATGGCCATATTACACAAAATCTTTATAAATTGTAGCCTATGTTTTATTCTGATGTATAATGTATATTACTGTAAAGTTTCATCTAAATCCGTTCAGTAGTGATGCGTGAAAAAGTAACAAACATCCAAAAAAATTTCGCATTTATAATAATAATAATAGGATATGTATCATACTGGAATATTTTATGTAGTTTGTGTCAGTCTAGTTAGTAATACCAAAATACGACGACCTATAAATTGCTATTAATCGACTGCATTTGGCCGGTGTATTAATGTTACTGCTGATATCACAGAAAATAATTGTAATATTTAGTTATTTGTGTTAAAATTAGCTATCGAGTCTATTAGCTAAAATTAACATTTAATTGTGGTTTTAAACTTGAAAAACTGAACGATCATCGTTTTCAAACTCGGAGTTTCTCAAGTTGCTGACATGTTACAACATATTGGACAACTTGGCGGGAGGACGAAGTTGCAGCATGTTGGTACAGAAGAACGCGTGCAGCTGACGCGTCGAACAATCTAGAGCGGTCATTAAACAAACATTTCGGATACAACACTCGCTGCATCGCAAAAATTCAAACTTGTAATTGCAAAAAATATTCTTGTTGAATTATAAAATATATGACTATATTAATAACGAAATACTCCAAATATTTTAGTACAGTTTATATAGTTTAGTATAGAATAAACGTAACTTTACAAACACTACACACACACACACATTCACACACACACACGCGCGCGCGTGCGCACGCACGCACACACACGCGCATGCACACACACACACACACACACACACACAAACACGCACACACGCACACACTCACACACACAAACACACGTCACACACACACTTATAGACTTTTTTTTTTACTAAATAAAATGAATATAAGATGTTCAAATAACAAAACTGCGCGGATAATTGTTGAAACAACGATTGACGTTGTTGTACGGATTTATCTTTAATGTATTCGTATTAAACAGATTACGAGATATTATTAAAACAGAAGTTAGACAGTTCTTTAGACAGTCAATTAATTTAATTGTTGTTTTCGTCTTTTGGTATCAGTTGTCATTGATTGCTTAGTTACTATTTCATCTGCTACTTAACAAATTGGTATGAATAGATTTTGACACTATTTTGTCTACATTTGCAAAGTAACTATCATATTTCATAATTAAATGTAATTGATTTTTTCTTACGACCGTTCGACGTTCGTTATGACCGTTCTGATGTAGTGGTGCGAGTTGGCGCCACAAACCACGCGCCGGCGGTCACGGGTTCGATTCCCGCTTGGGGCAGATATTTGTAATTGTAGAAATATTTGTTTCCGGTCTGGGTGTATGTCCGTATGAGATTCCCCACCGTGTCTTAGAGAGTACCTAAAGCCGTCGGTCCCGGTCGGTACTATAAACACCTGATAATGATTATTACTCATGCTAGGGAAGTTATCCGTCAACCCGCAGTGGAGCAGCGTGATGGATTAAGGTCTAATCATTCTTCTATATGTAGACGAGGCCTTCGCTCAGCAGTGGGTTGCTTACAGGCTGATACACTACAGTACAGATTTTTTCTTAAGAAGTAGTTTACCATATGACCAAGGATGAAACGAGAAATTATAACGTCAGAATAGAAAGAAAATTATAACGTCAAATTTACTGACTGCTTCTCAACTAGAATTGCTTGTAGCGATATTTTATTAAATCCATTTTATAAGCTATCTTGTGGTTTACTATCTAATTGAAATTCGTGTTTCGAGGTTGAGAACGCTAAGTCTCTAATATTGGTAATTTAAATTTTCAATTAGCGAACAAAGTCATAAAGACGACGCTCAAAGTATCCTTGTTTTCTATTCCTTTAAAAGAAGAAAAATATATATACGCACTAAATTCAGTAACAAGCCGAATTTAAGGTGACATAAATAATTTGCTCGTTCGATCTCTTAGACAAGGCGAAATGTGCTAGAAACGTGAGGTAAATTAATATCCCCGAGCGAACAGCGGAGTGTCGGTGAGGTTGCTTTGTATGCTATACTGTTACTAAGACACCGATATCCGGTATTTTACTTCACCTGAACGTTTCTCCAACTAAGGATGCCTGTCCATTGAAGCGGAGCGAGTTTGTGGAGCGGAGAAACAGAGAAATATAAACCGATAGGATTGCAAAAAATCTCTCCCCCGCTCCAGTGGACAAGGCCTCTGCAATTCTACTGGTTAATATTTTTTCGTTTCTCCTCTCCGCCGCCGCGCACCGCTTCAGTGGACAGGCACCCTTACGCTGAGAATTAGTATTTACTGTACTATGAATAACTAACTGACCCGTGCGAAAATTTCGCACAATATTGTAGTCATTTAAATATTGAATTTAAATTTAATTTTTTTTTAAATATTTTTTGTCAAAGACGGGGAACATTTTAATATCAATCAAAATGTAAATAATGTCACAGCTGTGATATTAGTTACAAAAATGA
Organism: Euphydryas editha; assembly: GCA_036937285.1. Taxonomy (NCBI): domain Eukaryota; kingdom Metazoa; phylum Arthropoda; class Insecta; order Lepidoptera; family Nymphalidae; genus Euphydryas; species Euphydryas editha. The sequence continues at coordinate 18,892,511 of JAUPFZ010000019.1, forward strand.
TTCATAGATGGCGCCTCGTGTACTGTAGTATAGATATAGTTCAAAACTCGTATCGTTATAAATATTAAATAATATTATTTTTTAATTAGTTTTTATAGTAACGCGCCCCGGCTACGCCCGGTATACGTATATGTACCTAATCCTTCCTCATGAATCACTCTAACTATAGGTGAAAACCGCATAAGAATCCATGCAGTAATACACACAGACAGACAGACGCGGCGAAAGACTTTGTTTTCTAATATGTATTGATTGATTGATATTGAAGAAAAAAGATTATTTAAAACGTGATCTTTATGATTTTGTTCAAAAACTTCTATTATTTTAACACTATACACAACGAGACACAGACCTCTACCCAGAAGAGGGAATAATATATATTTTTTAAATATTTAATTACTTGAAGTTTCCTTATGATGTTTTTCAATACCGTCAAGTAATTTGAAAGAAAAATATTCCTTGAAACTGAAAAGAAAGTTCGAATTTGAAACTGTCAATTTCGATCTAATATTGTGGATAGATATGCTATCATCTGTTGGACTACTAAATGCGTGATACATCGATCTAACCAAAAAAAATTTAAATACGTATCACTCACTAAAGTAGGTATTATTACATAAACTAGATACTCATTTCATTATGCTTCCAGTAACTGTTAGTATCTGGTAGTTTGCTTTTTTTTCTTATTTATTTATTTATTCGTTTATTTCAAAACCATAATATGTTCTATTTATAAAATACGAAAAAATTATTATGGGCTCCGCAGGGGCACGAAATATTTAGGTAGAGTGGAAGCGCTTTGTTATGTAAATATGATTATTTATATTACTTTTAATATATGTATATTTTTTAATTTTTATACTTTTAATATATTTTTAAATATATGTATAATAGGTTAAGTTAGATTAGGTTATCATTAAAATATTCATTTATATCATAGTAACATTTATTAATTAACCGCTCCTGTCCGTGCCTCTCAAGCCTTGTTGGGTAAAGTGTACCGCCGTTTTTTGACTTATTGCTCGTCTCTTCTTTTGCTTATGATACGTGACTATGAATATATATATAGCAAATTTTACGAAGAAGCAAGATAAATAACACAAATCGACCTTAGCGCGACAAAGGTGGTTATTATATGATTTTGTTCGAGAACATCCGGACCGCTTCGATCTTGTCAACTACTAGTCGACGGGCCATTTTAGGGGTAATATATTGTCGACTGGTAGGCGACAGGAGCAGCCCAGCGGTTAATAGCTTCTTTACATTATTTTATTTGTGTCAAGTTATCAGACTGTTGTCAAAATATTATTCGAATAAACAAATAGTTTTGTTTTAGTTCACGACTCACATCTCTGCAAGGCCCGACAAGAGTTACGAAATATTAATTTTTGCTTATAATGGTCGCTGCACTAATCCCTCGACAGCTGCCGGAAATAATGCGCGACGTTTATTTTCGAAAATTTTAATAGTTCCCGCAACTGAATACTGCGATTACTCTTTTGTATGTGTTAAAAACATTTTATGCTTTATTAAAAAAAATGTTGTCTTTTTAAATTAATATCTGATAATATTTTTTTATTAAATAGTAGGATACTTAAGTACTTGTAATACTCTTGAATTTTATTGTCATCATTACAAATGTATTTGTTTCTCTTGAATCGACGTCGAATTGTAATAATGGTGAAACCGTTTAAAGATTGAGAGAATCGGCTCGAAGTCAGCATAAGTAGTCATTTTGAATCGTACAGGCTTATGTCGATGTACGAAATTGTTTAACAATATTTGAAATTCGAACATATAGCAGCGAATATTAATCATGCTTATAAACATCAACGTTAGATCGAAGTTTGACAAAATTTGTTAACTATATTTTTTAATGTCTACACTGCTGCAAGATGAACAGCCTAACTGAATTAACTGCGACTGCGGAAAAAAGACGAAGTAGGCGTAGACTGCTCCTTCTTCGTATTTATGAGCTTACAAATAACAACAGGGGTGTGTGTCATATAAGTAGAAAGTAGAGTCGGATTCCAAGTCTTTGATTATCTTAAAATTTACCCAATTATCGGATAACGAAATCGTCACAATTATAACAAGAATATATTTTAGACACCACTAAAAGCGTCTATATTTTATCATACACCAGTGTATCTGCGGTATGTAACTATGATTTCGACAGATATATTAAAACATGTAAACATATGCGATAGGTTTAATATACGATTAAATAGTAAAAAATTGTATTCAACTTTTCAAAATACCGTGTCCACTAAATAATATTTGGTATTATTATTATTATTATTTTTAAACATCGACCCCCGATATGATATGGAGAGACTGTCTCTACATTAAATATTTATGAACCTTTTTGTCATACTTCTCGCACTTACTAATTGCATACTAATTGTCATCTTACATCCATCCAAATTCATTCTTTCTTGGGTTATATCCTAGTATTGGGTATTAAACAATCATTCGAGTGATTAGTAAACGTATGTATCAAACGGTGTGTTGAAAGTCGGTAAGTAATGACGTACCGATAGCGGCTACACGCTGTAGCTCACGGCGAGCAGCGACGAGCACTTAGAGGAAATCGCATTAATCACGTGCCCATCTCCAGCAGCGGGCAAGGTCAGACCTCGGCGCACTTCATTCCGATGAGGGGATGACTAATCTGATTGATGTGCAATTTATTATGATAGTACAAAGAAATGCTTTTCCTACAGTCGGTAGGGTGGGCGACAGTGCGCGCGCAGGTACAGTGCGCCACACGGCCGCGGTCGAGGCGACCGCTCTCGGACCAGTCGCCTCCTCGCCGCCGCTCGCAGTCGCGCGGCACGCGCCCGTACAAACTTTCGATGGAATACGACTCTTACATTAGTGAACTGTGTTCAAAGTGAAGTTATTTGTCAGTAAATATGATTAGTTTAATGTAATTATATTTAATGTATTTTATCGTGTACCGATGAAAACTTTGATCGTTCAGGACGAAATGTGTTATATTTTAACTTGGTAAACTTTGTTGTTATGAGAGTATCTTCAAGTGGAATTAGATGAATTGAGTTTTGTCTTGTCTCCTTCGAAACTGATGTTTGTGTAAGTTAATATTTTTTACTTTTCGTAATAAATAGTTTATAGTTTTTAGTATAACACGTTAAATATAGTAATAAGACGTATTTTACGTTTTTAGATAATAAAATTTTTAAGATAAACTTCACAAAAAACTATGTTACAAAAATTAAATTGTAATAAATAATTCACTTAAAAATAAGATAAGAATTGTAATGGTAAATATTTTGAGTTTATTGTTTGCTATTCACAACAATGTGAAATCACCTAGAGACTTCGACTTGTTAATCTGTAATTACTAGGTATGGCTTAAAGTCAAACACATTTTGTGTAATATAGAGCGATAAAAAGTCTTGAGTTAAGATTAAGTCTAATTATATATTAATTAGAAAATAGGATTATTAAAAATTATGGATATAAATTGTCTTTCAGACATTGGATGAGGCTTACGATTATTTGTTTTCAACTTTAAAAATACGTTTACATGGTAATGTCGTGGTCGATATCGTGATTAAATCCAAATAACATTTTCTCATTTAATTTTAATATGTATTTAAATATCTTGAACATCGAAATCACGACGCTTAGTAATATCATTATACTTTAATCTTAAACGTGTTTTATTATTATAAATTTTCGAAGCAAGAATTTCCATACGATAATTAAAGTATCCATTATTTTTTATTGCTTTTCTGAGAGACTACTTGTTATAAATACTTGAAACACAATATTTTATAATACGTTCCAGATATGTTATCAATCAATTTTACAATACTATAGTAAGTTATTCATCTAAAGACGAAGGTTGTGTTAGTCGTTATGATATTTCACAAAATTTATCTTTTACTTCTTGATTGATCAAGTTTGAAAGATTGTGAAAGATGACTCGTAATATTATTCAAACTTATAAAGTCTTCTTTGTGAAATGCAATGATATAGAGAGTCGGGAGCGGTCCGGCGTCGGTAGCCAATAAATAAGTTATCAAACCGTAATGGAGTGTGACAGGTAGCTCAGCTATCGCCGGTCGCGGGGGAATTGGTTCGCTTTTATTAGGGTCCGTCTTCAAACTGGCTCGGTCTGTTCGATTGAACTTGTGCGTTTTCTTATGTCAGCATTTGAGAAATGTCGGCTTAAGCTCATTTCGAACCGGAAGGGTTTGCATTGACAGGATGGTTTTTGTACAAACGGTGGATACTCTACATATCTGTTAACTTGCATTTTATACCGGAGATACTTTTTTTGGCGGGTAGACAAAAACGAGCATAGAAGTGGTTTTAGTAGTTGAGCAGTAATAATTATTTAATTAATTATAACGCATATTTATTAAAGTATACATTACCAGTACCTTAGTTGACTGTACACTCACTTTCACATCACCTCTCTTCAATGGATTATGGATTCCCCGGTCGAACAGCTTATGAAGAGAATAGATGAACTACATATCTTCTTTATTTAATGCCAAAATGGTTGTGTTCGAGAAAAAACTCCAACAACATGGTTTCAGTGCTCCTAATCCTATTGTAAAAGTCCTCTTAGATTAGTACGTAACTGTTTCGCTGACTTACTTAATAAGAAGACATAACATAGATAACGATGTAATTCTTGGATTTGTTTTTGAAGAGAGATGAATGTATTAATATATTTTATTTATACATAATTATTAAATATACACAATTATTTTTTGTATATACATAATTATGTATGGTAATATATGTATTGTATGAAAATTTATATATAATATTTAATTAAATAATTATCTCGGAGTATGTGTGTACTATTCATAATAATCCTACAGCACGTTTTTTAGCCTGCTTTATAACAATTATGCTCACTACCGGAGGTTGGCTGGAAGATACCTTTTTTCAGAGATAAGTCCGCATTTGCTCACAAATCATGTTTTTTTTTTCTATATTTCTCTTTAAGTGTAATAAAGAATATTTGTACATATAATTATATTCTATATACTTTTAAGTCGTAAATAATTTAAGTGGAGCGTGATTTTTGTATGTTGTTCTTTTAGATGAGATTAACACAAAACACACTACGTAAGTTTGTTTATTGGATGTTTAATTTTTAGTATTAATTTTACCGAAACGACTCATTGCAATGTTCATGTTCAATGAAAATCTGTTTTTGTTTTTTCATAATTTTTCCAGGTATTTTTATTTTAAAGAACTTATTCGTACTAATTTGAATATTTTAAATATAAATATGTACAAAATCCGTCTACATAATTATTTTCCCATATCGATGTGGATTTTTTACTACAAGTATGTAACCGATGTGAAATTCAGATTTGTTGCACCAATGGCCGATCTCATTGTCGCTCGAGTATGAGATTCGCTCGCCTTTTTCGAGCCAAAGTTGATCTCAAAGATTATTTATTGTATTAAGTACAAGCATATATATATATATATGTATTGTTTTACAGCGCAACGTTTTCATTTAGAATGTAGTCGTGTTTGTAGAAATAAAAATCTAGGTCGGTCTAGCGATGTGAGCTGTCGGGTCGGTCCGCTCCACGCAGTTCGCCGCTACGATGTTGGGAGAAATTTTAGTGAAATACACAGTACACAACTGAGAACGAATTTGTTTCGTATTGTAATGGTAGTGTGGAATGGGAGCGCGCGTGGGGCGAGGATATTCGGAAATTTCTATCGAGAATTTAATTTAACCTTGCGTTGGATTTGTTAGGTCAGAGCTTATACCTAAAAAGTTCTTAACATTAGCGCAAGGAAATATTTTATTAGAAATGAAACTTAAAAAAATGTAACGAAAATCGATAGTCGTTATTTTAACATATTTTAATATAATGTGTGACTACGAAGTATGGTTGGCTTTCTTTCCTTTTATCTTTTTATCAGTCTGTAAACAACCCACTGCTGAGCGAAGGCCTCTTCTTCATATAGAAGAAGGGTTGGAGCTTAATCCAAAACGCTGCTTCACTGAGGTTTGGCGGATAATTTACTTAACATGAGTAACGATCGATATCAGTTATCTACTCTGTCGGCTTAGATACGTGCTCTCCGAGGCACGGTGGAGAGACCCACAAGGATATACACCCAGATCGGAAACAAATATTTGTACAAATACAAATTCCTGTCCCGAGCGGGAATCGAATCCTCGACCCTCGGCGCGGCGTTGAGGCGACTACTCGCACCACTACACCAGAATGGTCGTCAGTAACAAATATCTACCCTCATAATGAATTTAATATATTTGTATACATAAACAAAATTTGACAAAGAAAGCAAACATTTTTTAAATAAATTGTTAAATAACAAGTATCTATACGATAGTAAGTTTAGATAGAGATACATACAAAGTTTGATGTCAATAAGATAATTATACATAATTAGTTGCAAGTACATTCACACACTGTATCTCCGTTGTTTTCAAAATCTCTCACAACCAATGTTGTTAAGAGAGATTTTCTGAGTTTTTGTGAAAGTGGCGAGTAATCTTCAGACACACTGAGTCCATATGAAAAACTATTTTCCCCTTGGAAAATTACATTGTTGTTGATAACTGTAACTTAAGCTATCAAAAGTTAAACAACACCTCTTAAACGAGAAATAAACTTAATTATCAAACAATCTGTCAACTAGTTAAAACTTAGCGTGAGTACAGCCGCGAACGATGCCTATTAAGAAACACTTATAAAACAACATGTCCTGAAATGACTGTCTGTCTAACTTTGATTATTGATTGATTGAATGACGAAACTATTGAAGACCTTTTTTTGACCCTTGGAAATGGATTTAAACATCCTGCCGCGGAGAGGCGGTGGGTATGTGGGACTCGCTGGCATGGCAGAACGTGCCAGAATATCCGCTAAAACCCAGCGGTGTCCTCATCGTCGTAGTAGGGCGCTACGTAATCGCTCGCGTATACAACCGTGATGCTCCGACAATTAGCCCGCCTATGCGGGCCGCCTTCGCCTATAGAGAGCTCGCGGATAGCGTGAGCGTTCTATTACCCTGGTGGCGAGTGGAAGGATTAAATGTGCCTCTTCCACTCTATTGCGGAGGGTGAAGGAGCACGCAACGATGTCTCCTTCCCCCCAGTCGTCTCCTTCAGAGCGGGTCTGCGTTAGCGTCTGCTTCACGCTCCCGCTTCGAGGCCTCCTTCAAAGCTATGACCTTCTCGTAGAAGGAGACCACGGCCGTCAAGTACCGAGCCTGTAGAAGACCACTTTCAAAAACGAGAGGTCTCCTTTTTTTTCGCACGGGAATCCATTTACGGATGATATCCAGGACGCCCGGGTCGGCAGTAACGAGAGGTCTCATAAATTATTGAAGACCTAATCTAATTGTAAAACATGAAATTTAGACACTAGGTATCTTTTACAATGTATGCGATATTAAAGTGTTATTTTGGAAATATCACCCCTGAGGGATTCTTGAAGCTATATCTCTAAAATTATATTTTTAGCTTACGATTAGAATAAAAGATACTTTAAGCCAAAAAGGTTACTATTGTTGGATGTTCTACCCTTAAGGGAGAAAAATAGGCAATGACAGTGTTAATTAAATTTTCCTGTATTATTGAAAAAAACGGGGAACTTTTTATGTTAGCGAATTTTTAATTTTACATCTGATGGAGAGAAAAAAATTAAGATTATTTTTCATAATTCATATAAAATTTGCGTAAGGAAACCGCTTGTTTATATATTAATACGTATAAACCTGAAATATTATACCAGTTATTGAAGGCTTCGTGTATTGTTATTTCATTAATGTGTATTTAAAAATCTCGATCGCGGCGGTAAACAATGAAATAAGCTTAATTAGTGACAGTACGGCGCAGATTACGTTACGTTATAATTAACAATCGCATTGTGTACTGTAATCCCATCAATAAAATATAATCGTGTGGGATACCGGATTATAATTTCAGTGAATTAAAACCGCAGGTTTTCATTGACCCTGACGCTCAGTACGGTGTTTCATATTTATTCTAGACTATCATAGAATCATTTTATTCAAAACGACTAAACTCTAACTTGTTAAATTAATCAAGTGTACATATTTTGTTAGAAAAATATAAATAGTTGAGTAGCTTTTTTTTATATATCACGGATGTGTGTGTTTTGTTTGCAAGTTGCAAAAGCAACCAAAAAGTTATTTGTTTTTAATTAATATAAATATTAACGGTTTTGTAAAAGAGTAACTGTTGATATTCTTGCCGATTCTTCTTAGCATAATTTTTAATATGATTCGGTGGTACTTTCATATTAACTATAATTAACTGAAATTGTATACTTTCTTAACCGTCATCACAACGCCAACCCGTAGTAGCGGAGCGTGGTGCGTTAAGCTCTAACCCCTCCTACATGAAGAAGAGGCTCTTGCCCAGCAGTGGAATGCTTACAAAATGATTCAGTTCAGTTGTAAAATGACGATTCAAAAATTTTTCTGAAGCCTACTTAAGTATAAAGTTCCAATTTTGTGATTTTAAATAACATAGTAGTTATTAAAATAATGTACTTACATGAATAAAAACATTTATTTATCTTTAATATTTTTCAGATGGAATTGGTATTATAAGTTATTTTTATAATTGACGGATTGAAAATAACTGGTTAAGTAATTTATAAATATTTTCTTTTGCTTTCTTAAAAATAATTTAAACGAAAATATATTTACGAAATATGATATTACGGTACTTATTTTAATAATGTATAATGTTACATTCTCAATATAAATAAACTGTTTATTTTATGTACCTTATATTATGTAGAATATAGAAGCTTACATCGCCGTGTCTAGTACTATGAGCGCCGCGGGCGAGATTCCTGAACTACGCTTTTTAAGGTCGAATAAGATAGCCGGGTCAAAATTTTACATAATATACAAAAGATTTTTTTACTACTATACTAAATTTATATATAAGTTTTAGTCTTTTGTGTGTTTGTAAAAAATGTGTAATTATATGCATAATATACGGTCTGTGACCGACTGACAATAATGGTGCCGCGTTTAGAGAAGAGGTAGGTAGTTAGGTAGTCGCGGGCAGAATTAGAGGGTAGCAGGTTCGTAACAACGTACTTTAGGTACCTTGTTTTAAGCCTTGTTTTTCGCCAGCTGGCCCACGTTCCGACAGCGTGATTAAACGGAAAAGGACACTGGCCTGACTGTTGGCTTCCGATGGTGATGGCTTCTTCCAGTCCGAGCACGCAGGGAGATCTCCACCGGTATTATTAAATCATAGGCCGGCCGGCCTCCGTCTACGTCCTTAGATGGTTACGACGTCGACGTGTAGTAGGTTGATAAGAAAAAAAGTAAGGGTAGTGGTAATAGTAATCGTGATCCTGGAAGCGTAGAAGATTTCATGTCAAGCCGTGAACAATTAAAAAGAAAACCAGTGTCCAAATAAAAATACGTATGACACTTAGAATAAGAACACCTTACAATTATTACGTGAATATCTGGAAACTTACCCCAGCGGGATTAGTAGTAGCTCGAGGTTAGGCCTCGAGGGTCGGCGTCAGTCCACCAAGAGTGATCAGAGGGAAAAGGGCCTCTTAGAAAGGTCGAGAGACCTCCCATACCAAAACGTCACATTTGAGAATTTATTACAGATAAAAAAACTGACATTTACGACTATTTAATTTAACATTAACGATTTATTAAAGATAGATATTTTTTAAACCACGAGTATTAGGATAAGAAGCGACATCTGTTATGATAATTAGAAAAAATGTTGACAGGTCGATAGCTAATGACACTGTCAACTTCAACAAGTTACGGAAAGATGGCGCTATTAGAAAGATTAGATAAAATAAATTAGTAAAAATAAAAATTATTTTAATTTTTTGCTTGTGTACAAAGTAACGTGCCAGCACAACGTTACAATGGTCCCGTCCTCTTTCTAATCCTGGGGCCACACTAACGGAAAATTCCGTTTAATATGGCAATGAACGTAGGTATAGCCACGACTTAACGCGATAATTTGACAACGGCATTCACATTGCCCTTTGACGTTAGGTGATAGTTCAAGTGGCAGTATAGTATTAGCGCCTTCACGTTGAACTCAAGTAGCCACTCAATTTATCGCGGTAATAGCCATTGACGTTTCCCATTAGCCCCAGTATAAATATATAAACGTCTCACACTCAACGGCCCCCAGTAGGATATGAATCCTGTGTCGGGGGTTCGGAAACACACACAATACACAAGCACAAACGCCCAGACCACAAAAAACACCTGTATGGCCTATACAGATATTTGTCATGTGCGGGGATCGAACCCGCGACCGCCAGCGCATCAGCCAGTTGCTGTGACCACTGCGCCAACGCGTCGTCAAACGTATAAAAGATGACTGAGGTCATAGTTGTGCGAATAACTGTACACCAACCAGAATGGTGATGGGCAGAAGCGTCACCATATCCTGCCACAACTGCTCCCGCCAGTTAGTTTAATAAATACTTCTAGCGTCAATTCTCATGATATTAAATTTTTTGTTTTTGTGTATTACACAGAGTATACAATCTTACATAGGTCGTGTATCCCATTTATGTGTGACAGTACACATACTGGTGTAGTTCTAATTCTGGCATTAAAGTTCTACGGTAAAAGGAATTTTATACTTAAAGCCATTTCATATCGCTTTAGTTCCGCTCTTCGATAACTATCAAAGATCATGATCTGTGGTCATTCTAGCGCACATTAAATTTTAAATAAGAGTGTAAACTTTCCAGGCATTCTTTAGTATGCACTCATTGTGTCATAGTGATTTAATTTCAGAAGAGGTACGAGTTGGTGGCGGAGTTTTAAAAGAGATATTTTAAATTCACGAGTGAGTGGTCAGTGGTAGAAGTTGATGACGTGATGCGAGGCTAGGGATGTTCACCGGAAAAATTATCGATAATTTTACTATAGATAATTATCGAATTGTGTTATCGATAATTATCGAATGAACAGTTATCGATAATTATTATTATCGAATAAAAATTATCGATAGTTGGCGACAGTTGTCGATAATTACAGTCGGATGAAAATTATCGATAATTATCGGATGATATCATAATTATTGGCGCACGAAAAAAAAAGTTCATCCGACATCCAGCATCGAGCATCGATATTTAATCCTGTACCCTGTCCGAATACCTAAAGAAAAGGTCGTCACTTCTCCTTATCAAACATATTATTCGATAATTATCGGATCAAAAAAAAATAATCAATAATTATCGGATCAAAAAAAAATATCGATAATTATCGGATGAAAACTTATCGATACTTATCGATAATTATCGAATGAGAACTTATCAATAATTATCGATAATTATCGAATGAAAAATTATTGAGTAGTTACGAATTATCGATCATTATCACACACACCTACGCGAGGCACGGCGGCGAGCGCAACCGCGAGGCACGACCTCACTCACATGAATTTATCGCTCACGGATGAAGGTACTCGCGAATATCTCGAGACCATTATTACACCCATAACCATTTGTAACAATAGCTCTTCGCTTCACTTCGTTTGCCGTCTCTGATATTTTCTTCGTTATTCCTGTCACTCCATCACGTTTTATTATTCCGCTTAATTTGAAACCGCGATCGTGATATTAACAGACAGAAAATAAATCGAGTTCATTCGACAAACAGACCGTTGAATTCTTCATTTCTCAATAAAAATCGTTTCCTAAATGACTTTTTCTGAAAGGTGACTTTCTCGTCAGACTTTCCTCCTGTTGAATTTTATTTGAGGAAAATTAAGTCAGTGTAAATCTATTCGAGTTGATGTACAAAAGAGATCTGGACGCACTTAAGCCGAAATCCATTGAAGAGGTTGACTCTAAAAAGATTCATTGATATCATCTTCCGATATCGACGATATTTTTAAACAGCTACGCAGTACTTGTGTCGCGATTACGTGGACAAGGTATAATATTAGATAGTCATTGTGTAATATCTGCAGTTAACGTTAAGGGAGTTGTGGGTTTGCGCAGTAGTACAGAGAAATTATTCTTTAAATTTTTAATGAGAATATAATACAATTTATAGGAAATATATGGAAACTTCCGTGCCAATCGGATATTGCTTTCTGTTTCCAGGTGGTCCTTGATTTTTCTCACTGCTTTTACTTAATAATATAGGAATAACAAAAGTAAAGGATTTTTCACTAAACCATTTTTTAAAGTCAGTAAAAGTAAAGTAAAAAAATAGTAAATTATTATTGTCAATCCGTCTTTTAAGAGAGCCATATTGAATGAAGGGATAAAAAGTACCAAGTGGTCTAGCTCGTAAAATGAATTCAAATCATGTCACGTTTAATTTAGGTTCATTTAGTAGTTTCAACGTTGAACATTGATATAAATTGGTTGACATTGGTTTATAACATGTAAAGTGAAAAAGCGTTCCGAGCATTTCGTCGACAACTGGTATTTTGTCTCTTTCTTACGGGGGTTGCCTTGAATCCATGGTAGAAAGAGATGCAATCCCGGCCGTAGGAAAGTCTTTGGAGTGCATGTGAGCATTCCAGTTTGTATATATGTAAATTCCTTGGTCAAAATACAGACACAGAGACAAAAATGAAAAAAAAAGAATCAAATTTTGGCTTCAGTATCGATATAAGGTGTCCTAAAAATATTCAATATGTCTCCAATGTACAGAATGGGATCTGTTGCAGTTTTAATAAGAGTATATATTTCGGCATAGTCTTACAAGATATAATCTTTAGCTTTAATGAAACCTTCACGAATGGAGTTTTTGCACAAAGTTTCTGAGGTTCAGTTGAAGTTAAGTGAAAGTTTTTGACTGATGTTTCATCTGCTTGAATGCGGCAAGGTATATTAAAAAACAAACCGTTTTTTTATCCTACCCTCAAAAAATGAGAGATTTCCATTCTTCATAAAAAATTTTTTTTCAAGATCATCGACATGAATCAGCCACTTAATATCGCAATTTTAATGTAATAATTAAATCATGGTATCGATATTTTTCTATATAATTATATAGGTTAGAATTAAGATCGTTTGTACCTATCAGTTGCAAGCGTTTGGAATATTGAAAATTTCGACAATAATTTTCATTTAACAATTTTCCAAGTCTTTTCCAATGTCACCTGTAGGTAAATGTTTTTGGCGCACAAATCGAACTTCCAGTAACAGAAAATAAGCATCCAAATGTCAATTAATTCATGTGTTTTGCAATTTCAAACAAGAATACACAGAGAGGTCGCTAAAAGTCACTGACTGATGTAAATCTTAAAATATTTAAGTGAAGCTCGCGAAGGGGGTATTCACTAATTAAATTTCTAACAAAATGAAGCCAGCAAATTAACCACTTTAAAGATCTGTGCATTATTTCCAGTAATCTAATTATACTACCAAATTTTTTAACATTTACGTTAGTCATTGAATTTAAAAGTCAAAAAAAACTTTACATAATAACATTTTTAAAATTATTTGCAAATTTCAAAACAATTTTTAAAATTATTTCATTATTCGGACAACCACCATCTTAGTCCCCCGAGACCATGGACGCTGTAAAGGGTCCGAAACGTCGGGAAATAATTTAAAAAATCGTTAAACTGTATTTTTTTAAAATAAATGTGATATAATCCGGCGCAGACTTTTAATTAAATGAGTAAAATTCGCGTAAATATAAGAGAACAGTATATACGTTAGTGTCATCGTGTCTACGAGTAGTAACTAGTAGCCATTAAATTATTCAGCGTTACGTGTCCATAATCAAACCAGCCGAACAGCAAAATTCTTAAGCTAGACTGAGCTCAAGAATTTAATTAAATTTAGTTTTTCAGCTAGAGCTATTTAGACAACATTTTTATTCTTTATTTAATAAACTAATGAAATGTGTTCTTCAATAATAGATTTGAGAGATATTTTAAGCAATTTTCTAAGTTTAAGTGGTCTATTATTATTTGACGGCCGGCTGGTCGAGTGGTCAGGCAACTGGACACTTTACGCAGCGGTCACGGGTTCGAATCCCGCCAGGTGCAGATAATCTGTATGACGAATATAGATGTCTGCACCGGGTCATGGATGTGTATTTATGTATATATGTATTTATATCTTAAATTTATTTCCATTCCTAGTACCTGTAACACAAGTTCTTACGAACTTAGCACGGAGCTAGGTTAACGTGGTGTGATTGTTAGTTAATATTTATTTATTTATTATTATAATTCCTATAATCAGTTCAAAGTATGGACTAATAATTTTATCTATTCAACACGATCGGAAGCAGTTCTACTTTAGCGATTGCAATAACATTCCCATAGACATCATATCATTTTCTTTGACAACATAATATCGACAATTTATCTCGTCCTAATGAAAGTAGGATGTTCAGGACAATAGAACTGCTATTATATTTCATAAAATATACGCAATAAATAATTCTATTATTATTATTATTATTATAGCCTTTATTTCCACGCTTTAAAATATTAAAAAAAAAAAAAAAAAAAAAAAAAAAAAAAAAAAAAAAAAAAAATTAAATTAAATTAAACCAAATTAAATCAAATTAAATCAAATCAAAGTAAATCAAATTAAATCAAATCAAATTAAAATAAATTAAATTAAATTAAATCAAACTAAATCAAATTAAACCAAATTAAATCAAATTAAATCAAATTAAATCAAATCAAATTAAAATAAATTAAACTAAATTAAATCAAATTAAATCAAATTAAATCAAATCAAAGTAAATCAAATTAAATCAAATTAAACCAAATTAAACCAAATTAAATCAAATTAAATCAAATTAAATCAAATCGGATTAAATAAATTAAATCAAATTAAATGAAACTAAACTTAAATCAAATTAAATCAAATTAAATCAAATTAAACCAAATTAAATCACATTAAATCAAATTAATCAAATTAAATCAAACTAAATCAAACCAAATTAAATCAAATTAAATCAAATCAAATCAAATTAAATCAAACTAAATTAAACTAAATCAAATCAAATCAAATCAAATTAAACTAAATCAAATCAAATTAAATTATCCTAACTTAATAAATAAACTCTTTCTAAAAACTTATTAACTAAATTAACGCTTTTAAAATATAATAAAATAGTACGTTTCAGGAAGGCGTGGTCCCTTCTCGGGTGTAGGCCTCCTCCAACTGTCTCCATCTTTTCCTATTTTTTGCCTTCTGTGTCCAATCTGTACCAGCGATTTTGAGTATCTCGTCGACCCAGCGATTTTTAGGTTTTCCTACTCTTCTGTTTCCGCTTGGACCCGTCCATGTGGTGACGCGTTTTGTCCATCTGTTGTCTATGGTTCGGGCAATGTGTCCTGCCCATTTCCATTTTAATCTTTTAGTGTGTTGTACTGCGTCGATTATTTTAGTTTTCCTCCTAATGTACTCGCTTCTTTGTCTGTCTTTAACCTTGATACCTAGTACACTTCGTTCCATTGCGCGTTGGCAAGAGCGTATTTTGTTTTTTATTTTGTTGGTGTAGATCCAGGTTTGAGCCCCATATGATAGGCACGGCAGCAAGCAAGAGTCCATGACCTTCTTTTTTAACTTTAGTGGAAGTTTTGACTTTAATATTTCCTTGAAGCTCCAATATTTCTTCCAGGTGATGCTGATTCTGCGTTCTATTTCATCTTCGTGTCTTGTTTTTTTGAAATTTATTTGTTTTCCAAGGTAAATATAGTCGTCTACGTACTCTATGCGTGCTCCGTTTACCATTATAGGGCTTGGATAACTATTTGTGGCAACTTTGGTTTTCGAGGTATTCAGTTGTAATCCAACACTTTGACTGGCTCTGTTTAGCTCTTCGAGCATCTTTTCTTGCTGTTTTGAATTTTTTGCGAAAAGTACGATGTCATCCGCGAAGCGCAGGTTACTTAGGAACTCTGTACCAATTAAAATCCCTTTTTTATTCCAATCTAAATCTTTCATGACGTTTTGGAGTACAGATATGAATAATTTGGGTGACAGTGGATCCCCTTGCTTTACTCCTCTGCGTATGTAGATTGTTGGTCCAAGTCTGTCTAGTTTTACTCTACTTATACTCTTTTCGTATATATCTTTGATGATGTTTATATATATAGTTGGTATACCTTGCTGTATTAGTGCTTGCCAGATGCTTGCGTGGGAAATTGAATCGAACGCCTTCGCATAATCGATATATGCGAGGTAAAGCGGTCGATTAAATTCCATGTGTTTTTCCACTACTTGGTCTACTGTGTGGATATGGTCCATAGTTGAGTATCCCGGGCGGAACCCCGCTTGTTCCACTGGTTGATTTGCCTCTATGTTTGTCGCTATTCGTTTTTCTAAGCACGTGGCAAACAATTTGTACATGGATGGCAGTAAGCTAACAGGTCTATAATTATTAATATCTGAAGGATTTCCTTTTTTGTATAACAAAATTATTCGAGATTCTCCCCAGTTTTTTGGTATTTCTTGTCTTTCCAGTATCTTATTAAAAAGGATTGTGATATGGTCTATTAGTACATCTTTTCCAACTTTCAAGGCTTCGTTGGGTATATTATCAGGACCTGGGCTTTTTTCGTTCCTTAGTTTTTCTATTTTTTCCATAATTTCGCTGCCATTAAAAGGATCGATCGGGTTGTCTAATTGTATTTCGTATTTTCTATATTCGTTATCAGTATTGCTTTCACTTTGATAGAGATTTCGATAGAAATCCGAGGCGATGTTGATAAGGTTTTCTCTTGTCTGCGATTTACTCTTGTTGGTTGGATCATTCAAAGTTGGTATCCATTTTTTCTCAGTATTTAATTTTTTAAAGGCTTTTTTCTGACTTCCTGTGGTGACTAGGTATTTTTCTATTACTTCTTTTCTATGATTTTCATAGTCCTTTTTTAACATCTTATTTGTAGTCTTGTAGAGAGATGAAAGTTCTTTTTTCTCTTCTTTATTTTTGGATGGTTTTGACTGAAGTGCGATACGTTTTCTGAGTAGGTGTTTTGTTTCGTCTGTTAGTATATTTTTTGAGATTTTCATTGATCTGGCTGAATCAAGGCTTTGTTTGATGGCCATCTCTAACTTCAGATAAAATGACTCTACATCTTCTCCGTTCTCCCACTGGATTATCTTTGATTTGTCTATGAGAGCCTTGAGATACGACTGTCTTTTTGCCTCATTTGATAGATCAGTTTGGGTTCCTCTGAAAGTTGCTCTACTTTTTCTTAGGTTTTTTAGTTGCAGCGTGCCTCTTAGTAGTCTGTGGTCACTTGGAAAAATACTATTTTTTAAAACTTCGATGTTCGTGAAAAGTTTTGGGTTGTTGCTTAGAATATAGTCAATTTGGTTTTTATACTTTCTGTCAGGCGAAGTCCAAGTCCAGAGGTTTTTTACCTTTTTCTTGAATATTGTATTTATTATTGTAAATTTGTTAGTTAATGCGTATTGTAATAGCCTACCACCTCTATTGTTCCTTTTCCCATAGCAATATGGTCCCATAATTGAATTTTCTGGAGATTTTCTTTGTCCTATTTTTGCGTTGAAGTCGCCCATTAAAATAAGTTTTCCCCTTGCTAGGTTTTGGGCCTCATCGATCTGATTATAAAAAACTTCTACTTCTTCTTCCGGTGCTTCAGAAGTGGGAGCATAGACTTGGATTATTGAAATTGTGACTTTTTCAAATTTCATGTTCAGGAGGCAAACTCTATCTGATATGCCAATGTAATTTTCAATATTGTTTTTATATTGCTTTTTAATTAAGAATCCCACGCCGTGCCGTCCTTGGAGCTCACCCGTGTAGCAGAAAATATGATTTCCTTCCTCGATAATTTCATTACCTTTCCTTCTGATTTCCGATAATCCTATAATATCACATTTTATATTAGACAGTGAATATTTCAGTAGTATCATTCGTTGCGGTGAAAGTAGTGATTTAACATTGTAGGTACAAATGTAAATATTGTGACGAGTTGGAGGGTTGCAGTCGTTCTCTCCCGCGGTGACTGGCCGTGTTGGGAGAGGGGGAGGAGGGGGCGGTGTTAGTTGCTATTTCGGTGTCGTTGTTGTAGCGCTCGGTTGTTGAGGTTGCGCAGTTGTTTTTCGGGATGGCAATTGCAAAGTCTGCTGTCTTAGAACGTAGTTATCCATGTAGTTTGTTTTTTTGATCTTCATGGGTTTTTCTTTTCCATTTTCGGACTCGGACTTTGCTGTTTTTGGTGACTCTGACAAAACTCTTTTCTTTTTCTCGTAGCTATTCTTACGATTTCGATCCTTTAGAATTACTATTCTATCATACTTGATAATCGCCAGTCTGCCTTGTTCTCTTTCTTTATTAACTTGTACTTGGAGTTCTTTGCGCTTGTTTAGAATTTCAGGTGGAAAGTATTCTTTAATATAGTATGATGTTGATTCTAGCTTCTTTTTATTTTTTTGGATTTTTATTTTCAGCCCCATTGTAGTTAATGTTATTATTATTGGTCTCACTTTTTCTCCCTTTTTGCCAAGTCTTCTTGCACTTTCAATGTTGCTGCTGTCGCATCTGATGTTAAGATTGTTGTTTATGATGGCAAGAATCTTTTCCTCTAAATCCCAATAACTTTTTTCATTTTCAGTGACTCCAAATATAACTAATTTTCTCTGGCACAAATTTTTCTCAAGGTTACTTATTTTTATTGTCTGAGTTTCCAATTTTTGTTCCAAAAGTGAATATTTAGTTTCTAAGTTTACAAATTTTTCATTAATATTTTTGTTGATTGTATCTTTGATGTCCTCCTGCATGTTGTGCATGTCGGCTTTCTGCTGTTTCATTTCCTGTTGCATTTCTATTAACATATTTTTTATTTCTTCCATTTTGTTCGGTTATTAATTGTAGTATCAAATTTGTGATGGATATTATTAATATTTTTAATTCCACTGCCCTCTTGTGGTGAGTAGTGGTATCACTATATGTACGTTCGATATGACAGCTACGTGTGATTAGATGTCTTAGTTAGAAGTTCCGCCACTCCACGCCAGATGTCACTAGGAGTATCGGTGTTATGTGGGGTGACGTGATGATAAGCAATTTGTTCAACGTATAACCTCAAATATCTTATTATTTATTTCACTCGTATTTTTAGTCTTGTTTTCACTTTAATATGTTATTGGTTGTACATAAATAATGCCTTTTGTATTCCTTGACAATAATCACTTTTGAAAAAGTCAGTAGTCCGTTACGATATCACAAAGCATATTTACACGGTTTTCACAAATCTTTCACTTTAATTTTTTAAAACTTCATATTATCCGTAAAATTTGTGACACTCTTTAATGTTTCACGTGTGATTCGGTTAGTTTTTGCTAGTAGGAATAGTTATTTTTCACTAGTAATCGCGGAACCGTTGTTAACACTGGCAATGTGGCGCCCTCCCATTAATATAAAAATTAAATAATATTAAATAATTCTATTAACATTACTAAAATATTAGTAAATTTCCAACTGAATTAAAAGAGCCAGATAGTGAACAAAGTTTAATTTCACCATGGGATACCCTCGCTCAAACCAGCGCAGTGGTGAAATGTAAACGAAAACGTTCATTAGCTCATAAACATTAGATGAAAAATAAATAAATTTGCATATAACGTTCGAAATTGATGCGGACACTGACAAAACTAAACTGGGTGCAATTAGTTCGGTCTAATTACGTACTGAGCGCAGGCTGCGGAGCTGCCGCCGGTCGCGTCAACAACCGCGCTGTGTTGAACTCGCGTCCCCTCACCTCCGGCAAACAAATGCCACCTTTGTACGCCCGGCGCTAGATTAAACAATGCCGAGTGAATCTCGCTGCCCGTTTGTCTATCGACACCGCCTTGTTTACCTTAATAAGTTCGAAGTCTGTGAAGTGATCTCGATATAATTCGCTCTTAATATGTTAGTGTTTGTTGTTCGAAAATATAACTTTGGGGCCTTTTTAGTTTTATAAAAGAAGGAATACTAAATATATTGACTGATGAGAATATAAAAAAGATTTAGGTATAATTATTTTAAGTTAAAAAAATAAATAAAACGAAAGAGCGATAATTATAGAAAAATTGTGAGGTGGTGGCGAGAGATAGTGCATATAATGCAATAATTAGATTCACTTTTTATATATTCTATAGATTTTTAGTTACGTTTAACTTTTCTTATTAACTTATTGTAAACAGTGTACCACTGTATTAACGACGTAAGTTGGAATAAATCGTTAAAAATATTTAACAAATCTCTAGAAACAATATGTACATCAGACCACATCTTAACAAGATTGTCAGAAATAACATATCAAGTCATGGACCAACTTAATGCCCTTAATGACTGAGTCGTCATGCATTATCCGGTCATAGATGTGCCATCGTCATTATCTTGACGTCATTACCGCCGAAGCGTTTCCATCGTGGGAACCTTTCTTTGTGACCGCTCCCCCCGTTCCGCAAACTCACCCTCCAACGACCCAGCGCCTCGCACTGATTGATAACCGCCTCGTCACACCCTCGAAGCCGAGTCAATATCTATTGGAATTTAATACTGCGTGACTGCGAGGAAAATCGCCGCAGGGGCTTTGTAAGAAGCGAAAATTGTCACTCATGCCCGAGCATATTGTAAAATAGGCCCATCGAGTAACCGAGAATGGTGTCGCTCAGGAATTCTTTGGATTTTTTTTTTTGGAATTTGTTCGCGTCGGTGGTACGCGGACGTAAAAATCTTTTCCGATGTTCTGTTCGTGTATTTTACACATTGTTTTCTTTTTATGACTGATATTTTACATTTCATATTAAATCTTAATATTACCAATAAGTAATTATCTTTATAATTATAATATTTGATTTGATTGAATGTTTTAAATAAAACTACATGATGTCCAATTTCTTGGTATCTCTAGCAGCTTAATAATTAAAATGACAAATTGATCTGTCTGTCTATTACATAAAGGTTTGGCAAAAATATAGGAAAAATATCATGTAATCCTCTGTCAGATTTATCGGTCTAAACGAGGACCGGCCAACAAAATAAAATATTAACTATTATTTTTCGTGAAACTAAATACGACATCAGGATGACAGGCATTAATCAAATTAGCGTCTGCAGTCGAAACAACGTTAGTTATGTTTTACTTCGGAATGGACGTGTATTGTGTTACCGTAGTGGTATGAAGCCAAGTCTGATATACGTATGTACATATATTGTAAGTTGAAGTGTGTTATCCCCCTTGTAAGCTAACGAGATTTAAAATTATTTTGTAAGCAAATTGCTTTTTAAAGACTTTTGATGGAAAATAATTTCAAAGCGATTACAACCAGACGAGAACAGGTGCACAACACCACTACCAGGTGGTTAGTTATATAACTCGAACATCTTGACGAAGAGACCTTCAACGATCATTTTAGTTTCTAACATCAAAACATACGTATTAAAACAATGTGAGCAATTTAATGAATTTAGATTTTCACGTATTTACGAATGAGAGTTCTTCGTAAATGCAAATATTTACTATCCAGCTCTCACATACTCGGACGACAGTTCTGGTGTAGTGGTGCGAGTAGTTGCCTCAACGGTGCGCGTCGCGGCAGTCGCGGGTACGATTCCCGCTCAGGAAAGATATTTGTGTTTGTACAAATATTTGTTTTCGGTCTGGATATATGTCCTTGTTGGTCCCGGTTGTTATCATAGACCCCTGATGACGATCGTTACATACCCATTATAAGGAAATTATCCGCCAACCCGCAGCGGAGCAGCGTAGAGGATTAAGCTCTAACCTTTCTTCTACACGGAGAAGAGGCCTTCGCTCAGCAGTGGGTGGTTTACAGGCTGATGCAGTACAGTATTCCATACTCGTAAATTTATAATATTTTTTTCACAAATGTTCAACGGGATTTATAAAGACAGGTGTTAAACGGCGGTGCCATGAATAATATATGCCTTCACTCCCCACCTCTCGTCCGTTTCGATTCAGTTTCGTCATTCGTTCAGTAGCAAACATTCCATGTTCGTGGAAAGCGCTAGCGATTCATAAAATCAATTACGAAGCTATAATAACTATTTCATTCGAAGTATAAATGTACTTTCATGGAACATGGAATGTTCTCGCTATTCTCATTTTGCTTTTATGACGACACTAAAAATGATTAATTTGTTATTGAATAAAGTTTTGAAATGTTCTATCCGAATACGTACGAGTATGTTACGATTTACGTTTGCTTAGACTTTATTTTCTCTGTGTATTAATTCATTACTACCTAAATGACGTAATAAAGATAGCTTATGTTCCAATAAAATTAAAAATTATTTCAGGCGGGAAAAATTATAAATCTTTAGTACAAGTTCTGTGACTCTCAGTTTTCATTTAGGGTGAAGTTGTTGCCTCAAAACGCAACATTGTATTAAAATCAACTAGTTATGAAACTCAGGTCATTAACACGAATTTTTAATTTGCTTAACTATGAATCATTATGGACCAAATCTACGAAGGCTAGTACACTGTCTATTTTGATATTTTCAGATATTTGTTGGAACTTCGAAAAGCGGATAATAAATATTTTCTCAGTATAATTCTACATATCTACAAAAATATAAGTAAAAATCTTGTAAACTGCTTTATAAATGGGCAATGAGGCAATAGTATTAATTTATAACGCAGATGATGTAATTGCTAAGCACTTCATATATAGTGTTCTGTAAAATTGTCGAGTATTTGTGACAACTATGCAACATATTATTATATCATAGACAAAGTATAGTAATATATACAGTATTGTAACTCGGCCGTATCTTTTAAATAAATGCCTACAGTGCTACGTGGTGCTACAGCGTGCTACAGCCGCGCGCTACGTAAACTGCGAAAAAAAAACTGTCACTGCGGCACAGTCGCGACTATGCGTCCCGAACGTATCCCGAGATCGAGGCGCGTAGACATAGCTCGCGCTTCGTCCGTTTTTATGAAATTGGAGTACTGTATATATTACTATACTGTGTCATAGATTAGAGTATAATCTATATATTAATACGTGAAGTAAAAACTTCCTCCCCCTTTTTACGAAAATTACGCGGACGGAGAAGTATGAAATTTGGCACAGTTAAAGTTTATATGGAGAAGAAGTACAGAATGCTAATATTTTTATAATAATTCTAAAAAAATACATTAAATTAATCAAAAATCACAATACACACACTACGACACACACATATGTACAATGTACATATATATACAAATTTTGACAGACATTTGACAAGTCTGTTGTCAACACGGTCTTAAAATATAGGTCTTGCAACGAATTTTTTATCGAAATTTTTATGATTGCTGGATATGCTCACCATTTTATGCGCAATCATATTTTTATGATGTTGACAATGGTGTTAATTATAGATTAGGTCGAATTTAGACCACTGGGCGACCACTAGTTTATTTAAAAGTGGTAAAATTTTAGGGTATAAAGCGAAATACCACCTAATGTACCGTCTATTTTACTGAATGGTGGTACTAAAAAGGGTCAAAGAGTTTAAGCGTTTTGGCAACTACATAATAGTACGCAACGATGGCAATCATAAGCAATATGTTGGAGAGGAGTGACCAGTATTTGAATTAACTATAAATCATGCTTGTTGAATGCATGCAAGTTGAATACAACAATAGTTTGAGGATATTACTTCAACTGCCTCAGTCCTGAAGCGCTTTCGTATGTTTGTTCTACTACAATTCATACTACAAGAGAACAGCTGGTTGTATGAACAATAATTTATTGTCATATACCATATTGACGAACGTTCTGGTGTAGTGGTGCGAGTAGTCGCCTCAACACCGAACGGTTGCGGGTTCGATTCCCGCTCGGGACAGATATTTGTATTTGTACAAATATTTGTATTTGGTCTGGGTGTATGTCTTTGTGGGTCTCCCACCGTGACTCAAAGAGTACGTAAAGACGTCGGTCCCGGTTGCTATCATAGACACCTGATAAAGATAGTTTTTCATGGTAGGAAAATTATTTCCCAACCCGCAGTGGCGCAGCGTGGTAGATTGAGCTCCAACCATTCTTCTATATAGAGAAGAGTCCTTAGCTCAGCATTGGCTAGTTTAGAGGCTGATACATACCATATTATTAACCAAAGTATTTTTAAAAGATTCGTTAGAAAACCAGCAGCTATGCGACTTTCCTTTTATAGAAACTGTTATTCTCCATTTCACTCCATAAGGGTGCATTTTTTAAACACCAGTTTATATTTATATCATATTATTATAAGTTTATATATTAAAGTACCTATTTTTTTTACATAATTCGAATGAGAATCATGCACCGAGTATTCTCCTTAAATATTGATAGTAACTCACCACTAACTCTGATGATGATAAATATATATATATATATATATATATATATATATATATATATATATATATATATATATATATATGTTTATATAAGCATTATGTGCGGAGATGTCTGTAATGTCGCTCACTTCTTACGCATTTCGAAAGGCTGATCAAGAAAAGATAGTGAGAAAGAAAATTCGATGGAGTTTTGAACACCTTAAACTTGTTATTATCGAGGTAACTTTATTATCTTATGAAACCGAATTTCGTTGACAATGTTAATTTTTTTTTTCACACTCAACGGCCCCCAGTAGTATGTGAATCCTGTATCGGGGGTCCAGAAACATACAGACGCCCAGACCACGACAAACATCTGTATGGCCTATACAAATATTTGTCATGTGCGGGAATCGAACCTGCGACCGCTAGCCCATCAGCCAGTTGCTGTGACCACTGCGACAACGCGTCGTCAAAATTACTAATTTGATACACATTACTCATTTGATAGCGAATTAGGGCAACAAAACAAGTTTCGATTTAATAATTAGTTAATTTGTCGATTTATTAATCGTGACAGTGACCGGACAAACCTTAGCAACCAGCCGTCAATCTTAATTACTAGTTAGATAAATTTATTTTGCGGAGAATTTTTAATATCTGCCAAAACTCGAGGGGACACTTAAAATTCGAAGTGATTGATCTCCTCGACGCCGGAGATGTATCAATTAGATATTGTCGACGTTTCGACGCACTCGTCTGATTGTTCGCGGATAATTAATGATGGCGAACAATGCTCGCGCGACATAACTAATCGTTCAGTCGCCGGCACCGCCACATTCCTCCATTGAGCGTTTTACGTCTCTTTATTCGTGATATCGATTCGGTGAATGGAGTCTTCGGGAACTCGATGCTCGTCTCGCGTTAATGAATCGACTGATCTAAAATTATATTATAAAGTTTAAACTTTGCTAGTTTCATTAACAAAGGTTAATATTTTTAGCGTTTTTTACGATTAATAATAATAAAATAGCTTTATTATTCCACAAAAAAGTAACTGACATTAAATTTACATTATGGGTTGCCAATTTATTAGTTAGTAAAATTAAATCATTTTATAACTTATTATTGTATAATAATGCATGTTTAATTTGTGGACTCCCTCAGGGTTAAAACCTCTTTCAAAGTATAAATTTTAAGTATAAAATATAGGATATAACATAAAATCATATAAACGTAAAAACTCGTACTAAGAACAAATATTACAAACTTTTTTTTTTAAATTCATATTTATGACTAGCGGCCCGCCCCGGCTTCGCACAGGTATTTAACTAAAATTTTAAAAATTATAAATTTATATTTTTTATCACCTACATGCGCCACCTATCGTATAATGGTAGAATATCGTTTTTATATTTAGTGACATTTAACATAATAGTACTCTTACAAACACTAAGAAAGTTTATTTAAAAAAAATACACACGGAGCTACAATCGATATTTATTAACAAAGGAATTACTAACTAATTAATTAATAATCAAAGTAACGCTTTTACAATTGAAACCGATATGACAATTACTAAATTACAGAGTGAATAATAACAAACGTAACGACCTAAGCGTCCGACCCGTCCAAGAGACAACCACCAACTGAGCCTGCGACTGCGTGCCCCCTCGTGGCCCGTCGCCGCAGGCGCCTTACTCGCCCCACCAATCGATCGTACGATCCGACGTCACGATGACGTGATGCTAGGCTCCGCCTTCTGGTCTGATTCCTCTAAAACGGCCTCTCCTGACGCAACGTCGTCCTCGACCGTTTCACCAGCTTCAACTTCGTCCTGACTGTCTCGCCCATCCTGACCATCGTCTTGTGAGCTCTCTAAAACACATAAGGCACAAATATAAGTCGGATAGTATTAGTTTTAGATGTGAATTTAAAATCGCGTTATCATTGCTGCCGGCGCAAGCGTGCACTCAAGCGTCCTTAAGCAACGATTTTTATGTTTCAACTAATTCACTTTTTAAATGTTTAAATAAATGAAATTTAATTATTAAACAATGTATGCGATTGATAAGATTCCGGACTCTCATCACTCGCCACTTAATAACATGAGATAAAACTGTATGTAAGATACCGTAGTATCCTCATACAGAGTATTTGGCATATTTCTATGCTGGTTTACGAATGTACGACGCTACTCACATGCGTCATAGATTCGCAAAGAAATGAAAAATATTGCAGCAGAGGCCCCACGTTTGCTTGCTGATTAATGAAAAATATAGCAGAGGCCCCACGTTTGCTTGCTAATAAATGAAAAATATTACAGCAGAGGCCCCACGTTTGCATGCTGATTAATGAAAAATGTGGCAGAGGCCCCACGTTTGCTTGCCAATTAATGAAAAATATTACAGCAGAGGCCCCACGTTTGCATGCTGATTAATGAAAAATATGGCAGAGGCCCCACGTTTGCTTGCCAATTAACGAATGTACGACACTCAGAAATGTCGTAGTTCGTATGGTAGGTATGTTTTGGCAGAGGCCCCACGTTTGCATGCCCATACTGCTACCATGGTGGTGTATATTAATCACTATCGAAGAATGCGGAGCACGTGTCCAGCGTCCACTCGTCTCCAAAATCGGCATCGAGGACTCTGAGCCGTCGTCGCTCGAGGTGAAGGCGGGTGACGCTGCAGGCTCTTCGCCACGTGTCAGCGTCCATGACGTGCTGGGTTGCTGCTTAATCGCGCCACCAGGAACGTCAACATTGGAAGGCTGGGTAACGCTAGGAGCTGTCGACTCCTCGTCCTTGTCGTCTTCACCTGCACAAAATGAAATAACCGCACAGAACAAATTCACAAAAGGCAATTATCAAAGTTGTAAAATCCTTTGTCAGCGCAAAAGGCTATCTTTTAAATTGGTATACTTGTAGGTTAAACTGACAAAATAGAACAGCCTAAACACAGCGGATATAAAACAAACAGATATGAATACCAACCACCCGGGGCAGTTCCCGTCGGGGGAGTGCACCCTCATGACTCGATAGGGGTCTCTATGAGACATAACTGTGCATGTGTGAATCGGTACCCATAAGAGCATGCTTTAACCCAAATTAAAAGAATGATCTATTTTTATATTAAACGGGGCCTAGGACGTAAAACATAAAAATAGACACTTTACTAGCGGAGCTAGCGAGCTAGAGGAGCCCTAAGGTTACTAGTTAGCGTACAGAGGCCTCGGGATGTATGACTGGCAGAGCCCTCGGGGCCAGAACAATATAGCACACGCCATAGGTTGCTGCCAGAAGGCAAGCGGACGTGGCTAATAATACAGCACACGCCATAGGTAGCTGCCAGAAGGCAAGCGCACATGGCTAACAACACAGCACACGCCATAGGTAGCTCTCGCGCCGCACACGCAGCACCCGCAGCAGCTCGTTCCGCAGGCCGCGCGCCCGCCACGCCGTAGGCGGTGCGGGTGGACCGACGTCTGGCCCGGCACAGGCAGGGCGCCCGCGCGCTCCACGAACACCACGACGCGCGACTCTAGCGCTACGTTGCACCGAAGCTAGCTGGTAGCCTTTGCACGCCCTTGAGGCGCGCCCACAGGCCCGGCCACTGCCGCGGGCCCGGCACCGACGGCGCTACAGGCACCGCAGACTCGGCTAACATCGCCGCAGGAGCACAGCCGCTTGGCCCTCCCTGCCGAGACGAAGCCGGGCGTCGCCGTCTCCCCAGCGACGCCAATCTGGACAGTGAACGGCGACGTCCACGAGCGCCACGACAGCGATAGAACAAGCCATCGTCAGAGGGCTCGCGACAAGGACCTCGGCGCGATCCGCGATGCAAATCACGTCGCGGGCCTCGGAAGCCGGGAGCTTGCCAGTCGAATGCGCCTGTTTAATCACAAAAACAAGAAAGTTAGCTTTAAACGCTTGCGAGGTTTTTCGGTCAGCGGTTTCGGTCGTATCTTGTCGACTTTGATTGACTCATAGGCGTTCGGAAGTTTGTAGAATGAATTTCCCTTAATGCCTCGTTTTTTTTTTTTTTTTGGATGCGCATTCTCTGGTTTGATGAGATTCATGTCCATGTCTAACACTGTTACAAGTTTAGTAAATTCAGAGCTTTGAAACATTCGACTACGATCTGCTACAATTAGCTTAGGAGTTTAAATAAAGAGACGACATTATAAAATTGTCGTTTTAATGAGACGACATTATAAAATTGTCGTTTTAATTCGTTAGCGTCTTGATTAGACATGGGGTACAACAGACTTTAAAAAAGCATTTATAACAATTAACACATAACCATTTGATTGGGGCAATTCTAAGAGCGAAATTGGGTATGAATTACCGAAAACAACTTGCTAAGCCCAACAATTGTCGAGTTTGCTCAACTTTCTTATGGATAGATGTTTCAATTAAAGCTTTAAATTTCTGTTCGCTCGGTCGTACCTGACCTTGACTTACAGTGACCGTGACTTATAGTGCGTCACAAATACTCTTATCTTGGTCGTCAAGAAAGAACATTTCTTTAAATTGATAGAAAGCTCAGCACAGTCTACTTCCTCATAGCAAGTCTCTATATCATTGACATTCGGATTAAAATTGGAGATATAATAAGATTGGTTAGATCTCACCGGTATATTTATGGATTGTAACGCATCGACGATAAGATTAGTGGACCTGAAGTGGTCCACCGTAGCACTCGCAAACCGGTCCGGTGAGGACGGGGCTACTGAAGCCGGTAGCCTTGCATGCCCTTGAGGCGAGCTCGTGGGCTCGGTCACCACCGCGTGCTCTGCGCCAACGACCACCACAGGCACTGCAGACTCGGCTAACATCACCGTAGGAGCACCGCCCCTCGGCCTTCTTCGTTGAGATGAAGCCGTGTGGTGTTGTTCCTCCAGTGACACTAATCTATTAAAAAAAATGTTGCATTGTTTCGATTAGAGCATTGCTAGATGGGCTACGTCGTCTGTGACGCGAATCACATTGGCTAGAATGTGAACTGCGATTACGCGAACGGCTACTGATTTTTCACTTTTTATTAGGAATTTTCTAATAGTTAATTTAAATTAGGCGTATTTCAAAACAAAGTATCAAAGAGTTACGCAAAATAGTTGCTTTGAAAATAAACCTTCTATTGACTCTTTTTTTTTTTTAAAGAAAAACTGGAACATACTCACCAAAACCGTTGTAGTACTACAAGATTTTAGCACCTCACATACAAATCGATCTCGAGGACTTAATTTTTCTTTGTTGGACAAACGTTAAGAGTGATGGGCTACAGGGACATAACTTGTTAAGTTAATGTGCATTTTACCCGTTTTTTTTTTTTTACAGTGAATGTGGAAGTTTCAGATATAAGAAAATCTGGAGAAGGCGTTTATTACTGATGATAATGAAGCAAAATCTTCACCTTGAATAGGTGTGCTCTTGTTATGTAATTTATTTATGACAAAAGAGGTGACTTTTGAAATAACATTGGGGGTATGCGTTAAAAAAAACTATTGATGTTTTGTACGAACAAAAGTAACCCCATAACTATTAAGAACATCTGTTCCGATTGTTAACGGTGTATTCGTACAAATTGCGGGTACAATGATTCAATCTACATTTTTATTTCTTTAAATTATTTAGCATGTTCCACTTCCGCGCACTAATCGTCAAAATCGTGAATATTTGGATCGAATGGCGCAATATAAAAACTATGAGTATTCACTCGTAATAACTCGGATAACACTCCAACGATCCCGTTCGATACGGTTTGCCTTTTATCCGCGACACCGTGTTGGGACCTACCCTCCGTCGTTGTTTCGTCAACGGTCCCCGAGTCCTGCTCGTTACTAATAACAGACGTAGGAACCGATGAAGGCAACAACGGCAGTTGTTATGGTCGGTCGTTTATTGGACGGGATGGACAATGACTACACGATTCAACACGCGATTCGACCTTCAATAACATCTAATAGTAAAAGTATTCGGTTCAACGCACTACCACAAAGCACTATGAGAACGATCCCGGCTGTGACGGGAAACGTGTCTTCGTCTAGAACTATCATGATAACGATCGGGATAACTCGAACGTCCTCGATGTCAACGTGTTATCGGAGGCGTATCATTACTACTCGACATGCTACGCCTGTCACTAGATCTAGATTTAGACCTGACGCGTTCTCTAACGTATTCACGATCTCTAACACGAGACGAACGATGAGACATTATCACGCAAAAATGTTGGTAGGTCACAAAACAACAAAAATGTTAATAGAAATTAAATTATTCCAACAGAATTTTAAAAAGCAAAACTACGTTATCAAGTCGGATGAAACCAGCGGCAGGATCACGTATTTTTGTGATCCCACTTCTGATCTTACAAACACTAAGAAAGTTTATTTAAAAAAAAATACACACGGAGCTACAATCGATATTTATTAACAAAGGAATTACTAACTAATTAATTAATAATCAAAGTAACGCTTTTACAATTGAAACCGATATGACAATTACTAAATTACAGAGTGAATAATAACAAACGTAACGACCTAAGCGTCCGACCCGTCCAAGAGACAACCACCAACTGAGCCTGCGACTGCGTGCCCCCTCGTGGCCCGTCGCCGCAGGCGCCTTACTCGCCCCACCAATCGATCGTACGATCCGACGTCACGATGACGTGATGCTAGGCTCCGCCTTCTGGTCTGATTCCTCTAAAAGTACCTATATTAGTTGAAAATGATGTTTATCTAAAATATTGAAACGATTTCTATTCCTATCCGACATATTTAGTAAACTTTTAAGTTTGACAAAATAATAACTCAAAAATAAGTTTTGTGAGTTTTTAAGATTCGTTAGACCAGATGGCGTCTATGTCGTGTAGGCGTATTTCTATTTTCTTAAATATTTATTTTTAAATTTAATTACAATGAAACAAAAACTAAATTATACTGTGAGTTATGTATTATTTTTATGTATTAAAGTTATTTACATTGGTTTTGTACTTTTTACGTGATACGTGCACAACCAAAAAATGATAAGAGATGGCGCTGATTGAAATTAAATCGCGCTATTAAAATTTATTCTTGATGATATATATTGTATTAATGAAACGGACTTTTTAACAGATTTATTATTAGTATAGATATACATATAAGTTTTACACGTTCTAGTAATTTAAAAGATTTAATATTAACATGGAAGAGAAGTTGTGTTGATTATTATCGTTGCTTAAAACAATTAACGACTTAAGAATTTTTATATACTGTTCTGTGACCGAGTTGTTGATTATTACATTTTGGTATCGTTAAAGATGTTTTTAATTATTATTAGTTATGAGTCGATCGACTAAATCGACTGAGATCAAAGGGACGGTACTGTAATGTTTCGGGACCGTAATCTTTGGCACCGAGCACGGTTAAAGTAATATAAAGTTTTATATAAAAAGTAATATAAGTAGTTGTCTAACAATATGGCATGTTAAATTAGGACTGAATCAAGGAATTTATATCGTAACTGGAACGCATATTCAAATATGCACCTTGATAAAATTGACATAAAGTTGACATTTGTTCCTAACATGTAAAGTGAAAAAAAAATCGTTCGGAGAATTTCGTTGACTACTGGTATTTTGTCTCTTTCTTACGAGTTGGCTTGAATCCATGGTAGAAAGAGATGCAATCCCTCTCTTAGAAACATTTTTTGAGTGCACGTACGCACTCCAGTTTGTATATAAATTCCTTGTACTGAATCAATTTATGACGTATAATCGCATCAGACAATTGAATACGATGTTGGCTAAAATCAAGATCGGAATGTAGATCTCATAAGATGTACGTGTGGGCCGAGCTATATGGATCGTTGGTATTGAGGAGAGACTCCGTAACTTGGTCCTCGACTCTCGAGCTCTCGAACTTAGCCGCATAGAGCGCTGCAGTGATACGCTTCCGAAGTGCATCGGTATGTTACATTGGAATTTTCAACTTTGAAATATTGATCTTACTTACAACTGCTGATTCTTAATTTATAAGTTGGAGTATTGTATGTATTGGAAGAACTCGTTAAGCGATCGTGTAAGTATAGATTCTATCCTGTAAATATATGATGTCAGCCCATTCTCATACATTATTTTTGTAAACAATAATGTAATAACATTTGCAATAACGAGGGTAGAGCGATAATGACCGTGACGACTAATAGTTGACACATCGCTCCACAGCAGTCTCAGATCATGTAACTCCGAAATATCGATAAAAATCATCAAAAAAGTATATGGTGGTATGTACTTGTTTTTATTCTAAAAAAATTAACTAATAATCACAGTCATGTCGTAAAAGGAAAAAAAAACGAAATATCCTATTACGGACTCGTTATATTATAGAATGAAATTTCACACTACTTTTATGTCTAATAATCCAACGTGCGTGGGTGACTCAATACTTGACACTAATGTAAAAAACAATTTTATTTATTGGGTGATATCAGTGAGTGGGCGGCGACTTATATACCCAGCCCTAATCCCACGCTGTAACACGCTGTCTATGAATAACAAATCTGAGTGGTTAAAACACTGCTATGGCGTTCTTTTAAGTTTTACAAACTTAGCGTAACTTTATATATGGAGGAAGAGGGTTTTTGGGAACTGGGAAGAAGTTTTTGGCGAACATAATGTACTTAGTTGCTTAGAGTGAAAACAGTAAACATTTTACGTGAATTTAGCTCATCGTCAGAGAATAATATGTAAAATAACATTAATTGTTAACTCGCCAAGGCAGCTGAGACTTTTAAGAATTGTAGTAGGTAATCATTATTTACAATAATTACAAATTTAATAATTTAAGCAATCAGATTTAAATCTCATATTCTCTATTTCATGTATATTTACATAGAGAGACCGCAGGCTTAACTAGTATATTAAAAATTCTTTAACGTATTCCGATCGCTCGTAATCTCAACTACATTACAACGCTCGTCCCCATTCGCCCTTGCGATAAATATTGTTTAGTTTTTCTTTCTTCAAAAGATTTTTTTTATTTTTAAAACATCATTTTCTTATTCGGCTTTATAAATGACGACGAGTCAAAGTAGCTATTTGATTGATGTGTTTCTATTGCGTTGTTGTGGCTATTTTAATTTTTTTAATGAAAAATCCTTTGAAAAGAGTTTTTGTTTCACAATTAAGAAGGTAGGACGAAGCAAAATTAGCTTACAGTTACAGAAAATGATAAATCGAATTACAAATCCCGCGGAGGTGAAGTTGCGGAAAAATAGCATCAATATACGTCGAGCAGCCGCCACTTGTACCATTCAGAATTTTTCAGTACTCGACCAAATTACGTGGATAATGTCACGAGTACGAGAACCCTCTCGGTTCGGAAAATAATTCCGAGCAAAAATCACATTACGTTGCGAAGTGAAATAAAATACATTTTAAAATTTTAAGCATTTATGATTTCTAAATCACATCATTTATCACCAGTTAGGACATTTTTTACTACGCAAGCACTTTATATATAATTGCAATTATATTTAGTACTATTTTAATTATTTAAATTCGACTCATTACTTAAATTTTACTGAATGACAAGTATAGGGTTTGAATTATCACATATAAATACTCTCTTTGCTTGACGGTTCGGCACATTTAAAAAGCACTTTATCTATACTAATAATAAATCTGTTAAAACCTCCGTTTCATTAATACACTATATATCATCAAGAATAAATTTTAATAGCGCGATTTAATTTCAATCAGCGTCATCTCTTATCTTTTTTTGTGTGTGCACGTATCACGTAAAAAGTACCACTGTAATGTAAATGTAATAATAATAACCAATGTAAATAACTTTAATACATAAAAATTATAAATAACTCACAGTATAATTTAGTTTTTGTTTCATTGTAATTAAATTTAAAAATAAATATTTAAGAAAATAGAAATACGCCTACGCGACATAGACGCCATCTGGTCTAACGAATCTTAAAAACTCACAAAACTTATTTTTGAGTTATTATTTTGTTAAACTTAAAAGTTTACTAAATATGTCGGATAGGAATAGAAATCGTTTTAATATTTTAGATAAACATCATTTTCAATTAATATAGGTAATATTATGTTAAATGTCACTAAATATAAAAACGATATTCTACCATTATACGATAGATGGCGCATGTATGTGATAAAAAATATAAATTTATAATTTTTAAAATTTTAGTTAAATACCCGTGCGAAGCCGGGGCGGGCCGCTAGTACATAATATATCATTCAAAAATTTAGCAGTGGCGAGGAAAAACGAAAAATAACTGACTGGTTAAACTCCATGACGTACAACACGGTCGAACATCTTTTTGACCATCCTTTAGACAGGAGTAGCAACTGTTTTTCTTGTTTAATATACTACGTGTACTGACATAGAAAATAATATAAAAGAAACAGGCTGATTTTAAAGAAACACAAAAATACGCGTCCGTAACAGGCACCCTGGCACGATGATAACGACCTACACGTGACGATTACATTGGGTTCACACTCGTGTTACAGGAAATAGGTTTATAACTCGCTCGATTTGTGTAATAGATCTCAAACGAATCTTTATATTCAGCTAGCTTCTGCCCGCGGTTTCAACCGCGTACATGTCGGGTCGATTATCGCGACCAAAAACAAAGTACCTATCCTATGCTACTTCTAGTAACTCCAAGAATATGTGTACAAAGTTTCATGATGATCGGTTAAGAAGTTTTCGCGTGAAAGCGTAACAAACAAACTTACTTTCGAATTTAATGATTCTTCGGTAAAATAAATTGTGTTAATAACTAAGATTGACATATATCTCATATAATATTTCTTATTTACATGTAACAAGAAATTATTAACAATTGTCAATCGATAAACTTGTAACTTAATATAAAATTATTTAATTTCCCACAATTTGTAAGTTTATTTTTTACTCAATTAATTGATGTGCTATATAATAGTGTAAGTTTTTAGCTGTCACATATTTATATGTATTAGATAAACACTTTTTAAATACATATATCTATAAAATATGTGACGTTGATGTACTTTAACATAAAAATTAAATAAGTTACAATAACGTAGATTAAAGTTCTATATAAAATATGGAGGATTGAAAAGAATTATAAAAAAAGTACAATATTACAATTTCAATGAAATGTTACAATATTTTCTCCGTCTCCGTGAAGTCAAGAATACACTGTGCACAGTCTACTTCGTTAGTTCGTCGTTCAATTTGACATTCGTTTTTAAAACGTCGCGCTGAACAATGCGCCGACGACCGTTCTAGTGTAGTGGTGTGAGTAGTCGCCTAAACACCGACGGTCGAGGCTTATATTCCCGCTCGGGACAGATATTTGTATTTGTATAAATATTTTGCGTGCTTAATATAATAATAAACCGAAATAATAAACCGAAATAAGTCAAAATTTGTTGATTTCTACTTTTTCTAATAACATTAACTAACTCAGCTCAAAGAATAGGTACAATCTGGCCGC
The DNA here is from genome assembly GCA_036937285.1 of Euphydryas editha. Classification (NCBI taxonomy): domain Eukaryota; kingdom Metazoa; phylum Arthropoda; class Insecta; order Lepidoptera; family Nymphalidae; genus Euphydryas; species Euphydryas editha. The sequence goes on from JAUPFZ010000019.1 coordinate 18,928,321, forward strand.
CACTCGAAACAGAGCAAAATGACCGATTTAATAGATCACAAAGACGACAGAATGCCTCCAACAAGGTAGAGATTCAAAACTTTGACAGCGATTTCCCACAAAAGTGTTTTTTTGACTTATTTCGGTTTATTATTAAGCGAGCGATTTGTTTCCGGTTTCGGTGGTCGGTCCCTGTGGGTCCCTCCACCATTCCTCGGAGAGCACGTAAAACCAGCTGTTCCGGTTGTTATCATAAACATCTGATGATACTCATGGTAGGGAAATTATCTGCCAACTCACAGTGGAGCAGCGTGATTGATTAAGCTCCAACACTTCTATATGAAGAAGAGGCCTTTTCCCAGCAGTGGGACGTTCACAGGCTGATTCAGTTTAGTTCATTTTAGAACAACGCCCAGTGCGCGGCATCGCGTCGTGCGTCCTACGGACGTTTTTACTCGTAATATTCGGTTCCTTGTATGTATTCTACGGCGGGTCTTACGTCGCATTAGCGTTATGAGAAAGTTGAAACTGTAATACACGGAGTATTTCCTTTTACTTATTTACAGTTACCTCCATATTTCGAATGAATGTCTCGGAGCAGGCGTCTCGTAATAACATTTATTTTTAAAAATAACTCTTTGAAATACATATTTTATATTTATTTAAATGTTTAATAAATTATTATTTTTCTTATGTAACTGTTTTCCTAATATTAAAATCAAGATTTTTATATATTCGTGAAGTATTAATTAGTCGTTGCTATTTAAATAGGGAATAATTTTACATAATTAAATGTATATTTATAATGAATAATATTTAATTAGGACTTTGATCTTGATATATCTAATTAATTTAGATTTTTAACAGCTAAACGACTACTTAATGTTCCAGTATTTTTTAAGTGAGCGGGATCGATTTGGTGACCGTTAGCGCAAAGGCAGTTACTATAATAATTTCACCAATTCGTCTTAATTTTTTTTAAGATTTTCAATGAATTTCATAAATACCGGTGGGAGAGATGCGCTGTGCCGCGCTCCCGGCTGCATGGGTACCACCATCTTGCTTGCTTGCTTGTTTCTTCCGTAAAACAGCTTTGCTGTGTTTCGGAAAGAAGGTCAAGACAGACAGTGTAATTACTGGCACCGAGACTTAACATCATATGTCGCAGGATAGGCAACACATAAATGAGTTGGCATAAACTAGTTTACCTGGAACTAACCCATAGTTCCAGGTAAACTAGTTTATGTTCATGGGCGACGTCGACCACTTACCATCAGGTGGCACGTCTGCCAGTTTGCCTATCCAACTAACATTAAAAAAAAATACCGACCGTTGCTACAAGTTAAATAAATAAACACTTGTAACAGAACATACTTGGAGTCAGTCTAGTTTAGCGATTTATTTGTATCAAAACTCAATTTTCTATTGTATTTTATGTAGTGACTTACATTACACAGACTAATGTACTTCGTATAATCTCTCAGCTCCTTGTTATGGATACTTACATATGAGTATTACTTATATTTATTTTAAACTAGCTGTGCCCCGCGTAACAGTAAACAATTACTCCAAGAGCAGATACCACGAGAACCCACCTCGTTGGTCGAGTGGTCGTAAGCATTACTGCCGAGCAAGGGGTCTCAGGTTTGATTCCTGAGTCGTTCAACGTATTATTGAGTATTTTTATTTACCAAAAATTCTCATTAAAAGAGTGATGTTATATTTACTTTAAAAGTGGAACTATAGTTAAAAAATGTCTCGAGAAGAGAAATAATAAAAGACACAACGGAAGCTCTCAAAAATATTATTTTTCCCGTTTTTGTAACATTTCTTATTATTGCTCAGTCCCTATTTTTCGTAGCGTGATGTTATATAGCCTATAGCCTTCCTCGGTAAATGGGCTATCCAACACAAACAGATTTTTTTAATTCGAACCAGTAGTTCCTGAGATTAGCGCGTTCAAACAAATAAACAAACAAACAAACAAACGTTTCAGCTTTATCATATTAGTATAGATTTGTGTTAAACGATCCGTATAGATTTATGATAATTATAATGCAAAGCGTTTAAGGCAGACCCAAAGACTCATAGTTTTTCAACTTCGAAATACAGTCTTGACTTTTTAGTAAGATAACTGAATTAGAAAGAATTTACTCGCAGCTAACCTTTCTATACCAGTATACTTTTACGACAGAACAGCTAACGCCGACGTCTAATGACAATCAGACTGTCGATTTCAAAGGGCTGAAAAAATATTCTCGAACATTCTCGATTGTATTCATCGTTTCATCTATAATATAAAAATAAGTCGGGTTTTCCTTCCTGACGCTATAATTCCAAAACGCACGAACCGATTTCCACGGTTTTGCATTCGTTGGAAAGGTCTCGGGCTCCGTGAGGTTTATAGCAAACTAAATTTAGGAAAAATTTCAACAGAAAAGCAGGAAAACAGGTAAAATCATTTTTCACATACAGCGCCATCTCTGATATATAGCATGTACTACTTCACCTTTTAATCCCCAAACGAAATGTTACAAAAAACGAAGCCATCTGGTGGCGAAACATATGTAAACATATGTAAACGTTAAAGTTATAAGATCTATATATTATATTTATAGATATTTTGAAATTGTCAGTAAATCGAAATGTACCATGTATCAACAGGAACAATAGAATTATAATATAGAGCAGGGATGGCGAATTTTTATACATCAACGTGCCATTTTTTAAAAACAGATATTTTTTGACATCATAGGCGTGCCATCAAATAATTTTAACTCGATAAGTATTATATAATATCCTGTGTCGGAAGTGTACACGAAAATAAAATAAAAAAACAAATAACGGTCACCCCACGGGGGTCGGTACGGACCGATGTTTATACCTCCAGGCTATGCGTATTCCTTAAAAAAAAGGTCATCGCGACCCCCGTACCGATGTTTACACCCACATACTATGCATATTGCTTAAAAAAAGGTCGTCGCTTCTACCTTTCGATATTATCAACAATTATCGGATGAAATTACCCCTCAATTGTACACCCCCCTTTTTTTTCTTAGTGCATTATGAAAAATTTCGTGATCGGTGACCTGTCGCGTGGCAATGGTTTACGATCCCTGATATAGAGGATCGTCTTCAAAGAGACGCTGCGGAAGAGCGCGTTATTTCCCGCGCGCGTGCGGCTGACACCCGCTTCCCGCAATCAATTCCTTCTCTCGCACAATATCAGTCCTTCCTTTATACCAGATCAAAGGACATCATTAAAACGATAACATCACGCGAAAAATTAAAATTTTATACAACGACGACGTTCTAATTTTGTGTCTACGTTTTATCTGTTAAAGCTAGGTCGTAAAGGCTTAACAAGCTTTTTGGTTCGATTTCAATGTAATCATTAACTTATTATGATCGGACTGAATTTAATTACAACTTATTAAAATTCCATATATGGATAAGCAATAATTTTAATAAATTTTACACCTTTATAGGAGGATAGAATAGATGTAAAATGGCGCTGACAGACTCTAAAAGTGCTATTTATCATTTAGCTCGGTGCACCTCGAATTTTCGATGTAGCCCAGAAGCATATGATATAATGGATTCCCTTTATAAATTATATAACAGTAATAAAGTCATTAAAATTCAATGACTACCATCTGTAAAGAATAGATTATTATAATCGTACGAACACTCAAACAAAACACTTATTTTTCATAGAGAAGGTATTGCTTATTCACAATAAATAAATAAATAATAAATAAATATTAACCAACAATCACACCACTTTAACCTAACCCCGTGCTAAGTTCGTAATAACTTGTGTTACAGGTACTAGGAATGGAAATAAATTTAAGAAATTTATATAAATACAAATATACATGTCCATGACCCGGTGCAGACATCTATATTCGTCACACAAATTATCTGCACTTAGCGGGATTCGAACCCGCGACCGCTGCGTATAGTGTTCAGTTGCCTGACCACTCGACCAGCCGGCCGTCTGTACACTAATGTGTCTGTAATAATTACACTAATAAATTACATCTAAACCAATTAACGACACTAATTTCAGCACTCTTATACACAACTTATCGATAATTAATAACTACTTATTCTTACAATAGTTAACAATAACTGACAGCTAGTCACTTACAACATATCACTTTAATTTATAGGGTAACAATTCAGCCAGATGGATCACATAGATGGCGCTTATCCAATCAGGAATTAATATTAATAATTTTTGAAGGCAATGCCGCCATCTTTGCACTTTTCCGGTACTTTATTTCTATAAAACAAATAGTATAAACAAAATAGCCTTATAAAATTAAATATTTTAATTTTAGAATAAAATAGAATATTATTAGGACAATTTTAAATGCTAATAAGAGTGCAATAAGCAACGGTATATCTGGATATATCTATATGGAGCTAATTGATTTATTATTGCCAAATTACAAAATATTGACCACTTGTTCCCCTACCTTAGAAACTATATAGCTAGGTTGCCGTGGTTTGTTGGATCCACATTAGTTAGATCAGATATTGTGACCGCCCTACGTCTTCGATTTGGACACATCCCTTTAAACAAATGTTTATATGTCATACGTAAAATGAGTTTACCAAAATGTACAGAGTGCAAATTAGTAGAAGACTTGTATAACGAAATGGTAGATTTTGTACGGAACGAAGTCGAAAGTTTGCAGACACAAATGAATTTACATAAAGTGGGCAAGTGTAACAGCGTTCTGGCTCAACTTTTATCAGAGGAAGCCAGAGTTTTACCAAAATTATGGAACTAGCAGTTAAGCGTAGATAGTATAACATGTTAATGTAAGATCTATGAAAGTGGCATCGAAAATTTGACTAAACAATTCATACTTAATAAAGATTAAAAGGACCCTCAGACCCCACGAATAAGGCACAAAGTTCAACGCCTTTTTATAATAATCCTGGCGATCGAGAAGTTCCGGTATATTAGCATTCCTAGGATAAACAATTTTAAAAAGAAAAATGGCCTTGTTCTGGCTTCATAATGTATACCGATAATCCTCTGTTATATTTATGATAATTTAAACCTGAAACGATTTAATATACAGGGTGACTGGTGAATTACCATCAATATTCAAGGAGAATACCCGGCACATGATCCTCATTCGAATTATGTAAAAAAAATAGGAACTTAATTTTGGACCAAATTTTCATAAATTTCAATTCAAATAAAAGACGCGTTGTCACTTTTCCAGTCATGCCGGCGGCGCGTGCGACGCGGTGTTGTACTATGCTGCCAGTACCCGCACCCCCGCCCCGCGGCTAATCGCTTATTCGATCGACGAATCACGTTACTAGGTCACTAGGTCAGTAGGCTAGCGCCAACGTATGGTTTGGACGTCTGTTTTGTGTTTTCCCGCGCGTGCGCCTAGCGTTCGATATTCCGAGTATACCTAATCTGTCGTGTGTGAGTGTGACCCTTAATTAGGTATGGCTTATTAGTACACAAATGAAGAGTACTTGAATATGGTTCGTGTTAATGTAATGATAGCTTACCGGGTACTATCAATTTGTACCGGGAGATGTTCCCCAATCGCAGAGTACCTACTGTTAGCGTAATATTAAGCACTAATCCAAGACTACGAGTATGATTCCATTTTTAAATACGCCGGGAATACCAAGATAGGTGAACAGTTAATATTATTTTATTTTTGTTCCAAGTTTACATCATTTACCTAGTCAATAAATCTGTTGCTCATCACATCAAAATCAAATGGAATAAACATATCTTTCAACTCGTAAGTAATATTTAAATTAAATTATTTATTTTGTCTAGAAAGTTCGGTGATTAGTATGCCTCTATCGGCAAGTAGCAAAACTACTGGTCCGCAAGGACCGTAGTTCCTTGCTTTTATTTAATAAACAACAGTTGGCTGTTCAACAATTCACAAAGTATATTTTTGTTGTGTTTTTTTTTTTAATATTTTCAAAAGTAACTTTATAATTTTTCAACATATTAAAAAAATTATTCTATCAAATCTGATCTTTATCTAGCGACACCTAGTGAAAAAACCATTACACTGTCTGCTAATATTATAATCAATCAATTGTTTTGGCTACTGGTCGCTAGATGGCTTATTCTTGCTATTACTTTTTGCTTTTATTTACTACAATATTTTTTTCGAGAATAAATAAGTGGCCTAACACTGTTTGAGTTAAAAAAAATATAATACGTAACGAGCTATTCACGGTCTTACTTATAAAAATCTCGTTAATCCTCTCATAATCTACAAATCAATGATTAACTTTTGTTTACTTATAAACATTGACTAGCTGTTACTTAGTTAAGAAACGAACAAAGAACGATACATAGATGGTTGGCACAGATTATACCAAAAATAATCGATTAGATAGAGAAATTGAATGAACAAAGTTGTTAAAAATTACATTAATTAGCGACATCTATGAACATTATAGAAAACTCTAGTTCGATGTTGTAGTGAGTCAATACTAGTGACCTCTATTGACAGTTAGGAACTTTGAGATGTTTTCTTATCCTGACAGGGTCGCCATGAGATGTGCGACGTATGAGAGATAAAATAATACGACCAACGTTGATTCTCAAATGATCATCGTTTCATTTATTATGTAAAAATATAAGGTTTTTATATTCGTACACGAGTTATTAACATACATTTTACTTATTTATTGTCAGAGAAATAGAATGTTCAATGTTTATAAAATAATTAATTCCTATTTAACAGAATCATATTTAGAAATTTAATATAATTTTAAATACAAGTTTATTTTCTTGGTTTACTTGTCATTTACGTCGTACATTACAAACTTGTACTTTTATTTACAGCTAGATGGCTCTGTTTAAGAGATCGTGTCTAAAATTGATTTTATTACTTTAATTCATCTTGAATACTAGTTTTATTTACTAGAATATTTTTTTCGAGAATAAATAAGTGGCTTAGCACTGTTTTAGTTAAAAAAATATGACAAGTCCTTATTTATGAACGACATCATTGTCCACTTTATCTGTGTGTTCTTATTAAATTAAAGCGATATCTCAATTGAAATTCTTCATCCGTAATTTTTCCTACGCCTTAAGTTTCTGGGTAGGGATATATTAAAAATAAAATCCATTGCTTCCAAATCAGACTCTGAGGAGCTGCTCGTATTCATTATGCTAACACTGATTGTTTTTTACCCGACTGCGACAGAAGGAGGGTTATGTTTTTCGAATGTATGTATGTAATATGTATGTATGTATGTCCATTTCTTTGGCACGCCCTACAGCCCTAACGGCTGGACGGTTTTTGACATATGAGGTGTCGTTGGATTTGTCTAAATTGTAGTAGTGACATAGGCTATATAAATTTTCAAAATGGCGCCCGCAAATGGCAGAATGAAGGGGGGGGGGGTTGATTTTTTTCTTACTGTAGCAATATGGGTTTCAAATGAAAGCTAGTAAATTGTTTTATTCTTTTTTGTTTATAATAAGAGTATTTTACGCAGTTGGGTTTTTTGTTTGTGTGTTTTTTGCGTGTGTCTTCCCGGCTCCTGCGCGCCTAGCGATCGATCATACGCGTATACCTAATCTGTCGTGTGTTAGTGTAATCTGTCATTAGTAATTAGGTATGGCTTATCAATACACAAATGCAGAATCACCATTGCTTTCGAAACTGTTAAAAGTGACTGTGTGTGTGTGTTAGTGTAGTTATGTAGGTAAATAAGTAGTTTAATGATTGAAAATCGTTGTAAATAATTCGTTAATATCATTAAATGAAAACACGACACGCGACGTTCTGGTGTAGTGGTGCGAGTAGTTGCCTCAACTGCAACGCCACGCGCTGGTGGTCGCGGGTACGATTCCCGCTTGGGACAGATATTTGTACAAATATTTTTTTCCGGTCTGGGTGTATGTCCTTGTGGATCCCTACCGTGCCTCGGAGAGCACGTACAGCCGTCGATCACTGTTGTTATCATAGACAAGATAACGATCGTTACTTATGTTAGGGAATTAACCGCCAACCCTCTTAACACTTGGCGGTGTTTGGACGTAATTAACTACCGCGTGGAAACTAGGGTGTCCAGACGACGCGTAAATAATTAGATAACTGTTGGGCAACTTTACTTAGAAGCTTATCAATATTTATGTTATATTTTTACATAATTCGAATGAGAAACATGCACCGAGCACTCTCCTTAAACACCGATAGTATCTCGCCAGTCACCCTGTATATGTGTAACACCAAAAATTCAAAGGGGATTATTTAACAACTTCCATTTTTTTAAAAGTATACCTAATAAAATTGTACAGGAAACCCCTGTAAGCCTCATGACTTACATAACTAAGCCGTGTTGGGACTATTTATTACATATACGTTCTCCGTGTATATTTTATTAAATTAGGCAAAATGGAGGGAAAATGAAATTATTATATTTGTTAAGCAAATGTTTAAATGTTCGATAATATTCAAATTTTCCTCCCTTTAGTCTAAATCGCTGAATATCGGTAATATTATTGGAAAACTTACAGTCACAGTTCAGCACTTGTATGGACCAATATTATAATACTTAACACTTTATTGTGGTTCCGATACTGCGTCATTAAGATTGTTAGGTCAATATTATTTATATTCATAACTAGCTGTGCCCCGCGGTTTCATCCATGTTTATTTGAGGAAAAACATGTACTTAAATATTTTTAAACCATTACTTTAAGAGTGCCCGCCTCGTTGGTCGAGTGGTCGCAAGCGGTACTGCCAAGCAAAGGCTCTCAGGTTCGATTCCTGGGTCGCACAAAGTATTATTATTATTTTTTTTTTTTTTTCGAAAATTCTCAGTAAATTGCACGGAGTTTGGTGCGGTGTATGACAATAGGCTCGCCTTCTATTACATGGGACTCATAACTGGCGAAAAGTGGTTGTTACATTTAATATGCGCATCTCTGCCTACCCCTTCGGGGAATAAAATCGTGATATTAAGTTTACTTTAAAAGTGGAACTATAGTAAATAAAGTCTCGGGAAGAGGAATATTAAAGGACGCAACCGAAGCTCAGAAAAAAGAATATTTCCCCCCGTTTTTGTAACATTTCTTATTAATACTCAGCTCCTATTGGTTGTACCGTGATATTATATAGCCTATAACCTTCCTCGGTAATTGGAATATTCAACACAAAAAAAAAATTTCAATTCGAACCCGTAGTTCCAACGTAGTTCAAACAAACAAACAAACAAACTCCTCAGCTTTATAATATTATAAGTAATAAGTATTGTTAGGAGAAACAAACTTATTTATTGAAAAAAAAAGACAAAACCCAACACTAAACTTCTATTTATTAATAATTTTACAAATCGAACAATTATTAAGACTTAACAATCACTAAGAATTGCAATTTAAATTAAACAAACAATCAACCGTTAATCTAATATATATAAATCTCGTGTCACAATGTTTGTCCTCAATGGACTCCTAAACCACTTAACCGATTATAACAAAATTCGCACACCATGTGCAGTTCGATCCAACTTGAGAGATAGGATAGTTTAAATCTCAAATTATAGTCGCAATTTTAATTTATTCCTAATTATTTGTCTGTTATTATTTGACAGTCACAATTATCTGTTAACTCCAAATGATTCTAACAGATGTCGATACCTTTCGACTGGGTTGAGTAAGTAATCAATAGATGGCGCTGCTATGGTAAATCTACGAACGTGTCATATAAGCTACATTTTAACAGCATAATTACCACGTGTTGTTGAGGCTAAAGTATAAATTAAATTTATTTTTATAATTTTTAAAATTTTAGTTAAATACCCGTGCGAAGCCGGGGCGGGCCGCTAGTTTGAATATAAAAATGGTCAACGTGCTCGTCATGAAACAACGACCTATCGTTCCGAAAGCCGAGAAGCGAAAGAGGCTCTGAGCGGGTAGCGAACTATTTTTATTAACGCTGTTGCATGACGTTACGAAACGTATTAAAATAATAGAGGGTATGCTGACAGTATAGATTTGAAATGGAAACTTTAAATTAATTGAAAATATCATACGCTTTATTGGTGTGCTTTACCATATGAGAATGAGTATGATAAATACGGTGGCTGTGTAGGAGGTTGTGTAATACTTATCACAGACTCCTTAAGGCGTATCGGTATACATAGCGTCCGGATTCAGTAAAAACTATGAAATATCATGAATTCCCTGATTCATGATTTCCTTTAAGAGCTTATTTTGCACAACAGTGGCTTAGGTCAGCAGTGGGTTGTTTACAGGCTGATACCGTATAGTACAGCTTATTTTGTGTTGTATCTTTGACTAAACGAAACTGAACTAAATTAGACTGTAAGCATCCATACACATAGGAAAAGGGTTGTATCTTAATGCATCACACTACTCCAAAGCGGGTTGGAGGATAATTTTCCTACTATGAGCTCGAACGTGCTACGAAGAGACCTACAAGGACAAACAGAACCCCAGACCAGAAATAAAATATTTACACAAATACAAATATTTGCTCCGAGCAGGAATCGGACTCTTCGAGGAGTGGGGAGGGGGGAGGTACTCGCTTTCTTTGACCCGTTTCTGTTATTTTACTTTATGCCCAAGTTGGAGAACCTAAGACATAAGATACATATTTTAAGCAAGTTTCACTTAACGATAAAGGTAAACATTTCAAGCACATTAAAAAAATAACTTTCTTAATTATTCCTTCGTGCAACACAACAATGCCGAAATTAGCAATTCCAAATTGAATTTCTCCGCAAACTTTCACAAATTGTTTTCCTTGCTATGGAGATTAAGGGCTTCGTCGTCGGGTCATCTCGATGCCATAAATTACGGTTCCTGGCGTTTGAAAGGAAATATTAATATAATCAAGGAGTTTCATTCAGAGTTTTACCGTTTTGATGATACGAAACCACGAAATTTTTCTATTTTTTTTTTCTCAGTTCTTTTTATTAAGAAATACATTATTTGACTTTTACTCTACATCATTTTATACGAGTAAGTTTTTATTAAAAAGTTTATATAAGCTTATTTTGATTTAAATTTTGTATTATCGGTCATATCGGTAACACAAAGAGTTTATTGTAGACACATTTATTTATTTATATTTGGGAAACAAACAGTATAATAACACACAAATAATAAAATAAAAATTGTGTGTGTCAGCTCCGACGCACGACTGGAGTTTACTCCTTAAGTACGTTGTCTAAACATACGCAAAAAGAGTTTATCCAACTGAAAATAAGATTAATACCATATGAAAGGGTAAATTAACAAATTAATGAAAATAATATACATATATAAATATATATTTATTCATTTTATATACATTTATTATAACTAATCGGCGAAATATTTTACATTAAACTTTTCACAATAGTCAATTTCAGATGTGCACAAATATTTCATTAGGAATGTTGATAAATTATGTAATTATTATTATCTGACAATTATCATTTATTTTTTAAATATTATTTTTCAATATTAATTAGAGCAACATTACTTTCGCACCGCACCATAGGTGCGCGCGCACCGAAAAAGTAACGAGGTCATTCATCAGTAGATTTTACCTCTCATATTTTTCTTATACCGGGCGCCTTATATATGAAAATCGATTCTAAGTAAACTCCAATAAACTGCAATAACGATATAAAACATCAACCAATCTAGTTTCCACCAATAAATAATACATACACGAATCAGAAAGTGAAAAGTGAGATAACAATATTTAAGATCAGAATTTAAAATAATTAAATACAACAATAAGAACCGTTAAATTGTCTTCATGCGTAAACATTAAAACTGTAAAAAATTATGATTACATATCGCATATTATTATATACCCGTCTTATCTAAAAATAAAAATCTCGACACTTACATAAACCAAGGAATTTATACAATTGGAATGCACACGTGAACTCAAAAAAAAGTTCCTAAGAGAGGGATTACATCTCTTTCTAGCATGGATTCAAGGCAACTCGTAAGAAAGAGACAAAATAGCAGAAGTCAATGAAAAGCTCGGAACGAGTTTTTTCAGTTTACATATGTTGGAAACAAATGTCCACCTTATGTTCATTATTTCAAGGTGCATATTTGAGTATACAATTTTATTAAGTGAGCATTCCAGTTATGATTTAAATTCCTTGAGTTAAACAGAAAGAAGTGAGTTTTAGTCAATTATTGTTGTGATAGATTCGTTTTAATCTGTGGTGACAAAAATGTGGTTATAATATTAAACAAAATTCGTAATTCTTAAAATAGATTTAGTAAATATTTAGTCGAATAAATTATTCCCAACCTTAATAATTTATATTCAATGAGTAAAACTTAAAAACAAGTTAATTTTACTTTGAGCGCAATGAGCCGATGGTGACCGGAGCAGGCCGCCATATTGCGACGCTAAATCAACGTTAAGCCTATTTGCCTGTTTAGGAAACGCCCAGTCGCGGCAGATAACACTATTCAGTTATAAATTACAACAGATGATATAATTTAGCTATAAATTACTGAGCTCGTTAGTGGCGGACGAAAATGAGGCTCGTCCGAGTGTATTACGTGGAGCCGGGGGTGAATGACCGCACGAGGTGACCGGCGGTTCTAATTTAATAACCAAAATTATAATAATACTCGCTAAGTAATAACTACTGATATATCAAACATGCTATTTAATACATACTCAGAGCACTTAATAATTGATTCTTTAAGACTTAAGGCATTCGTTTGACAAAATAAAAGCAATTGTAGTGTTCGTGTTTTACTGAATGGTTCTATGAATTAAAAATATAATGTACAAGAGACTAAATCCGAAATAAGTGTTAGCTAATAATTCGCCTATGACTATTAAAAATTTCGGAATTGAAAAAAAATAACTTTACAGGAGAGCGATGCAAAGTGTGAATTGTATGCGTCTTTTTACAATTTTTTTTAAATACCGACATTTATAAATCAGTAATTAAAAAACTATGCATAAAATAATATTTTCTCTGAGCTGATATTAGACTTGGTTATTTAGTAACGTTTTATGAAATCAATAAAAAAATCGATTTTGCAGTTCCGACGATGTTAATAGTCACTAGCGACTTGATTGTCTCTCTCTTGTAGATACGATTTACCATAATATTGCTAACATGTTCTATGAATGAAAACGAACGAGGAATGTTCATATGTTTCTCAGAGCCGAATAATATAATAAACTTAAGCCTTTTCATTTGTGAATTAACATCAAGTGTTTTCTTAGTCTAGTCTCAAACCGCGCGCCGGCGGCCACGGGTTCAATTCTCGCTCGGAACAGATATTTGTATTTGTACAAATATACGTTTCCAGTCTGGGTGTATGTCCTTGTAGGTCTCCCGACCGTGCCTAGGACAGTACAGGTGTTGCGAACATTCTGATACAGTACAGTAATGAATTTATTAACGGTTTGTGCTTTGTATTAAAACTTTCGAAGTTAAAAGTCGGAACAACTTATTATGTAAAGAAAACTTTATCGTTTCGTGTTTATTTGTACTCAGCTGTACTCAGTTGTACTCGGCCTTACTTGTGTAACTCTTTCATTAACACTTCAGCTGTTTCCACTCCGAACAACTTAGGGTGTGACTCCACCAGAGAGATATGCGGAGATGTTTTTTGAACAACCAATAGAATGTCGTTCAGTGGTATCCACTGAAGCGCAGGGGAGACGAGGTGTGTGAATAAATTAAATTCTATTGGTTGTTTAAACACATCTCCGCTCTGGTGGAGTCTGGGCCTTACGGTAAATTGTGAGCGCGTATATTAGCTGAACACGTAAAAGTTTTTAAATTTTCTGCTACTTTATGTTTTCGTTAAAAATTAAAAACATAAAAGTATTTGAAATTTAATAACAATGGAACAAGGGAGTGACTTAAAATGTCGTTGAAAATCTTTAGTGTAGCATCAAAGACTATACATAAGTTTTTTACTATGAAAATATTAATGTGATTTTTAATATTGTACTCTATGTACTGTAACAGCCTGTAATCACCCACTGCTGAGTGAATGACTCTTCTCCATATAGAAGAAGTGTTGAAGCTTAATCCACCACGCTGCTCCACTGCGAGTTGATGGATAATTTCCTACCATGAGAAACGTTCGTTATCAAGTGTCTATGATAACAACGCGGACCGACGACTTTACGTGCTCTCCGAGGCGACCGACCCACAAGGACAACCACAAGGATTTTTAATATTCTTACATTAAATATATGTACGTCTTTTACCGCTATAAACTTATATAGATATATAATTCATATTTATAGAGAGCATAAACACCAGTACATCAGAGTATCAGAGCAGTCATTCTATAACTGAAATATATTATTAATTTAATTAAAAGTCTAAAAACGGATTTTATCGCGTTTATTTAAAGTTACTGTTTAACAATTTAATTTAAATTATTTCCCGACGTTTCGGACCCTTTACAGCGTCCATGATCTCGGGGGACTGAGGTGGTGGGTGTCCGAATATTATATAATTATTCGGACACCCACCACCTCAGTCCCCCGAGATCATGGACGCTGTAAAGGGTCCGAAACGTCGGGAAATAATTTAAATTAAATTGTTAAACAGTAACTTTAAATAAACGCGATAAAATCCGTTTTTAGACTTTTAATTAAATGAATAAAATTCGCGTAAATATAAGAGAACAGTATATATTATTAATATTATATTTTAGTTGAAAAGATTTTAAAATAAAGAAGCATAGCCTCTAGACCTCATTATGTGAGTCATAGCTTAAGTTTTGTGCGGATTCAGAAACTTTTCCTTTATAGTCGTACGTTTTGTCTGGCCAAAGCCAAATTATTTTCTATTTCTTTCGTATTATCTCGCTCTTGTTTTATGATAAAATATAACGGTATTTTAAAATCAAAGATCAGTCAGCATACAATCGTCGATGATAATTATGAAATAATTATATATATGTATATTTAATATAAAAATATTAATAATAAATAATGTCTTTTTTTTAATATAAAATAATCTTTAGTATATCTGGAACATGTTATTATTACTAACATGTTATATATTTGTATAAAATTAAACTGTACATCTACCTATATATATATATATATATATATATATATATATATATATATATATATATATATATATATACCAAATCCTCTGCTCTAAGGTTGCCTGGAAGAGATCGCTCCTTAGCGATAAGGCTGCCTTTTGTACTTATTTCCTATTTTATTTTAGTTTTTTGTAATATTCCTTATTCTTAATGTACAATAAAGAGTTATTATTATTATTACACCCCAATTATTAAGAGATTTTCTCTCTGTTTTAAAAACTGTTATGTCGATACTGTTCTCTTATATTTACGCAAATTTTACTCATTTGATTAAAAGTCTACACCGGATTTTATCGCGTTTATTTAAAACTTTACAGTTTAACACTATCTTAAATTATTTCCCGACGTTTCGGACCCTTTACAGCGTCCATGATCTCGGAGCACTGAGGTGGTGGGTGTCCGAATAAAATATTGTTAACTGTAAAGTTTTGAATAAAAGCGATAAAATCCGGTATAGACTTTTAATCAAATGTTATGTCGATCTTAACGATCGCGTACGGTGATGCGGCAGAATTCTTCCTGTACGAGTTCCATTCGCTCTTGGCTGATTTTAATAATTGTAATTTAGTATCCAACAGGCGTTGCGTGAAGTAATGATTTTTGTTGCATAAAAGTAATCTGCTGATTTACAATAACCTTCTTTATTACAATATTCCGTCATAATATCGAACCGCAGCAGATCACACGATTTGTTACACAATGGAGCAAAATGTAATTGCAGTTGAAAGAAATGTATTCATTTGATATATCTGAATAAATATTTATAATATCGTACAGACTCAGGGCGGGAATCGAAGCCACAGCACTGAGGGTAGATTAGCAGAGCACTGCTAACGGCACCAAGCAACGGGCCAGTCAGTTATATATGTATATAATTATTATAAAATAGCTTCTGGTGTTTTTTTTATAAATGTAATCTATTTTTTATTATGTTCTCTGATTTAATTTTTTTTATTAATAATGAGATTTTATTATTCCCTGCTCCTTTTAGCTTAAAATACAATTTGTGTTTATAATAACATCTGGTTTTTATTTAGGTTTTTTTCCTTATTTTGCTTATTATTTTCGTTGTTGTTTTTTTTTTTTTTGTTTGTTCACTTACACCGTGTTCATTAGTATAATCCGCTTTACTGTTTATATTATGATATTACTTGGTTTCTAGAACTCGATATATATTATCACTATACTTTATGATAATACGGTATATCAAGAAGCAGTTACAGCCTTAAGCCGTAACAAAAGCGACTAAGTCGTAAATGGTGCGAAAAACTGTACTCGAAACAAGATGGTAATGGGCAGCAGCGTCACCATACCCTGCAGCAACACACTGCTCTCGCCAACCCGCATGTCAAGCGTGGCGAACATTGGCACCTCCCCTGGCTCAGAGGTGAAGGGGAGGCCTACGCTTAGCAGTCGACATACAATGGCTGATGTGGTGGTGGAATTTTCCATTATATCCTCAAAAGCTTTAATATATTTACATCAATAGGATGAATAAACCACAAAAATCCATAACTAGTACTAACAAAGTTGCTTAAAATAAATAAATAAATAAACGTCTCACACTCAACGGCCCCCAGTAAAATGTGAATCCTGTGTCGGGGGTCCGGAAACACACACAATACACAAGCACAAACGCCCAGACCACGACAAACATCTGTATGGCCTATACAAATATTTGTCATGTGCGGGGATCGAACCTGCGACCGCTAGCGCATCAGCCAGTTGCTGTGACCACTGCGCCAACGCGTCGTCAAAATAAGTTTAGCTTGTATTTTAAACCCTTCTATATCAAGCACGTTCTCACTTTGATATTCGTAGAATTTCATTGAAGTGTCGTGAGTTAGTTTGAGTGGACAGTAATTAATGAAAATAATTCGGTGAAATGAACGCAGACGTGTGACACCAAAATTTCGAATCAAGTTGTAAATGAATGTTATTAGGACCGTCATTTGTTACTTTGAAATTGACTGTTAATTAGTGAGAGGTAACCTCTTAACCTAAAAAAGTTTAGGTGTTTAAAATAATATTTATTTATTTAACGGCGTTATCCATTTAAATAAGATAGAGTGACCTTGTACCTGCGGGCACCTCTACCGCCCGGGCTGAGGGTCATCTGTTATGCTGACGACACCTTGCTCACGGCCCGGGCGAGAAGCTTCGAAGAGGCGGCCCGCTTAGCAGAAGCCGGCACGTCGATAACGGTCGACCGTATCGAGATGCTGGGCCTGAGGGTCTCTATATCCAAGACAGAGGCCCTCCTATTCCATGGCCCACGCAGAGGCCCCCCCCGAGGTGCGCGAATCGCCGTCCAGGGAACGGAGGTGGAGGTTCGGGCTCAGATGAGATACCTGGGCCTAACCCTGGACGGGCGATGGAGTTTTGGTCCACACTTCGACCAGCTCGCTCCGAGGCTGCAGAACGCCGCCGCTGCGTTGGGACGACTCCTCCCCAACGTAGGCAGACCGGACTCCCCTTGCCGGCGCTTATACGCCGGTATAGTGCGGAGCATGGCACTGTACGGTGCTCCCGTATGGGTCGACGCCCTTAGCGCTCATAACAAGGCTCTCCTGAGGAGACCCCAGAGGGTCATAGCGGTAAGGGTGATACGGGGATACCGTACGGTGTCCTGGACGGCGGCGACACTTCTCGCGGGCGATCCGCCCTGGGAACTCCAGGCGGAGGTGCTTGCGAAGGTGTACCAGTTCCGGTCCGGGCAGAGAGCGAATGGCGAACGTCCAAGTGTGGACCAAGTCGGCAGGATCAGGGCTCTAGCTCAGAGAGCACTGATCCAACGGTGGAAGGAGGATCTGGGGTCCCCAGCGGCGGGCTCAGTGACGGTGGACGCTATACGTCCTCACCTTCGTCGCTGGGTCAACAGGCGGCATGGGGTGCTTACGTTCCGGCTGTCGCAGGTGCTTACCGGGCACGGTTGCTTCGGTAAGTACCTGCACCAAATCGCTAGGCGAGAAGCCACCCCTGCCTGCCACGAGTGTGGCGCGCCAATCGACTCGGCGCGTCACACCCTGGAGGAATGCGCCGCTTGGGAACCCCAGCGCAGGGCCCTGATGGCAGTGATAGGTGGAGACCTCTCGCTGTCAAGTGTGGTCCACTGCATGCTTGACAGCGAGAGGTGCTGGTCGGCCGTGACCTCATATTGTGAGGAGGTCATGGCACTGAAGGAGGCCGCGGAGCGAGAGCGGGAATCAGCCGCACACGCTGACTCGATCCGCAGAAGACGACCAGGGAGGAGGAGACGCCAATACGCACTCCTCCACCCTCCGCAATAGAGTGGGAGAGGGCACCTTTTATCCTCCCACTCGCCACCAGGGAAATAGAGCGCTTACGGTGCCCGCGAGCGCTCTATAGGCGAAGGCGGCCCGCATAGGCGGGCCAACCGTCGGGGCGTCACGGTTGCATGCGAAAGCGATCCCGTGGCGCCCCACTACGACGATGAGGGCACCGCTGGGTTTTAGTGCGGTATTCTGGCACGTTCTGCCGTGTCAGCGAGTCCCACATACCCGTCGCCCTCGGGCGCCGGGATGCGTAAATGCATTTCCCAGCGAAAAAAAAAAAAAAAAAAAAAAAGAGTGACCTTGTATAAAATACGAACCAATAATACGACTTTAAGTTGTTATTATAAATGGTATTTGTTGAGTTATTTGTATTCAAATATACTATGACATAAAAAATGATTTCATTTTAAAAATAATAAAACTTAAAAAAAAATGCAATTTTATTTCATCTGCATCATGAGATCACTCTGTGTTCCATTTCAGTGGGTTCTCATGTTACGAGCCTATGTGTTCCAAGTGTAGCTCAAGATAATCGTAATTTGTAATAACCAGTTTTGCATTGTAAAGAAAGAAATTGAAATGAAAATAAAATAAGTTCCATTCAATTTTAAACATTTAACAAAATACAAAAAAGTTCGAATGCGATTCAAACTAACACATATAATAATATATATTTTTTAAGATCAGACTTTTTCTTAAAGTTTATTTATTAAATATTTTCAAAATTTCAAGCATCCATCTAAATTCTAAAAACACCGGTCTTATGACAGCCGGAGGTACTACTAAAGTTCGTATCACGATAATGTCTGACTCTCCAAGAAGTATCTCTCCAGCTGCGAACTGTCCCGAAGTGCTTGTAAACAGACTGGTGCGACACGTCTCAATGTTTGGGTACTACGAGTACAAGTGAAAGCACGGGAAGTGTACAGCAGTACATATTAGGGGAAAGTGGTCGCCCCTCGTACACTTTTTACATTTTTATTTTTTAATTTATGCTTAATGGACTAAATTATCTCGCTTCAACACCTAATTGTAAAAAATATATCTCAGATCTTTAAAAAAAAATTAGAGTGTACTATTTTAAAAGCTTAAAAAGTTACAGCAATTTTTTTAGAAAAAGATTTTTGTACGAACGTTCCCCACGCGTGGGGTACTTTCGTACGCTGGGGTAAATTCATATAGGGTAATTAAAAAGTCAATTAAACTTGCAAACTTTTATTAAATCACAAAATATATGTATTTATCTTTAAACTATAACTTTATATTACTTAACTTTACTTATAATCAACATAAAATCTTCTTGTAGAAATAACAAAAATAATCTTCAACAATCACTTAACTTCTTAGGAACTTTGTAGCTTTGATAATCAGTGTTTAAGGAATATTTGTAATTATTTTTTGGTATTTTTAACTTTAAATAGGTCATTATATAATTGAATATATGTTATATTGTATAAATTACTTTAAAAGTTATTTTTTTTAATTAACTGGAAATGTAAAAGCCTTGACATTCTAGCTGTAGAATTAGACTGTGTTTAAGGTTCAGGGAGGATCTTAGTGATGTCACTTAAATACACTGTGTGAATATCTTCCACGTGTGAGAAAACGAAAGACCAAGATTGTTGAGGATAGAAGGGTTCAATAAAAACTTCAGTGTTCCTCTATTCTTATTTATTTCCTTGTTCTTAATTTTCCTGTTTTTCTTGTTTTCTTGAGTGCGGCGGATGTTCGGTAGAGAGTGCCTTTTTGTGGCCGGAGACCACTTACTTATAGCGATCTCCCGTCACTGCGATAGTTACTACCCGAATGAGGTGCCCAATTGGCGCCTCCTATCGTACATCCGTCCTACTCTTACAATATTTACAATATATAATCCCTACTTATGTCTATGTATTATATATTTATACCGATTTATCTTTATTAATTATTTACAAAAATATAATTTTTAACAAAGTAATTAGGTTTGACGTAAGCCGTCCGTAACATCCTCCCCCCGGCGTAGACTCTTCGCAGCCTCTCCCTTCTGCAGGACGGCGATCTTCGTTGCAGGTCTCCGGAACACACCTCCTCTTGTTCGCACGTCGGCCGATCTGACGACGCCGTCTGGTCCCGGAAACACTCGTTCGATGATCCCCCTGGGCCATGTGTTGCGTGGCAGCGTACCGTCGACGATTACGACGACGCCGTTCTGCCGCAGCTGTGGTCCCTCCGTCCTTGCTTGTCCTCTGGGTATTAGCGTCGGCAGGTATTCCCTGAGCCATCGTCTCCAGAACTGGTCCGCCATAGCCTGTGATTGCCGCCATGTGCTGCGATCTGCTTCGGTGCACGGCCCTGTTCTGGGTAGGCCTGTCGACGACCCTATTAAGAAGTGATTGGGAGTTAAGGCTTCTTCTTCTTCATGGTCTATTGGAACGTGCGTCAGCGGCCTCGCGTTGACGCTGTACTCAGCCTCGGCGAGGAGCGTTTGCAGCACTTCTTCCCTTGGCGACTTCTCCTTTAGCGTCGTACTAAGCGCTGCTTTCACTGATCGTACCAGTCGTTCCCATGCGCCTCCCATGTGGGGCGCTCCCGGTGGTATGAATCGCCATTCTGTCTCGTACTGTAGACAGTAATCTCGGAGCTCAGGGATCCATTTTTTATAACACTCGCGTAGCTCGACGTCGGCTCCTCGGAAATTTGTGGCGTTGTCGGAATAGATGACTCGCGGCCAACCCCTTCTGGCGGCCATTCGTCGTAACGCCATAATCGCGGAGTCCGTAGATAGAGACGGCACGATCTCTAAATGCACTGCTCGCGTTGTTAGGCATGTGAACAGTGCACACCATCTTTTTTCGTGCCTCCTTCCTATGGTCACTGTCATCGGGCCGAAGTAGTCTACACCGCAATATGTAAAGGCGCGGTGCCCCGGATCGATCCGTTCCTCGGGTAAGTCTCCCTTCGGTGGACGCGTAGGCATCGCCTTGTAGACACGACAGAACTGACAGCCCTTTGCGATCTTTCTTACTGTCGGTCGTAGGCGGAGTATGATGTACCTTTGGCGTAGGTCGTTCACTACGCGCTCGTTGTTCGCGTGCCCGGCGTTCATTTTCTATTAACAGTCTTGTGAAGGAGTGCCCGCCGTCTAGTATCACTGGTCGGTTGGAGTGCGTCGTTATCGTTGACGCTCCGATGCGTCCTCTTGCTTTTAAAATCCCGTCTTCCAGCTCCGGGTCCAGTTTCGTGAGCTTGCTGTCTCTACGAAGCGGTTGTTTCGCTTTCAACCGTTGTATTTCATCGCCGAACGAGTCCCTTTGAGACTGACGTATCCATCTCGCCTCGGCGTCTTTTATGTGCGCTACGGACAGCGGTATGTCCCTTCGTTTTTCTCTCAGCCTTTCTATGAATAGCCGTACCATGGCCGTGGCTCTTATTAGCCTCTTGTACGACGAGAACCGGCTGATGTCGGGTATCGTGACGTCGTCGACAGTACTTCCTTCTGACGCACTGTACACTACTTCGCTGCTATACTCGCCGTCCGGTGTCGTCGTGGGCCACTCTTCTTCGGGCATTCTTAAAAACGAAGGGCCTTTGAACCATCGGTCCGTTCTGTTGACCCGTCTGGGTCCGATGCGTGTAGCGTCGTCTGCTACGTTTTCGTCCGTAGGCAACCATCGCCAGTCGTCTCTGTGTGATAACTCGGCGATTTCAGCGAGCCTGTGTGCCACAAACGGTGTGTACTTCTTATCCTCGTTCTGGATCCAGTGAAGTACCGTTCTGGAGTCGGTCCAGTAAACCACCTTGCTCGGTTTCCATGAGTGTTCCTTGAGTATCACGCTGGCCATGCGAGCTCCGATGACCGCCGCCTGTAGTTCGAGTCGCGGTATCGTCAGTAGTTTCAACGGCGCCACTTTTGCCTTTCCCATCACTTGCGCTACCTCTATGGTGCCGTCCTCGTGACGTATCCTCCAATATGCTGTCGTTGCGTAGGCTTGTTCGCTGGCGTCGCATTCCTCTGCGTAGCCCTTGGCGATGAGGTTCGCTACTTGCTGCCCGTATTCCCTTTTGAATACGGGCTCTTTGTTCATCTTTCTTTCGAGCGTGCGAAGCCTCTTGAACGCGTACTCGTAGCTGTCGGGTAGTACCGGGTTGTCCGTTTTCCACGGTAGCCCTACCTCGAATTGATTTCTTTTTCGTTTGGTCGTTTCCTTTAAGATCCGTTCCGCTCTCTTGTCGTTCTCGCTGACTCGGGTTTTGCTCGTTATTCCCAGCGAGTCGACGTCGAAGTGTCTCTCGACGAGTCTTTGCAGCTGCGCATCACTAGCTGGCGTGTATAGGTGAAGCACCGACTCTTCTGTCTTCATCAAGATCCTTCCGGGCACTGAACCGTGGAGTACCCATCCTAGCATGGTTCGCGATGCTGCTGGTTCGTTGCGTTTACCGGTGCGCAGTTGCCTCGATACAATCAGATGCCAATTGTCAGCACCGATTAACAACCGAGGCTTGACTTCTTCGCTGACCATGTGTCTCACGACGCCCCGTAGATGTTTGTATCGAGTCAGGTTGTCCGGTACTTGTTGTCGACATAACTGCAGCCCTTTCACCGTTCTTGCTGTGATCTCGTGCTTCGCATCTTCATTGACGCCCTGGATGTAAATCTTCACTGTAGCGCTGCTCACTCGCCGATCTTCGTTTATGCCTCTGAGTTTGAGCGGCTTCTTTGTACCTTCTTTGACGATCTCGTTAGCCAGGTCTTCGTCGATGAGTGTCACTGTTGACCCTTCGTCGAGGAGGGCGTCCGTGATGACCTCCCCCGTGGACCGCTTAATTTCACCTTACAGGTCTTTAGTAAGACGGTCCCTGGCGTTGACCTGGCAGCGACGTTCATTACCGTCGCCGGTGTGCTCTGCTCTGCACATGGTTCTTCCTCCTTTGGAAGTTCTTCATTCCTTTTATGTAGAATGGCATGGTGAGGCATCTTGCATCCGTCTACGCCGCATGGCTTGGCTTTGCATGAGGCTCGGCTGTGCTTCCGCTTCATGCATTTGAAGCATAGCCTTTGCTCCTTAGCCCAGTTCCATACTTCATTTGTGGTAAGCTTCTTTAGTTGCGGACACGACGGGGTATGGTGACTCGTCGACTGGCACCGGAAGCACGTGACCGACTGCTCTTCACGAGTTGCGTCACTGGTAGTGTAAACCTTTTCTTTCACTACGGTCCTCTTCGTCACTGGTCGCTCCCTTCTGAGAGACCCTGAAGCGCCGTTTCTTCCAGTGTGCGTGAAGCGTAGCAGCTTGTCTGCCTCGGACATTAAAAACTCGGCGAGCACCGTCATCTCGTTGTCCTGTGCGATTCTCTGTTCGTTCATCGCCGCGTGTTCCGCCCATTTGCTCACAAGGTGTGGGCTAAGCTTTTCCATGACGTCGCGTATCAGTAAAGGATTCTGGAGATAACCTCGTTTATCTACACTCTTCATTGTGTAGACAATGTTTTGTAACTTCACGGCTAACTCGTTCAATTCCCCACTGGAGCCGTCGACCCTTGGAAGTCTCTTCAAGTCTTCCAGAGCTTTGTTGATGATGTACTCGGGCCGACCGTATTTCATCTCCAGTGTCTTCATTATAAGATCCGGGTGAGTTGCTGTGTATAGTTGAGAGATCACTACCTCTCTCGCTTCCCCTCGGAGACTGTTCCTTAATCTGAGAAGGTTCTCTGTTGCGCTGAACTTGTACAGCCGCGTCGAATCTTCCATAGCCGCCTTGGAGGGGAGCCACTCCATGATGCTACCGTCGAATGGTGGGAGGTCTGACGTTTGTCGCGGCGGTGGTCTGGACTGGATCATCTTCTCTAGCACGTTTGCTAGTTGTTCGATGCCTTTCCCTCTTCGTTGCTTCCGCTCCTCCCCCCGTACTTCAGTCGCGAGGGGGGGTTGTACGTCCATCTCCTGTGGTTGGTTGGTAGCTTGACTTCTATCGATCCATTCGCAGACTCTGTCATTGTCGCCAATGCTTGCTGCTTCATCCGCTTCTATAGCTGAGATGTCCGCCTCTAATCGCTTTTTGATTAGATCCTCTTGCATGTTCAGGCGCCTCTCTTGTAGCTCCGCTAGCTGCTTTGCGGCCTCATACTCGGCCAGCCTGACGCGAGCTATAGCGCTGCTTGTCGATCGTCGAGACCGTACAGTTCCTGTAGGCGATGGAGGCCTGTTCGACTGTGTTGTCTCCGTTCGTAGTGACGCCGACGGTTGTGCGCTATCTTCTTCTAGCGGTGCGAGGGATGCGGGGGGTGCCATAGGAATCCGTACTGGTGACCTCTCTATGGTTCTTCCTGGCGGTATCATTCCTATAGCCGTTGACGGTGATCTCGGAGGTTCTTCGTGGATTCGGTGAAACGTAGTTGAACTGGCTTGTAAGGCGCGTTCCGATTCGCCGATCCCGGATTCCGACCTATTCTTGCGGCTTCTTGTGCTGTTAGCCATGACGTATATTTCTGGATTCCAAGGAGAAAATCCCTCGTCGGTTTCTTCTTCTTTCTGAATTCCTATTAGAAAATTCCCTCGTTGGTTTTTTCTCTTTTCTGAATTCCCGGTAGAAGATTCCACGCTGGTTTTCTCCGTTCTGAATCTGGCTTTTCGAAGGACCACGCAACTGTTGAGGATAGAAGGGTTCAATAAAAACTTCAGTGTTCCTCTATTCTTATTTATTTCCTTGTTCTTAATTTTCCTGTTTTTCTTGTTTTCTTGAGTGCGGCGGATGTTCGGTAGAGAGTGCCTTTTTGTGGCCGGAGACCGCTTACTTATAGCGATCTCCCGTCACTGCGATAGTTACTACCCGAATGAGGTGCCCAATTGGCGCCTCCTATCGTACATCCGTCCTACTCTTACAATATTTACAATATATAATCCCTACTTATGTCTATGTATTATATATTTATACCGATTTATCTTTATTAATTATTTACAAAAATATAATTTTTAACAAAGTAATTAGGTTTGACGTAAGCCGTCCGTAACAAAGATCCTGGTTTCTTTCGAAGATAAGAAATCGTCCCTCAATGACTTCTTCAACGGCTACATTTATGGATCTTTCATCAACCTCTTGGGTTCGAGTAACCTTCTTTTTATAATTCCGCACCATGACTCTACAAACAATATTGAAATTTAATAATTGATTAAGTTTCAACAAATTATAAAATCAAATTAGTTTAAATACGTTCTAAAGAACACATTCGTACGCGTACGAATGTGCCCCCCACAGTACTGTCTGAATGTACCCCAAGCCTTGCCTAAAATTAAATAATAAATTGTCAGAAATTCGAATTTAGAATGAGATATATTATTTATCAAAACCTAAAATAAATAATATTGACATTAATCCATCATATATATATTTTCAAAAACATTAACATTTTTACTTACAAATCAATGGTAAACATCAGTAAAAAAAATTACTTACCACGTTCGAAAACACGTCATGTGTTATCAACTCTCAGAGAGTGACGTGACTGACGTGATGTTCACTAAGCAACATGGTCGTCGGTATGCCTACGCACACAAGCAAACTCGTAGTTTTGCGCCGTTTAGTTTTTGAAATAAGTTTACTGTACGCATGATCCCCGCGTACGAATGATGACCACTTTCCCCTACGTGCACGTGAAAAGCTCGGAAAAGTGTAACAATTATTTTTTCTTAGATACAGTTATGAAATAAGATATCAACTTGACGACAGTCTATGTGTCATTACTTTTGTATATTGTAATATATAGTTAAACTAGCGGCCCGCCCCGGCTGCGCCTGGGGTATGTATATTATGTACCTAAAGTTTCCTCAAGAACCACTCTATCTATTGATGAAAATCGCATGAAAATCAGTGCAGTAGTTTTTGAATTTATAGCGAACAGACAGACAGATAGACAGACGCGGCGGAGGACTTTGTTTTATAGTATGTTGTGATGTATATTGTATTATATAAGTAAACTAGTGGCCCACCCCGGCTGCGCCCGGGGTATGTATGTATACCTAAACCTTCCTCAAAAAGCACTCTATCTATTGATAAAAACCGCATAAAAATTCGTGCAGTAGTATTCGAGTTTATCACGAACAGACAGAGAGACGCGATGGAGGACTTTGTTTTATAATATGTAGTGATAGTGATAGTGATATTAATAATTTTTCTTAGTTTTTTTTTTTTTGGTTTTGAAGAAAAGGCTATATAGCGACATGTCTGTTATTTGGTATTCAATTATTTATAGAATAAAGATGTAAGATTTCTAATTAATGTAGTTCATTTTTATTTTTATCCTATTTTTTAAAGAGTAACTTCTGTGTTTTTTTTATTTTTTCTCGGCAAAGTTACTTTGTGAGTCATTACTTATTTAACATAAATTATAATAACTATTTACAAATTCTTTAAAAAGTCTAATTTATTTAAGTCTATTTTGATTTTAATTTGTAAAGATAACGTACCTAAGTTTGAACAATGAAATTAGCTGCGTGTAGCGGTACTTGTTCACTCGAGAGCACTCGTCAGCGCCACTCGTTCACACCAGCGACAATGTTCGACAATGGCGGTCGTTCAACCTAAACCAGATCACTGTCACGTCACGTTAGCTGCAGCGCTTTGAGCTTTGTGATTCATTGTAAAAAATTGGTTGTCTGTAAAGTCAGTTTACGAACGATAATTTTAGTTGCGTGATAACGTCATAAGAAAACTTGATAAAAAACAAATTTAGACTAGGCGGTATGGACTATAGTCCTTTGCCTTTCCCTATTGATAATAAATTTTAAAACAACAACACCAACATTGATAAAAAATTACATACTTTTATGAATTGAATTGAATTATTATCACTGAAATGTCATTATTTTGTATAATTCAAAGAAGAATTAATTAATTCAATTAATTAAAGTTTTTCAATAAATTAACATTTATTTGCACTCGTTAATTCAATTTTTTTAACTTAAATTATACAGTTTAATTACAAGTAACAATGTGCTATTAACAATTTATTTACAACTTATATATCATTTTTTTAATTGAATACTAAATAAAAACAGTTGACTTTTTATACGATCGTTTATGAGTCATAATAATTTTTTAGTCAAAATTGTAATTTAACCTATTATTACTGCACTCGCCGACCAATGCTACTTTTTTTTAATAATTAAAAGAACCAATATATGATATATCACTAATCAAATTCTTAAAATGCAAGAATTAATTACTTTTCACTAACATTAACTTTTCACTAATTTTACAAACAATAAATTAATTGACAAAACAGTTCATGTGTAGATTCAAGATTGCGTGGCGTCTGCCGCTGTCTCTTCTACTCGGACGCATAAGTTAGGCCGATCGTGAGCCGAACGCTTAGGCCGATCGTGCCTCTCTATCGCTTGTTTCGCGCTCTCGTTCGCGGATCGTGAGAATGACGTCATGTTTTTCGAAAAGTACCAGGTAGCTTTCATCAATTTACTAGACGTTATCACGTAAAAAAAAACGATGTTTTACGAAATCGCTTACACTCTTTATATTTTTGTAGTTTTGATGCTGTTATATTGTTTTTAATGTTATTTTACTTATTTTTAAAGATTTCCAAAATAATTACAAATATTTTAAGAAACCAATTAAAGAAACGACTGTGGGTAAGTTGTGTGAATAATTACCTAAACGCCGGCAGTCACGAATCCCGCTAGGGGCAGATATATGTATATATTTGACTGATTGATTCAACCTCCTGATGTAAATATATTTAGGCATTTGAGGCAGGAGTATTTATAGTACAAAATTTTAGAAGGTTATTTCATAAAATAATAAAATTTCAAATTTAAATTGTCTAAAGCAGTTACTTTTAAAGTTTAAACTTGAAAACACTGTGAGATATTGTTATTTTTAGGAGACGAGTTTAAAATGTAAGTACGAAATTTCTCGCGAGAACCTCTCCGGAATGTGGATTCCGGCGCGCCGGAGCGCCGGAGTGCCGCCATGACACACTTTTAAGTTGACAATTCAAAAGTGCTTGTAAGTTGGCTTTTACTTGAACTAAGTATACTTTAAAATTTAAACTCGAATTCGAAAGGAACTTTTGATAAAGTTATTTCGACCCTCTGGAACAATATCAAATGGAACAATGTCTATATTTCGTTGGATTTAATAAACCCTTTTAACCGCAACCGACACTGAATGTGTACCCCCCGACGGATCATTTGTTTCGCGACAGAGTCATTTAGTCCGTCGTTATTATTCTTTGCTGAATATTTTGTACTAACGATGAACGATATTTTTATATTTAATCAGCTTCAAAATTATGGCTACAATGAAAGAAATTTGAATAATTATATCATGACATTTATTTAAGTTACTAGCTTTTACCCGCGGCTTCTCCCGCGTGGAATTCGGTTATGAATTCGGTTAAATCGCGCTTCTTAGTTTTCCCGTATATATAGAGTTTAGAGTTTTTAAACCAAAACTGCGTGGTAAACTATATTATATGTTTTACGTTGGGGAGCAAAAACATGCAAATTTTGGGCACTGGATACCCGGGAACACGCTACATAGAGCTGGCCATGCGAAAAACAATGCTTTTCTAAGTGTACTTCAGCAACCCTTAGAGTTTGACCTTGTGCTTTATTAATGGTCATAGCAAATGAAACCCTTATACGAAATTGAAGTCTTTTAAACTGAAATGGGAGGTCTGTTGGAATAATCGGAATCCGAGGAATGAGTACACTTTCACCCTTTGCAGCGCCAGTTAAAATAGTGGCGGTAATAATATTCCGCCCAAGGTGAGTGACACGCAGCCTGGTACCATTGCACAGTCTAGGGGCATCGAGATTACGCATGAGCATCACCGGAACCCCTACTTTTAATTTTAATTTATGTGATGGCACCCCAGATAATTCCAAAGAATTTAAGAACTCTACAGGATATGAGGTACTATTTTCTGAGTCTATCACCGTGTCTACAGATAAATATACAGTCTACAGATCATAAACAGAGGCTGAACTGCCAACCCGCGAAAAATCCCTGCTGTAGCAGTCGTGCCGGAGAAGGAGACCGGGGTGGACCCGGCTGTTGCAGTGGGGGGGGACTGGGGGCCCTCTCGTTCGCTGCGCCGACAATTCGCACTACCTATGCTAACCCGTGGCTGGTCTGTATTGCAAATTTGCCTCTTTAGCTATCAACACAACAAATCTTCACAAAAAACCTATAACCTTCCCCCACAAAATGAAAAACAAAAAGAAAAGTAAGGTATACACAGCGGCTCCCCTCTCCACACAAGTGGACTTCTGCAATATCAGGGGGCTCCATGCTAACCTTAGCGCAGTCCATCAACATCTGGAGACTGCGCAGCCGACCTTACCATTTCTAACGGAGACGCAGATATCTTGCCCGGCCGACACTTCATACCTACACTATCCCGGCTACAAACTCGAACATAAATTCCTGAGACGTGCCGGTGTATGTATGTTCGTTCGGGAGGATATCTGCTGTCGCCGTCTCCTTCATTTAGAGGACAGGGACCTGTCGATATTGTGGGTGCGCGTGGACTACGGTGGCCACACCCGTGTTTACGCATGCCTATACAGGTCTCATAGCGGTGACAGGGAAACAAAGCGGCTCTTCGAGCACCTGCAATTGACGACGGACAAAGTTCTTGAGCTATACCCCTCTGCGGAGTTGGTGATTTTAGGAGACTTTAATGCCCACCACACTGAATGGCTTAGTTCTCGGTCCACTGACTACGCGGGGAGGTGTGCTCACGAATTCGCTCTGGCCTATGGTTACTCACAACTGGTACATTCTCCAACAAGAATACCAGATATTGAGGACCATACGAGCTCTATACTGGACCTTCTGCTGACTCAACGTCCGGATGGATATTCCATCTCAGTGGATGCACCACTCGGCTCGTCCGACCACTGCCTCATCCGGACTCTTGCACCATGCACGCGCACAGATCCACCTCGGCCAACTAGTTTGCGGCGCATATGGCAGTACAAGTCAGCAGATTGGGATGGATTGCGAGAATACTATGCATCGTACCCGTGGAGGCAGCTTTGCTTCACATCAGAAGATCCCGACACCTGCGCAGCTGCTGTCTCTGAGACGATACTGGCGGGTATGGAATATTTTATTCCGAACTAGTTGCTGCCGGGACAAGGAAACGACCGTGGTTTAATCGGCCTTGTAAGGAAGCGAAACGGATTAAGCAAGCCACGTTCAGGGCTTGGACCACGGCTCGGAGTAACAGCGATCCAAACGTATCTGACGTGAAACGCAAGCTAAATGCTGTCTCAAGGGCCTGTAAAAGAGCAATTGCCAGAGCTAAATTCGAGTTCATCGGGAGAATTGGCGAAAGGCTTGCCAACTACCCTTCCGGGAGTCGAGCCTTCTGGTCGCTCGCCAAAGCTGCCGAGGGAAATTTTTGTCTGTCGTCCTTACCACCATTGCAAAATGCCGACGGCAACCTGGCCCATAGCGCCAAGGAGAAAGCCGATCTTCTAGGTACACTCTTTGCCTCAAACTCGACTTTGAATGTCGATGAGAGCGCCGTACCGCCAACCATCCCACGGTGTGGACACTCCATGCCGGAAATAAACTTCTCACAAAGAGATGTCCGGCGGGAGCTGCTTACTCTCGATGTTCATAAGTCGAGTGGGCCCGACGGCATTCCAGCGATGGTGCTGAAACAGTGTGCTCCAGAGTTGTGCCCTGTATTAACGCGACTTTTCGCACTTTCTTACCACACTAGGCAAGTACCGTCTTCATGGAAGACCGCCCATGTGCACCCGGTACCCAAAAAGGGCGATAGATCAGATCCATCGAATTACAGGCCTATCGCTATTACCTCCCTTCTCTCCAAGGTTATGGAGCGTGTTATTAACACCAAGCTCCTCAGGTACCTAGAGGAACACGATTTGATCAGCGACCGGCAATACGGCTTTCGCCACGGTCGCTCGACTGGTGACCTGCTAGTGTATCTGACACACCGATGGGCTTCAGCCATCGAGAGTCAAGGTGAGGTATTTTCAGTTAGCCTAGATATGGCGAAGGCGTTCGATCGGGTCTGGCACCGGGGTCTTCTCTCGAAGTTGCCATCGTACGGACTACCCGAGGGTTTGTGCAAATGGGTTGCCAGTTTTTTGTCTGGTCGATGCATACGAGCCGTTGTAGATGGCTGCTGCTCCGCAAAACTAGACATAAACGCTGGCGTCCCGCAAGGTTCTGTGCTGTCTCCAACACTGTTTCTCCTGCATATCAATGACTTACTGTCTATTGATGGCATTCATTGCTATGCGGACGATAGCACTGGAGACGCTTTCTACACAGGCCGTGCAAACATCCCTCGTTCCGCTGTGGTAGAAAGTCGCGAACAACTTGTGTCTGAAATCGAGAGTAGTCTTTCCAAAGTCTCCGATTGGGGTCGAGACAATTTAGTCCAATTCAACCCCTCCAAGACACAAGTTTGTGCGTTCACCGCTAAGAAAACCCCATTCACTGTGGCCCCTCAATTCCAGGACACAACCCTTACCATCTCTAACAGTATTGGTATCCTTGGTGTCGACATATCCAGCGACGTCCAGTTCCGATGTCACCTGGAAGACAAGGTCAAGATGGCATCCAAAAAACTCGGTGTGCTTAACAGAGCGAAGCGGTACTTCACGCCGGGGCAAAGACTGCGTCTGTATAAATCGCAAGTCCGCCCCCATATGGAGTACTGCTCTCATCTCTGGGCGGGAGCACCGGCATACCAACTTGGCCCTCTTGACTCGGTTCAAAGAAGAGCTGTGAGAATTGTCGACGATCCAATACTGACGAGCGATATCGAGCCCTTAAGTCTAAGAAGAGATGTTGCATCCCTATGCGTGCTCTATCGCTTGTATAATGGGTTGTGTTCCGAAGAATTGTTCGAAATGGTGCCAACGGCCACTTTTTATCATCGCACCGCTCGCCATCGACAGGGAATTCATGCTCACACATTGCAGCCCCAATGGTCCCGTACAGTTCGGTATCAGAGGAATTTCCTCCCACGGACCATTCGGCTGTGGAATGAACTCCCTGCCGAGGTTTTCCCGCAGGACTACAGTATGGGGTCCTTCAAGAGGGGAGTAAATAGGTTTTTAAAGGGTCGGCAACGCGCATGTGATGCCCCTGGTGTTGCAGGCGTCCATAGGCTACGGTAACCGCTTACCATCAGGCGGGCCGTATGCTTGATTGCCACCGTCGTGGTATAAAA
Organism: Euphydryas editha; assembly: GCA_036937285.1. Classification (NCBI taxonomy): domain Eukaryota; kingdom Metazoa; phylum Arthropoda; class Insecta; order Lepidoptera; family Nymphalidae; genus Euphydryas; species Euphydryas editha. The sequence goes on from JAUPFZ010000019.1 coordinate 18,960,913, forward strand.
AAAAAAAAAAAAAAAAAAAAAAAAAAAAAAAAAAAAAAAAAAAAAAAAAAAATAAATAAATAAATATTCAGTAGTTTCTCCCATAACTTCATCCAAAATTTTTTCATTTATTTTAGTGACCGTTTCGTTTTTTGGTGCTAATATTGCGCGTTCGCAGAGCCATTGGTCATCATGTATATTATTGTGTAAGTCAGTATAAACTTTGGCTACCAACTCTGATTCGCTGCCCACAACATTACAAAAATCTTCCGTTAAAGTTATCATTCCCTCTGCATCTACTGTCATTCTCCCATCACCGATTTTTAACAATGTTTCCGCGTAATGACCTGAGTGAAAGTCGTTAAATAATCTTACTCGCATGTTTGTTGTCAATTGGAATTTTATGACATGGTCCCATAACTTAGACGATTTTAGGCAAGCTTTTATTTCATCTGCTGGAGTCCCCCTTTGTATCCAAGCGCCATCTATCGCATACCTTAAGAACTAAATAGCGTAACTGCTAATACTTTATACTTATTTCAGTATATTTGTCATATTTGCACGTAATAACCTATTTTTTTGAAATTTCTTCACTTTTGTAAACCCTCTGGAACAGTATTATACCAGGATAAAGGGTAGGTAAATAATAACAGAAGTTTTTGCAAAGAAAATTACTAAGTACACAGGATTAGTAGATGTAAAAAACCAGTTTAGAAGATAAACCAAATTCCTCATTTTCGGGGATTAATTATCATATCATCTACCTTCTAAGTTTACATTGTGTATATTCGTATGCAAAACATAACTTTGTTTTAAACTACACACAGCGCCATCTATCGCCATCATCTCCGAACTAACAACATTTTTGTTTTCCCTCGGGAAAATCAAACTTTTTCGGGATAAAAAGTACTCTATTATTTAATCCGGACTTCTAACTTTACGTCTGCAAAATTTCAAAGCAATCGGTTCGGTAGTTACGGCGTGAAAGCGGAACAAACATACAAACTCACTTTCCCATTTATAATATTAAATATAAATAAATATTAGTAAGGATAAGGATAATTTACAACAGCAAACAATTTATTGAACTCAAAAGAAGCTCTCTCCATCCGGCTTAAAATGATTGAGATTTATAGTTGTCTTCAAACGTATACGTGCGGTTATAGAAATTAATTATTTTATTTTTAGTAATAATACATCGTTATTATAATTTAAAAGTTTTGTTTGCTGTGGTTTAAAGTTACAGTTTTTATTGTGTTCATGTATTTACACACAAAAAAAAACACCTATCAGCAATACACAAATAAAAAGATGACATCAAGAAAATGAATGAAAGATGATATCAATTCAACAACATTTATATGAGAACTTTGAGAAAGTATTAGAAGAAATTTTGTTAAAATTAAATAATTCTAATAAGGTTATTGTTGTATGTGGGGATTTTAATATTGATTTATTACATAATTCTAATATAAGTCTCAGATTTAAATCTATGCTTTTATCATATAACCTACATAACTTATTTTCTGAACCCACTAGAATAACTGCTACCAGTGCTACATGTATTGACAACATATTTACAAACTGTAAACCGTATTTTAAAGCTATTATTAATAAGTTAAGCTCAGACCATTGTGGCCAGTTAGCTTCCTTTTCTTATTCTTTAAATACCAACAAAAATATTTTAAAAAAGACTTTTGTACCTATAAGTACTACACGTATGGAGAGGTTTAGAGGTAGTATTGTGGCAAAACTTCCTTATTTATCATACACCAATGATCCCAACTACTTATATAACTGTTTATTTAAATTAGTAAAAACTGAATTTTCTACAATATTTACTTCTAAAACAGTCAATTCAGGGGGTCTCTTGACATTTGGTGAATGGGCAACTCCTGGCATACACAAGAGCAGGCAAAGGCTTTATGAATTGTACAGTACAAAAGCCTATAATCATAATGTATCGTTTGCTTCTTTTGTAAGTGCTTACTCAAAAATGTTTAGAAGAGTATGTTCCATGGCAAAATCCTTGTATATTAAAGACAAAATTAGAAATGCGCATAATAAAATCAAAATGACATGGAACATAATTGCTTCTGAAAGTGGAAGAGTCGCAGATCGCAGCCTCGATTTTAAGTTAAATATCAATGATAATTTTGTTACCTCAGACCGAGAAGTTGCATCTGAGTTTGAAAAATTTTTCACTGACATTCCACTTTCAACAACGCAATCACTTAATTCGTCTCCAGTCATTGCCGAATTTTTGCTAAAGGAAAACGTTAAAGAATGTAATGTAATATTTACATTTAAACCTGTAAACCACAAAGATATAATAGTAGCCTTCAGAAGCCTGGACGTCAAGAAATCAGCTGATCTATGGGGTTTATCTGTAAAAGTTGTTAGTTCCATAATTGATGTTGTTGCACCTCATCTAGCTACTATATTTAATGGCTGTATAGAAAATGGTGTGTTTCCTGATCTAATGAAACAAAGTAAAGTGATTCCTATTTTTAAATCGGGCAGTACGCTAGACCCTATTAATTTTAGACCAGTTTCAGTACTCCCAACATTTAGTAAAATTTTTGAAAAAATCATACTCGGGCAAATGTTATCGCATTTTAATGCACACAATCTACTACATAAGAAACAGTTTGGTTTTACAAAAGGTCGCTCCACAGCAGATGCTAGTGTTGAGCTAATTAAAAATGTTTTTGAGGCATGGGAGAGGTCGCAGGATGCTCTTGGGATATTCTGTGACTTATCTAAGGCCTTTGATTGTGTGCATCACGAGACGTCGATCAGGAAACTGCATCATTATGGGATTAGAAATAAGGCACTCAACCTCCTGAATTCCTATTTGAGTAATAGAATACAGAGGGTTGATGTAAATGGTAAGAGATCTCCTGGGGCTCCTCTAGATATGGGGGTTCCACAAGGCTCTATTCTTGGCCCATTTCTCTTCCTTATTTACATAAATGATCTGCCATTTTTTGTACAGGACAAACATGAGATAGTATTGTTCGCTGATGATACTTCACTTATTTTTAAGGTGAAACGTAATTTACCTATGTATGACGATGTAAGCGATGCTCTCTCAAAGGTTGTCTATTGGTTTGAATAACAAAAAAACAAAATTAATAAAATTCACGACACCTAATGTTAAACTTGTTGATAATGGTGTAGAATTAGGAGGGGAAATGTTAAAACCGGTAAAGTCCACTAAATTTCTAGGTATAATTATAGATTCGAAATTGCAGTGGGATCTCCATATTGAAGGGTTAGCGAGTAGGCTCAGCTCTGCAGCGTTCGCGGTAAAAAAAATTAGACTTCTCACTGACGTAGATACAGCTCGCGTAGTATATTTTAGTTATTTTCATAGTATTATGTCCTATGGAATCTTACTATGGGGAAACGCAGCTACCGTTAATACTATTTTTATCCTGCAGAAAAGAGCTATTCGTGCAATTTATAGTTTAGGTCCTAGAGTATCATTAAGAGATAAATTTAAAGAAATAAAAATATTGACTGTTGCTTCTCAATATGTGTACGAAAATGTTATGTATGTCCATAAAAATATACACGAATTTCCCAGGAATTGCGACATGCATAGCATTAATACTAGGAACAAACATAAACTTGTAATGCCTGTAACTCGCTTACGCCGAGTCAGTAATTCTTTTTATGGACAATGTATACGCTTATACAACAGGCTCCCAGAAAACGTTCAAAAAGTTTCTATTGCCAAATTTAAAAAAATTGTGAAAGAACGTTTGTGTACCAAAGGATATTATTCTATCAACGATTTTCTAGAAGATAGTACGCCTTGGGAATGATGTGATCGCCTCCAGGCTATTTCAACTTATAGAGAATTATTGTAAATTTCAATATACTCTGAAAAAAAAAACATTACGTAAAAAAAAATATATTAGTCCCGCTGAGTTTCTTTCGCCAGTTCTTCTCAGGTCAGAGGCTTCTTCTTTCCGAACTGGTGGTAGACTCATGACGTTCAGTAAATAATTGTAATAATTTTATGCTGAATAAAATATTTTGACTTTGACTTTGACTTTGACTTTGACAACTGATTAACAATACTAACTATGTATCATATATCCTTGACAATTTCAAAAAGAGGTACTGCAGTGCTTATCTGACCAGTCGTTTTTTTTTTTGTGAATAACGGTCACCTGATTGTAGTTAACTAGACGATATTTACAGGTTCACTCGCATTAAGTTTCGAATTTCCTTCTCTGAACTACCCACTGTGCACTTCGACGGTGTTGACATACCATACAGTAGCAAAGCTAAAAACTTAGGAATTATATTCGACCAACATCTCTCCTGGGATCCACAGGTAAGTGAGGTAAGTAAAAAACTGTTTGCAGCTGTCAGTTCTCTCCGAAGATTGCGAAATTTTTTACCCATTCCTACCAAAATTTTGTTAGCACAATCACTCTTATTACCGGTTCTCGACTACGCCGATGCATGTTATCTTGACTTAAAAGAGGCTTAATAAACTTGAGCGTCTTCAAAATCTTTGCATTCGATTCATATTTGGTCTTCGTAAATATGATCATGTTTCCGAATTTCGTAAAAAACTCAAGTGGCTCCCAATCCGATTTCGCAGGGATACTCATATTCTTCATCTTCTGTACTGTATTCTGTTTAATCCATCAACTCCACCATATTTAAAAGAGCATTTTCAGTTTCTAGGTTGTTCTCATAATCACACTCTTCGATCAGAAGAAAATTTAGTATTAAAAATTCCTCCCCATTCGACATCATTTTATACAAAGTCTTTTACTGTTCAATCCATACGTTTATGGAATTCTTTACCTCTCGAAGCGAGACGTGCACAAACTCTCACGTCATTTAAAAATATAATAAAAGAATATTATCTAACTCTATAGCTTTGTTTCAGAATATATTAAAGTATATGTATGTATGCGTATGTATGTAGACATATGGCTATTTGTGTATGTGTATGTATGTATTTGTATGTGTGTATTTGTATTTATGTCTATATATTTAATGTGTATGTCTATATATGTGTATTTGTGTATGTATATGCATGTATGTATCTATTATATTGTGGATATGTTTTGTACACCCCTACCGTTCTATTTATATCCTATCTACCTAAGGTTGCCTGGAAGAGATTGCTGCTTTAGCAATAAGGCCGCCTCTTGTACATTTCTCTTATAATTTTACTGTGTATTTGTAAAAAAAAAAAAAAAAAACTTTTTTTGGTGTACAATAAAGAGTACTTGTTGTTGTTGTTGTAAGTTACGATATTATTATTTTATTAATCAATTTGTTAGATTATTTCCTGAGCAGGCATCGAGCCTAGCTCAGGCATTAGTCTCTCACAATACATATGATAATTTAAGATTAAGTGAATGTCTATGTATTGTGGTGAGAAAATAAACTGATATCATCAATTATTATTATTTGACGGACTCCATTACTGTCCTGATTGAAAAGTAGACGCCTGATGTTTTGACTAGTATATTTCTGTACCAAATTTTGTCCAGAACCTTTCAGTCATTCTGTCGTTATTGATTAAAAAAATACAATATTAAGCGCGGTACGTGGCGAAGAGATCGTGAAATAACACAAGTGTGTGAGTGCACAACGTCAAGGAACGGATTTTGCTCTTAAAGTCATTTATCTACACACTGTCTGAAACGCGACGCTATTCAATCCAAAGCGGTGCGCCTTCATCCTCCAAGTCACGAACTCGGATTGGGAGAAGCACTGGTTATTTTCCAAAGTGAGTTTATTCATATTTTATATTCCGCGATGACAGTGAATATACAAAATCAGCAATCAGAAGATATTGTAAATAATTAAAAGGTAATCAACAGCGGAGTCTTATTAATTGTGAAATCAAAATAACTGCTCATACTCGTCGTCCAAACGTCTGAATGAGGAAAGCATTTTGGACAGGAGTGAAACAATATGGCCATACATCCACTTGGTACATGCCAATTAGCTATCGCATTATATCGCTGAAAATGAAAGTTTATTTGAGTGATTCAGAAAATATTTAACTATTTTCTAATTTCAGTTTAAATTATTATTTTTTTTACACACAATTCGAATTAAATTTTAAATAGCACGTTGGCGTGATAGACGTAGTAGTCTGGGTATATTATATATTTTATATATACATGGCTGTTAGCTTAGGAATATGAATTCAATCAATTTACTTTGAAAAAAAAAACCATTACGTTAAAAAAAATAATAGTCCCGCTGAGTTTCTTTCGCCAATTCTTCTCAGGTCAGAGGCTTCTTCTTTCCGAACTGGTGGTAGACTCATGACGTTCAGTAAATAATTGTAATAATTTTATGCTGAATAAAATATATTGACTTTGACTTTGACTTTGAATAGAAAACCGTGTGTATGTTAAACTTATTTATATTTATTACTAAACATTTTGTTTTAGATAAAGCAACTTCTATTATTCACATGGCTTACAACTAAGTTTATTAATTTTCTTTTAAAAAGACATTATTGTAACAATTATTATCTGTTATTCTGTAATAATAAATTAGTTGTTTAAAAATTTTATTTATTTTATGACTGACATTTCCAATCCAAGGCAATTTTCTCTCGGATAAAACGTCAATTTGATATTAGAAAAAACGTATAAAGAAAATCTTTGCGACAATATTATTAACTCTCTACCCTCAACAAAGATTACCACATCTTTCATCATCTCCGACAGAATTTGAAGAGCTTTTCTTTTAAAAGAAAGGACTTTTAACCTTATCTTTTCTTCATTGCTTCGGAATGCTTTTAGGGGTCGAAGTCACTTAACCGTTAATTGAATCTCACTTCGTGATACTCTCAGTGAAGTTATTATAAATATAAGATCTTGAGATATCGTCTTAAAATTTATAAGTTTTCGAAGAGAAATTTATTTGAGTAGCGTTTACACTTAAAGTGAGTTCAATAATAGTTTAAATCAAATAGGCTCGTTTTGTTTTTACAATTATTATTGTAATGTAGTGTTAGAGCCTGTAAAAGTCTCCTGGGAACAGTCCTCTTCTCCTACGAAAAGACTTGCTTAATCTAGTTAGCCGTTTGAGTGTCCGGGCAATGACCTTTTAGTTTACCAACTGCACAAAACTGCCCAAGGCCGCTCACGTTTTGTTACGTAATTTTCCACCGGTAATAATGTAATATATGTTAAGGCCTTACATATTATATATTTTTTTTTGTTTACAGAGTATTATTCCTTATAGTCTCAGGTGTATTTATGTGTAAGCTAATTGTAAAAATTCCCCATAGTTAAAAAGTTATTGTAGATAATGTGACTGCCCGACGAAAGGACAAATGTCTAACGATCTGATCTGATTTAAGATTAGTTCTCTTTGAACGTTACAAATGAACAATTGTGTATCGTATTCGTGATTTTCGACAAGGAAGGCGTACAATATGAAGCTGGAATGGGATATTAGACGTAGGTAAGTTAACTTAATAAATTAAAAAAAATCATAAAGTTCTTGCTCCAGTCGCGCGCGACTTCGAGCGAAACGCGCTTAAACTTTAAACGCGTTTTTCTCAAAACTACTTTTTCTGACACGGTCGGCATGATAACTCGTACGGTTTTTAATATTTTTTGATAATTTTTTTTTTTTTTTAGTATTTGGAATTGTTTTTTCTATAGTCTGTCGAGCCGGATTTTTTAAATTATAATTAGAAAATTTTATAAAAATAATTAAAGTGTCACTTTTTTTGACAAAAACTTATTTTTTTTTAAATTACCGTAAATTGTTTAATTTTTCGAATTTCGAAAAACCGGCTCGACAGACTATAACTACTACCTTATTTTACAAGAATTTCTTTACATTTTGCAGATCCGTCAACATTTGAGGAAGAAATACTGCCGACCGTGGAGCAACTTTTTTTTACAGTGCTTCAAAAAATGTGATTTTTCATGTTGTAATTTTTGAAAAAAAAAATTGAAATAATTTTTTTTTACAAACATAACACAGTAATAAACAGTGTGTAAGAAGTTTTTTTATCAATTTCTATTCTATCCCTCCTAAAAACAGCTTTTCTTTTGGTACGTTTTCGGTACCGCTGGACGTATGTAAGGCCTTAATCAACCTGTAGTTGACAGGTGCACTTCGCGTACCCGTTATGCCCGTGTCGAAAAAAAGTTCACATGGGCAATATAGCCATGGCGTTTGTAAGCCAGTTAGTTTGTAAACTCTTGTCAACTAGTAGTTGACATGGGCAGTGGAGCGGTTAGTTTAATCTATCACGCTGCTTCAATGTAGGTTGCCAGATATACTCGTAGTCTTAGACTTTATTTGAAAGATAAATGTTTCCTCACGAGGCATTCTTTCATTGTCGAGTACGAAATAAATTGAAAAACAAATTTTTATTTGATACAAACCGATATCTATGCGAGCGAAGCCGTGGGCAGAAGCTAGTATTCCATAAAATTAAATGCTCTTATCACGAGTACATGGAAACATATTTTATCTTTACACCCGGTTCAGAGAAGATCGTTAAATCGTAAACAGTATGATAATAATTGATAAAGTTTTATTTTCAATCATCTTATAGCATCTAAAAACATTAAAACTAGCTAAAAAAAGAAACATTTTGTCCGTGCGAGAAGATGCCGTGATATCATTCTTTGAAATATATAATAAACATATGTTGCTACGGACACGAATGTGTGTTAATAAAATTTCTTTATAATATATTCCAAGATAAAATTAAATTTTCGAGATATCTCATTTCCTGTAATCGATCGAAACAAAGCCGCCCTCGAGTTGTATTAAATAATATAGGATATTAAAATTTTAGTATGTCAGTTCCAGTCCTATTTCGAAAGGTCATTTTCATTTTCAAATTAGAACTGACCTAAATTCGTCACGTAATTAGACCACATTCTGAATATTTTATAAACATTTTCACCTACATAAAACCGAATATTATTTTCTTAAGAACGATGAAATCCCTAATTGGCAACAAGGTCTGCAGTAATCGGCCCCGATATTATAATGTAGCAATTTCATCGGGACAATATTCTCCTGTCGCGTGAACGCTCCGACATGCAGGTGGTCCGACCACAAGCTGACTTAATTAATGTCATTACGGAGCCACGGCCTTTGAGCCTCGTCGGCGAAATGGTACCTTGTACGTCACAATGGGACGTAATTTTCCCCTAATGTATGTACAGCGCTGAGTCAACTTACATTATTGGTAGTTCGTATACTTCTCCTAACACAATTATGTTTCAAGTATAGGTCTCATGAACGAATTGAATTGTGTGTGAAGTAAATATGATGTAAGTATTGAACTACTGAAAAAAAAAGCATATCGTGCCCATACGTAGGTAAGCATTAAAATTGATGACTACACTTTATGATGATAAAATACAAACACAAACAAATACAGATTTAAAATAATCCGCCAATTTATCGTCAAATTACAAACCACCATCGTCGGTTAACAGAGCAGGCACGATAAAATGAAAACGTTAAATTGATGTGATTGATAACGGTGAAATATGTGACAGCTCGTGAGTGCGCCGAACAACTTGTCAGCTTGCTGTAATTGATGCTTTCGTTTTATTGATGATTTGTATTACTACAGAAACTTTGGATTTGTCAGCCAGTACCATCGTTTTTATAGCATAAAGGAGTTGGAGAGCCGACAGTTAATATTAAACGGTGTGTTATAGCGGGTTATAGAATTGAATTAACAAACACTATTGAATGTTGGATCAAATTAGTGTTCGTAAAATTGATATTTTTTAAGAATCGTATGTGAAAATATTATGAATACACCTGTATATGTGGGGTAAATTATCTTATTATCAGAATAAGGCTTTTTATCACGAATATCCCACACACTTTCCATAGTAGAATTATCATGACGTCATGGCAATTTTAACAAGAAAGGATTGAAGAAATTTCAAATTACATGCTTATTTCATTTTATTCGAATCGGATTATTTTCGAAAAGGTTGTATATATATATTAATGTTTCAAATTATCTAAAATATTACGAATAGAGTAATATGGATATACACATTGAAATGAATTGTCTTGGAAGAAATCTTTCATGTTATAAAATTCTCAACAAGTGGCTGCTCCTCCGAGCTCTCGGCAAAAACTAACGTTCAATGGATTGTTTAAAATTACGAACCGATCGCCGGTCGCTTTCAACCTATTAATTTTGTCAGCACTTCATAGTCTTTGTTTTATAATAGAGAGTTTGCTATTGAGGATTGATTTTATTAGTTCTGAAGATTGTATCGAGGTATTGTTGATAATTCTTTTGAACTGATTTGCACTGAATCAGTCTATAAACGTTCTACTGCTGAAAAAACCCCTCCCTTCCATATAGAAGAAAGATTAAAACTTAATCCACCATGTTGCTTCGAATTGGCGTGTCTACGATAACAACCGGGACCGACGGCTTTCGTGCTCTCCGAGGTACGGTGGAGAGAGAACCACAAGGACATACACTCAGACCAGAAACAAATGTTTGGACAAATACAAATATCTGCCTCGAGCAGGAATCAAACATACAACGGCCGGCGTTGGGGCGACTACTCGCACTACTAACTACACCATAACTATCGTCAAAATACATAATAACTAACATAATAACTTAGCGCACTGTGCACTGTGAATTATTCACGTGTCAAATACCAAGTATCTGCTTATTTAGATAAATTATTTCATTAAACTAGTAAACTCACACACACTAGACTAAATTACCTATATTTCAATGTTCCATTCATTAGCATCAAGAATTCCAACAATTTTTTCAGTCAAATGAATTCTTATATTTTTCTTAACTTAAACAAAAACCTTGTCACGCACAACCTTGTGCGTGTTTGAGCGTAATCAGTGGCGTCGAAACCAGGACCACTAATTACTGCATCAAGCGTTTCGTCCAGAGAACCAACAAGCTGATTATCTGAAACGATCGACGGAACTCTGGAAAAAATTGGACTCACAATAATCTTCCTCGTACATTATACATATTTTGCTATTTTGATGTATTTATGGTTATTTAGGTTCTTTTAGTATTTTATTCCATTTTATATTTTTAATTATTGTTTTTATATTTTAAGCTGAACCCGTGGATTTCGTTTTGATATTCATCTGTTCTCCCAACGGAGCCTGAATTAATTTCGGGGTGAAAAGTACATAGTATTCTACTTCGCAGTATAAACTCAAACTATACCTGTCGGCGCACGCCATGAATCATCGAACGTACGTGCAGCGCTGAGTTATTGCAACGACACAAACAACACGTGACATATCATCCGCTACCACCGTTTGGATGATAAAACAGCGTGTTGTGCCCTCCTAACCTCAAAAGCGAGCCAGTCGTCGTACTAGACAAAACGCTCTTGCGTAATAAATGCTTTGAGTTATGATTTCTTGTTTTATTAATTTTATTAAAATCATGCGCTTATCATGTCACTACCCGATAAAGGAAATATTGCAACAGACCAAGACAGTCACATAGGAGTAAATCCTACCTGAGAACGTTGAATGTGAAACATAAATATCTGTCTATAAATCACATATATTCATTATACTTCAAATTATTAAACACATATAAATAATAATAAATAATAAATAAATAAATATGTTTAACATACACACACGGTCGTCTGTTCCTAACGTAGGCAACTTAATGCCTGTGTTTTAGGTAACAGGCGACTGATATACATTTTTTTTATATAAATATTGTAACTATTCCTCTACTCACACCATGGAGAGAGATCATAAAAAAAAATATATATATATATATATATATATATATATATATATATATATATATATATTGTAGTTAGGCTCGTTATATCGTCTAGTTAGTTAGGACCCGTTTTACGTTGTTTTTGTATTAACCAAGTTCTTTTAGAGTATCAGTGATCACAAGTTCAAATGATTATAAGAAATTAAATAAAACTTCGTAATGAGTATGTGTATTAAATGTAAATTGATAAAAAAAAATCAAGACCCGATCTCATCTTCTATTAACACCTCGATAATATAGTTGCTAATAGAAGTAGCTCCTCTACATCCTTACTTTATTAAAATAGGAAAATAAAAAAAATTAAAATACTTAAAAAAATTAAGAGGAGGAGAGGAGGTAAACGGCCCAGCGCCCGCCGCTTACAGTAGTTTCCGTCCTACTTTTTATGAACCTTCCTCACAGAGTATCTTACTACACTTAATGTTGTTAATTTATGTATGTATTTACTTATTTATTTATATATATATATATATATATATATATATATATATATATATATATATATATATATATATATATTAATTAGTTATATTGTCACAATATACATATAAATAATACATATATAAATAAATACCTAATACACCCAGACTCGGGGTGGGAATCGAACCCACAACCCTGGAGCAGAAAACAGGGCCACTACCAACTGCGCCACGGGCCAGTCATCTTGACAAAAATCAAAAACTATATTGATTGTGACAGTGGATCCGCGTAATTCCACATTGACTCAATTTAGTACAGTTAACTAACGAGGGGACGGTCGGAGAGTTGCGGGAGAGGTGAGGGATTCGAACTAGAGTCATCTGGACGCCATTCTGACTCTCATGCCGCTAGGCTACTCGCATTGTTGCGTGGACACACTAAATTTTCGGTACATAAGCGGCCTCCTCAAATTTAACTATCGATTTCTCGAAAACAAAGTCGAGTTCTCACCTATAACTTTGAGGTTTGGTTGGTACCTACCCACACTATAAGCACGCGAAGTGGGAGCCCGTGACTCGATGCACCTTTCTCTTGATAGGGAAATAATGAGCTAATCCGCACTGTACCGGCGTAGGAGCTTAACGACCAAATCTTCTACTACGAGTAATATAAGACGCCTTTGTCTGTTACAGGCTGTTTTAGTTCAGCCAGATCAGTCGTCACAATCTCACTGATAAAGTTTTAGATGGATTTAAAACATACGTATGAGGTGGGCTCAATAATTAAATGAAGATCACTTGTCAAATAATTGTCAACATGCCAATTGGGAAATTTGTAAAATTTTACATCCGTATTTTTAAGAGGTGCAAAGGGAAATGGTGACAATTTGTAAAAAAATACATTTTAAATGAAAAGTAGCGTAGTTGTATTTGCAATTTAAATCTTACACCTAAAGATGTAAAGTCTCGAATCTAACGTTTGAAATTCAAAACGTCTGCTCCTGAACATTTTACGCGGAGCCGCTATAAGCAACTCGATTTTAACATTGTCGCGCCTGACGTGCGATATGTTATGCAGATTTTAACTGCAATATCTTAATTAAACGTGTTTTAGTCTAATTGAATAATAGGAAAAGACAAGTGACAAATACATGCCTAATTTCAGACGGAAAAATCGTTATCATCACTTTATCTTTCACTTAATTCATACTTCTTTTCCGACCGAGTAAACCGATTATTTCTACCCATATATGCATTATTATCATCATGTGTCACCTTATAACACGTCCATACAACGCTTACCTTTAACATACTCATACTTTTTTCGCTGAAGTTAGTTTTAAGCTTTCTCGGATATAGGTACTACATTTGCATTTTGTTCATTCTATATAATACGTTGGGTTCATCCGACTGTTCCTTTTTTCATCACGTACATTTTGGTTTCCTTAAATTCGATCACGACCGCTTATGTCATTTCGTAGCCTACCATTTTACTTTTTCTATTGAATACGACACAAAACAATTCAGCCAAGAGATTCATAGAAGAAATACGTGTCGCCCGCACGAGGACGATCGCAATGGAAAAGGGAAAACCCCGCCGAATCGAGCGCAGTATTCGAAACCTTTTTTGCGGAACCATTTCGTACTATTTCTACAGACCTATTAGTGGACTTTAAGGTTTTTTTTTACGTTTTCTACGTTTGCGAGCGTCACTTTTAAGTTTCTTTCGTTTTTCTCTTTTTACAAAACCATCGAATAAATTAGGTGAATTGTTGAGTCCTCCGTTAAAAACGGCAGTCGCACTTGGTTGTACAGTATTACAGTTTTTGTTGGTAAAGTTTTAAAGGCTATTTTTGTGTGCAAGAGCTTTGTCTGATATACATACATACATCGTCGCTTCATTACCACTAACGAGTGAGTGCGTTATCGTTAGCTGCTTCCTGCGGATTTCAAATGAGATTTTTAGCGATTATACTTTTTATATTGACATTCTTTTGTGTTACTGCTGAGCGTAATTTTTTATAAAGCGTAAATACAAATATTGTTGAGCCTTTTGAATGAATCCAGCATTTGTAGAGTAAATCAAACAAAAACGTGAAAAGATACTTTTATTATTGTGATAATATAACGAAAATGTTTTCTTGCTGTATTATCCCTTTGCTGGACCGCAAGACCGCTTCTTCAGATGAGGACGGGGATTGGCGTTTCTTACGCCACGCTACTTCACTGCAGTTTGACAGATAAAAATATTTCAGACTATCTTCAAAACATTCTGGTTTTCTCGCATTATTTTCCTTTATTTCAAATAACAATCTATCATTTGTGTTATACTTACGAGGCCATCTTGAATGTATTATAAACTGCAACAAAATATTATTTTTTTTAAATAATTTCTTATTCTGAGTCTTATCCATGTTATATTACTACATATTATAAAACAAAGTCCTCCACCGTATTGTCTGTCTGTTCGCGATATACTCAAAAACAACTGCATGGATTTTGATGTGGTTTTACCAATAGATAGAGTGATTCATGAGGAAAGTTTAGGTACATACCCGGGCGTAGCCGGGGCGGGTCGCTAGTCATAAGTGATAAGTAATGACGAGCTTGTTTTCGCAACTCGACGTCACTGTGCGCCTATTTTGCGTGTAAAAGTCGCCAGCCATACTAATATTATAAATGCGAAAGTAACTTTGTTTGTTACGCTTCAACGCCAAAACTACTTAGCCGATCATCATGAAACTTTGTACAATATTTTTGGAGGTATTAGAAGTAACATAGGATACACTGTTCTCTTATATTTACGCGAGTTTTAAACAAACGCGATAAAATCCGATATAGACTTTTAATTAAATAACATAGGATACTTTTTTTTTTTTTGGTCGTGATAACCGACATCCTCGCGACCGAATTTAATAAAAGAACCTTAAACGATACAAAATTTTAATTTTTTTACTTATATTGTTTTATTTTTCGCTTTGAAGTTCAAAGCGAAAAATAAAACAATATAAGTAAAAAAAACACCGTGTTTCACAAGGTTTTAATAGGCGTATACGTTAACACGCATATAATTAACGATACGAAATAAATTATTTCATATCTCATTTACGAAAATAAATATTTAAAGTATGTAGTTTCAAACGATTTCATAACTTGTTAAAACCGCGTCGTTATGCTTTTAAAAACAAAATTGTGTGATAATTAAAGTATGGTTATCACGAGAGTAATAATAATTGTAGCAAACATTCTAATATTTGATACGTAATTAGAATATGAATTGTCGCTAATTAACGCGGTAAGAGGGAACGCGTAAACTGTTAAGATTCAGCTTATTCTAAGTATGATTGATATAACTAGACACTTTAGACATACATAGTTACGTCTGTTACCAAGGGGCGCAATGTGACGGATAATCACGTACTCACTTTAGCGTTGCTGCTGTGTTCTCCCAATTTTACTTAACACGTTTTAAAAACTGTTAAAAAATTGTTTGTCTGTAAAGTCGGTTTACGGACGATAATTTTACGTGATAACGTCATAAGAAAACATTGAAATAAAATTACATACTTTTATGAATTGAATTATTATTACTGAGCTATCATTATTTTGTATAATACAAAGAATTAGTTAATTCAATTAATTATATATATTTTTTTTTTGATAAATTAACATTTACTTACACTCGATAATTCAAATAATTTATTGCTTAAATTATACAGCTTAGTTACAAGTAACAATGTACTATTAACAATTTATTTACAACTTATATACATGTGTGATATTTAAGATCCTCCAATCTGCGTTATTGTTTTTCATTCACAAGCCGAACGCTTAGGCCGATCGTGCCTCTCTATCGCTTATTCCGTGCTCTCGCTCGCGACACTTGACTCTTCTTCGTGCGTGCAGCCGACATTCATTGATTTACAAGACGTTATCACGTCAAAAAATAATGATTAATAGCTTTTGTTTTGTTTGTTTTAGTAATATTTTTTTTAACAAAAATTACATAAAATTAAAATGTATTAAAGGCTCTTCCCGCTTCATATCGTTCTCTAAAGTTGTTTGAAAGAGATCGCTCTTTTAGCGATAACACCGTAATTGTACTCACTTTTTGTTTGGTATCTTTTTGTGTTTAAGATTTTTCGGCGAACAATAAAGTACATCTGTTACTTTGCTATTATAAATAATGATAAAATGAGTTTTAGATGGTAACTCAGTCGAGTTCTATCAATTAAACCCGGCATAACGAGATGTCACAACAAGTCTAACTACTCGACCGGCTTTTATTTCGCAACATGGACTGACTCGGTTACGCAACATTGCATTTTACGAGTATATAAGAAGATATTTATAGTAATTGTTTTGAAATTTTATTTGAACGGTAAACTGAATGACAATCAGACATAATAATTAATATCTAATTTTATAATTACTAGTTGCTGCCCGCGACGTCGTCTGCGTGAACGCTATTAGATTACACGTTGTTACAGAATGCGTTGAAGAAATAAAGGTTCACTGCTCGTTCCCCGTAGGTGATAGCGTGATAATATGTAGCCTATATGTTGACCCGACTTCTTAATAATATTCGTACCAAATTTGAAGTAAATCCATGCAGTACTTTTTGAGTTTATCCCGGACATATATACATACAGACAAACAGACAAAAATTCTAAAAACTATATTTTTGGCTTCGGTGTCGATTGTAGATCACACCGCAAGTATTCTTTTTAAAAAAAATATTCAATGTACAGTATTGATTTTCTTACCATTTTATTATATTTATAGATTCTAGATGTGCGTTCTTACACGTCATTTCCGGTTCCGTGTTGATTTTGGAATAAATAGTGCCTAATAATAGAGCCTATGTGTTAATTAGGATCTTCAGCTTTGTACATTACAATCGACTTAACTTTTTTTTACGTAAAAGTGTAACAAACATCCATTCTCAAAACTTTCGTATTTATATACTGAGATTCAGTAGAATTTGTCTGATTTCTATTCAAATGTAATGAGTGTACGTACGTTCACATGAATGGAAATATAATTTCCTGTTGCACAAATCGCTGCCACATGAGTTCTGTTATAAGTGATCGTACGACATTCTCTCTCCACACGGCGCTTACCTTAAGTGTCGCATTAAGAGAACATTCGGTTCTAAACGGTTTTTAATCTCGCATTTTACGTATGAGTAATGGATACTATTGTTGAGGTGAATAAAATGTCCTGTAGCTATGTGTATGTGAGGCCGTAGCTTTTTACTAAGTGAATTGATGTAGACATTCAGAATTCTTTTCAAATTTTTATTTTTTAGCTAAATTGATTTTCCTCGTGGTTTATGTGTGAACTTCGGAATACTGGTGGTAGTGACAATAAAATTATCCTTTTTCTATATATATAGAAAAGTATCTTATAGGTACGTTGTTATAGTGTATATGCGAACCATATTTTCAGGGTTGTTATTTTTTTACATCTGGATGTATATTATCGCAAAGTTTCGAATAGTTTTATATTATCTTATATTATTTACGTACAACAAATGTACACGATAAATAGGTATAATACGTCCTAGTATTCTTTACAAAACACAATATATCAAGGGTATATCTCCTGACGCCTGCGACATGCGGTTACGTGTACGCTCAACTTCTAACAATATTAACTTTGCACTGTTTAATGGGATTCTAACGTTATCACGATCAACATAAGCTTGTGTTTCGGGTGACGGTCGCGAGTGGCACCTCCGAATGTTTTGCTAGGAGCCTTTTCAAACAGACGGCTTTGTGCAAGTTTGTCATTCTCTTGACAACGCGTCAAAACTTATAAAGTTTACATTCGCACGTAATTAGTGAGTAACAGACGCGAGATAAAATTAACGCGAAGTTTTAGCTGTTTATATATATTAGTTTATGTATTTGAGTTCGTGTAATGATGTTATTATATGAAAATTGGGAAAAATAATATAGAGGCATGTTTCGTTATAACTTCTTGTTTAACATTTTCTCAGAAAAAGGAAACTTTATTATAACATGTGTGCCATAGTGAATCGGGGTGTTATCTTAAGTTTAGAAAGATTGACTGTGTGAAAGTGACGCATGCCTGTTTAAAATATAGATATCTTTTTAAATAAATCAAAACAACGCAATAGCTTTTCGAACACATAACTCGTCACTTGTACCTTGTTGTGGATCTCAAATACGTATAATTAACTTTAAAATGTAATAAAAATACTAAAATCTAAACAAATAAGATTCGTCCGAGGCCAGTACGTGGTATAACACGATTAATGTGTTAATGGACTCCATATAGCACCCTATTAACGTTAATTCGGCATTAATTGAAATTATAATATATTTTAAGCAAATTAAAAGTCGAATTAATACACTGGACTGAATATACCTACTCCTTGATACTTTTAGCATCAGATAAACCGTCAGATAACGAAATGCAGCTTACTTTCTTGTATATTTACTTGTTATATGTGTATTTAAAAACGAAATTGATATTAGTTTGTCAGACTAAGAATTCTTGAAAGATTATTAACAACTTAGAAGTAGAATGACACAATTCTAACATGATTCTTTTCCTATGTGGGTATTTAATTGTCAACTTTGTTTAGATAAACTGTCAACAAATCAAGTATTTGGAAAATAAATTATTTGTTATATAATATGAGGGACAAAGGATCAAAATAATACATATATACTCGTATGTACGTTTCAACACACTGGCTCGTTTTGTAAAAAATTAACACATCAATGATTATTTTATATCCTTTTCTCCATTTTTCCATACGAATTATGAGTAAAATTAAAATAATATTCAACTTAATATTTAAATAAATACAAAATTACACCTACCACGTGGCTATCACGTAATTTTCAAATAGCGAACAATCTGAGCTCGCGACAGTGCTGCCTCTAGCGAGTATGTGACATTACAGCGATTTTTCGCGATCGTTCGCTATTTGCAAGTTACGTCATAGTCCCACCGGTTAAAATTCATGCATCATTATTAAGCATGTGATTTTATTTGTACATATTAATGTCATTATCTTTGATAGATAGATAGATAGATAGATAAACACTTTATTGCACTCACATCAAAGTATACAGAAAATAATGTAATACACAGAAATAAACAAGAAAATGGTGCAAGGGCGGCCTTATCACTAAAAGTGATCTCTTACAGGCAACCTTATGAATGGATTAAAATGAAAATTGGAAAGGTGGAAACGGTGCATAAAGTCTATTTTTCGATTTGTGATTTATATAAATGCGCAAACATATACATACATACAAACATACATACATACATACATACATACATACACACATACATAAATACATACATACATACAAAAATATAAACATACATACATACATATACTAGTTAAATTTCATATAAAACATATGTAAGCTTTTCTTATTTGTTCAAATAGTAGTGCTTGACACGATTTTTAAAAATACCAACTGATTCAGATTGCCGTATGTACCTGGGTAAAGCGTTCCATAATTTAACCGATTTGACTGTGAAGGACTCACTGTAACATTGAGAGACACAGAAAGGAATCTCGAGCAAGTTATCGTTTTGAGACCGAAGATTCATTGCGGAACTTAAGTTTGTACCAAGAAATGTAAAACGTTCTTTGAGGTAAAGAGGAGTGTTGGCATGATAGAGGATAGAATAGAGAAGAGTTAGAGAGTGAAGATTGCGGCGATACTGCATAGGAAGCCACTGAAGCTTTTTGCGGTGCTGTGAAATATGGTCGAACTTTCTTAACCCATATATAAATCGAATAATTAAATTTTGCAGTCGATCGAGCTTGCCAAGTAACTGCTGTGACAGGTCTAAGTAGCAGCAGTCTGCATAGTCGAGAAGTGGAAGAAGAAGGGATTAAGCTAAGGCTATTTTGGTTTTGATAGGCAAAAGATTTTTCCATCTTTTCAACCTACCAATAGAGCTGAATATTTTCCGGTTATATCTTTCTAGGATTCATATTACAAATTTCGTAAGAAAATATATTTAGCTTTATATTTTGATATTTATATATTTATCCATTTATTTAATCATTGGTTTATAACTAACATTACAGGTAACGCCAATTCCTTAGTGTACCTTATTCATTTAAATTATATTACATTTATATAAATTGAAATACTTAAGTCGATTTCAATCAATTTTCAATCTTAAGTTAATTTAAACATTCAGAAATATTCAATAATAAAAGATAATAATAATAATAACAATAATAAGCATTAATTAAAATATAGGGGAATATATGGGAATCAAATTTTATCCTCTATAAAAAAACGACATTAACAGTATTTTCTCTTCCGAAAAAAAAGAGATATTTTTATAAAGAAGTGATAATAGTTGATGTATCATAACGATAATAATACCAAGTGATACCAACCGTGTAAATTATTTAAAATTAAAGAGTCTTGTCTCTGATTTACTCTTAATTAGTATAATTGCGACCTCCACGTTTATACGGGTAAAAGTACTCGTTTGAATTAATTATCTACCTTTTCGCTGTAAGCGTGTTATTGTGTAAGAAAAGAATCAAAATCGTACTGCGGGTAATGAAGATCATAGCGTGATTGACGTTGTTTATTTATTGATATTGACACATATCTACTAACGTAACTTATATAGATAGATAGATACTTTATTACAGTCACTAAATTTACAGTGGATATTACATAATGAGAGTACAAGATATTCACAATTTAAGTGTGCAAAGGCGGTCTTATTGCTATCAGCAATCTCTACCAGACAACCTTTAATGAAAGTAGATTTCTTTATCAGACTTGGGTAGTGCAAATTTAGGTCCCTAAACCTAGGTGTTAGCTAAATAATAATAATGATACTAGCACTCGCACTTTGATAATATGATATACATATACATTATAAATACATGCATATGTTGTACTGAATACATAGTATTAAAATACATAAATATACATTCACATAGATACACATGCGTACATACATACACATACACATATATAAATACTACAAATATATTTAAATACAAATAATAAATAATTAATCAGTCACTATTATAGAAACAATTATTATTGTTCTTCCAATCTTGCTAAGTAATACTTAAACAAGCGACATTTGAAAATAGCAATTGATTCAGAATGACGAATAGCAAATGGCAGTGAATTCCAAAGGTTGACAGCTTTAACCGTAAAGGAATTGCTAAAGTAGCGGTATGACAGGTTGGCAACTTAAGACGACTGTCAGAACGAGACCGAAGTTCTAATTGACTAGAAGTGTCTGAACCAAGAAAACAGAAACGCTCTTTTAGATAGGAAAGGGAATAGGGACTGTATAAAATAGAGTATAACAGGACTAGCGTGTGGAGGTTTCGAAGATATCTGATAGGAAGCCACCTCAGACGAGCCGGAAAGGAGGAGACATGGTCAAATTTGCGTAAGCCGAATATAAAACGAATGCAGATATTTTGCAATCGCTCCAGCTTGTCTAGCTTTTCTTAAGTTAAATCAGTGAAACAGGAGTCCGCGTAGTCCAAAATAGGCAAGAGGAGAGTGATTACTTACTCGATTAAAATCCTGATGTTTGTATTTATTTATTCATTTTTTAAAAAACAAGCAGTGCATAATAAAATTTTAAAATAGCAAATATTGATAAAATATTACAAGACAGTTTTCAATGATTAATCAGCACAAAATTTATAAAGCGTAGATATAATTATGAAAAGAAAATATGTTAAAGAGAGAGAGAGAGTACCAATTCATCATTAAAAATAATAGCAATTAGATACTTATACCTAAGTAGCACACACACACAGACTTAAAGATAAATTGAATGTTTAAAAGCTTTGCCAGGTCAACACGTCAGTCGTGGTTCTGCGTATAATGATTCAATGGATTATTATGATGCGTAGCTTCTTATTTGGGCGACTAATTACGATGCGAACTTTACGCACTGTTTGGTCAACATCGAATATTTTTGTGGATGAAATATTGCATCGCTGTTTTAGGCGACACGACGTCGCACCTAATCAAAATTCACTTTAACGCGCTGGAACACTCTGGAATGCTGTAACACGCTGCGACATCGTGCTGTGGTGATGTTGCCAGAAACTTAATTCAATGTATTTTGTTAAGTTTACATACAAATCCATAAATTTTTGTTTGTTTTATTAGTCAGACGAATGTTATCAATCGTATTTGTGAGAAAAAAGGGATTGATCGAAGTGTATGAATAAATGTTGGTAGATCTTCTACGCAAAAACTACTGAATCTATTATTATTATATTAACCGGGTAAAACTGCGGGTACTGCACTGGACTGTATCAGCCTGTACAAAATAAACAACCCACTGCTGTTCAAAGACCTCTTCTCCTTATAGGAGAAGGGTTGGAGCTTAATCCACCACGCTGATCCAATGAGGGTTGGCGGATAATATTAGGGATATTATATCGTGATATATATATATATATATATATATATATATACCGTGAGTAACGATCATTACCTGGTTTCCATTATATGATATAATATTAAAACCGGGACCGACGACTTTACGTGCTCTCCGAGGCACGGTGGGGAAATCCACTACCACTACACAAACCCAAAACTGAGGGTGATTTCTCGTATTACATAACTTTGGGTAGGAGTTCTTCGCCACAAGTATTTTTAAATTTCATTAGTAAGTAACACTATGCAATACGAACAATCTGCTGAAAAAGCAAAGCACGTACGCTCCTGCGTTGGTTGTTTTTATTGGCCGCTACGGATACTTCGTAGCACGTCTACGAACGTAGCGCACGAGAATGCTCTGGTTGTAGCGTACGTGACGTTATTAAATTACATTATTTAATACAACATATTATTATTAAATTAAATTCTCACATTTTATTATATTATTGAAGTTTAAAAATTAGTAGTAGTAGTATTAGTAGTAAAGTAAAATATTGTGAAGTTTTTTTGTACACAACTTATATTCCATTTTGATTATTTTATATGTACATAATATTTGTATCAAATATTAAATATTGAATTTTATTCGTGTCAATGAGTCAATTATAAATTAAATTAGGTTTCGACTGCTCGTTACGTAATAATAATTGGTAAAAACTTCCTTGGATTTTGTGCTATTTAAATCTTATTAATATACATATTTTATGTGAACATCTGTTTGTTAATAGACTCTGGTATTTGTGTCACTGTGAAATCCTAAATATAGGTAAATTTTAAGTTTCATTCAAAGCCTTAGATTTACAAAATATCAGTAGTATACGTCCGAAGTTATCTGTTATCATTGTTAATTTCGATATTTTTATTTTATATGTCTTTTTCTTTACATTACATTAATTAAATATTATAAATATTTACAATGCAAAATTTACACTAATTATTTACAGACATTTTTAGTATAAATCATATCCGCCTGGAATGGTGTGAAGAATATTGGCAGCATTTCCCCGTTGAATCGCAATTCTGATTCTCTGGGAAAAAAATCTACCAGCCGTCCTGTCACCAGTGAAGGCTATGAGACGTGGGGTTAATTCTTGTATAATTTTTTTGTACTGCTACTCCAAGTTCCAAGTGTTTCTTCAATTATATATTCAATTACTATATACATATATAGTATTATTTATTCAATTACTTTATGATGTCTCTGAATATTTAAGTATATCTGCTCTCAAACGCCATATTTGAAAGTCTGTCAACAGGCATGCGGCATCTCCTCTATTTCCGGCTCCGATATTTGCAACGGTTTATCAATTGTCTTCGTAAAAAAAGTATCTGAAGGCACGGTAGTGCCTCCGCCAAGTCAAGCAAAAATAAAAGTGGCACGGCCGTACTATCCTTTTCTCGAAGCAATTCAGGCCATTTTCGACCCCCTATAACTTCGTTGTGGATAAAACTAGAAGTCTAAATTGGCAATCGCATGAAAACAATGAATCTCAGAAGTAATACATACGAATATTAAATTAAATTAGATTGTTTGATCAAAGATTTTTAATATTGATATGACCACTATAAGATGTTGTTAGGTTAGCTAATTACGTAATAACATAAAACAGAAGGACCCTTAAGTACAGATTGAATAAATTAGCCGACTTGGTATTACATGGATATCGTAACTTTTTACGGAAGAAGAAGTGAGTTGCGAGACTTGGTTTCTTTTTACAAGTTGTGTTTTTGTGGCATTTGAATTAACTAAATATAGTAAACTTTAACCAGTATCCACTCACTCATTAACACAGTAAATTTTACCTCGGAGAGAAATGTCAAGTTCCAATATCACCTGGTACTTTTTTCCATACCCTTTTCGCTTTTACAAAGTATGATTATTAGGATCGGTTGTCAAGAATTCGACAGTAAAATAAATTCAATAACAGTCTGTAATACATTCTGGATGTACCACATTATGATAATAAAATATCTAAAAATTCAACGAAACCATATTGTCAATCTGAAATATAATAAGCTCGACAGCATTATGTATTTTACCTTTTATAGTTAACTAAAAAGAGCTGCTATACTTATATCATTAATAATATCGACTTGTCCGATGGCGCAGTTGGTAGTTGACATGCTTTCTGCTCCAAGGTTGTGGTTTCGATTCTTGCCCCGAGTTTGTGAATATATATAATGTATATATTTATAAATATTATTGGAGACACGCGGTTTAACCAGAATATACTGTTATGTACTGTTTATATACAGTTGCAAATAGTAATTATTCA
Organism: Euphydryas editha; assembly: GCA_036937285.1. Classification (NCBI taxonomy): domain Eukaryota; kingdom Metazoa; phylum Arthropoda; class Insecta; order Lepidoptera; family Nymphalidae; genus Euphydryas; species Euphydryas editha. The sequence continues at coordinate 18,985,847 of JAUPFZ010000019.1, forward strand.
TTCATTCTGTTTCGCTTCCTTCCTATTCCAGAACCTTCTATTTTATTTCAAATCCAAAGCCGATTTTTTAATCACATCTATAGCAACGATTATCGAGTTTAAACTAATAAACAAAAAACCAAACTTTCTTACTTTATTATATTAGTATAGATGTGAAATGAGTTTCAAAGTCACGTTTGCTACTCGATAACTCAACATTGAATGATCGGATTTGAGCTCACGACCATTCGGCATCGATTTGCATATTATTTCCACTGAGTTGTCACGGGTCTAGAATAAAATAAAATTACTAAACTTAATGATATGTATAGCAATTCATAGCTATTATTTTCTGCGCAAAGGAAATCTTTCTTTTTTATTTTTGTTTGTATTTTATCTTCAAAGTGGTTCAGAGCTTAGAAGCTCGTTTCAACACAACTTTCCCTGATATATTACATGCTTATGTTCCTTTTTCGTGTTAAAGCTATCTCCTAAACAGCCGTCGATGTCATCGGGAAATTGCCTGAGGCGACCCAACACGCACGCAATACGCCACATAGAAACAACTTATACGTAAATACACACACTCACATACATAACTCACTCACATCAACGTACTTTGACTTATATATACGAGTACACAAATAGCACACACATGTCGAATATACTCACACACTATTATTTTACGACGCGTTTACAGGCCTTTTGGACATCTCCGCTGAGTTGCAAGAACTATTCGGAGACGGAAGGGATATTTAGGGATGAAAACATCTAACTTTATTTATACGTCCTTATTGTATTACTTTTTGTAAACGCAAGTGAATTGTAGTTAAAGTTTGGGCTATTTTTTTAGGAAATTGAATAGAGAAAATATGGTTCTATTTTGATATAACTCTGAACTGTACCGCACTGTAACTGCGTAAATTAACACAAACACACTCGTAGAAAATAAATATGTGTGTATAGTGTCAGCTGGACTTATTAGGTTATTGTTGAATGTTACTGACGACCGTTCTGGTGTAGTGGTGCGAGTAGTCACCTCAACGCCGGCGGTCGCGGTTCGATTCTCGCTCGAGGGAGATATTTGTATTTGTGCAAATATTTGCTTCCGGTCTGGGTTTATGTCCTTGTCCGCACCGTGCCTCAGAGAGCACGTAAAGCCGCCGTCAGGGTAATTATCCGAAAACCTGCGGTGGAGCATCGTGGTGGATTAAGCTCTAACCCAGTGTTTCCCAACCTTTTTTAGGCCATGCTCCACCTTAACATTTCTAAATTTTTTATGCCCCCATGCTAGGGGTGTTCATCGGAAAAAATTATTAAAAAAAAAAAAAGGTCATCCGCCGTCGGTATCCACATAATCCTCCGTTCCCTATCCGAATAACTAAAAAAAAAAGGTCATCCGCCGTCGGTATCCAAATACTCCTCCGTTCCCTATCCGAATAACTAAAAAAAAATCGCAAAACATTATCGATAATTATCGAATGAAAACTTATCGATAATCATCGATAATTATCGAATGAACAATTATCGATAATTATCGAATCAAAAGTATCAAATAACACTTATCGATAATTATGGATAATTATCGAATGAAAAATTATCGAGTACTTACGAATTATCGATAATTATCGCACACCCCTACCCCATGGATAATTTTTAACCTTCAAAATTATTAAAGTCGTGTCGAGTCAATTTTTAAATTGCCCCCCTTAACTATCAAATTGCCCCCCAGTGGGGCGTAGGCCCCACGTTGGGAAACACTGCTCTAACCCATCTTCTATATGAAGAATAGGCCTTCGCCCAGCAGTGGGTTGCTTACAGGCTGTTTCAGTTCAGTTGAATGTTATGAATATTATACACTCAATACAAAATTTATTACACATCGAGTCGAGCTAATTTTATCATTCTAATTATTATTAGGTATGTACTTATAAAATTACATGTCTTGACTAACTATACGTGGAAATTGACAGCAAAGCTCTTTCATAATCGAATACTCAAATGATAAGGATTTTAGAACGAAGTTCTTTACGGCATGCTTGGAGGAGATAGAGATTTTGCTGCGCGACCGAACTGAAAAAATGTGAGACTAAAACCGTAAGAAAAATAATAGCGTTATAATAATTAGAATGACAATTTTTTGTTTGATTTATTTTATTTTACATTATTTGTTATTTTCATAAATACTAAATTTCCTATATTTTCAGCTATTGATTGGAAAAAAATAATGTCACACTTAATAAAATAAGAAAAATGAAAATGAAAGTATTAGTAATAGCTTGTTATAATTACATTAGCTTTAACTAACTCCATGACATTTATATAATAATTATAATTGATGAAAATATAAACATATATAACTTAATAAGAAAACTTTTTAACGAACAAATTTGAATTGTCACAAAACTTTACATTTCTCGTTATGTTGACGATAATCATTATCGTTATCTCTATCGTTATCGTTACCGTTGTCATTATCATTTTCATTAAACAACAGGTATAAGACATAAAGTAGCATAATAGTAAATTACCCGCTTTCTTCTTCTCATAAAACTTTTGATACGGTATTTACCATCAGATTCATTTGATTAAAACATATAATACGAGTAAGTACCTGGAAAACCGAGCTTTGCTCGGTTAAATTATATTTAGATACATTACATACTGATGAAACATAAATAATATTTTCGGTCTTACCGACATAATAGGAATTGGTTATTTAAATAAAAAATAAAAAGAGCTCTCAATTCAAAAGAAAAAAAAAAACAGGAAAAAAATTGGACTGTAGACACCTGGATTCGAAACCAGGTTTTCTGATTTCGAATCCGTCCGATTCCCACCCGAGCTATTAGATGCTTGTAAATAATAGCGAAATTTACCTTCGTATTCTAATAATAATTTTTAATTGCGTAAAAAAAAGGGATAAAACAACATTTTCTAAAAATAAATCCTAGCTAGATCGATTTATCGCCCCCGAAACCCCCTGCATACTAAATTTCATGAAAATCGTTGGAGCCGTTTCCGAGATTCAGATTATATATATATATATATATATATATATATATATATATATATATATATATATATATATATATATATATATATATATATATATATATATATATATATATATATATATATATATACAAGAATTGCTCGTTTAAAGATATAAGATATAATTAAATTTTCTATATATTCTAATTAAGTTTTGGTCTAACAGAGCACTGAACTGAACTAAATCAGCTTGTAAATATAACACTGCTGGGTCTCTTTTCCATTTAGGAGAAGAGTTGGAGCTTAATCCACCACGCTGCTCCACTGCGGGTTGGCATTAACAGATACAATTCAAAAAAAAAATTATTTTTATTTTAGCCGCTTACGATTAAAACGATGCGAAGGTTAAACTTTTAGATATAATATATAAACAAAATGATGGAGAAATGAATTGTTATTCTTCAAAAAACCAGCAAAAAATCAGGAACGCATTGGTCTATCTCGTGTTAGTATATTCGAAACTCTAAATGAATACTTATACAAAAATCTTATTACGTGTTTTCGTTTACTCAGATAAAATTTACCCTTACCTTTATTACATCATTATAATACTTTAGAAGATAGAATGGTCATTCAAAATTATGAGCAAAAAGTCATCAGCAGCGTTTCTCTTCTTTGAAACGACTTCATGCCACATGTAATTAGAAAGCATGCGAAGCCGGGAGGATCGCTATATTTAATTAATTAATTTATTTATTTTTTCAAGGTTTCTGTCAAGGTGTTTACATCAATACAGATAATATACAATATAGATCAATGGTGGCTTTAAAAAAAATAATCACTAAAGTTTTAATTTGTAAAATGACGATTCGAAGGTGCTCGTGGGGCCTATTTGAATACAGTTGTTTTAGATTTTGATTTTAACATATTTATAGTAACAGTGTAACAACTACTTATAGATAAACTCCACATGTACATTAACATAAAAAATAACAATGTTAAAAAGTCAGTGATAATAAATTAATAAAGAGATAGAGCTCTTTATTTAGAACGTATTTCGAACAGACATTCATGCCAACCTTTAAATAATTAATATTATAGAAATACACACCATTAAGCACAAGTCAGAGGCCTCGATTGTCATAAAATGTGAATATATTTGGAGGAGCTACAAATAACATATTTCCATAGAATACAGAGCGCCGGCTGGCGGCCGGTATTCTGCAGCGGCAACAATACCTCGCATAGCTCGTTGGAAATATATTATTAACGCGCATAACAAACTAGAAAATGTGCAGACATTCTTCACTCCATTAAAATATTTCGACTACGTGGCCGTGTAAAATGGGAAATGGTATAATAAATTATAACAAAACCGTGAACCATGAATGTGAGAGCTGTAGAAACTTTTTAAATTGAATTAAAATGGATTGTATTGTGAAATCTTGATGTATGTAGTGACAGCCTTTTATAACCTACAACTAAGAACATACTTACTCTCCTTCTTTTTTCTTCCATTTAACGTTTAAATACGTTCAGCATTTATTAGAATTTATTCAAAATTTCCCAAGATTCTTCTTCACTGCCTACTTTAAGCCTGTTCTTTTAATACCTGTTACATATGAAGTCGTTTTGATTCAAGCCAACTGCCCTTAACTATTATATATTATTAACTATCATATTTTCGTCGTCCGTTATATGAACAACAATTGCGAATTTTGAAAGATTTCTGAATAATTTCTGTTTTTTTCTTTTTAAAGATTTTGAAAGAAATAATAAAGGTTTTAATGAAACTGGTCTGAACGTTAGCTTACACGATAAGTCAACTTATAGGACACTATGACCCGGAAAATGAAAGGGTTTCCGGAGATTAATCAAAAACCGTATTTTCATATTCAACGTTTTATGAAATCAGCGCAGTAGGTCATCCGTACTAAGATCAAACAGAGTTAGTTTGTTAGTTCTTTTGGCATCTACTTTTGCAGCTAAACCTGGACTTGTTCTGTTCTAAAGATATTTAATGAGCCCTCAATGAGACTAAAATAGTTTTTCCATTAAATGATATAAGGTAACCCATAATGCTTGATAATCTATAGTTAATATTATAAAGTTGAAGAGTTTGTTTGTTTGAACGCGCTAATCTCAGGAACTACTGGTTCGAATTGAAAAATTATATTTGTGTTGGATAGCCCATTTACCGAGGAAAGCTATAGATTATATAACATCACGCTACAACCAATAGGGGCTGAGCAATAATAAGAAATGTTACAAAAACGGGAAAAAATAATCTTTTTTGAGAGTTTCCGTTGCGTCCTTTATTATTTACCTTCTCGAGACATTTTTAACTATAGTTCCACTTTTAAAATATAATATCACTCTTTTACTGAGAATTGTCGAAAAAAAAACAATTATATGTTGAACGACCCAGGAATCAAACCTAAGACCCCTGGCTCGGCAGTAACGCTTGCGACCACTCGATCAATGAGGCGGGTACCTACTCTTAGAGTAATTTTATTGTTTAAAAATATTTAAGTATAGTTTTACCTCAAATTAACGCGGGTGAAATCGCGGGACATAGCTAGTGTTAAAATATAATTGATTGATATGCTTAATAGGTTGATCACTCGCATAAACTGGTCATATTGTCTGAAGTAATTCGGATAAAAATTTGTATATTTTTCGGATATTCATGGTGAAGTGGATCGTAAGTTCATAGCCGATAGCCGAGTAGCGGCGCACCTGCCCACTAATCGCTTCCTCTCCATAAACCTGGCTTAATGCGCGCCGGACGCTACGCTGCGCTGTGATAACGGAAGAAAAATCATCGGTCGGAATGGATAAGTTTTTGGCTACAAAACTTTATTACAATAAAGATTACGATTCTTAATTTACGATCTCCTCGCGCACCATTTCAGGCAACATTTTTTAAAGGATCTTTTGCAGCGTATATTGTTAAGTTTAATTGACCTATTGATTACAACATAACAGCACTGAATCTGATTTATTTAACATACAATTCGGTGAAGTACGTTATTTTTAATAAAATATTCGCAATAACGACATTTGGAATAAATACACTTAAAGAGTGAAAATAAAGAAAGATTTTTTTAAATGAATATTTGAATTTAAAATAATGAAATTTTATTTTTAGGCTTATATGTATGTACATGTCACATTCAACGGAACATTAACATTCAAAGGAGTCTTGCTATTTTTGTTCTATATGTGATAAAATCGCTATAATGAAAACATTGCACGAGCATAATGTTAATTTGGTGAACAGAAGTTGAAAAAATATATGTGCAATACACGCAGACAACCACAAAAAATTTTCATTTACTCGCGTTTTAAATTAGAACAGACGTAGACTAGATTAGAGTCACTCGCGATGCTTGTGACTGCTGTACATTAGTACACAATAATAATAATAATAATACATTAATACACTACGATGACCCAAATCATGTTTTGCTATCTTAGCTACAGAGTGGCGGAATAATTATTATTATAATCGTTTTCAAAAAAATATCAATAGTACACTAATCTATGTCTTCTTCGCCTTGATGTTATTTATAATATGTATAAAAAAGGATTGCAAAATTAATTAACGCTCCTTTACAGCGTATTCAGTGAATATAAAAGAACACAGATTCACGGAACTGTGAGCAATTACATCAAAAAGTTCATACATATTCGACGGAATCGGTCGAAATTATTCGGTTTTAATACGGATTTAACGAGCGAGTAACGCGTGGTACCGTTCCCGTGTACTTAAAATGCCTGCTTTGCAATTCTACGACACCCGCCGCCCCTGCTAGCACCGCACCGCAAGGCCGCGCCGCGCCGCGTCGCGTCGCTTCGTGTCGCGCTAAACGACACTTTTTATGTCGTTTGTCGGATTTTGTTCCGATTTACATTTGAAATATCATTGAGAAATGTGATGTGGTTGGAATATGTTCGTTAGATTGTTTCGATATTATTTTACATTAATAATAATCGGCAGTGGGTTCTGGATAGTAAAAGTGGAATATTAAAAATTGGTCTATTATAATGTATTATATTTTAGGAAAATGGTTTTATTCAATTTTTCCAGAAATATGGCAGACGAATAAAAAAAAAACGATCTTTTTGCTAATTAGTAAATATAATAACTTATAGTTAAATATATACATTTACTTAAATACATATATTTTAGTTATTATATTTACGTTTTATATTTTAATGGATGAAACAATTCAAAAATAACATAATTGTAAGAAAATCTGACAGTTTAAGATTGATCATCATTCCTCGCCGTATGGGTGTGTACACCCATTCGGCTATATATTGCTGGTAGATTAGATTGCAAGTTGGAAAAAGTGGTTGAAACTTGTCCCGGTTAGATAAACCTGAGACTGGGTATAAGCTAGAAGATGTGTGAGTGGTTTCAAGACCACGATTAATTTTGGTTTTATGATTATGGAGCCGGATTATCCCAGTGAAATATCACTGCTAACGGTATTGTGTTCGCATTGGCATATTTATGTTTTCAAGTGTGAAATTCGTTAAAAATTAATGCTTGGTGGTGAAAAAAAATATCACGTATAATCCGCAATTAATTGATATTAAAGATTTTACTCCTTAATGAAACTAAAAAATCGGATTTAAAATATGGTTTTTTTTTTGGTAAAAAGGTAAAATAATGAAAAACAAACTAAATTGAAATGAAGTGAATCAGCGTGTAAGCGTTCCAACTACACGGCAAAGAACACCACTGTATATTAAAGAAGGGTCTAACACACCACGCTGTTCCACTGCGAGTTCGCGGAAATTTTTCCCTACCGTGAGTTATGATCGCTATAAAATATCTATAATAACTACAACTGGGGTTCGTCGGTGTCGAGGTAGCACCACTACACCAGAATGGCTGTCAGTGTTCAAAATCAAAAGGTGAACACGAAATGTCAATAAAACGATTCCATACAAAGTCACAGGCAGCTACAAGTAAAAAAAAAAAAAATATTGCGTAAAAGAAAGTTATAACTAGTTTCTCAGACGAGGTCAGACAAGATTTAAAAAAAAAAATATATTAAAATTGTAACCGAAGTTATTTTTCTTAATAACATACTTTTTTCTAGTCATAATACAGTGTCTAATATAAAAGAGAAATATTTCATTTAAGTTAAAAGTAAATAAGACTTTCTTCACTATATATAAGTCTTCCGCCGTGTCTGTCTGTCTGTTCGCAATAAACTCAAAAACTACGTCACGGATTTTTATAAAGCTTTCACCAGTAGATAGAGCGATTCGTGAGAAAGGTTTAAGTACATATACATACCCCGGGAGCAGCCGGAGCGGGCCGCTAGTTTCGATATAAATATAAGAAAAAGTATTAAAAACTAGATCTTTAGCGTTAATAATAATAAACGTTTTAAAAAATTGAATAAAAATCGTGAAATAGGGTTTAAAAATCCAGCTCATACAGTATTTACAGAGGCACAAGAAAATAGGTCGCTTCGAGCGCAGACAGTAATGTTTTACGTGTTTCTGCGACCTCGCCGTGTCTGTGCGCCATCTCCTCGAGCCTTCGATATCATCAGCTAATGGCATACATTGTCTGTTTATGCGGAGCCGCCACGCGAAACTCGAATCTCTATACTATTTCGTTTCTCGAAAACCCTTGTAACGGAAAATGTCCAATAAAGGCCTCGAGAGAAATGTTTTGTAATTTAGTTCAACTTAATACGTATTCTTTTCAAGCAAAAATTTCTTATATTATTCCATATGTACACACATGTACACATGACGACCGTTCTGGTGTAGTGGTGCGAGTAGTCGCCTTAACGCCGAATTCCCACTCGATTCCCGCTCGGAATAGATATTTGTATTTGTACAAATATTTGTTTTCGGTCTGAGTATATGTCCTTGTGGGTCCTCCCACCGTGCCTCGAAGAGCACGTAAAGCCATCGGTCCTAGTTGTTATCATAGACACCTGATAACGATCGTTACTTATGATAGGGAAATTATCCCCCAAACCGCAGTGGAGCAGCGTGGTGGATTAAACTCCGATCCTTCTTCTGTATGGAGAAGAGGTCTTCGCTCAGCAGTGGTTTGTTTACAGGCTGATACATTACAGTACAGTACACATAAAAAAAAACCTATATATGGCTTCTTGTGCTATGTATTTTTTGTAATATATTAATATTAGAATGCGTCTAACAATAAAATGTAGGCTTTACCTATCACGTTTTCATCAATACATCGGTCCTAAGGGGTTGTACTAAAATGGAATTCGTCTTCAATGTAAGTTAATGTCTCTCGCGGCTTTACTTGCGTTGAGTTATGCATATTTCAATATTCTACTTTCTCTTGTTTTTTTATATTATTATTTTATTTCATTATATCTTAAAATTGCTTGCGCCGGATGTGCTAGTAAACCGTGAAAACTTCGTTTTATTTATTATTTGAGTACAATATTTTGCGAAATTTTGGCACGGGTCAGCTAGTTATCATACACATAAAATATCCACGCGCTATGCTTATGCTTAAGAGGAAAGGGTACCTGAGAGGCTTTTGAAAACTAGGTATTTGAATAAAATATTCCTGTCTCGCTACCCCGGCTCTATCCACAAACAACAAGAAAAGGATAAATGCAGGTAGACCGTGTTAGGTAGATAAAATTATTGACCAAAACAGAATTTCGTAGTCGACGATTTCCTCCCCAAAACATGCCAATTTTTTTAATTTTTTTATGTTACTAAAAAAACCTTCAGCTGCCTTATGCCTTCATGCCCCTGTGTTCTCGTTTTTTTTTTTTTTTTTTGTAAGCCTGCGTATTTTTTTTTAATGAGTGTCTGAAAATATATAAAATATTAAGCAATATTTCTAGTTTTTGAAGACTCCTACTCCCTATAATAATAAGAATATGAACAAAACCAAGACATAGGGGCATGGTCATGGCAGTTAAATGTTTTATGTTACAAAAATATTTGATCTAGTGTCATTATCCAGGGAGGAAACAGTCGACTACGTTTGTATGGAGAAAGAGCCGGTATCCTTTTCTCTTAATATGATTATCCACGCCCTTTACACCAGACTTGAGACGGTAACGATTTTATTCTATTACATGTATACCTGTATTTTTCGAGTGTAGACAAGGCCGAGCTGTCGGTATAAACTAATTTGGTTTTTTCCTTTTTTTTTTCCTTATTCCATTCCTTATATTAAGATACATTCCTAAATGTATCCTTATTATAATAAAAGTTTTATGTCCATTTACATATTACTTATTTTATTAAAATTTATCGTTAGTTTCGGGTTTCATTAATTTTAGTAGTAGTTTAATATACATTAATAGTTATGATTTCATAACATGAAGTGACTTTAAATATATTTTTTTAAATCGTTGCATAGAAAAGAACCCATAAATATGTTCTGTAAGTTCTAATAACATAGTAAATGCAATGAATTAGTATTATGATCAAAATATTGTATTACTATGAAGTGTTCTGTTTGATGGTAATTAATATTAAGCCTTTTGTAACATACTCGTATATTTCAGTATAATATGCGATTGATTCAATTACTCGTGGAGCGCTAACACTAATGTGTGTTACTATATTTGTCAATTTAGTTATTTAATTGTAACAATTTTCTAATGTACTAATGGTCGCCCAGTGTCGAAATTCGAACTAATTTATACTTGACAGCACTGTCAATATCATAAAAATATGATTGCGCATAACATAGCGAGCATATGCAACAGTCATTGAACCTGATCTGTGATAAAAAATTCTATTCAAAATTCGTTGCAAGACCTTTATTTAAGACCGTGTTAACAACAGACTTTGACAATAAACAAAATTTGTGTATATATGTACATATATTATGTGTGTGTCGTAGTGTGTGTAGTACTTTTTATTTAATTGAATGTATTTTTTGAGCATTATTATAAAATTTTTTAGCATTCTGCACTTCTTCTCCATATAAACTTTGACTGTGCCAAATTTCATACTTCTCCGTCCGCGTAATTTTCGTAAAAAGGGGTACAAAGTTTTTGCTTCACGTATTAAGGGGCTTAGATGAGCGAATGACCTTGAGCGTTTGAGTTCCGCATCTCCTCCCAACACCTTACCTGCCCCTCGCTGCCGGAACGCACAGGTTCAACGAACCTTTTTAACTAACGCCATCTCTTCGCTAAATAAGGAATTTTAGGTTCCGAGCCCTCTGTGTAATATCTATAAAACTTTTTAATTTTTTGCTCCTAATGCGAACCCATTACATACACAATCTAAATGTAAAGTTTCTTTTTATGAAAAATGACTTTTAATAATAAAACTATAAAAAACAAACAAAAATTAAAAGTGACATTAGACAATATAATAATAATAAAAATCTTTTGAAAATAATTTATGTAATATCCACTAAACATTTATTTTGTAATAAAATCATCAGTACACTTACGACCGTTGATCATAAACCAGGTAACAAAATATGTATCAACAAAATATCAATATTTTCTTCAGTTCTAAAAAATAATGTTTATGGAAGTATGTTGTACGTAAGTATATAGGAGGGCTGGTATTACTTACAAAATTTTATTACCTAGATTGCAATGTGGATGTCTACGACCAGAACTTTAGCAGGTACGGCAGGGCACTCGGTAAATTTTTTTATATCATATTCAGGCGCATATTTATATATATTTTGTCAATTTTTTTTTTTGTAACTAAATTTAAGTATTTGTAATTTTATATGTTATTGTATGTATTAAATGTATTTGTAATTTTGTATGTTTGTTGCTTTAATTGTATACACAAATACTTCTTTTTTTTAAATTGAACTACGTATATTTTTTTCTTTTTTTTTTGTATAAATATTTTACTCGTTGTCTGCAATGTTTGTGATGTCCCAAATAAATATATTTTTTACTTTTTTTTAAGTATTTCTTTTATTGTGTATTAAATTATTTAATTTTTATGTGTAACAGTGTATAAATATCTCTCAATAAAATTCTATTCTATTCTATTCTATTTGTTAGGGTCCTATGACTAAAAGAGAAATAAATAAGACTAGTACAAAAATAATATTAGGTATAAGATAGGAAACGTGCGTCGCCGGTGGTGTCCCGATGCAAGTCTCGTCCTGCGCGGAGCTATAGGCCGTGCTACGGCCCCCGCCTGCTACCCGCTGTATCCCCGTCGCAGCGCGCGGGCAATATCGCTCGAACAAGCTCCCCGGGTTGAAGGGTAAACTTCAAAGAGGTAGTGGGCAAATGTTGTTGAAGACGCGCTGCATCGTGCCCTTCTTTGTCTTGATATCCGCTACTCTCGTCGCTCCGTCACCTCCTAGATACACCTGCACAATACGTCCAAGACACCACAATAGAGGAGGCAGGGCCTTTTCTTTGATGAGTACAAGAGATCCTACTTTAATGTCACTGGAAGATGTAGACCACTTGGTCTTCTGTTGCAGTAGATGTACGTACTCCGTATGGTACCTGTTCCAAAAATGTTGTTTAAGCTGCTCCACCCTTTGGAAGCGTCCTAGTCGGCCGATACTGATTTCTGTTAACTGTGGATAAGGTACAGATGTTAGTGGTCGTCCAATCAAAAAGTGGGCAGGTGTTAAGGCAGAGAAGTCAAGAGGATCGGAGGACAGAGGAGTTAGAGGTCGGGAGTTTAAAATTGATTCAATTTGTGTAAGACACGTATACAGCTCTTCGTACGTGAAGTGGTGCTGGTGCAGCAGTCGCATTAAATGATGCTTGATAGACCGCACGGCGGCCTCTGCAAAGCCATTGAAATGGGGAGAATAAGGTGGCGTGAAACTAAACTCGATGCCTTCCTGTGCACGAGTCAAGATTAGACGTCTGCAAAAAAGTATTTAGTTCATTACAGGCGCCTACAAAATTAGTTCCATTATCGGATAAAATCGTGCGTGGTTTACCACGACGGGCTATAAACTCTGAACAGTCCCAAAGACGCCGTGTCTAGTAGGACCGGGTTCCCATCACGGCCCAACACGGACACAGGGGCGTTACTGGAGGCGCATTAAGTAGCGCCTCCTACGCACCCCTATTCGTCGCCCGCGGATGGAGGCCACGTCGGTGGCTTCCTCTCTCACCCGCTCGTCGGCCTCCTTCTGGGACATTACTGTCTCGCAGAACCATCGCCTTCCAGGACTCGTCGTCACCGAGCATCGCGGTGATGACGCTCGGGAGCGACAAGTCCCCTCCGAGGACCGACGTCAGACCTTGACGCAGCGCCGCCCATCTCGGGCACACCTCGAGGGTGTGCTGGGCAGAGTCCATCGCCACGCCACAATCATAACATTCAGTCGTCAGCTCCCTCTGGGCCGTCCGGCACAGGTAGTCACCAAAGCAACCGTGCCCGGTGAGAACCTGCGTCCGACGGAAGTTGAGGGGCTTGCGTTTTCGACGCATCCACCGCTCAAGGACTGGGCGAATGGCAGTCGTTACGCATGTACCGTACGGCTGCCCCGCCAGGTGCTTCCCCCACCTCCGCATAAGCGCTTCCTGCCCTATCCGACACACCCGTAGGATCCCGTCCAACGTAGGGTTCTCACCAAGAGCCCTCCTACCCGAGTAGATCTCGGCAAGAACCTCCGCCACGAGCTCCCACGGGGGATCGCCGGCTAGAGCAGTAGCTGCAGCCCACGATACCGTACGGTATACCCGAATCACCCTTACCACGATTGCCCTCAGCGCAGCGCGCAGCGCTGCTTTATTTCTCGCGGTGAGGCGATCCGCCCAAACCGGGGCACCGTACGTCGCCATACTCCGGCAGAATCCAGAATACAGCTGCCTGCAGACGGCGCTGGGTCCTCCGAGATTCGGGAGGAGTCTGCCTAGCGCACTCGCCGCCTTCATGAACCTCGGTCCTACCATAGCTAAATGTGGGCCGAAAGTCCACCCTCCGTCAAGGATGAGCCCCAGATATTTCATTTGGGGGCTCATCCTCACCCTTCCCTCTCCAATCTGCAGGGTAGCCCCCGGTGGAGGTCCCTCTCAGCCGGTCCCGCGGAATAGTAGGGCTTCGGTCTTGTCAATCCTGACACGGAGCCCTAAACTCTTTATGCGGCTGATCACGAGGTCGAGTCCGACCTCAGCTAGCCGCGTCGCCTCCTTGTTGTTTCGTCCTCGAGAGTAAACGAGGGTGTCATCCGCGTAGCAGATGACACCCATCCTGGTGAGGAGACGGTCTCGCAAGACCCAGTCGTACCCGATGTCCCACAGGATTGGGCCTAGGACCGATCCCTGCGGGACACCGCAGCCGACTCGCCGCCATTCCACGGACCCCAACCGATTCTCGTGGCCTACCCTCCGATCGGAGAGGTCGGGAGGTATAGGTAGGGACTATCTTCTCCAAGGCCTTCCCAGCTTCGTTCAGCAACACCACCGGTCGCACCGCCGAAGCCGAGTCCGGGGTCCGACCTGCCTAAGGAAATAGGCAGAGCCGACCCTCCTTCCAGACCCCCGGGAACTGGCCAGACCGCAGGCAGCGGTCAAATAGCTCCCGGAAGCTGTCGCCGAGGTGCCCGAGAGCGATCGTAAGGACTCTCCCGTGCACCCCGTCTGGACCCTGCGCCCTCTTCTTATTTTGGAGGCGGGTAATCACCGCCTCCATTGCAGCCTCTGTGACGGGCCGCGGAACACCCTCCTTCTCGTCCAGCGTCTGCCGAGCCATTCTGAGGGGCACGAAGCGCTCGGGTCCTTCCCCAGTTGGTCCGGCTGGAGCGTTTCGCTGATGGAGGCCGACTGGATGCGGAGCTTGTTCCGCGCCCAATTATACGGTCGGCCCCGGGGGTCTCTCTGCAGACCCCCAACTAACTCCAGCCAAGCCTCCTCCTTGGCTCGGCATATGACCTGCCGCAGGATCTTCGTTTTCTCCACGTAGATCCTGCGCAGCCTATCGTCCCTGTCCACGTCCTGGGGGCGTCTCCACCTGCTCCGGATGATTGTCTCCTGGCCCCGTTGCAGGCGGCCCGGAGGCCAGCTATCTCAGCCGACCACCAGTAGAGTGCCCGCCGTGGGGATGGACGCTTCGTTGGCGGCATGGCCGCTCTGCAGACAGCAGTGAATGCGTCGCAGAGCCGGCTAGCCGCCACATCCACCCCAAGCTCTGAAAGCGGCGGGAGACTCCAGCGGCCGACGATTGCGACCTCCTCTGCCAGTTCCCGGTCGAGCTTATCCATAGTGATATTAGCTCATATTGCACTGGTAGTTTTATATTTAGCGAGTGACCCACCGTACGCGAGCAATAATATTCGGTTTACATCGAATTGTACATACATGCGAATGGTGGTAGCGCTTGTTCCAGTGTCCATTGCATCATCTTCAGAAATACACCGTCGTTTTCTGGAAATTTTAATTCTATATCAAAGTATGATCTTTATTTCACAACAAGTATGCTTAATTAACAAGTATGCTTAATTAAAAAAATCAAAAAACCCGACTGCGTAAAATACTCTTATTATAAACTAAAAAGAATAAAACAATTTACTAGCTTTCATTTGATACCCATATTGCTACAATTAGAAAAAAAAATTCAACTCCCCTCCCTCATTCCGCCATTTGCTGGCGCCATTTTGAAAATTTATATAGCCTATGTCACTACTACAATTTAGACAAATCCAACGACACCTCATATGTCAAAAACCGTCCAGCTGTTTGGGCTGTAAGGCGTGCCAAAGAAATGGACATACATACATACATACATGAATACATACATACACTCGAAAAACATAACCCTCCTTCTGTCGCAGTCGGGTAAAAAAAATGATAAAAAAAATAAGTAAGATATATAAGTATTTTTCCTACACACACAAGTAACTACATAAAAAAAAATAATAAACAAAAACATAATTCTACCAAAACTAAAATTTTTGAGAGGATCGAACCTAACGTCTCAAAAACTTGATTCTGTCGCCAGACCACAAAGCAACGCTGTCGATGCAGATATTAGTGAAATAAAGGTACACTAACAGCAATTGATTAATTAGTTAATTAATAAATTATAATACTTTATTACTTACCTTTGCACTTCTACCATATGTAAACCTTTATTTTTTCGGGCACTTTTGGTTCTTTTTTTTTAGCTCTTTATTGCCCATTATACTAGTATTTGTTCTGTATTTTCGTGAATATACGAAGCGCGTTTGGAGACTAAAGCGACACACGTCTATTTAGCATCACGTTTAGACTGTCACTGTCGAACGCAGCGGGTAAGTGAAGGAGAACCGATTTGAAATCGCTCGGAATGGATGGCGTAACCGACAAATTATAATATTGATAAATCATGAATGAAAAGTACAAAAATATCGAAAACCCAAGGTCAAATAATTCAATTTTAACATGTTTAATACTCTGATAAAACTTTTAGGTGGTTGCTCGTTTGCTTTCTTTATTTAAACCGTTTCAAACGATTTCAAAGACCTTACTTTGTGATTATTTTCTATCGAATGAAGTTATTTCTATCGTGTTTTCGTAATTTCACCGAAACAGTAAATATCTTGAAGATTTCTATGCATATTTTTTAAATACGAGAAATCGCAGTACTTTTGCTGAATATGAATTTCTTTAACCGCAATAAATCCCGACCACCCCCTTAATATAAATGTTCTCTTGAATACAACAAAAAATTATTCAAGATAAATACAATAAAATTACTAAAATAAAACAGAAAGTCGTATTTTATATAAAATAAATTGAATTGGTTTCACATTATGATAGATTGTGATTTCCACAAATATAGATTATCCAGTATTATCGGTAATTGTTTTTGAAGTTATACTTCTTTTGGCGCGTTAGGAAATTAAAAGTCTGATACAAACAAAAAACAACTCCGTGATTTTGATAATACATTTATATCAAAATGTTATTATAATAATTTCCATTTTATCAAATTTCCTCTCATTATATTACTTTTGTTCGTTATTTAAGATAGTAGTTGAATAGTTATGCACGCGATTTATTTATTTAACATTGCGAAACATACATCATATAAATACTAAATATAGCGAAACGCTTCTAAACATTTTTAAGCCAGTAAAATTTCCTCTAAAAACAAAGAAAGTGAAATCAAAATTAGTACTAAAAAATGAAATAAAAACAAAGAATATCAAAGTTAACATGATATATTAATTAAAACAATACAAAAAAAAAACAATACATGTATTTGGCATTAGCTACTCGTGCCCCTTAACAAACAAATAAAATAAACAATTCGAAATTGACGATGATATCATTACTTTTTCTGAAAAACAAAAACAATAATATTACTTTCCATAAAAAGATATTCATTTTTATAATGAGATCATATAATGATTCAATAAATATACAATAATAAAACAAAGCTACATCGTTTTTCCTCAATGTACATCCTCGGTATAATAAAAATGTAACGTTAAAATTTGCTCATAACAACAGCGAGGCTTGTAATCATCTAGCTCGAAGGATGTTCACCTTAACACCTTTACAGACGCCGCACGCCGGAAAATTAACGCCTTCTTCTGTTTTATGGTGTCGTTTGGGCGGAAAATGCCAAATTTCGTCTTAATAAGTGAGAAATTTGATTTAAAGCGTGATGAAAATTGTTTGAAATTATAATAGGAATATGTACGATATAAAAGATAGGTATATTTTACGACTCTTATTTTTTTTATCACACACAGAAGTAAGTTTGACCAGACCAGACCAGTTTTGATGTATTGGTGTGAGTAGTCACACCGGCGGTCGCGGGTACGATTTCCGCTCGGGGCAGATATTTGTTTTTGTATAAATATTTGTTTTCGGTCTGGGTATGTGTCCTTTGGGTCTCCGCACTGTGCCTCGAAGAGCACGTGAAGCCTTCGGTCCCGGTTGTTATCATAAACACCTAATAGCGATCGTTACTCATAATAGGGAAAATTATCTGCCAACTCGCAGTGGTGTAGCGTGACGGATTATGTTACAACACTTCTCCAATACGGAGAAGAGGCCTTTACCTGGTCGTGGGAAGTTTACAGGCTGATTCTGCTGCGGAATTACTCCATTCAGATGAGACGGCGTCTTTCGGGTCTGTGGACATAAAGGGAAAAGCGCCCTCTGGTTCCGGTTCGCGTCTCGACATCCACGCTTATCGTGTGTCTCCTTATAAATATTCAAATTTAATAGTAAATAGTACAGATTCAGTTTAGTTCAGAAATGAGTTTTCAGATGTAATAAGTTCAGTAATCCATTTTAATATGAGATCAGTTTTATTGTTCTTTATTAATTTTTTAATAATGATAACACACATTACTAACAATCATTCAATATAGTGTTTATAATAAAACTAATGGTAGTAATTATTGTTATTTAGTTTATTAGTTGTTTAAGCTTGTTATTTAGTTTATTTGTAAGAGCTGATATCGTTAATTATTAATTAATTTAATTGTTCTGTATTAATTTTTAGTGTTAAATTCTTCTAATGTACCGATTAAATTCAAATTCAAATTAATTTTATTGCGAAAATAGACTTACAAGAGTGTCATCAATATAATAAAATATAAAAACGTAAAATTTATATTCAGCCGGAGTGTTATGCAATAATTTCATTGTTGAAAAAAACATATATTTAAAAATTAGAAAAAATAAATATAAAATAATTTAAAACATCATGTTACTAGTGCGTTGACATTGACTAAGTAGTCAATTATTTAAATAATGTGTAGTGTACGACGTAATCCTATGACATGTAAACCAAGGAAATAAACTTGTATTTAAAATTATATTAAGATGAAAATGATTTATTTGTTAAATAAGCATTAATTATTTTAAAAACATTAAACATTCTTTTTCGCTGACAAGAGACTATGTGATCTTTTTACAAATAAGTAAAATGTTATATTAAACAAGTCACGTACCGACCTACATGAAAGCAACTATAAAAACCATATATTTTTACTTAATAAATGATCAATTGAGAATCGACAAGCGTTGTACTACATCTCCCGCACCGCACATCTCAAAAAACGTTTTTATAAATTGTCAGTTAATTAAAAAAATGGAAAAAAAGATTGTAATCAATAAACGTTCATTTAATTAAAAGTCTATATCGGATTTTATCGCGTTTACTTAAAACTTTACAGTTTAACAATATTTTAAATTATTTCCCGACGTTTCGGACCCTTTACAGCGTCCATGATCTCGGGGGACTGAGGTGGTGGGTGTCCGAACTGTAAAGTTTTAAGTAAACGCGATAAAATCCGATATAGACTTTTAATTAAATGAGTAAAATTCGCGTAAATATAATAGAATAATTCGTTCAACTAATATTAATAATAAATAATAAATATATTATATATAAATTACATTGAAAGGTTAAATTAAAATTTAAGTGGTAAACGATACGTTTGATAAAACACGTTAAGCTTGACCAACGCTTGGATCGTTCACAATTCGCTCGCTCGCTTATCCGACCATGATGTCGCTATTACCGGATAATTTTGTGTCTCTGATGGTCTCTTTTAGTATCTATTTAGAAATATTTTCTAGAATCTAACGCGTTGTTATTTTGTCTATTACGTTACTCGCTTGTGTAATTCTTTCCTATCACGATATATTTGTTTTATCTTTTCCAGTTGAATATTGCTAAACTAGTTGATATTGTTTAGATTTTATGTGCGCTATTATTCAATAGACAGTCGAACTTTATGTTATGTTTACCTAAAAACGCAAATATGTGTATTTTAATGTACTTACTCGTTAAAAAGTAAGTATATACAATTATGCCAATTATGTTACCTTTATCTGGAAATTTTCATATCATTTATATTTGAAACGACGTCATTTAACCATTTATGTTGTTTATTGTTAATTGTTGTTTATTAATAGCGAATTACGTTTGCGACAGACGAAGGACTTAAAAAAAACCAAAATGATTTAAACTAACTTTAATTATATAAAAACTTAATACAAATTAAAACCTATGAACGATGATTCCACTTCGAGGTGGGAATATGGAATGATCATTCTTACAAAATAATTATAAAAAAACAAGTAGCGGAAATCATTGCGTCATTCACAATTTAATATAATAAATATAAATTAATGGAAATGCAACGTAGGCTATCTTCATATGGCAGTCGTATGTAATTCCTCCCCCCTTAGAACGGCGACTATTTTAGCACGTTTAGTGAAAATGTTGCCGGGATATTCTCAGGTTTGCCAGATGTTTTCAGGATCTCGGGCGAAGGCTGCTGTTCCTTTTCCACGTCTTTATTACGTTTCCATATGTAACGTCGGGTTGCTACGATGATTCCGAGTACGCCTGCACCTAACAGTATACTGTAGAATGGGATCGTAGTGTGGTACAAGGCGTCTTCTCGCACTTCGTCGATTCGTATAGGAGTCTGGATCATAAGTTGGTCCTGGATGTTATATAATCCTTGGAGATCAATTGATTTTAGATGAATGTGAGTCGCTTTAGTAGACTGCTTTTCGACGTTATAGGGTATTTTTATTAGTTTGAGAGGTTGTCCCTTGATTTCGTTATAATCATTCGCTATAGTGAATTGTTCCGATTTCAACCGACATCCAATGGGAATCGTAGCCAGGTAACTTCCTTGTAATGATGTGTAATCCTTTTGGTTACAAATTAATTGCGCTTTCGTTTGCTGAGGAAAGGAGAGGGCGTAGTGTTGGTCATCGAGTTTCTCCATCGCTTCCTTAGTCAAGGTGACTGTAGTGAACTCACAGGATTCTTGTATGACTTGATTGGTGATTAATTCCTGAATGCAATCTGATTTGGTACGGATCTGATGATGAATTTCCTTCTCACAGAGATACCAGTTTTTTATCTTCGGGCATTCAGCCTCCATGTACACAAATGACATCTCGACTGTTGCCAGGAAGGGAAAAGGTGGGATAAGAGCCTGATTGTGTTTATTCGGTACTACTGATAATTTATAAAAATCATACGTTATTTTAGAATAAATTGGAAATTTGAATATAAAAACTATTTGCTTATTTATAAAATATGACCCTGGTTTAATAGTATTATAATATTCCCTAAGTTCTAAATCTAATACTTGCTCTTCTAAGTAAATTGATTTTAGTTTTAAAACCATAGATTCTAATACCTCGATGTCTATCATAGAATGATGTGTACTAGAAGCATGAACAAACGCTAAACTATTTTCTATTCTTAGTAATTCTAAAGACAAATCCTCTATGTTTTCGCTAATTAATTCCAAAAGCTGGGCAAAATTTGCGTATTTTATTAAACTGTCTTCACTTATTACCTTAATTTGTAATATTGCTTCTAAGGTACTATTTATTCTATTCTGGTTATCTACTATCTGTTTAATAACGTTTCCATGTTTTAACATCCACTCCTTGCTCAGACTAATATGACTGTTAAATTCAGATGATAATTTTATTTGATTATTTTCTAATACTCTAATTGCCTCATTATATTTCAACGCATCATCGTGATCTAGATTACCGGTTAAACTTTTTATCATAGAACCTAATCCGTCTACAAGACCTCTTTTTATTCTACTAGGCTCTAAAGAATGTAACTGTTTTAAAACATTGCCAAGCTTGTTAATAAGATAGTTAATTTGAATTTCGTACAGGTTGTAAGTTTCATTAATCATGCGATTTCGACAGTCAAACAGTTGAGTCTCTAGCGAATGAATATTAGTTTCGATGTCATCTAATTTTACATACTGTATGAATGTATGATAGTGTGTAGTTAGTTTCATGGGTCCGAGTTTGAAAGGTAATAGTCCTGGTCCATCATTAAGACTCTCGAGTTTTATCTCCTGAAGTTGTGTCATTGGGAGGGTTGTTATTAGGAGAATCCTGTAACAAATTAGCTGTTTTAGGAATTCGTTTTAGTCGGGATTTTGCTATAGGGCCACGTTTTTTAGAAGTATAAATATGGATTGGTAAGTCGGCTAATACAGTGTCATGAGTATATCGTGGAGCAGTTTTCTGTCGACTAGCAAGTGGGTTTTTTATAAAAACTGTTTGTTGGGGTGCATACTCTTTTTCAGGTTCACGATTTTTATTTCTTTTCTCTATTAATGCAGTACGATTTTCAAGTGAAGATGAATTAATGATATCATATACTTGTTTCATTTTATCTCTATGGTTCTGGGTATATTGTTGTAAGAGTTGTTGCGTTATATCTATGTCTGTGCAATCCCTAGGGTCAAAATGTCCAGTCAATAAGTCAAAGGGGCGACATCTTGTAAAACTATGTATCGAGCTGTTATACGCTATTATAGCATAGGGTACAAGGTTGACTATTGGTTCGTCTTTATGTTTTAATTTGAGAAGTCTTAGGTGTTCTAAAAGGGTTGAGTGAAACCGTTCTATGTTACCATTATCATTAGGTGAATGAGCTAATATTCGATGGTGGTTAATTTTATGAAGTCGGGTAAATTCCATAAATAACTGGTTAGTAAATTCAGTCCCATTATCAGTAATTAAAGTCATAGGTATGCCATGGTGAGTACTGTATTGTAGTAAGGCTTGTAATATACTTAAAGCTGTGCCGTCGCGAAGTTGATACGCTTGGCCATACTTAGTGAAAACATCAATGAAAGTTATATATTTTTCATGTTGAACTGTGAATAAATCCATATGAACTATTTCGAATGGTTTTGTAGCAGGTGGAACAACATTGAATTGTGGTCTAAGTGGGTTTCTGTCATATTTGGCTTGGCCACAAATAGTGCATTCATTAATGAACTTTGTAATTTGTTCCTTCATTTTTGGCCAATAATACTTGTGAGACAAGGCTAAATAACATTCGTTAATTCCTCGATGATTCGTTTTACCATCGTGATAGTGGCGAATGATTTCTTGTTGACGCAAATATTCTTTAACATTCTCTAGTTCTTTTTTAGCTAAAACAAGGTTTAAAGAGGAACTCTTGAATTTATCTTGTAGGATCGGGATTATTGAGTACATAGCTAAAGGAGGGTTTATTAAAATGGCTGTTTTAATTTTAGGACTTATATTCTCTTTTACAGCATTTATTACATCTTCTTCTAAATTTGATTCAGATAATTGGATACTAATACGTGTATGTGTGTCAAAGGGCTTGGTAATTACAGGTCGTTTCTTAACGTCAGTCACAAGACTAAAATAGATCTGTCGGTTAAATTTATTCAGGGGTTCGTCAGTTATCGGGACTTCTAAGATTGGGTTTTCTAAACTCGTGTGAGCTGTCTCCGTAGAAGAGTTGTTTTGGGCAAGAATGGTTTCCGATGGATTACCGAGTAAAGAATTAAGTTCATCTATTTCATCTATTAATGACAATGTCTCTTTTGTGTTAATTTCTATACGGGAAAGAGCGTCTGCGTTTGAGTTCGATTTTCCTTTTTTATATATTACGGTAAAGTCATATTCACTCAGTCTTAGTCTCCAGCGTGTAAGTCGGGAATTTGGTTCTTTCATGTTCATTAACCATTGTAAAGGTTTGTGGTCAGTATAAATTTTAAATTTACGTCCGAATAAGTAAGGTCTGAAATACTTTGTTGCCCAAACTATGGCGAGAAGTTCCTTTTCTATTGTACTATAATTCATCTCGCTTTCGTTTAAAGTCCTAGATGCATAACAGATAGGTTTGTCTGAGTTTAAAGGTCCTTGTGATAGAACAGCTCCAATAGCGACATTAGAGGCGTCAGTTGTCAGGTTAAATTCTTTCGTGAAGTCGGGGTATTGAAGGATAGGGTCATTTGTCAATAAAGTTTTACATTTCTCAAAGCTATTTATATAGTCAGTGTCATGAACAATTTTTTTTCCTTTCTTAAGACATTGAGTGAGTGGCTTAGTAATACGCGCGAAGTCGGGTATGAATTTTCGATAATAACCGAGAAGGCCAAGGAATTGTTTAATTTCTTTAGGAGTTTTCGGAATGGGGTATTTTTTTATGGCAGAAATTTTATCGGGATTTGGCTTGATGCCATCTTTACTTATTATGTGTCCGAGATAAGCAGTTTCAAGTTTTAAAAATTCAGACTTGTCCATTTGAATTTTGAAATTTGAGTCTCGAAGTCTTTGGAAAACCTTTTCTAAATTAATCATATGTTCCTGAAGGGATGTACTAAAAATTATAATATCATCTAAATAAACTAAACAAATTTCGTTCTGAAGGCCTCTTAGAACGTTGTCCATCACACGTTGAAACGTGGAAGGAGAGTTTTTTAATCCCATAGGCATCCGAAGAAATTCGAAGTGCCCATGCTCGACATTGAACGCAGTTTTCGATATGTCTTGGGGATCCATCTCGACTTGATAGAACCTACTAGCTAAATCAAGGGTGGTAAAATATTGACACTTCCCTAACTTGTCGAGAACGTCATTAATATTAGGAATAGGGTATTTGTCATCTAATGTCTTTTCGTTAAGCTTTCGAAAGTCAACTACAAGACGCCACTTTTGTTTTCCGGAGGCATCTACCTTTTTTGGAACTACCCAAATGGGTGAACTCCAAGCTGATTCAGAAGGTCTTATAATACCCTGGTCTAACATTTTTTCTATTTGAGTCTTAACCTCTTGTCGGTGTATAAACGGGTAACGATAATTTTTAGCGTGTACAGGTACTTCATCGGTAGTTCTGATTCGGTGTTTAATTTTATTTGTAAAAGTTAATTTTTCACCATCTATATAAAATACATCAGAGTAACGAGAACAAAGAGCTACGAGATTAGCTTTTTCCTCTGGGTTTAAGTGGTTTGTACGTAATCGTGAAATAACGTCTTGTGTGCGAGTCTTTAGTTGTTGAGTACTCGTGCACTCAGTATTAAATAAATCTGCGTGGGCTGGACGATCGAGTGAAAATATAATATTATTTGATGTCGGATTTTCGATCTCTAAGTAGCAACGATTATTTTTTACAGAAGTAATGCATTCATGGATAATACAGTTACACAATATTTGTTCTGGAATTAAAGCATCGCCTTCTATAATATCGACAGAAACACGGATAATTTTAGAAGTCTGCGCGGGGATAATATCTTCATATAAATTAACATTATACGAATTATACATTAAGATAGGATTTGATGCGTTTCTTGTCAATAATTTCTGTTCTTTTAAATCTATACGAGCTTCCCAATTATTTAATAAATCCAAACCTATTAGCCCGTCAAAGTAATCATGAAAACGATATACGAATAATTTAATATTATTATCGTCATTGAATTCCGCAAAGCACGGCAAAGTAATAGAATAATCGTTTCTACTTGTCGCGTGTATGTTTGTTACTTCGAATGGATCGAAATTTAACGGATATTGAGCGAAATATTTCTCAACGGCTTCGGGACTAATAAACGATTGGTTGGCACCGGTATCTATTAATAATTTTAACGGAGGATTTGCTATTTGTATATATGGGAGTTGTCTTTGTGTCTGAATGTTTAGTTCTATCTTGGTTTTTGTGATTTCGAAACCTCGTGAAAATCCTGCTGGTCCTGCTCAGCTGTGGCTACTTGTGTTTGAGAGTCAAAAGAATTATTGTCAAAAGTCATATCTAAATTATTTAAGTCATAAGTAAATCCGGGGGCAAACTCAGTATCGTAATAGTCGGTATAGTAATTGTACTCCGGTTCGTAACAATAGTTGTAATAGGAGTCGTCATATGTTGCACATTCATTAAAGTTCATTTCCCTCGGTTTAAAATAATTCGATTGCGAGGAATTATTATTATTTAAAGGTAAAGGTTTAGGTATAAAGCGTTGAACACCGCTCATAGGCTGAGGGCCTTGAGAGGGATTATTTCGGGGTGGTAATCTAAAAATGTTACTACGAGGGTTGTAATTAGGTGGAGGTGCAGCGAACATTCTTTGTGTGTTAGTTGGCATGCGTGGTTGATGTTGTCCGGGTACAGGGAATCTAAAAGGTTGTGGTGGGGGTCCCATAGGGCGTTGGTTAGCTGGAGCTGGCCAACTAGGTATAGGGATATTATGAGGTTTTGCTGGGGTAAATGGTACTGGTGGTAATGTAGGAGTCGGTTTAGGGGTTTGTTGAACTTTAGGGGAGTCACGTTGTTGCAAATACATTACATTAAGCTCCTCTTGAACGAACTCAAGAGCTTTTTCAATTGTATCTGGGCGCATGCATCGTATACGGGAACCTAGTGGTTCTTTTAATCCACGTACATATGCCTGCATTGTTACTTTTTTGTAAAGTTCTCGTTTCGCTTGGACTGTAGTAGGTAAGGTCTCATGCAAGGTCACGTATGTCATAATTGTGCTAAATAAAGTTTGGCAATGATTATAAAATTCCTTTGGTGTCCGACTACCTTGAGTTGCTATGGAGAGGTCATTATATAAAGCGGTTTCGTCACGTTGATCCGAGAAATTGTTAATGAGGGCTGTTCTTATGCCTAACCAGCTTTCTGGTATACCGTTAGAATTTATAGTACATGCAGCTGTCCCTGTTATCTTATTTAAAATTCCATTTATTAAACAAAGATTAGAAAATTCGCTACCGGGGTTACTACTGAGATATTGCGTAGCTAAAGAATCACAAATTTTAATGAACCGGGTGAGGACGTTAGGGTTTCCGTCGAACTCTGGGACAAGGCGGAGGGCCTTAAAAATTTCGTCTGGGTCATACTGCGTCATTATTAATCTTTCCGAGTTTACAATTTTTAACTTTAAACTATTTAATTCTAAATTATCTAATCCTACAATATTTCTATTACTATCTACTAATTGTCTGCGGGCCTGGTGCGATTCAGGCTCCCGCGAACTAGAGGCTCTGGGATGATAAATCTTGAAGTTTAAGATTTAAAGGAGCAACACGAGAATAATTCAAGTGTACTTACATATAATATATCATTTCTGGTTTTCTCCGTGAATCGATTTTCAGATTCTTCCCCCTGGTCTGCAGCAGGTCCGTAGATTCAGGATATCCGGAACGGTGCTTAATAGCCAACCCGGGCGACTCTCGACGTGATTATCGATGTGAGATATGGTCTTGAAGTCTCCCGTGGATATCCTACCGACTGCGCCAATTACGTTTGCGACAGACGAAGGACTTAAAAAAAAACCAAAATGATTTAAACTAACTTTAATTATATAAAAACTTAATACAAATTAAAACCTATGAACGATGATTCCACTTCGAGGTGGGAATATGGAATGATCATTCTTACAAAATAATTATAAAAAAACAAGTAGCGGAAATCATTGCGTCATTCACAATTTAATATAATAAATATAAATTAATGGAAATGCAACGTAGGCTATCTTCATATGGCAGTCGTATGTAATTAGCGTGGAGTTGTTTTCGTCGGTATAATTTTAAATATGTTTTAAATGTTTTATAAAAAAATATTATTTTTATTTTTATATTTATAATAGTATTTTAATAACACACACACAGAGACACACTATAAATAATTAAAAAAAAATGGATTAGTGCAGTGACGTTTACGTTGTCTGAATTATAATTTTTGAAGATCCAGTTAAACTTTATCATATGATTACTATTTACTGTATATTTCTTGTAAACAAGCATGTCAGCATACGTTCTATTTATTACATAATAGAGACTTGAATACGCAGAGATAAAAGAAAAATGCCTTCTTTGTTTAAGAATTTATCTCGTGCTCAGCGAAAAAAACATATCGAGGACATCTGCGTATCTCGACAGAAACTCTGAGATATAAATATCTGCCAATTGCAGGAAATCAGCGTAGTGCATAAAGAATCAGCCTTTTATAAATAAATAAAATAAATAAACGTCTCACACTCAACGGCCCCCAGTAGGGTGTGAATCCTGTGTCGAGGGAACACACACAACACACAAGCACAAACGCCCAGACCACGATAAATATCTGTATGGCCTATACAGATATTTGTCATGTGCGGGGACCGAACCCGCAACCGCTAGCGCATCAGCCAATTGTTGTGACCACTGCGCCAACGCGTCGTCAAAATATCAATATTAAATTATTTATTATAAAAAATCTATATCATGGTTTAGTACAGTAAAAAAAATATATAATGCTCCATAATTTGCCATTATTTAAATGAAACAAAATTTAAAATAAGTAAAAATTAAGTTACAAAAGTAATAAAAACACTTACAAGTGTCCAACCAACCAACACTTGGACACGAATAATCTACATAATTTTACATTTACATAAAAATTCGTTCATTATTATTACACGGATACTTTTTTCGAGCCTGATTAGTATTCAATTGGGGAAAGAGAAAGTTGGGTAACTGTCCGAATTTCTGGCGGAACGGGCCCACCTGTCGGTTAATCGTTCCCTACATTCGGAGAGGAAATACCTCTCTCTCCTCTACCCTCTGCCCTCCCTTCCTCGAAGGGATAAAAACATCATTAGCCGAGAAAGGCGTCACCTCGCAGGTAGAGCTTCGCTTCAGTGTAATCTGATAAGTTGAACAGATTAACGAGTTATTAATCGCTTTAGTTCTTCTGCTCGCAGCGAGAGGGCGTTAGTCTGAGTCGATATCGGGTAGTTTTAGTCAGTCGTTCGAGACGAATCGCTCTGACTACCCGCGATTAAGTCTGATTGGTTCGACAAACTTTTGTTGTTACTTTGATAAATTGTAATTATATCGAAATAACAATGAAAGTTCGTAAATTGTTTGCCGTCGAAAAGTTTTATTCGAGCCAGCATTCAAAGGTTTTTTTATTATGAAAAAAATTAAATGTTTAATTATTTTCATGTTTGTGCAAAAAAAAACACACACACACACACATACATACATACATACATACATATATATATATATATATATATATATATATATAAACGTAAACGAATCTCGGTAATGGCTCCAACGATATTCTTGAAATTTAGTATGCAGGGGGCTCCGGGGTTGTGACGCGTTTATGTATGTGTATGTCACATTCAACCATTCTGCTTCCATTTGAATATATATATACAATATAAGAAAACAAAAAGTCTAACAGGTTCTATCTGAAATATTTTCTTTACTTCTTTCTAATTATAAAATATTTATAAATTTAAAATAAGAGTGAGTTAACACAAATGCTCACCAGTAACGTTTAACTTCCAAGCTAGACAAGCAGTGTAAACTTAAGCTTCTCGTAATGTTAGCAACTCGGATCTCTAGCCTGAGATTGATTCTAGACTGTTATCAATTAAGATGCCGACGATATTGAATTTCTAGTTAGAGATTGCGAGTCTCGAGATATTCCGAATCATGTTGATGTAATTGAGTTATTTATGAATTGAAACGCTGACGCAGCGCTGATTGAATGTGATGATTAACGTGTTACTTGAATCATATTTTAATCTGGCTCTTATTGTGTTCTATCTAGAACAGGGATGGCGAAACTTTATATCAACGTGCCATTTTATCTTAACAAATATTTACTGAGGTCATAGGCGTGCTGTCAAATAATTTTGACTTTATAATTATTGAGAAAATAATAAAAATACGTAATTAATTGTGTCAATCATCTTAAAAGTATTTATCCTGTGTCGGAAGTGCACACCAAAAAAAGGTCATCGCGACCCCCGTACCGATGTTTACACTTCCAGGCAATGCGTATTCCTAAAAAAGAAAAAAAAAGAAAAACACAAGGTCGTCGCTTTTACGTATCGATATTACTCGATAATTATCGGATGAAATTATGCCCCAATTGTATGCCCCCCATTTTTTCCTAGTGCATTATGAATTCCGTGATCGGTGACGTGCACAAAATATTGTGTCATTAGTTCGCCATCCCTGATATACAACTTCTTGTAATCGTGCAACTTTGTCAGTAATTTTATCTGATATTTCAATAAAGTGTATTGACATAGAACCCGTAAATATTAACCGTAAGATCGTAGGATGAAATATGGCCTTGAAACATTAAACTTGCTAACCTAACCAACCTACTACCTACAACCTACTACCAATGAATAATAAAAAGTTTTTATACAATGTTCGAACACATAATTCTTTTGAACAAAAAATACAAAAAATTCAACAATTTTAGTTAGTTTAAACATTTAAACATACATAATACGGTAAATTTGTTTTTCTCTTTAGGCTAACAAAAATATACGAAATTATATTTAAGGTTTATACAGACCGTATTTATCTATTTGTTTTATTTCGTTGTTCGTGATGAGACGTCAACAAATTGGAGGCTGTCTCAGATAAACGGTTGAAGAGAACTGCGCGGTTGTCGTACATAAAGGAACGAAAGATAGCTCACGATGGTACAATACCTACCTTATTATTTCCGTAGTGACATTAAAGATAAGGAATTTTTTTATTAAAACAATGGAAATTTTAAAGTATGTTTACAAATATTTCGAGACCTAAATTTGAAGCAATGCAATAAAATCTAGCAAATGCTTTAAACCTTCATTGTGAAATATGTATCTCGTGATGATTTAAACGGGTCGTAAGGAAAACAAACGATAAACGAAATGAAACGGAAATATGAACGATGGCAACTTCATGCGGCATCGCTCCGCTCTGTTGTTGGACATCGCAATAAACTAGCAACAGTGTCGAGTCGAGAAAGTTCCGAAGACGCCGAGACAAAGCGTCCAAGATGAAACGATATCATTCACGTGAACGAGAATTGTCTTTTACAATGTACTCGATGGAAATTTTAATCGTTTTACTGTCAATTTATTTTCAATATTAAAATATAATATAGTTAAAATATAATATAGTATAGAAACTTAAAATTAAATACTGTAGTAATCTTTAGGAAAAATTTGATTAATCAATTAATTCATTTAAAAAAAATTGGCAAAGTTAGAAGATGTCAATTTTTTTTCTTCTTCATATTTTCACCTTAAACCATGAGTTTAATTTAATTATATGTATGTTTTTATTTTAATTTGCAATTTATTTCCATGTGTAGTGTGGAGGACACTAAGACTCTCTGTATCGTGGTGTATAGGGGTTACTACGGTGATTGTATTTATAATAATAATATAAGTAGGTGAGGTGCACGAGATAGCTACTGAGATGTTATTGACAAATGTCTACAAAATAATGTGAATTTTTAACAAACGCGATAAAAGTTTTTTTAGGCAAGTATTCTTGGATTTAAGCAAGTTAAGGTGTTGTCACGTATTGATAACCAGCAAACAGATACTTCCTCTATACATTAATATATTAATCTCCGTAAAAAATATCTCCTTAATCAGGAGAATAACGTTCGCAATGGCTGAGTTGGAGTAACGTCATATTATTACTTTTTAAACTTGATTATATTATACATACAATTATTTGTATTATGATATGTTATACTTTTTTGTATTATATTGTATTATACTCGGAATATATTATATTATTTTATATTATGTTGTCTTATTTAATTAAAAGTCTAGATCTGATTTTATCGCGTTTATTTGTTTAAAAAACTTTACTTTACAGTTTAACGGTTTTTCAATTAATTTATTTCCCGACGTTTCGGACCCCTTACAGCGTCCATTATCTCGGGGGACTGAGGTGGTGGGTGTCCGAATAATGTTGTCCGAATGTCCGAACGTTGAAAAAATGTCCGAATGTTGTCTTATATAATATTATATTATTTTTATAAATTTTTATTGTACATCTACACACTAAATTATCTTGCACATACTAAGGTTGGCTGGTAGAGAATGCATTAGCGTTAAGCCCGAGTTTTGTAGACACTTGTATTAGTGTATTTATTTTAAAATAAATAATTTAAATTAAAGTATAATAACAATTAAATATTTAGGAAGAAACGTTTGTACATTTACATGTACATGTGTAGTTTCAAACTTGTTGCGGGAGTTCAAAGCATCATTACACCTGCGCTAGACAACTTCATGTGCTCAATTTGTAGTCGCGTTGAGAAACATTCGCCTTTGACTGCACTGTAATGGCCACTATCCATTACGTTGAGACTAACTCAATTCCTCAGTTTTGCTTCCTTTCCATTACGTTCGGAGGAGCGATGCAAATTCAACTCACCTATATATGAATTATACAAAGTGCACTTTAATTCTAGTATTTTTGTATTTTATTGTATTGTATCAGCCTGTAAACGTCCCACTTCTGGACAAAGGCCTTTTCTCCATATAGAAGAAGGGTTAGAGCTTAATCCAACACGCTGCTCTACTGCGGGTTGGCGGTATTGTTTAAGGAATAACTATATTATATATATATATATATATATATATATATATATATATATATATATATATATATATATATATATATATATATATATATATATGATAAGTTATTTTCGGTTGCTTCGAACCGATTGCTCGGGAAGTCGATGAAGAAGGTGGCAGTGGACATCCAATGGCTGATATGACGATGATGATGATTTTTTTTTTTAATTGTAAAGATCATACATGTTTGTCGTGGTCTGGGCGTTTGTGTTTCTGTTGTGTGTTTGTGTGTGTGTGTGTGTGTGTTTGTTTTTTGGATTCCAGACATAGACTGACATGGAAGCTGTTTAATGTGACGCGTTATATATATATATATATATATATATATATATATATATATATATATATATATATATATATATATATATATATATATATATATATATATAAATGTTTTAAACGTTATCTTTCTTTAAAATTGTATGTACGATATAATTTTATTTATAGCGAGAGTAAAGAGGTCGGAGAGTATAACTCAGCGAGGGCACGCCAAGGAAAATATAATATTAAAGCACAAAGCAAACCACTTTCGCAGATAATTTATAAGAAATTTGAAACACGGGCGCTATATAACTCGAGCGCTGTGGAAACACTCCTTAGTTTAAGAAGTGCGCGGTCATCGTTATTGAAAATTTAAGTACCCGCGGAACATTATATTAAAAATTAATTATGCAAGGATTTAATTTTCTAACTGTATTAGTGATAAAATTATCAACATTAATAAACGATGATGATGTTTGAACAATCTAGAGCCCCTTGGGAATGAGTTCTCTTTAATATAATATACGTTTGAACAGTTTTTTTTTTATTTATTTTTTTTTATTTAGGTACCTTTAGACTAGTAACCAAAATGTAATGGATTTGAATTGTTTTCGAAAATATAAATTAATAAACTTCGTAATTTCCTGTTTTTATTTTGCATAATATATAATATTATATTTTTATTATATTGCATATATCTTCTACATAGATAGTTTTAAAGCACTTACTTTGTTTTCTTCAAATACAAAGCAAAAATAGAGCAAGTTTTATGTAAATTTTGTAAATAAGCCGAACTTTTATGATTACAAAACAAAAAGTAATCAATCAACTTGAATACTTTAGCAGCAATCGTAACAATGATAATTTAAAATGTTTTCAAAGGTAAGAACTGCCTC
Source organism: Euphydryas editha (assembly GCA_036937285.1). NCBI lineage: Eukaryota > Metazoa > Arthropoda > Insecta > Lepidoptera > Nymphalidae > Euphydryas > Euphydryas editha. Next base: position 19,019,123 of record JAUPFZ010000019.1, read on the forward strand.
TTAAACTTTACACTCGTGACTTGAATATCGTTACTTCGTTCGACAGAGTGCCAGTCTCGGAAACTTCTATTTCGTATCAAGTAGGAGAAATTCGATATGAAAAAATAATGTTCTTTTGCTTCGTTTCATCCACAAACCTTTGTTCTAAATTTACAAAGGAATCTTTTACAATTATTTGTAACCAGCTCTGCCCCGCGGTTTAACCCGCGTTAATTTGAGGGAAAAACGTACTTAAATATTTTTTAAACAATTACTCTAAGAGAAGGTACCCGCCTCGTTGGTCGAGTGGTCGCAAGCATTATTGCCGAGCAAGGGGTCTCTCAAAAATATTATTAGAGGTCTCTCAAAAGTATTATTTTTTCCCGTTTTTGTAACATTTCTTATTATTGCTCAGCTCCTATTGGTCGTAGCGTGATGTTATATAGCTTATAGCCTTCCTCGGTAAATGGGCTATCCAACACAAAAATAATTTTTCAATTCGAACCAGTAGTTCCTGAGATTAGCGCGTACAAACAAACAAACAAACTCTTCAGCTTTATAATATTAGTATAGATATAAAACAGTTTGACGAGAAATATACTGATTTATCAACTGTCAGTCGTCACGAGATAAGAATGTTCCATTTAATATTTAATGGTATTAAAGTTGGTAAGAATATAAGGAAAAAATGTGACGCGTCTCGGAGGAAACCTTTTCATCTTTGATTATTTGCCTGAAGGCATCGTCTTTCAGATGCATTGAATAGACGAGCTGAAAGCTGAAACACGTGAGCCACTGTTTTCAGAACGAGTGTACATTAACATTCTGCAGCTAACATCGCCTTGAATACTTCATCAATATTAAACTACGGTCTCTACAACTGTGTTGTTTTCTGTTTCATTTTTATGTTTACATCGCGTGGTTATTAGATATGACTAACTTTCGGAAGAGGAAATAAATTTCTCTAAATTAAGGTTACGATTATTACATGCCATTAGGGTAGCTGTAGTCCATTTACTGTAATAACTTCTTCAACCCACAATATCATTACGAGTCTCTTTGATTTATTAGTCTAGAGGTACATATTAAATTAGATAAGTAGCGTACTGTTAGGAGTATATTGACTGAATCATCCTGTACGCGTCCCAATTCTAGGCAAAAGCCTTTCTTCCATATAGAAGAATCGACCGTTATCAGATGTCTATGATAACAACCGAGACCGCAGGCTTTACGTGCTTTCCGAGGCACGGTAGGGTAACCACAAGGACATACATCCAGACCGGAAACAAATATTTATACAAACACAAATATCTGCTCCGAGCGGGAATCGAACCCACGACGGTCGGTGTTGAGGCGACTATTCGTATCACTAAACCAGAATGGTCGTAGGAGTATATTAAACCTAAGTTATTTTCAAAGTTTAAAGATGGAGAGACCGCAGACCACTGGGCGAAACACAGCATACTCATACCTTCATAGAGACATGTCTAGAATAGTTATTATGTTTCTAGAATATTCATTGAAATTAAATGAAAAAGTAAAAACTATATTTCTTTTTTTTCTTATTTTTTTTTTCTTTTTTTTTATTGAAAATTTGAGTGCATTTGACCTCAATCTTGTCTGATGGTAAACAACGATGAAGTCTAAGGTGAAGCACGCAAACTCAAATAATGCCTGTTCACTCTTGCCTTAAAAATCCCTAGGTTGTACGCATCGGGAAACAGTGACGCAGGAAGAGAATTCCATTCCTTTGCAGTTGTAATAATGAAAGATGATGTGAACCGCGAGGTACGAACCGGAGGAATGTCGACCACGTATGGATGGAACCCCTGCCCACGTCGAGTTGTCCGATGGTGGAATGGTGCTGGGGGAATTAATTGATGTAATTCCTGCGCACACTCTTTTAACAAAATGATGATTGTGTTAGATATTTTAAAGATAATTTAATCGCCGAAAAAGTTTTAGTGTTCAAGGATGTAGAAATACAATGATACGTCTATTTAGATAAGACAGAAATGGTGTTCCGTAAAGGGCTTAAAAGGTGAAATTTGAAGTTTTTAATAATGACTAAAGCCCTTCCATGTAAACTTTTCATCTTCGACCTTGTTATGTAAACTTTTAACCTTTCAGTTGAAATTTTAATCCTTGTTCACGGATATTTAGTAAGCTTCCAGTAAGAAAGTTTGTTGTTCCAAAGTGTCTGGCTACATGGAATAAGTATCAGAAGCAGCATCTAATACTTCGCCTAAGTTTAGTTCGCTACGTACTCGTATGGTCGTAGAGGCAGTTATTCTATCAAGTTTGCTGGGGGGAGGACGCTCCCCACAACTTCGTTACAAGCAATCGTTCACACTCCGCTGCCCACTAATTCGACTTAATTGCTTTTCCTAGTTCAATCGCCTAAAGGCTATTCGGTTCAACAAGATTGTCTTCTCTGATATCAAATAAAAAAAAATTATAATTTTTTTATAAAGAAAAAATATATCTAAAATTTTGAGAGTTAACAATCGCTTCGTTGTAAATGAGTTTTTATTGAAGATTTCCTCAAGAGTATGGATTTGTCACAATATAGTTTATTACATAATTTATAATATTAAACAAAAAAATATCTTGTTAGTACGGAGTACACATTTCAGAAGTGAAACTTCTTTGGCAAACTCAATTTGAAATTTACTAATTAATGGTTAATAGACGTCAGAGAGTAAAGAGTATATTAAAATGATATCATATAACAACAAATAATATTGTTAACATTACATTATAGTTTTAATATCTAATAATTTAAAAATACGTACCTCTTATTAAACTTAAAGCTTAACCTTTATTTTAATCTCAAAGAGCATTTTGTGTTGGTGATGAATCAAAGTTTTTAATAACAATTTGCTAGAAAGTTTAAAGGTAAAAATAATATAAGCAATTAAAAAAACCCTTTTCTCAACGTGTCAAATATTTTTCAAAAGATGGCCTGGCAAGATATTTTTATTCTGACGCTCATACATGCAATCATACGCGACGCTCATATCATGTCGCTTCATGTAACGCAACCTTAAAATTTTAAACTCAACGCGCGCAAAGAAGTTTCACTTCAAAAAAAAAAAATAGACAGAAATGAAAACTCAAAACAATGAAAAATAATATTAAATTTTTCAAATCAAATATCAATAACGATGTTGACAATATTCGATAATAAATGCTTAGTTTTTATCATTAATTTTTCTACTCAAACATATTATAATTATATTGAGTTCAATTGGTCAACTTAACTTCACTTACTGCTATTGCAATATGCCTGTGACGCGAAGTCACAAAATTTTACTCATCCAAAAATTCAAACACGCATATGATACAGACGAGTATATACAATGTATTGTTGTATATATGCGTATACATGTACACAGGTCACTATACCACAGAGGAGGGATCCTTATATTATGACTATACTGCATGTCGCTAGTCTGGCACAAGCGCAATACGTCACGAGCATGTCGAGGTCATCGGTAACGCGAACCACTCAAATTCATAAGTTTTCCTACCAAAGATCGCTCAACGCGGCTAAAAAAGCTTTCACTTTAAAAATATTACAAAGCAAAATAATTTAAAATGTAATAATAATAATAATAACCCCCCCAGGGGACCACCTTGGCGTGGTGGGGGGGCTTACGGGATAGGCGTGAACTTATTTTAATACATTATGTCACAAAAACCAGACAACACCTTGACTTAACCTACGTATACACATGTTCGGATGTGTGTATGTAAAAACAAGTAGAACTATGAGCCCATTACATCTAGGCTACCCTATCCTCAACTAACGGTCCCAAACGAAACAAAACAAATATGATGAATACACGACGTAAATTCCGGCCCCTAGTTCCCGGCAATGAGCTCAGTAGCCATACTGACACTGACGGAAGTCATGATGGCGCTGGGTTTCGGGGCGCATACAATCTCCGGGTGAGAAAGATTTCCCGTCAAACGACTCATGCATGTTCAATGGACACCGATACTCTTAACGCAACTGACAATTTGTGTACCCCCAAGAATGTTGTACAGGAGGCATTAGTCGATAATCCTGCACCCATCATGGGAGGAAAGCGCCGTAAATGGACCTATGAGATGAATGAATCCATAGTGCGCAACTACCTTATAATAACCAAGCTGGAAACAAATATAGTAGGGTATTTGGATCCACTATACACAATCTTTCATGAGCAATATCCGAATATGACAGTATCTAAACAAAGAGTAGGCGATCAATTGCGAGCTATATTAAGAAATAAAATGATTCCTGACGATGTTTTACATACAATTAAATCAGAAGTTAGACATAATATTACCAACAACAGCAATAACAACGACCAAAACTCTAATACTCACGACGCGAACATCACACAACAACTATGCCAACAAGAATCTCAAAGAATGCGATGGACTTCAGAACATAATGAGCATATCATGAGGTCATATTTTAAAATTACTCAGCTAGGCAATAATTTAACGTCTTATAGAAAAACACTACACGAAGCCTTCATAACACGTTTTCCTCAACTCACACATGTTACAGAACAAAGGATAGCAGATCAAAGGAGATTAATAATTGCCAATAAATACATTAGTGATAACAGACTTAATCAAATAAAAGATGAAGTTGCAAATGGATTAAACGAAACTGAACCGCAAAATGAGATTACTGAACCGACAGAATCTGCACGTAGATCGTCTTTTACAACAGCTACTCCCGAAAGTTTCCCTATTAACATTTTAGATACTGATGCTATTACACAATCACCCCTAAGCACTCATAACCATGCCACATATACAGACAATACCTTCGACAAGCAAGGAGAGATAGAAGCTATATTTAACGCAGCAATAGAATACTTTAAGGACACAAATCCTATTAACCGTTTGTATATTCCCAAACAAAAAAGCTCGAGGAAATTAGCCATGATAGTTAACTATTTAAACAACAAGCTGTTACCATTGCATATTAATGACAACACTGATTACAACTCTTTACAGACTACTTTATACTGCGCTGCCTGGACTGCTGCTAAAGCAAACGGAGCTAAAATAGATCTCGCACCACCAAAAAAGAAACATCTTCGTCAACAAAACAACAAACCAAAATGGCAAAGTAGACTAGAACAACGGGTATTAACTTTAAGAGCAAACATAGGTAGACTGACTCAGTATATAAATGGAAATAGAAGTACTAACTTAAGCAGACATGTAAAAAATATTCTCAACAACTTCAAAATTCACACAGTCCACGAAGCACCAAACACTGAACTTACTCATTTTTTAGATACTCTCCGACAAAAACTCTCACTAACTAATAGCCGACTTAAAAGATATAAAACTTGTACACTGCGAAAAACTCAAAATAATCAATTCACATCGAATGAAAAACAATTTTATAGAAATCTCAAATTATCAACAAATAGACAAGTACCTAATCAAAATAATATATCCATGCCGCAATCAGACAGTTTACACACATTTTGGTCAAATATATGGGAAAATCCAAAGACACACAAATCGGACGCAGAATGGATTAAATTTGAAGAAAATAATAACCTTAACAAACAACAAATGAAATTTCAGTCCATATCGCTGGAAGAATTACAAAGCGTAATTAACAAATCACACAATTGGAAGGCGCCAGGAAGTGACAACATCCATAATTATTGGTACAAAAAGTTTACATTTCTTCACCCATTTATTCAAAATTATATCAATAAATTCATTCAAGAACCACAATTAATGCCTACCTATATCACTTCTGGAATAACCTATTTGCTCCCAAAAGATCAGAATGATCTCACAAATCCATCAAAATACAGACCCATAACTTGTCTTCAAACTATTTATAAAATTATTACAGGATGCATTGCCAACTGTATTTACAAGCACATAGACGAAAACAATATTCTAACTGAACAACAGAAAGGTTGTCGCAAATTTAGTCAGGGATGCAAGGAGCAACTTCTAATAGATTCCGTTATATTAAAGCAAGTACAAAAATCAAAAAAAAGATCTATTTACTATGTACATTGATTATCAGAAAGCTTTTGATTCCGTACCTCACTCATGGCTTTTAAAAACCTTAGAGATATATCATATAAACCCAGTTATAGTATCCTTTTTAAGAAGCGCTATGAACAATTGGACAACGAGATTACAACTCAATACAAGCAGTGAAAACATAGATATGGAAACTATAAATATTAAAAGAGGAATATTTCAAGGAGATTCCCTAAGTCCCTTATGGTTCTGTCTTGCTTTGAATCCATTATCAAATAAATTAAATACATCAGGTATAGGTTACATATTAAAATATAAAAACAGCACCGACTTATCATCTGGCAAATATTATATAAACCACTTATTATACATGGACGATATCAAGCTATACGCACAAAACCAGGAAGACATTAATAAACTAGCAGAAATTACTGAAAACGTATCATCGGATATAGGAATGGAGTTCGGCATCGATAAATGTAAAATAAATTCAGTTAGGTCAGGTAAACTACACAAACACTCGTACGAAACTCAAACAGGTCAGACAATAGACTCATTGGATGAATCAGAGACATACAAATACTTAGGATACAATCAATCAAAACTAATTCAACACAAAACAATTAAAACAACACTTAAACAGCAATTTAAACATAGACTTAACTCCATCTTAAAAACACAACTCAACTCTAAAAATACAGTCAAAGCGATAAACACGTATGCAATTTCTATATTAACGTACTCTTTTGGCATTATAGATTGGACAAAGTCAGACCTTAAATATTTACAACGTCTTATAAATACAACTATGACTAAAAACAGAAAACACCACCCGCGATCCTGTATACAAAGACTCACCCTACCAAGAAAGGATGGGGGCCGTGGACTTATCGATATAGTCAACTTACATAACGCCCAGATTGCTAATCTTAGATTCTACTTTCATAACAAAAACACATCATTACATATTGCAATAGTCCAAAATGACCACAAATTCACACCACTAAACTTACTAGACAAAACAACGAAACAAAGTAACGAAATAACAATAAGTAATCAAAATAAGATAGAAGAATGGGCTAAGAAGTCACTGCATGGAAGGCATTATCGAGACCTGAACCTACCGTACGTCGACAAGAATGCGTCGAACGAATGGCTCAGGCGTGGAGAGCTCTTTCCTGAAACAGAAGGCTTTATTTTTGCTATTCAAGATCAAGTTATAGAAACAAGAAACTACAGAAAACATATTATGAAGACACAAAATGCAATAGATGTATGTCGCAAATGTAATAATCCTTTAGAAAATATACAACATATTACTGGATCATGTAAAGCAATAGTTCAAACAGAATACAAACATAGACACGACCAGGTTGCCAACATCATCCATCAAGAGCTAGCTTTGAAATATAACCTTATTAAAATCCCACGCACACCATACTACAAATACAAACCAGAACTCATGCTAGAAAACAGTACACACATACTATATTTTGATAGGACCATATTAACAGACAAAACAACTCATTTTAACAGACCAGATATAACATTAGTAAATAAAATAGAAAAAACAGCACTTCTGATCGATATAGCGGTCCCAAAGACTCATAACATACAATCAACCGTAGCAGAAAAGATCACTAAATACACAGATCTTAAAATAGAAGTAAAAAGGATGTGGAATCTAAATACTGTAACAATAGTTCCGATAGTTATCTCTACCACTGGGGTTATACCTACAATGATACATGATTCAATCAAAACAATAGGCCTACATAAGAATATTTATATAATTTTACAGAAAGCAGTTATCTTAAACACTTGCAGAATTGTAAGAAAGTTTCTGCAAATAGACTAATAAGTTAAAAAGAATTAAAAAAAAAATAGTAAGGGATGTACACTTGGCTTCGGCCCGTGAACATCTATATTATCCGGTAGATATGCCGAGGGTTTAAAATTCACCAAGATAATAATAATAATAATCTTTATTGCACACCATAATACAAACTTATACAGTAAAATACAGAAAAGGTTTACAAAGGCGATCTTATGGCTAAAAGAGCAATTTCTTCCAGACAACCTTTGGGCAAAGGACACGATATAGTAGCAGCGGTTTGGAAGTACCACTTTTAAAGTTTTTTTTTAATGGTCGTTAAAACAGATTTTTTTTTTTTAGATACGAAAAATTAATGTTAAGTTTTATGTAAAGATGTAAAAATTTGTCTCTCAGTAAATTATTTTTATAATAAATTCCGTTTTCATACTCCTTGGTCACGATTTCGGACAAAGTAAATTTATAATGCGATTAAATCTCTTATTAATGTTACGGACTAGCTTGTGAGTTGTGCCCTTATTTTCGAACTCGTTCTTGTAAACATTTACAAGTAATTAATTTTTTTAGTAATACTTCGGAACTCTTTTAGTTCCTCAAACTAAAGCTTAGAACTTCGGATTTACAATAAATACATTTAAGGACAATACGATTATATACTATTAAAAGCAAATTACTATTTTATAAAAAAAATATTATAAATACACATATATATCATTCTAAAAATAATTTTCTTCTAAAAAATCTATTTGTTTTAGATGCTTGCATATCTAAATGTATGTCCACAGTTGTCTCACATGGAGCAAGTACATTGTTAAAAATTTAGTAAAATTGCATTCAGAAGTACGTTTGTACCGTACGTTACAAGGGGGCTGTTTATTCACGGAACAATAACGATTTATAAAGTAACTTTCCATTTGCTCCTCAATACGTATCGCCCATGTAGTCGGGACCGAGGCCCTTGGAGACGAAACTTTTTACATCACCGGTTTCCAATTTCACTTTGTTTTGTTGTAAAGCTATTATTTTGGAAAATGTTGTAACTGAAAAATTTGTACTCTTTCGAATAATATTAAAGTTGCATTAACATTTCTTGTATAATAAAATTGTTGAACTTGAATATTGAAAAGATTTTGATATCACGCGTATTGTAATAAACTTTTTTATGTAGGTAATTAATATTCACTTAAAATTTTATATTCTTATTAAATGAAATAACAAGTTGGCTCATATCGTATTGAAATAAAACAATTATTTGACTATTGACATAGTATGTAAATATATGTAATAATTAAATAATAAATAAATAAATAAATAAATATTAACCAACAATCACACTACGTTAACCTAGCCCTGTGCTAAGTTCGTAAGAACTTGTGTTACAGGTACTAGGAACGGAAATAAATTTAAGATATAAAAACATATATACATAAATACACATCCATGACCCGGTGCAGACATCTATATTCATCATACAGATTATCTGCACCTGGCGGGATTCGAACCCGCGACCGCTGCGTAAAGTGTCCAGTTGCCTGACCACTCGACCAGACGGCCGTCATTATAAAATGACGTGTCCTGACTGACTTATTGATGTTGATGAAAGACGGGCTCTTTTACGATGTATGCAGCTAATAAGGAAAATTGTTTGTAGATTTTAGCTCTGAGGGAGAGAAATAAATGATAAGTGTTTTTATATAGTTTGTTAGATAAAGTTCGAAGTTCGAAACTTATTTGCGGTTTTTGCCTAAAAATAAATAAATAAGTACACCACCATACTGATTGACCCTTAAAATATTAAAACAAGATATAAAAGTTTTTTCTGAAGGTTTGGATTTCAGCGCAAAAGTTTATTTTTAGATTTAGAAATAATTTAAACGACAAATAATAAGCATTTGTTTAAGAAAGTTTATGATTTTACCTAGAAGTGGGCGAAATAGAATATGGGATATTTTTTGATAACTTAGGTAAATTAATGTGTATCATGAATCTACCTCTGTGTGAACAAGGCTCCGAACAACATGTGTTAAAATTACTTATTTAAATTACAGACAAATATTAAATGTTTTAATTTCCTTGTTTCAGATTATCTTCAACTTAGGATGTTGAGAACGAAGAAGAGGATACACCACAAGAAGTACAAGGTGCGGTAAAGTATGAGCCAATGATCAACATGATAGAGGACGGCAGTCGGGACCCGTCCAAGCGAACACTGCGGAAAAACGAACCGTCCATCATCGAGGAGCCCAACTGCTGTTTTATCTCCCGTCGAGACGACTCGCGGCTGTTCTGCTGCAGATGCGCTCACAAGCGGCGCGCTTCACCACTCACATGCCTCGCAATATGCTTCCTGGTCCTCACTTACAATCTTCTCGGAGGGTTTTTATTCCTCGCCATAGAGGGCAATACATTACCAGAAGAGACATCCGTCGCGGCATCGAAACCGAACTTGAGTCAATCACAGAGTGGCGACCTTCGATCTAGAACAGTGGAACGCCTCTGGTCTATAACGGAAGATTTAAACATACTTTACAAAGAAAACTGGACTAAACTAGCTGCCAAAGAGTTGATGGATTTCCAGAGGGTTTTAATGAAATCCATGCAGTCTGGTAACGTTCCTAGTATTTCGACCCACTACGATGCCATCGACTATCGCTGGACGTTTGCTGGCAGTTTTCTTTACGCGCTCACTTTGATTACTACGATCGGTAAGTTATTTTAAAATAATAAGTAATATCTAGCGTGATCAAATAAAATTTGTCGTTCTTATTCAAAATTTAACAATTTCAAATATATACTTTTACGATATTTATATATTAGAAGAAAAATCATTCCTATTATCATCATGTAAATAATTTCAAAATGTTAGCATTCAAAAATAACGTTTTTTTTTTTTAGCAAAAAATATCCTTTCTCCAGTTGAAATAGAAATCTTTTTTACAGGTCATGGAAGCGTAACTCCAAAATCGTCTACGGGCAAGATAGTTGCAATAGCTTACGCATGCGTGGGCATACCGTTAATAATGCTCTACCTGTCGACAATAGGAGAGGCTCTAGCGAGAAGTTTCCGCGCCCTCTACTCCAAACTTTGTCCGGCGCGCCTTAAAAGTGGTGATTTTCATTCAAAAGCAGACTGTCTCAGCCGGTACTCTCTTCCAGGTGTCGAGTGCAAGCAATTCGTCGACTGTGAAAGAAATGAAAAACTTTACGAACGTCAAAAACGCACGCCATTTCAAGCTGCATTAAATTTGGACAGTTTTAATGGAGGTTATCATTGGACGTGTCGGGACCATACGCGAGTGCCAATCGTTCTTAGTCTACTTCTGATTATTTTATATATAGCTTTAGGTACGTTCTTATTTCACACGACGGAACGGTGGAATTTTATAGATGGATGTTATTTTTCATTTTCGAGCCTTGCAACGATAGGTTTTGGTAATTTAAAGCCCGGGTTGTACGCCAGCACCGTATCAGCGAAGGCGGAGGACATCGCCGTAGGCGTGTGTTGTATATATATTCTAGTGGGTATAGTAGTGGTAGCTATGTGTTTTAATCTTATTCAAGAGGATATGAGCTCAGCTCTCCGCGGTTTCACCGCACTCTGTACCGGAAACTCTAAAACTCGCGCAGTTCATAGTGTAGAAAAATGCGATGAAAAGATTTCTATGGCCGTCGTTTCCTGACATAGGGAGACGGCCGAAGGGCCGTCTATAAGCTGCCACGAGAAGCGAGCGCAAGTGAGCTTCAAAATCGATAGCTCAAACCCGACTAAATTCAACAGCTTACCGCGTAGAAAATCATCGGCATACGGAGAAGAAAGTTTCCAAAGGAATACACCAGCACGTCGGTCGGCCGGCCACGCGGAAAGGTGCGTGGAGTACTTCGTGCCTCGCAGTCTGAGCGAGTTCAACCTGAGTTGCACGGGTGTAGCTGCTAGCGAGCTGGTCGCGGTCGGGGTCAACGCGATCGGGGACCGCGCCCGGGCTCGTCGCGACAAGATGGTGACGTTCGAGGACGAGAGCGCTGGCGTGTCGGCCGAGAGCCGCGCACTCGCCGACGACGTGTTCATGTGACGACAGCGCGCCGAGACACTGATACTAACTCTGTTGGTTTGGACGAGATTTGTTACATTATATTAAACTTAAACTTTTACAATTATTATTGTTTTTTATTTTTTACTTGACACCTCGTATTTACTACGCTGAAATGTTTATGTATTACACACATATAATATTAGATCTTTTTATTAACAAGCTTGCTATAAAATTCTATCAACGATTGTATTATAAGTAAAACTAGAACTACATAAAATGTAATCAATCTGCTTTGTGACATGGTATTTTTCTACTGTGTAAATTAATATTATCAATATGATATATCATCATATTTCTATTGAATAATTTTATAATGAGTACTACACAAGTGCAGAATTTTAGCATGGTTGCACAGACTCCAAGTTAATAATTATTATGCTACAAAATTTTGTTGGTATTACATCAGAAGGGATCAAAGGCCGTCGCAGATGGTGTATACAAACAGGATCCGACCCAATTTCAGAGACGATATTAATCAGCTTGCGGCAAGCGGAGGACGAGTAATTGGCGAAACAGGTGATAGTTCCACTCGGCGTTACTTGGCGACAGCTTAGAGGACCTATTAATATACCTACAAACATAAGTATTATAAACATAAGTATTGAGACATTTGGAGTATACGTACATCGACGGCCGTTCTGGTGTAATGGTGCGAGTAGTCGCCTCAACGTCGGCGGTCGCAGGTTCGATTCCCACAAGAAGCAGATATTTGTATTTGTGCGTTGTTTCCGGTCTGGGTGAATGTTTGTGTGTGGGGCTCCCCACCGTGCCTCGGGAAGCACGTAAAGCCGTCGGTCCCCGTTGTTATCATAGACACTTGGTAATGATCGTTATTCATGGTAGGGATATTATCCGCCAACCCGCAGTGGAGCGGCGTGGTGGATTAAGCTCCAACCCTTCTTCTAAATGGAGTAGAGGCTTTTGCTCAGTAGTGGGTTGTTTACAGGCTGATACAGTACAGTACAGTAATGCAATAAATTTGCTTTAAATTCCAAATTCGTAATGTTCGTTTATTTTTAAAGTATCTAATATAATCTATAAACTTTAAAATTTATATTCTTTAAATTTTTATATCACGGTGCCTTTATATACGTCTGAACACAAAGGCATCGCGATATAAAACATCGTTCTCAACAAAACGGAGTCGCTCGCACAAAATACAAATAAAAGGAGCACAACAGAACTGGCGTAAAATGAAGTGGTTATACGTTATACATAAAGTTAAATAAACACAACAAAATTCTACAGAAAATCTCAATAAAAACGAAAATCAAAATCCACAAAGGTCGTAAGAATAATTGAACAAGGATCAATTGCTTTTCTTATAAAACCCGAGAACAGATTGTGTTCATTCATTTATTTGGCTTTCAAAGGAGCACATATGATATTGACAATGTCATGTAGAATAGAGAAAACACGAAGAAATCGATCCTTGCGTTCGAGGTAATAAACTACGTTAAATAATCCAAATATATGTAGGAAATAGTAGTAAAGTTAACAACCCATCACCTAGAACAACACGAATATTAAAGTTGGAAATATATTATACATAACTATGTTATTTTACAACAAACAACAACAACAACAATTACGTTTATTGTTAGGAACTAAACAATAAACTGAATGAATTCGATAACAATTCACATATAGCTAGTCAAATCTACACTTCCAATGAAAAGGATTTATAAACTTGTTCTGTATACAAAGTAAAACAACCCCTTATCGTTGACAGCTCCCCTCGGTGGAAAAATATAAATATCAGAATACGCCTGAAGATTTATCTTATTGTAAGTCACACACAAACCATTCGCTCTGGAGGTCGATGGGGGAGGTCTACGTTCAGCAGTGGACATCCAATGGCCGATATGATGATGAAGTTACTTCACTATAAAATTATTTCGAATCATAAAATTTCCTTTTTTTCTGATGATTGAATAAAGTTGTTTTTGAAGTTATACTTCTTTTGCGGTGTTAGGGAAAAATGATGAGTATAAATTTTTACCATGTGCGCGCACACCGTCACAAAGAACCGTTACACTGAAGTTAGCTACATACTACTTTGAGTACGTTTGTAGAATTTGAAGTTAGTTGATGGTATGTACTATTAATTTAAATAATAAACTAAGAAAGTTTTTTACATTATTATTTAATATGTTATTACATATAAATTATTAAATTAATAATAGATACAAATAATAATACTACTAACTATTCCAGACTAATTAAAGTCCGGAAAAATTAAATGATTTCAATAATTTTGTTTCGATAAAAACAAAATTTCAAAGTGTTGGGCTCAAGTAAATATAAATGAATCTGAGTGCATTTAATTTTAATGTACTTTTATTTTTATTTTAAAGTGTAGTAGTAGTATGTAGTAAGTATATAGTAAGTAGTAGTATGCAGGAGGTTTCGGCGGCGATAAATCAATCAAGCTAGGATTTATTTTTATAAAATGTCGTTTTATCCCTTTTTTTACGCAATGAAAAAATATCATTAGGATACGAAGGTTAATTTCGCTGTCCTTGACAAGCTTGTAATAGCTCGGGTGGGAATCGGGTGGATTCGAAATCAGACAACTCCGGTTCGAATCCAGATATCTACAGACAATTTTTTTTTTCCTTTTTTTTTTAAGTTTCTTCTTTCGTGAGAAAAACTATTATTGAGAGCTCTTTTATTTTTTATTTAAATACCAGTTCCTATTATTTTACTATTATGTCGGTAAGATTGAAAATATTATTTATGTTTCATCAGTATGTAATGTATCTAAATATAATTTAACCGAGCAAAGCTCGGTCATCCAGCTACTAAAAATAATAATGAATTACTATTCACTTGTACTATTATTATTATTGTAAACTGAAGTGGCAGTGGGCAGGGCACATAGCTCGAAGAACTGACGGCCGATGGACTAGAAGTTGAGTGGAGACCACGTACCGGCAAGCGTAGCGTCGGACGGCCGTCCACGAGATGGACAGACGACTTGAGGAAAGTCGCCGGAAGCCGTTGGATGGAGGCTACTTTGAACCGGTCGCTCTGGAGGTCGATGGGGGAGGCCTACGTTCAACAGTGGACATCCAACGGCTGATATTATGATGATAATGATGTACTATTAACCTTCTTCTTAGTAGTATAGTTAACAATATCGTGAATAATAAAATATATAGATAATTTAGATGTTAACAAATTTAATTTATGTATGTTCGAAATCACAAAAATAAAATATAACAAGTACATTTTTAGTAATATTAAGAGTGATAGGATATACATAAGATAGTTTTAGGTATAACTTCTTACGTGCGTACATAAGTACACACACACTTTTTTTTCATTACTAATTAATGTAACATTAGAAATCTGAAATTGTTTTATAATATAATAAGAAATAAATAAATATGTTTAACACACACACAAGGTCGTTTGTTCCTAAAGTAGGCAACTTAATACCTATAATTTTAGATAACAGCCGACTGATATACATTTTTTAATAATAAATATACATATATAAATTAACATATATTATACCCAGACTCGGGGCGGGAATCGAACCCACAACACTTGGAGCAGAAAACAGGGTCACTGCAAACTGCGCCAATGGGTCAGTCAATATAAAAATTAAAAAATGACACTTTTTTTTTAATATCTATATTTAGGGACTTTTTATACATATGTACATGACAGTCCTATACTAAACTTACCTAAATAACATTCTTACATAATAAAGTATTTCATTTTTTAAATACACTAAATTCTTATTGTTCTTATACTAATATACTTAATTATTCGTATTACTAGATCTTAACTTAATACAAAGTACCTGGATGACCGAGCTTTGCTCGGTTAAATTATATTTAGATACATTACATACTGATGAAACATAAATAATATTTTCGATTTTACCGACATAATAGTAAAATAATAGGAACTTGTTATTTAAATAAAAAATAAAAAGAGCTCTCAATAATATTTAAAAAAAAAGGAAAAAAAATTGGTCTGTAAACACCTGGATTCGAACCCGGGTTTTCTGATTTCGAATCCGGTCGATTCCCATCCGAGCTGTTATAAGCTTAAAAATGACAGCGAAATTTACCTTCGTATTCTAATGATATTTTTTAATTGTGTAAAAAAGGGGATAAAACGACATTTTTTAAAAACAAATCCTATCTAGATCGATTTATCGCCCCCGAAACCCCCTGCATACTAAATTTGATGAAAATCGTTGGAGCCGTTTCTGAGATTCAGATTATATATATATATACAAGAATTGCTCGCTTAAAGATATAAGATTCTAGTGTAATTTTGGCAAATTGAGATGTCGGTTCAGACAAGATCTGATGGAACAAGCCGACTTCCATTAGATTTAAGCCTAACCTGGACACCAGATCCCGTCTGTTCCACTTGTACCGGACACATTCCATCAAAAGATGCTGTACGTCTTCTAGACGATCACAAACGTCACAATTTGGTGAATCTACTTTTTTCATTAAATATGCGAATTTATTTAAAGGAATGTGTCCGGACCTCAGCCTTAATGCTGTTACAACAAGTGTCCGTCTCATGTTTGATTTAGCAAACCATGGTATAGGGGGAGGCTGACATTAAATAAATAAATAAATAAATAAATATGTTTTAACACACACACAAGGCCGTCTGTTCCTAAGGTAGGCAACTTAATGCCTGTGTTTTAGATAACAGCCGACTGATATACATTTTTTTTTAATAAATATACTTACAAATAATACATATATAAATAAACATATATCACACCCAGACTCGGGGCGGGAATCGAACCCACAACCCTTGGAGCAGAAAACAGGGTCACTGCAAACTGCGCCAACGGGTCAGTCAATTGGATCGTTTTATACCAAATGCCTTTTTCAAGAGAGCGTTCGTCGAAATATTCTTTAAAGATGTTATGTATTTTGTGTTTATACTTTGGTAAGATTTCCAAAAAGGTTGGTTTTATACAAACATATGATCCATCATTGGCTGCTGCTCTTGCTAATCGATCAGCCTCCTCATTGCCCCACAAACCAATATGTGACGGTATCCACTGAATCTTAAAAACAATGTTAAGCTGTTGACATTCATCTATTTTCCTTAAGATGGAATATGCTAAAGATGTGCCTCGATTACCAGAGGCACATTTAGCAATATGACAGATGGCGCTTCTACTGTCGGTAAATATGACAACATTGGTAACTGCTAGATTACAAACAATATATTTCAAAGCTTCCAAAATAGCTAAAAGTTCAACTGACATTATGCATATCGAGCCAACGACTTTGAAGCGTCTGTTGTAATTCATATTGGAATCATGGTAAACGGCACCAAGACCCACCTCGCTCTTGGAACCATCAGTGAAAATTTTATTCCAGTTGCAGTATTTGTGGTATATTTCTTCAATTATTTGAACTTTCAATACATTTGTATTGTACTTTTCCTTTGACATTGAGACACAAAAAAGTTTAGTTTCCAGAATATTAAAAATGTCTATATTTGATAGCCAAACGTTTAGTGTGAACATTTCTAAAATATCAGTAGAATGTATGATTTCTTCCTTCGTCTCTTCATAAAAAAAGTGACACTTATAATTTATTACACGAGTATATTTCCCGAAACACGAGACTAATGCGAAGCGATACGAGGCGGCGCGAAAACGTTCAGTAATACATGTATAACGATTATGTCTTGTGTATGTGAAGTATTAGTTGCGTTACATTATAGAACAATAGTTTATCGGAAAAGAAAATTCAATACATTGTACTCGACATTGCGGTTTCTGAACCGATTGTGAGTCAAGTACAATGTTAAAAGCTTTAAGGTTCATAAAAGAATAGAGTTCGACTCGGAACGGATCGATCGACGCTGGAGTGGGATAATCTCGGAGGGAGTCACATTTGCAAGCGACCGTTGAATATTTGATAACTATATATTATTGATAAACATGTTTGGGTAAATGTTCTTCGTATTAGAGAAATAAATCTATATGTATGTATATATTGTAAGGATGATTTTAAAACGTGATTTTAAAAATGATTTTAAAACGACAAACAGACAGACAGACAAACAGACAAAAATTCTAAAAACTATATTTTTGGCTTCGGTATCGTTTGTAGATCACAACCCAAGTATTCTTTTAAAAAAAATATTCAATTTACAGTTTTGACTTTCTTACCATTTTATTACATATACATATTACATTGACTGGCCCGTTGTCACAGGTGGCAGTGACACTGCTTTCTGCTCCAGGGTTTTTTATATGTTAAAACTTATTTATTTATTTATATAAATACTGCTTTCTGAAGACCTTTCTGGTATAGTGATGCGAGTAGTCGCCTCAACGCCGGCAGTCGCGGGTTCGATTCCCGCTCGGAGCAGATATTTATATTTGTACAAATATTTATTTCTGATCTGGTTATATATCCTTGTGGGTTTCCCCGCCGTGCCTCGGAGAGCACGTAAAACCGTCGGTCCCGATTGTTATCATAGACACCTGGTGACGATCGTTACTCTTGGTACGGAAATTATCCGGCAACCCGCAGTGGAGCAGCGTGGTGGATGAAGCTCCAACCCTTCTTCTATATGGAAAAGAGGCCTTCACTCAGCAGTCGGTTGCTTACAGGATGATACAGTAAAACAATAAAAATAATATTCATTAGATATAGATATATGACTGTAAAGTCATAGAAATATGACTGTAAGTCAAATAAAAAAAGTATAATCAACAAGTACAACGGATAAAAATAAAAATAAAACATTTAAGAGCGTATCAGAGAAACTAGGTGAAGGTCTCTGCAGCTTTACTTATTAACAAAAAGAACTTTAAAAATTATTTAAGCAAAAAATTAAATAATTCTTCCCATAATTCATATGCTAGTCGTCTGCCCAAATATTGCCTGGAAGAGATCATTATTAAAAAAAGTGAATAATAATTAAAAAGTGAATAAATAAATAAATTTTGTAAGTTAGAACGGGTATTCTAGTACAAAAATTATCGAACACCTGTATGCTTCAGATAAAATTGGATCATATGGTGGATTAAGATACAATTTTCCTGGATATTAGGAGACGAAACTTTAACAAAGAAGTTGGACGTTTATAGGCTGTTAGAGTAACAGAAACGCGTGGAGAGTAATGCATTTGTTATGTTCATATAGAGATGGATATTTTGATGCTCATATTATTATAGAGAACATTCAGCTTCATATTTTAATATTAAAATAAATTAGATAAATATTAAGATTCTATAAATCTTTATAAAGATATCTAATATGCATTATTTTCAAAAGAAATAGAGAGGAAATTTGTAGAATAGGAAATTTTCTTCTTTAATGTAAAGACATGTAGTTTTAACTAGTTATATTATTTTTAATAATATCTACCAACTATAATTTTCGCTTAAATTATCTGTAATGACAATTACTAAAATGTAAATGTAAATAGAAAAAAAAAATTAATTCTTTTTAATGCGAAACGAGGCATTTAATAAAATCAAGCAACGGCAGCGGCCATTATAAGGCAATTCCGCGAGCGTGACAAAGTAAAATGTTTGCAGCGCGTCACGCGAGCCAAGAGTCGAAGGCAATTTCAATTTAACGGCCGTGACGCCGATGCGATACTATGTATCAATTTACTGGAATGGAATAATGAACACGTCGTAATAAACAGTGAAGAGTAGATTGTCTGCAGTTTGCATTAAAAGTTGGATCAGGGCAGAAGAAAACTATGGTGGAGTTGATAATAAGTTTGAAAATACTAAACCTATAAGACATTTTCTCGTTTGTTATTATTTAAAAATATATTATTTGCCTAACAAAAACACTTAAAAATAGCTCTAGTGCAATTTTGCGAGTAATCAATTCCGACTCGGGGAAAAACTTGTATTTGTACAAATATTAGTTTTTTCATATAAGGAAGTTTCAATATAATGTAAATATTTTTTAAACGTAATATTGAGTGTACTGTGTACTTCCTTATCGTCTCTTTTATGGAAATTGCGAGCAAACAAGGTCACTGGATTTTGAGCTATTACTGTACTATATTGTGTTATTTCAAAAACATATATGGAGAGGCACTTGATATGCTGTTACAACAGTCGCAATCCTTAAACAGAGAGGGCACAGACTCGAAAGACCCCGTTTTGAGCGCAGATAATAAGATTAATCTAAATAGAGACTATAATAAACTAAAGATATATAGAGCAATTACCACCACAAAAGCTATAAATACGACGTTAGCTTAAATGAATAAGCAGAGGAAGAAAATATACTGTTGGTTCTCTATGTACGAAAAAAAAAATTTGCGAGGCTAGAAGAGCCTCTTTTTGTGTCGCAGGGGAATCCATTTACGGATCATATCCAGGACGCCCGGGCCGGCAGTCCTAGACCTATGTTGGACTCGGCACTAGGGAGTGCAATACCGTACTAAATCCCTGCGGGAGCATTCAGCCGCTTTAATTAGAGGGTCCCGGATCTGCAGGCTATTGCCTGACGGATAACGACCAGCGACAGACTGGTCTCGGCGAAAAGGCCAGACTTCTCCTCCATGGGTACTGTCCGGCTTACCTCTGAACAGTCCCAATGACGCCGTGTCTAGCAGGACCGGGTTCCCATCCCGGCACGACGCGGACCCAAAGGCATTACTGGAGGCGCATTAAGTTGCGCCTCCTACGCACCCCCAAGGCCAGAAGAGCCAGTCCGATTATCATTATCATGCAATAATGAAAATAAAAACATTATTGATTTTAATTTCAATGTACAAAACTAGTTAAATGATAAAAAAAAGCATTCTAAAAAACTAATATGCGTAGATCCATTAGCAAGATTATATCTAAAATGTAATTGATAGGGAAAGCGTGCGGAATTTATTTTAAACGAGAAACTATCAAGTTTCTAAGCTCTTCTCAGTAGAAACTAAATTCTGAGCCAGCGATAGCTTCACTTTAATTAGAATGAATAATTTTTTAATTAATGATTCACAAGTGGTTAATAAATGATATTTTGAATTTTAATATGAAGTGCTTTAGCCCATTGTGGATTATGAACAGCCCACTATCACATTTAGTATGTTAAATTACAAAATAATATATTTTGAGCTATCTCTTTAGCTATCTTTAGCGAACTTTGTAGTTCTTCCCTTATTGTATATGTATAATAATAATAAATATGTTTAACATACACACACGGTCGTCTGTTCTTAAGGTAGGCAACTTAATGCTTGTGTTTTAGGTAACAGTCGACTGATATACACTTATTTGTTAAATAAATACATACTACATCCAGACTCGAAGAGAGAATCGAATCCACCACCCTGGAGCAGAAATCAAGGTCACTGCCAACTAATGGGTCAATCATATAGACAATAGATAAGTGTTTCATTTTTCACATTTATATCAGCTGTTTGCTGGCGTAAACATTAGTGCGTATCTTTCACAATTATTTCACAAGTTCGATATTAATTACACAAGTATTAACAGTAGGTTTTCTACAGACAACTTTAATAATGTCGCTTACGAAAGGAACATCGAGGCTTATTTCAAAAAACCAATCAAATCAATAGTTTACTTCATCATCGTCGAATTTTATTTGAAACTGCGATAGGTAAAATTGTTTAATACGTCACGGTGCAACAGTTTACACTCGTCACGCCGCGTACAAATCACGGCGTGTTTGCGTATCGTGTTGACTCGCTAGCGCAAACACACCCGTTTTCATAAATCGTGCAAACCCGTGAACTCCACTTGGCTATTTGTATTCCCGAACGGTGGGACTATTTCGTAACTTGTGCGATCGCGAGAAATCACTGTAGTGTCATTTGTGTGTCACTGTGTTGTAATTTTAATACTAGCTGAGCTTCAATTAGTATTGAAATTCGACTCTACAAATTCTCGTGATCGCGCAAGTTACGTAATAGTCGCACCAGTCAACTTTTTTATTCATATAACGTACATCATTTATACTCAATTCTATGCGTGAAAAATCGAGATGTGATTTCACAACTACACACGTTTTCTTGAATGATAGAAGAGAATGTGAGAGGAAAATGTAATATTTATAGGGATAAAATATACATCGATGTCGTCGCCGTCATATTTCACCGCTATATGGATTATTTACACTAGCGATGTTACCCCGCCCAGAACTAATAATATCTATAGCGGTTATCTTCTACCCACTAAGTCTGGTCTGCCAACACCCAAGGAATTTATATACAAACTGGAACACGCAAGTGTACTTAAAAAACGTTCCTAAGAGAGGAATTGCATCCCTTTCTACCTATATTCAATGCAACTCGTAAGCAAGAGACAATATACCAGTATTCAACGAAATGCTCGGAACGATTTTTTCACTTTACATGTTAGAAATAAATGTCAACCTTATGTCTGTTATTTCAAGGTGCATATTTGAATATACAATTAAAATTATATTGATATAAGTGAGCGTTGCAATTATGATATAAATTCCTTGGCCAACACCGCTATTCTCATTACTGGGACGTCATTCCAGCATCTTATACCACTATAGTTTCATCGAACTGCGCCTCCTGCCCATAGCCCACAGTTTCACGATTCAGCATTGATGTGTATGTTATTAAATGAGTATTAAAAACAGTTCTTTTCAAAAACACAAAATTACAGATGTATCTTTTTATCCGACTTCAAATAAAGAGGAGGTTGTATATGTTTTTGTATTGTTTTTCAGTTTTCGCTTCCGTCTTATAGGTGGCGAGGTAACGTTATTTTTATATCGCAGAGAATTTACATCTCTGGAAGGTGGAGAGATGACTATTTTTAAGAGTAACAGATGTAACTTATTTTTTAAAAAGCTGTGATGTGACCAAGTTTTTTTGCGGTTGTTTTGCTGTATAATTTTTAAACAAAGGTAGAGTATTTATTTTATTGAGTACAGGCGAAACATCTTTATTACGCTGAAATAAAATCTTCTGCGTTTCAGGATATAGGTGTTATCAGGTTTTTTCAGAGATAGGTGTATTTTTTTTTTGGTAGCAAGACTGAAAGATCTTGTCTGTTTAAAAGGATTCTAAGAATTCTACCAAGAATACTAATACACTAAAAGTGTCATATGTCAAAAAAATCACGTATATATTGTTATTTTTAGACTAGACTTTATAATAATACGTGAATGAACACAAAAAGATATAAAGTTGGTTCTTAAAAAATATTTTTGTCGTTCACCAGCTGAAGTTGCTGACAGATAATATTAAACTTTACTTGAGTTACGAAATAATGGACCACATTCCTCATTTAGATCGACACATAATTACTGTGTTCATTATACATTGCTTAATTATCATTATTGTGTATATCGCGTCAATATTATTTATATTCAATATTACGCGATTTTGTTGCTATATATGTATGTAAAACTGCGGTACATTTCTAGTAGCTTAATAACGTGTAGCCAGAACGATAATCTTGCTGACTGCGTTTTAAATAGTTCTTTTTGTCAAGTATTCTAAAGCGAGGTTTTCTTAGAAAGCCAAAAACCCACGACCTAGTTGCTTGTATGCTGCTATTTATTAAAAGGCCTAAGACGTAGCAACATTTAATACTTGTTTCCCTTTCATTGGAATTTTTTGATTTAAATTAATATGAACATAATATAGATGATATTATATCGAACAGAGAAATGACATATGTTTTCAATGAAAAATTATTGAACTTTCATAAGATTGTAGTTGTTTGAGCGTCAAGGAAATATATTGACTATTAACGTTAAATAGTTGAAAATTTTAACGCTTGTCTTAGTATTTTATATATCATTAAAAACCTGTTTTTTAGGAAGTTCATAGGCTATAATACAGCATGCTCTGATAAACAGAGTATAATACTATAGTCTACAAACATAGCTTTAGCAAAGCGGTCATTATATAAAATATAAGAAAAACATTAATTAATAAGTAAGTACATACAAACAAGAAATTAATGATTATTTTTGAATTCATTCTCTATTTTACAAACTGAGTCACATTCAAAAATAAATTACAGATATGTATGTATCTAATAAAAATGAAAAAAAATGTGATAGAGATAGCATAAATAGTATTTTAGTATTTCCAACTTTAAAAAAAATTAAATGTCTATTAGCAAGATTGCCAACCCACTCAGGAATCGCGACCCATACCTTAGAAAATACTCTTAAGAAACAAGTTACTTAAAAATGTCAAAAGTACTCGTAAAGTGTAGTCGGAGGCCTCACACAGAGAACGTAATCCAAAGAAACGCGGTGTTCTTAGCGGCTACCATTTGTTGACTCGCCTTAGGAAACTTATTTAGGCGTAAATTATTTCTTTGCTTTTGAGTTACGAGTACATCTCCTTACGAAGGTCGCCGATGAGTACGCTCTAAACAAACCGGGAGATTATGTTGTACCACTGACGGAAATTGAAAGCATCCTTCAAAATACTATAAATAAACCTTTCTATATATAAACCTTTTCTTGTCAGTTAGTAGTAGACGGATATAAAAGCCTTCAGCAATTTTTTCTAGATCATACCGCGTTTAGTGTGAAAAACCTTTAAACTTTATATCAGTAAAAGAAACTTGAAGGTGAGACTCGAAAAACAGGCCAAGTTTCTCAGCTATAGAAATGACAAGTTCCTTCATTTTCGCTCATCTTCATTCCGTTTACAAGTTGTTCAACTCGAAGTGTGTGGATTGTGTGATATTTTCAATTTCGTTTTTTGTAATTGTTGAATTTTTAAGTTATAAAGGCTGAGACTCAATAGCGGGATTGGAAAGTTTTATTTGGGTTGTTGTAAGAGTTCTTAGTTCTTTAGCCAGAGGGCAGTCGTTATTAAAAAAGTTAATGTCGATATTGCTGTTGTTATATTAATTGTTGAGACCCACGGTTTTGTGTCCTGTTGAAGTAAGCTATTTTATATTATAAATATGCTAAAAATAACTATTATTGCTTGGTAATCAAAGGTAGGTAAAGGCCCTATTACATGTCTCAGGAAGAGAAATAATAAAGGTCGCAACAGAAGCTCTCAAAAAACTTATTTTCCCCCGTTTTTGTAACGTTTCTTATTATTGTTCAACCCCTATTGATCGTACGGTGATGTTATATAGCCTATAGCCTTTTTCAGTAAATAGACTATCCAACACAAAAATAATTTTTCAATTCGAACCAGTAGTTCCTAAGTCCACCGCGTTAAAACAAACACTCTTCAGGTTTATAATATTAGTACAGATTTCTATTTATAATGTAGGTACCTTAAAAAGGGAGAGGTTATAAATATACCCCAATGGCTGATATATTTTTAACTTTTACTTTCTTGATCACGAACAGCTCTCTTACAAAGTTTCTTGCCCCATTTCACACCCTTAAGAGTTTAGTTCCAATGTCAAAGTACTTGTTATTTATTGCCGATAAAATGACTAAATAAATAAATTCATATAGATTCAATATGACAGGACTCGTTCATTACTTTCATTCTTTATGTTACCGCTTTAAGGGTTCTTAGTATTTTTAATATTAAAATGTGATTTTTTTTTTAAATATTGGGAGAGTTAATGTGCAATGAAATTTATTTGTAATGATTATTTGAATAACGCTCTAAGTATTGACAGACATTTTTTTTTTACACTTTTAGGTTAAAAAAATTCTAAAAAAGAAACAACATGACAAATTCGGGTCGAATTGAAAGAAATATTTTATTTCATGAAATCTTTATCGATGTCTCTCTAAAAGGAAACACAAACCATGAATATCAGTTTTTGTATTTCGGAATCCAAATACGAGCTTATAAAATGTTTACTTTTCCTTTTGACATAGTGGAAATCGTCGTCCTGCTCCAGTTTCGTAAGAATATTATGTACATTAGTTTTAAGATAGAATTTGATATAAGAGCAATCATTTTCAGATCGTCGACAGGACCCTAATTTTAATTCTTAGGATCTTCGAATTTTTCATAGTAAGTTATTTATAATCACGAACAAATTTTCAGTATAAAGGTATATGTATAGGTATAGGTATTCATTCTAAATATTGCATGTAATTATACATGTAATCATATTGCATCAAACAAAATGTTATCAGTAGATGATCGTATAGTTCAAAAACATTTAAGTAAAAAAAAAAAAGAAAGTAATAGTGATGTTGATAGAAGTGGTTCATGTAGTGGAGAGAATATAATATGGTACGTAATGAATGCGTTGCTACGATATTGTTAAAATCAAGTATCCATTGTAATGAATTTTCCTTTTTTACCCGACTGCGACAGATGGAGGGTTATGTTTTTCGAGTGTATGTATGTATATATGTATGTATGGTATGTATGTCCATTTCTTTGGCACGCCCTACAGCCCAAACGGCTGGACGGTTTTTGACATATGAGGTGTCGTTGGATTTGTCTAAATTGTAGTAGTGACATAGGCGTGTTCATGTTCAAAATGGCGCCCGCAAATGGTGGAATGAGGAGGGGGAGTTGAATTTTTTTTCTTACTGTAGCAATATGGGTATCAAATGAAAGCTAGTAAATTGTTTTATTCTTTTTAGTTTATAATAAGAGTATTTTACGCAGTAAGTTTTTTTTTTGATTTTTTTAATTAAGCATACTTGTTTATATTGAAATGTTTACTTTTTGTGTTTTTTAATTGCATGTGTTTGAGTATTTTTATATTTTTTACTTGTGATTTTGCGCTATAGTTAAGTTACCTGTTTTTTTTTTTTTTGTAATACATGCTGTGTCCACATCTAGTGGACTCAATTGTATATACATATTTTACGCTTTATACTTTACTTTATATGTCTATATTAGACTATTCTAGTCAATTATGCGGACTAAAAAAAAGCTAACCAAATATATTTTTTCGTGAGATATATACTCATGGCGCGCCTTCTTACGAGCTTAGTAATTTATTAACGAGGCAATAGAACAATAGAAAAAATTGATATGATTTGCTGGATATGAGAGTGGCTAAGGGAGAAAGAGGGGGGGGTGGACTACCAACTGAAAATTTATTGAGATCGACAGTGACTAAAGGAAGGAAAATGTATAGCGAAATAGCATCATAATGCTTCCTTATTGTAAGGTATGAACATTCAAAAGTAGCCTATGTTTATAGTAAATATCACCAGCCTTTTCCTCGCTTTATGCCCTTTTAATATTAATATTTTGATAACTATTTAATTTACAAAAAATTCGGAATTCATTTGCATTGCAAAACTGGTAAAAATCGTTCAAATTAAGAAAGATATCAATTATTCATTTTTTTAAAGAACAACACTTTGCAAAAATAATACTTTGTTTAGGCAAAATCAGCTATTCAAAAAATGTTTACATAGATGTCTCCGATGGTTCGGATTTCGTATAATAAGGAATATTAATAAAATAAAAATAAAAAATTATCCCATATATAATTAAATCGGTATTATCTTTCATAATGCCAAAATATCTAAAATTATACAATATTGTGGTGTTTCCTAATTTGACGCTATTAGTTAAAAGCGATGTCATTAATACCGTCTAAAAATAACTCTTAATAACTCAATTTCCAAACATCTTAATTAGAATTTGTCAAACGAGAGCCAATGTGCTTTTCATTTAGCAAAGCGTCGCCAAAACACGAGAAAATGGTAATCGGTCGAATTTATATCAATTGTACTTTTTTATTCCTTTTTTATTTATGGACTTTTGTCCTACATAGGAACGCCAGGCGTCCCATATATTAATTTTATTCGGTGTCAAGTTTATATATAAATTAGCCTTATATATTATTTTATATATCTAATTTCGCTAGTATCGTGACCGAAAGAAAATATATTTGCTAGGGACACGCTTCATCAGCCATCGAGGTTGTCGATCCCGCGGGATCGGCGAGCGCGGGATCGCGTCGAATCCCGAAGCCGTTTCCCGAGGATATTTACGTAAGCTGTTTGCGCTACTTTGTTATCTCAAGACGTTCCACTTGTCTTTTCGACGGACGTTGCGATCTACTCTATCTGCTCGATTTATTCGATTCAACCGCAGTAAATAGAATTGTGTTCGAGAACCAAAGGGATATGTAAATGAAATAACTTCATTCGATTTTGTTAATATATTTATTTTCACTAACTGCTTACACTGAAAAAAATCATTTGGGTAAATCTTTGAAAAGTTTTTTATAACTTTTATTAAAATATATACATAAACCTCCTTTGAAGAATGTATTTTGATTATAATGTGAGATTATGATCTAAGTAATATATGTAATAAAATTTGAATATATGCAGTCTTTACACGCAGTTGAAGTAAAACTTCTTTGACATTGTGACAGATGACGACTAAATTAAAAATAAATAAACCTTGTTAGAATTTAAAAAGATATTTATTGATAATATTAAAACAACAGTGATATATACACTTATTTATATCGAGCATTATTTATAATAAATACATTAATTTAATTATCATTATACTTTAAATATTATATCATTATGCTTTAAATATTTAAAAATTTAATTCTATATATTTAAACGCGTCATCGTCGTAACGCGTTTCCGTAACATCAAGTCGATCCGTCTTCCAAAGCATTCAGTTACCCCTTAATCGCGCCTAAAGAATTTTTACTTCAAAAATACTTATTGAATACGGTGGCGAGGCAGAAATAATGTACAAAAAAAGAAAAACTGGTTAAAAACTACAAATGAAAATAGTTTTTTTACTAAACGAAGACCTATGGAAAGTGGCTTTGGCGAAATATCTGAGAACAGTGCCAATGGCGCAATGAATGGCTTTCAGAACTTTAATATTTTCGATCTTACCGACATAATAGTAAAATAATAGGAACTGGTTATTTAAAAAAAAAAAAGAGTTCTCAATAATAGTTTTTTCTCACAAAAGAAGAAACTCGAAAAAAAAAAGGAAAAAAAATTGTCTGTAGGCACCTGGATTCGAACCCGAGTTTTCTGATTTCGAATCCGCCCGATTCCCATCCGAGCTACTATAAGTTTTTTTATGACAGCGAAATTTACCTTCATATTCTAATGATATTTTTAATTGCGTAAAAAAGGGGATAAAACGACATTTTCTAAAAATAAATCCTAGTTAGATCGATTTATCACCACCGAAACCCTCTGCATACTAATTGTCATGAAAATCGTTGAAGCCGTTTCCGAGATTCAGATTATATATATATATATATATATATATATATATATATATATATATATATATATATATATATATATATACAAGAATTGCTCGTTTAAAGATATTAGATACGAGTATATTTAGGCAAACCTATTTCGAACGAACTTCATTTGCACACACAAAGAAACATAAAACTGTAAAACAACTCACTCTTAACGCAAACATCCATCTGTTGAGGTTAAAAAAATGTTTTCAGTTTTCCTAACCTGTACAGTGTACACATAAAATTCAGTTATTTAAACATTCGATGTAAATTTTTGTTTACTATTATTTTGTCGAGTTCAACACTCATTGTCAGACGCAAAAATGTGTATACATACAATGTAATCCATCAAAAATACGTTTCGTAAGGTAGAATATAATTATATTTATAATATGCAATATTTGTATACATATAATAATTATCATCATATCAGCCATCGGATGTCCACTGTTGAACGTAGGCCTCCCACATCGACCTCCAGAGCGACCGGTTGGAAGCAATCTCCATTCCGGCGACTTGCCTCAAGTCGTCTGTCCATCTCGCGGAAGGCCGTCCGATGCGCTTGCCGATAAGTGGTCTCCACTGGAGAACCTTTCTGCTCCATCGGCCGTCAGTTCTACGAGCTATGTATCCTACCCACTGCCACTTCAGCTTGCTAATCTGTTGGGCTATGTCGGTAATATGTTGTATATATTATTGCACAATGATATGCGCAGTAATACTGTGGGGTCATGAAATAATAGTGCGGGTATTTTGAAAAGTTAATTTGGAGAGTATTCTTTTTTCGAAATTGATGCCAAAAGGATTTTTTTTAGTTTGTCTATATGTCTGTCTGTATATTGACCGCGCATCACGTTAAAAATAATGAATGAATTTAAATTAAAATTTGTATAATTTGAGTTCATAGTACGAACTAGGACACTGCGTACTTTTTATTCCGACATTCAGTAGGGTTCCTTGATGAATGTCAAAATCTTGAAATAAGTCGCTCGTTCAGCTAATAATAGATAAAATAAAAATATTATAATATTACCCCCCAAAATGACCAGCAATACAGAGAACAGGTGCAACTTTGGAAATCGATAGTGGAGGCCTACGTTCAGCAGTGGACATCCAATGGCTGATATGATGATGAAGATGATAAAATATTATAAAATGTTGGTCTTCAACATAGCAAAAATTTAAGCCCAATTTTTATGCCGAGCATTGCCTTTCATGTTTCTATCTCCAGTTACTTCAGCTGTACGAATCAATCAAACAGTTCAATAGCGAAATTCTTATAAGCTATAAAATACAGCATACTTTTAATATGGCCAATAGGCCATTTTATCTATTATCATTTATTTAATTTGCCAATACTCGCCACTTCTTGCAGACATTTTGACGAGCGCAGTGTGTTTTGGAAGGATATGGTGGCGCTGATGCCCATCACCATTCTGATTGGTGTACAGTTGTTCGCACCACTATGGTCTTAGTCGCCTTTTACGAAACCTCGGCAAGAAAGAGGTCGGAACTATTATTTTTTGCCGGTCACCGAACGGCTAATTTTATTAATTCATTATTAATTTTTTATTCGCATAAATGTAACTAAAATAGTAGTAGTAGAGAAAATTTTCAAAATATCATCTTACTACTTGGTTTTGCTCATTCCTTGAATAATTTTATAATTTGTTTTACGTAAAAACTAATATTAAAACTAAGGCCGCCTATTGCAACTGATGTAAGTTGATTGTTTTAAATTCTGTTGTAAATGTATGAACAATTAATGTATTGTTCTTTTGTGTATTGGTGTGCAAAAAGAGTAAATAAATAAATAAATAAATAAATTAAAACTAAAATTGTAAATTTGTTATTTTTTATTTAAAATTAAACACTATGTATGTTTCGAGAATAAGTAAATAAATAAAATAAAATAATAATAAAAAACTTGCATTAGATAGCTTAGAGTCTATGTATTTTACTTTTTTTCTCAAAAAAAGTATAATTGTGAGTTGTTTTTTCTCGGTGTTACGAGAGTGTATGAGAAGTGGACGAAAAAGGAAAATGATAAAATAAAAACACTCTGAGAAATAGCTACCGAGCTAAATATTTCACTAATTATTTTGCACGAAGGAGAAAATTAAGGTTAGGTTTTGAAAACACTTTAATGTTCCGATTCTATTTCGGTCACGTAATTTTAGCCGTATTGTAACTATAAGTTTACGTTTATTACTATACACTAGCTCTCCCTCGCAATTTCACCCACATCAACTTGACCTCGATTATGTAATAAAAAATTTTGATGATATTTATGTCGAAATTATTGTTACTTAGAATTTCTCAAACTAGCAACTCCTGTAGCTAGCGTATTCAAACCAAGAGACAATACTTTAATTTCATATTATTGCTTTAAACAATTTCCTTTAGGAAACGATAAGTAGTAACTCCTGGACAGACGACTTGAGGAATGTCGCCGGAAGCCATTGGATGGAAGCTGCTTTGAACCGGTCGCTCTGGAGGTCGATAGGAGAGGTCTACGTTCAGCAGTGGGCATCCAATGGCTGATATGAGGACGATGATGATGACTAAGTAGTAACTGCAAAAAAAAAAAAACTAAATCCCGAAGCTATAGCACGGACTAAGCTTACTCTCTACTTCCGTAGAGTTAGTAGTCTATACAAGCTTCTAAAACTTTCATATAAATGACTTTTATTGTAAGACAAGTTTGCTAATCTTCCTCAGAAACAGCATGAAAGAGCTGAAAGAGGGATCCAATTATAGTGAATTATTAGACTCAACCGGCGTGCGATCTCGCAAAGCGCGGAAGGAAGCTGGAAATGTAATTGGGTCACTGCGACTGTCTAAGTGGAGTGAAAACATGAAATGCCGTTGAAAAATCAGAAGAACTTTTCCCATTAAAATGGCTATTCACGTCAAGACAGTCGCACACTGTCTTATGAGAAATATTGTTTGATGTTATTTTAAATGCGTAATCTTACACGTAAGTAAGACGCAAATACAAGCGATAGGCCATTTTAGAAACAATCAAGTTCACACTGACCTGTTTAAGAAGATTTAAGTAAACCACTTAGAAACAATCAATCTTCTATGAACAGCAGTCTTCATGTAAAATCAAAGTCAACAAATGTCAGATAGTCGTTCCGATTGTCGTGACGTCGATGGTCCTTTTTATTGCGTACCGTTACTGCAAAAATATAGTAACGTTTATTTCATTCATTGCTCCGTGACGCCGCGATAAAACTACGAAACAATGCGGACATAAATATTTATAAAATACTAATGTTAGAAACTTGAATACATAAGTAAACGGACTAACGCTTTCAAATAAATATCACTTCTCCAAAGTTATGGAACTAAAATGAGACTCAATTCGTGCCAAAGTAAACAGATTTTTTTTTATATACTATGCAAATACGTTGCATTCAAAAAAATTACACCGAATGAATTTAAAAAAAGCAATTGTATTATTCATTCATATTATAAATGCGAAAGTTTGTTTGGATGTTTGTTACTCTTTCACGCAAAAACCACTAAAGGGATTTAGTTGAAACTTTACAGTAATATAGCTTATACATCAGAATCACACATGAGTTACAATTTATAAAGATTTTGTGTAATTTCACCATAATATAACATAGTTTAAAAATGATCATACGAAAACGTAAGTGATGCCTATACTGCGGCGCTTACGACCTTCTTTTCGCGATAATTCACTTAAGTGTCGACTTACGTCTTTGTGCATACATGTACTTTGTGCATCTATTACGGTGCACTCTGTGAGAGTTAGGGAACCTTTTTTTATGATACTCTTTAATACCGAGTTGTTGTAAGAATTTGTTACGGATACTCTAAAGCCTGGCGAAAGACATAGACTACTTTTTGTCAATAAAACCAAGCAGGCGAAACCACCGGCGAAAGCTAATAAAGAGTAAATGAATGCAGAGAAAGACTTGATGAGACGACAATAAAGGAACAGAGATAGATTCATCGGTGGTAGGATTAAGAGTTAGGCGCGGCGATTTTCATACGAAAGTAACACTTTCAATGAGCGAAAAATTCTTGTTTTCAAATGTATTGACAAAATTTTAATTTCAAATTTAATAGACAAATCTGCTCAAAGAGATAGCATTTTGCTAGGATTTCCACTAACAAGAGGAACATAATCAGTTTGAGCTTTAAAAAAAGTACTTTTAACGAAATATGTGTTCGAGATTTATGAAAGTCGTTTTTTTATATTTGAATCAGTGTGAGATGTGGCATTTGTTATCTATGTATCTTTGATTTTGCTTATTAAGGATATAACTTTGACACTATTTGTATGGCTAAATACGCAGACAGATAGTCTAGGAACATGTCGTTGATAAACAATACTTTTTTTTTTGTCCCAGGGGAATCTATTTACGGATGATGTCCAGGATGCCCGGGTCAGCAGTCCTAGACCTATGTCGGACTCGGCACTTTGGGAGTGCAATACCGTACTAAAACCCTGCGGGAGCCTTCAGCCGCTTTAATTGGAGGGTCCCAGATCTGCAGACAACAGGATCCCTCCAGCGACAGGCTGGCCTCGGCGAAAAGGCCAGACTTCTCCTCCATGGGGACTCTCCGACTCACCTCTGAACAGTCCCGACGACGCCGTGTCTAGCAGGACCGGATTCCCATCCCGGCCCGACGTTGATAAACAATACTAGAATTTTTTAGTTGTGTAAATAATATAATAAATTAAAATTTTAACTAAACACATCATGTCTCACATTTATATTGTATTCATAATTTATCTTATTTTATTAATTTCACTATTTCAAACTACAAAACGTTATCAAATTCCAATAGAACAATCTTAGTCAAAGACTTTTTAACGAATTCTACGATATCTCTTTGGATTAATTCACTCTCAATAAGAAGAAGAACTGCAAAGGAGATAGACGTCAGCTATAAAGACATGGGTCTGATTTATAAAATATAGTATACATAAAGACTTTTCCCGGTTTAGACGGTCCTATATTTAAGTGTTTTAACTTAATTTAAAGTTTAAAAAAAAAACAGGAAGCTCTAATTTTTAACCGACTTCAAAAAAAGGAGGAGGTTCTTAATTCGACTGTATTTTTTTTTATGTGTGTTACCTCATAACTTTTTACTGGATGAAGCGATTGTATTGATTCTTTTTATATTCAAAAGCTAGTGCTCGTCATGTGGTCCCATTTAAATTTGAGCGAGATGTGACTAGTAGTTTTTGAGTAATCCTTAATAATGTTAATGTTCAAATTATTTTTGTTCCTGATACCGCGCGTCGCTGCGCGGGTCGCGCTACACACAATCGTTCCTTGTGACTTAATTTGTTTCGTAAGACTATCACATGTTATGTTTTTTATGTTTACTACGAGTTAAACCATACAATATTATAATTTGTTTCTCAGATTACGACTCTGGTGTAGAGTTATGTTGCGCCGAACTATAAGATAGCGCGTTTCAAAGCACGTCCTGTATTTAAAAGATCATAATATCTCAAAAATAGCTATATGGCAAAGTATAAAGGAATAGCTTTTCATCGGTGATTAACTAGATAATTGTTTTAAAAATTTTAATTTGTTAAAATATTTAACAGACACAGACACAGATTGCGTCATTTGTCATAGACTAAAATCTTAAATGTGACATTGTGTGTGCAACAAGTGTACCTAAGTATTAGTCAATTAGCAGAGGAATATTTTATTATGTCATCTCAAAAAAGTAATGATAGTTAGAATCTTGGGTGGCATTGAAATGAAATAAATAAACAACTTAAATCAAATAAATAATTTAACTTAATGCAATTCAATAGGCAGAATATAAACAATATACGGCGTAATTATGTCGCATTCTATGCCTCTCATACTCGGCCGCCTCACCCCGCGCGCACCGCACTGCCGCACATGTTGAACAGATTTTGTTCGGGTTTTTTGTTCTATAGTTCGCCATTACAAACATTACGTCAAAGGAATGTGACAATGCCCAATTTGTTATCGATAAAGGGATGCCACTCGGACGCAGGTAATAACGATATTAATTTAAGTTGTATAACATAATATAATATATTGTATGTTTTAAAAGAGGATATTAAAAATACATCCTAAGAAATATTTTGCATTATTTCCTTAACCTTTCCTTGATTACCTGCTATTGACTATCGACAAATCCCTTCTTTGATGTTATAGTAGATTCCAAATAAACTGATGCCTGTCCACTTGAACGTAAACAATAGGGGTAATAAACCAAACACTCACAGAGCCCATTCATTATCTATTTTGTTGCAAACCAACCAGTGTTGATACTTTTTTCGAGGGTGGTACCTATAGCTTGTGAACTGTAACCGCGCAGCTTAATATAAATAAACTTAGTTATCGAACTACAGATTCACTAAAAATCAAGAAATAAAACAAAATTTTAACAAAAAATAAAACCGACTTCATAACAAAAAAAATTGTAAGTATAACAAAAATGCACTAAAAAGTAAAAAAAAAAATAATTATGTATTCTTTGTCTATAAACAAATTATTATGATAATATAATGTACAATTATTGTTATGTTTGGAGTCGGTGTCAGCCAAGGAAATACGATACGATACAGATACAGATTCACTCATTCAGAGATCAAGAAATAAAATAAAAAAATTAAGACAAAAATAGAACGACTTCAAAACAAAAAATTATAAGACAAAAAATGCACCAAAACGTAAACCGCCCTTCCTGTCAAACCACCCGCGCTCCGCCCTGTTGCGTCTGACAATGAGTGCGTAATAGTGTACACATATTGTAATGTTAAACTACTTACGTTGGCTGACACCGACTCCGAAAATAACAATAATTGTACATTATATTATCGTAATAATTTGTTTATAGACAAAGAATACATAATTATTTTTTTTACTTTTTAGTGCATTTTTGTTATACTTAAAATTTTTTTGTTATGAAGTCGGTTTTATTTTTTGTTAAAATTTTGTTTTATTTTCTTTTCGTTACAGTTCTGTTCATAAAAAAAATCTGGCTGTCACGTTATTAATTCGAAAACTAAACTTAGATGAAGAAATTAGATCATTAAAAAAATATCTATTTTAAATTATATAATAGAAAATCGTAATAGAACGCAGTAAAATACCGAATCTAAAATTCAGTGAAATAATAATTATTATATTTCTGATTTAGGAACTACACAGACAAACAATAAACAAATGACTGACTTCATGAATTCTTCGGTTATTTGTGGTTTAATGAATTTTTCGGACTTTTGTGGCTTTGAGGAATATTAAAGCACACTGCACCCGTTCTGGTGTAGCGGTGCGTGTGGTCGCCTTAACGCCAGTGGTCGCGAGTTCGATTCCCACCCAAGGCAGATATTTCTATTTGTATAAATATTTGTTTCTGGTCTGAGTGTATGTCCTCGTAGGTCTCCCCACCGTGCATGGAGAGCACGTAAAGCCGTTGGTCCTGGTTGTTATCATAGACATTTGATAGCGACTGTCGCTCGTGGTAGGGAAATTATCCGCCAACCCGCAGTAGAGCTGCATGATAGACCAAGCACTAACCCTCCTTCTTTATAAAGAATAGGTCTTCGCTGAGCAGTGGGTGGTTAACAGGCTGATACAAGTAGTTAAAAGTTAATTTACGAATTATCTTGCTTTTTATTACTGAAAATATTAAACGTGGCTGTTTTAACTCTGAAAAGTCACTGGAGAGTCAAAGTATATTTAAAATATTTTAATCCCGGTCCAGTCAGTAATTATGTTCTCCATGGAAAAGAAATATTTAAACTTCAATTAAAACGAGTCACTCATTAATTCGGAGCGATTTGCGGAATAAAATTATATTTTACTAAAACAAATACCCGTTTTTAATATTAATAATTGTTGTTCATATCAGGGAAGTTTTAAAGACGACCGTTACGGTGTAGTAGACGGTTTTGAGTTCGATTACCACTTGGAGCAGTTATTTGTATTTGTACAAGTATAAAAAAACCAAGTAAGTATTATAAAGTAATAAGAAAAAAAATTAAAATAGAAGGCCAACATATGCAACAAAAAAAAAAACCTTAAGTAGGTACTCTAATTGGAAATTCATTTTTAACAAAATTCCATCCTTACTTAAAATCTCTCCGAGGCACGTTTTAGAGGCCCACGAGGACATACACCCAGACAGGAAATAAATATTTGTACAAATACAAATATCTTCAAGCGGGAGTCGAACCCGCGACCGCCGACGCGCGGCGTTGAGGCGACTTCTCGCACCACTACATATACCATTCGTCAATAGTTTTAAGGCAATTGTATTTTTCATATCAAAGCATGAAAAGATTTTTGTTTTAATGCAATGTATGTACTTAGTTGCTATGCCTTATCTAAATAAATAAATATCCATTTAAACATTCTAAATATATAAAAGTACTGCAAAACAAATAGAAAATAATATAAACTAAACTAATCTATTAATCTAAGAAAGGCGATTAAAAAAATATATAAATTTATTTCTGTAACGGAGATTGCGTAACTTCCTCAAAGAAGCAATTTATGCTAATAGGAATAAAACTATTTTATCTTGATTCTTAATTAGTTCCGGTCCAGAGCTGCAGTGTTCAGCGACCATTTAAGTTAAATATTAAGCGATTGAAATTCATTCGAACAGCTTTATTGATATAAGCGGAGTGAGATTTCTCTGTTATTATTGAAAGTATTTGCAGCGGTTTGATACGGAAAAATATTTCGCTTGAAGCGCTTTTTTGTAATGGATTACTGTAGATCGAAGAGAAAAGTATTTTTCAAAGACAATCGTTTTATATATTGATTTATTATCTTGATTATATTTAATGGCTTTGTATGGAATAAATGAAGTATTGTTATTGAATTTTGATTTTAGGATTTTTATCTGAAATATTATTCTCTATGAAGCGTGCTGATGTTACTCCGAAACAAAATGGTTTCTTAAGATATACAAGACATGTGTACACACACTCCTACGTATGTCGTACGAATTAAAGGAAATCGTAAATAGAAACTTGAATCTGAAATGAATTAAAGTGAATGACCACCTACTGCACAAAACTCCCTCTTATATACAAAGTAGGAGCTTAACATCACGCTCCTCCACCGCGGATTAGCAAAAAAAAAAACGTCCTTAATATGAGCAATGTAATCGTTATAAGCTGTTTATAATAAAAATCGGTATTAACAATATATGTATATATGTTCACCGAGAATATATTCTCCGAGATACGGGGGTATATATAGACCCACAAGGAAGCGCAAATTAAATTGAACAAAGTTGCGATAGTTAATTTAAAAATTGCAGATTAATTTGAAAAAATCTTTTGGCGTTACATAGTACTCGTATGTCTATTGAGAAAACCAATAGACTGCAAATTTTATAGACAAAAATCTATTAAAAAATATTTGATATCTTGAAAATTTTTGCTACAAAAACCTCGTCTTTTCAAATTAGAAAATATTATAGAGGCTAAGCGTTTATGAAATCTTAACGAGTAAAATAAAGAAGCAGTCTAAGAGGCTTAAAATGAAAAATCTTCCAAATCCCTTCACCTGCCAGACGTTGGCGGTGAAAAATTACGGCGAATTCAATCTTTCTTTAAATTGAATCGCTTAAACAATTAACCGAAACAACTCTCCGGCTTTATTATATTGAGTACTCAAGGAAAAGATTACTACTAAGCCCTAATATATTTTTTGATAAAGCATCAGAAAATCCAATATTTAGTCTCGTTGTACAATGGAAAATATACAGTTTGGAAATTTGAATTCAAAGTCACGTTGCTCACACATTTTCCTATAAACCGGACACGCTGCCAGGAATTTGGCGAATCACTCGTCCGCTTCTGATGTGCGAAAATGAAAATTTTCAGGTTATTGAGAGAATCGTTTGAGATATTTAGGGTACATTTCCGAGTTGGAATATCTGATATTGTACGTTAAAAAAATCTGACAAGAATATTTTACGAAGTGCGGTGAGTAAATTCACAAACAACTTGTGCTAGCTGATTAGGATTTAAAATATTTTAGATATAAGCATTTGACTCGCACGTATCATATTTATAATGATATTTAAATGTCAAAACCAATCTGAAAACGAATGATATCAAAATTAAATCAAATTACAAACTACGCTTTTCAGTATATACTCTTATACTGTGTTTAATATTATTCGACAGTTACTTAAAAGTTAATATATCATAAAATAAAAGTATTTTCTTATCAAAAAGTTTCGCTTATTATCACTGAATATTTTTTTTAAATATTCAGTGTAAATAAATGAAACTTATTGATTTATTTTAAATATAACAAACACGCCATTTTAAACGATAAGTATACTTAAACAAAACGACTAAACAGCGCAACGACAGCTTAAACTCTAATGCCCGCGGCGGCCGGCGAGGAAACGGACGGGACCGGCCACGGCGGGACGTCATGTCGGAATATTCCATGATTCTATACCATCACGTTCTGTTATTATAACTACTAAAAATGATCGAGGACTAAATTGAAGTTTTTGAATGAAAATAAAGCAAAACAGTCAATCATACATCTATACAAATAATAAATCTGTTAAAACCTCTGTTTTATTAATACACTATATATCATCAAGAATAAATTTCAATACCGCGTATTTTTTTGTATCAGCGCCATCTCTTATCGTGTTTTTCTCTGATCACGTATCACGTAAAAAGTACAAAACCAATGTTAATAACTTTAATACATAAAAATTACTAATAACTCACAGTATAATTTAGTTTTTGTTTCATTGTAATTAAATTTAAAAATAAATATTTAAGAAAATAGAAATAGGTACCTACGCCGCCAACGCCATCTGGTCTAAGGAATCTTTAAAACTCTATTTTGTTAAACTTAAAAGTTTACTAAATATGTCGGATAGGAATAGAAATCGTTTTAATATTTTAGATAAACATCATTTTCAATTAATATACTATTATGTTAAATATTAATTATGTTAAATGTCACTAAATATAAAAACGATATTCTACAATTATACGATAGATGGCGCAGATAATTTTCTGAATCGCGCTGACCAAAACTTCGGCCAAAAGAATGAGACTCGCCCGTATTTAAAAATCTGTATTTCTTTTTTGTATATAATTAAATACTTTACGGTCTTGATTGTTTGTTCGTTGTTAAAATTTAACATATTTGGTCGTTTTATTTGTTTGTTGATTGTACAAAGTTGGATGGTTATAGCTATTTAAGTTGTAATCTATATATATATATATATATATATATATATATATATATATATATATATATATATATATATATATATATATATATAAAGTCGTGTTAGTTACACCGTTTATAACTCGAGAACGAGTGGAACGATTTTTATGATTTTTGTGTTTTTGGATTTGTCTTCGTCGGGAATAACACTTATTAAAATATGGTATTCATCAATGAGAAAATAATTAATAAAAAAAACAGTTCAAATGTTTCATCCGTACTATCTATATACATATATATGTATGTATGTATGTATGTATGTATGTATGTATGTATGTATGTATGTATGTATAGGTATAGATATAATAAATCTGACACTCAATCCGTCTATTATAAAATATTTTCCAGTATCGACGCAGGTGTAGGTGATAAAAAATATAAATGTATAATTTTTAAAATTTTTGTTAAAGACCCGTGCGAAGCCGGGGCGGGCCGCTAGTCATAAAATATAATCCAAAATTCAATTCATTTATTTCTATCATGAGCGTAGTGTAATACAATGACCATTTTATGTAGGTACATGATAGCTTACATATTTCTGAACCATTACACAGAAAATTGTTCTGTTACTCGATTGCACTCTATATAAAATAACTACAAAAATATCATAAAAACGAAGATTATATCGAATATAGAGTTGTTGAATACACAGATCAAGAAGAAAAAAACTCTACGTAGCATATCCATGTTTTTTGTACTTTATACAAGTATGATTTATTGAAATAAAATCGATAATTGAATTAATTAACTTAATTTATATATTTTAACAGATTATTTTTATCGAATATAAATCAAATATTTGATATTGACGACGCGTTGGTGCAATAGTCACAGCAACTTACTTATGCGCTAGCGGTCGCGGGATCGATCCCCGCACATGACAAATATAATTATGTATAGATCATACTGATGTTTGTCGTGGTCTGGGCGTTTGTGCTTGTGTGTTGTGTGTATTTTCGGACCTCCGACACAGGATAAACATCCTACTGGGGGCCGTTGAGTGCGAGACGTTTATTTACGTTTATTATTTATTTATTTACTTTAAACACATAAAAGGAGCAAATATTGGCCAACGCTGTATATATTTATTTTGAGTATATTTCAACCAATCGCAACAATAAATAAATAAAAAAAAAAAACAAGGTAAAAAGGTAACATATTATAACTTTTTTCTAAGCATTATACTTTTATTATTGTATTTTGTTCCTATTGCTTGTTTAGGAAAATTTAATCAGACTTTATACTATATGTACTTCCATACCTATACAGGCAGAATTTGAAATAACAGAGACAGTAATAAACGAAGTATAAACTACACGAGAAGTAACAATATAACTGTAACGACAAGTTTCCGACTTTGCGAAGTAAAGTTTCCTTTATAAAATATCATAAACAATTGTAATAGGTAATTAAAGTTTATATTAAAAAGTCATTACTAGCCAAAGCATATTACTCTGTACAAAATTATATAAATTGCAAGGATATGTGGGTTTCGTAAAACTGTCCTTGAGTTTATAATGTTTGAATTATATATTTGTGTTTTTTTTTTAAGAGTTAAGTTTCTTGAAGATTCATCTCAACAGAATCTACATACCGAATCAGTGATAGCTTCACATTAACTATAACAAATTATTTTCATCATCATCATCATCATCATCATCATATCAGCCATTGGATATCCACTGTTAAATGTAGACCTCCCCCATCGATATCCAAAACGATCGGTTCGAGACAGCCTCCATCCAAAGGCTTCCGGCGACTCTCCTCGAGTCGTCTCTCCACTCGTCCATCTCGTGAACAGCCGTCCGACACTGCGCTTGTGGTCTTCACTCGAGGACCTTTCTGCTCTATAATTAATTTAATTAATTTTATAAAACAACAATGTTATATACTTTGTACAGTGACAACTCAAAACTACTTATGAAGCCTACTTGAATAAAAATATTTTTGATTAGATTTGATATAAGTCATAACTGTTCATTAATTAATTTGTGCCAA
Organism: Euphydryas editha; assembly: GCA_036937285.1. Taxonomy (NCBI): domain Eukaryota; kingdom Metazoa; phylum Arthropoda; class Insecta; order Lepidoptera; family Nymphalidae; genus Euphydryas; species Euphydryas editha. The sequence goes on from JAUPFZ010000019.1 coordinate 19,061,456, forward strand.
CACAAAACAAGGTACCTACTCCATTACTGACTAAACAATATATTACTGCACTAGCTGTGCCCCGCGGTTCCACCCGCGTTACTTTGAGGGAAAAACGTACTTAAATATTTTTAAACAATTACTCTAAGAGTAGGTACCCGCCTCGTTGGTCGAGTGGTCGCAAGCGTTACTGCCGAGCAAGGGGTCTCAGGTTTGATTCCTGGCTCGTTCAACGTATTATTGAGATAATTTTTTTCGAAAATTCTCAGTAAAAGAGTGGTGTCATATTTACTATAAAAGTGGAACTATAGTTAAAAAATGTCTCGAGAAAATAAATAATAAAGGACGCAACGGAAGCTCTCAAAAAAGATTATTTTTTCCGTTTTTGTAACATTTATTATTATTGCTCAGCCCCTACTGGTCGTAGCGTGATGTTATATAGCCTTCCTCGGTCAATGGGCTATCCAACACAAAAATAATTTTACAATTCGAACCAGTAGTTCCTGAGAATAGCGCGTTTAAACAAACAAACAAACAAACAAACAAACTCTTCAGCTTTATTATATTAGTATAGATTGCTGACTTATTGATTTCTTCATCATTATAACTAAGATTTGAAATGTTTTATTTCAATGAAATAATATTATTATTACGAAACGACTACTGAGCGATAAAAAGATAAACATGGTTCATTCAAAATGGATTTTATTGAGCTGTTGAAGATTGATAGTGAGATCTGAAGCGCTATACATCTTGTTATAATCCATTCAAACAGATTGCAACGTTTCGATGAGAATCGACTGCGGAAGGGACATCACGTTCATATACACATTGACTAATCAAAGTTGAATTCTATGATAAATCACGAAGCTTGTATATGATTTACATTTAAGTGGTAACAAATAACTTACACCGACGACAAAAACGAGTTAACTCCGTCACAATTGTTTGTTTACGTCATACAAATTAATGTTTGAACACTCTGAGATCGTGTGTGTAATTTTATGATAAAATACTAAATAATTTATTAATTACGTCGGCCGGCTGGTCGAGTGTTCAGGCAACTGGACACTACTCAGCGGTCGGTTCGAATCCCTTCAGGTGGAGATAATTTGTATGACGAATATAGATGTCTGCACCGGGTCATGGATGTGTATTTATGTATATATGTATTTATATAAATTTCTTAAATTTATTTCCGTTCCTAGTACCTATAACACAAGTTATTACGAACTTAGCACGGGGGCTAGGTTAACGTGGTGTGATTGTTGGTTAATATTATTATTATTATTAATAATTTCATCGAAATAGAAATGACAGAAATTTTACTGAGCAAAGTGACATAATATTCATGACTGGAATGAAATGATTACTAAAATTTTCATTTAGCTTATAGCGTTTCATTGAATAGATGTGTGTACACAAGTCTTTTTGTTTTATTCTTAAACAGTTTGTTTCCTTTTGTATATGTATAGTAAAGAGTAAATCAATAAATCAATAAATAAATGGTTAATTAAAAGGAAGTTAACATACTGATTAGTTGTAGAAACAGACATACCGTCTCATAATTAAAAGTCTATATCGGATTTTATCGCGTCTATTTAAAACTTTACAGTTTAACAATATTTTAAATTATTTCCCGACGTATCGGACCCTTTACAGCGTCCATGATCTCAGGGGACTTTAGGACGCGGTAAAATCCGATATAGACTTTTAATTATGAATAAAATTCGCGTAAATATAAGAGAACAGACAGAGACAGAGAACAGACATACCGTCTCTTAAATCTATCTTACGTTGTAATTTTATCCCCAATCGTGAAATATCTCAATATCATTTTTACAGTTGATTACTAAGTAAAAAACAAATGCGCTGGTATCTAGGCAAGAGAGAACTCCTTATCTCGCGTCTATTAGCTCCCCCGTCAACCTTAAGGTTAAGGTATTATACCTTGTCCAACCGTTTATTCTCTTTATAATAATAAAATAATAAACGGTTGGACAAGGTATAAGTAAGGCGCTTAAGTATTGTTTGCAATATTTCATTAAAAAAACACGTGTGTTTCTCAGTCGATAGAGCCAGGGTAAATAATACTAACATATACCCGGAAAACGCGTAGCACTTTATTAAAAATATTCTTAAACTATATATAATTCACAAACCCAAACGTTAGCATGTTTAAACATAGGGCAATGCCATCTAGTTTCCTTTATAGAACTATTCTAACAGTTGGAACTAAATATAATGATTTCAGATTATACATACCGCCCGCCAAGGACTAACTAGTCCTTCGAACCCCACATTTATTTAAATTATTTTATACATACTTATACTATGAAGAATAATAAACTTAAAATAACAATGGTTTTCTATAAAACACTAGTCATTAATACTCATTGCTACAATGTATCGCATATGTGGACTGTAGGTAAAATTAAAGAAAATCATGCAATACACATCATAAGACAAAATCAATAAGATAAAAAACACTGTCGAATAATTTCTAAATAATTAACAATATTTTCAACTAGTTTTACAAATTTAAATAACATAAGAAATAAAAGAGAAATCCTTATTGATAACATAAACAAGCTTAATACTTAAATTTAATACTGAACAATTAAATTTACGTTAATTAAAATTACGTTAATTTAAATTTACGTTAATATGACCAGGTTAGGTTTCATTCACTTCAATAGGCAAGAGACATAGCTTAGAAGTTGGACGTTGAATCATTGAATTTTTATAACGAAGTGTGACTACACGAGTGACGTTATCGCTACCCGGATGAACATCTACAACTATGCCGTAAAGCCACTTAGCTGGAGGTAGATTCTCATCCTTGACTAAAACCATGTCACCTTTTTTTAATTCTTGGGTTTTAGTCTTCCATTTATACCTTTGAAAAAACTGAGTTAAATATTCTTGCGACCATCGCTTCCAAAAAATCTGAACCATGCGCTGTGTTAGTTGCCAACGTCTCAAATTACTTACCAAATTATGTTCTAAATTATGATCAGGTGCTAATACCAAGGGTTCACCTACTAAAAAGTGGCCAGGCGTTAAAGGAAGACAATCGTCAGGGTCTGAGCTACAATTTGACAGTGGCCTCGAATTGAGACATGCCTCAATTTGAGCCAGTACCGTTGACAGTTCTTCATATGTAAGAGTAGAGTCACCTATTACTCTACGCAGATGATACTTTATACTTTTTATACCTGCCTCCCATAATCCCCCAAAGTTTGGAGCATGTGGAGGAATGAAATGCCATTCGGTGTTATTAGTTGCCAGTGCCGACGCAATATCAGGAACGAGAGTAGATTTTTCATTTGTAAATAGTTTTTTCAGTTCTCGCGAAGCCCCCACAAAATTTGTTCCGTTATCACTCCATAAATGGTTACATCGACCCCTGCGTGCTACAAAACGTTTAAATGCAGCTAAAAAGCCTTCCGTAGTTAAATCTGAAACCGCCTCGATATGAACGGCTCGTGTGGCCATACAAATGAAAAGGCAAATATAGCCTTTGTAAGATCTTTGGCCTCTACCCTTGGAAACACGTATGTTTATAGGGCCGGCATAATCAACACCTGCATTTGAAAACGGTTTGCTAGGAGTGACTCGACATGAGGGCAACTGACCCATCAAAGGAGTCCGAAAAGTAGCTGCATGTCTAATGCATGGGACGCAATGGTGAATGTGACTTTTGACCACATTTTTTAATTTGATCACCCAATAGCGACTTCTTACATAATTACAAGTTAATTGTTGTCCACCATGCATTGTTTTATTATGGGCATCGGCCACTATAAGCTTTGCCAAATGAGATGCGCCATCTATTATAATGGGATGCTTACTGGTATTTGATAAATTCGACTTCTCCATACGACCCCCGACTCTCATGATTCCAAAATTGTCCAGGAATGGATTGAGCATCGACAGTCTGCTCTTTTTACTTATATTTTTAGTTCTAGTAAGACTTGCCATTTCTACTGCGAATGCATCGGATTGATGATATCGAATGCAACAGTCAAGCGCATCCTGGATTTCTTTCGCTGTCAGGTAAGCCGAATTCTTTGCACTCGTTTTGGGAGATTTGAGTCGAAGAAATTTTCTACAGAACGCGATTACGCGTATATATTTTGTTAATGATGAAAATCGAGTAGATAAGTCTGTACTTGGGTCCGTCATCGCAGCTGCATGTACTTTAGTAGCCCTTACTTCAAGTTCAGTTCTAGTGTATATGGACTCAGGTTTTTCATATGTAATAAGCTCATTAATCAACCAGCTTGGACCACATTTCCACAATTGATTATCCAACAATGCCGCGGGTTTGATACCCCTTGATGCGTAGTCAGCGGGATTATCCTTGGTACCTACATACGACCATTGTGACGAATCCAGATGCATAAGAATTTCCGAAGTCCGATTAGCAACAAAGGTTTTCCATCGACTGGGATGATCGCTTAGCCAAGCCAAAACAATTGTCGAATCCGTCCAAGCATGTATTTTATCTTTATGGATGTTTAAGGCTTTTGCTACTTCAATCAGCAGCTTTGTGACAAGAACAGCTCCACACAATTCAAGTCTTGGTATCGATATTTGTTTAATAGGAGCGACCTTAGTTTTTGCTGTGACGAGGCGGGATTCAACACTACCGTCTAACTTAATACATCTGATATACACTACTGCGGCGTAAGCTACACTAGAAGCGTCGCTAAAGCCATGCAGCTCCACAATAGCGTCATTATTCGACGTCTGAACCCATCTAGGTAAATGAAAATTTACTAACTTACTTAATTCTTTTCGGTAGAGTTCCCATTCATTTACAAGTGCAATCGGTAATCGGTCGTCCCAATCAAATCCCGTTAACCACATTTTTTGGATAAATATCTTCGCGGTAACAATACATGGCGCAAGCCACCCAAGAGGATCATATAAACGACTGATTTCCGATATAATTTCTCGTTTAGTTTCAGGTACAATTTCAGAAGATAACGTAACTGTGTATTCAAATTCATCTGTAAAACGATTCCAAGTAAGACCCAAAATTTTTATAGTATTATCCTCTCTGATCTCCATATCCTTTCCGTTATCTTCGTGCCACAACTTCCTATTACTAGACCATTTCTGTAAATAGAATCCTCCCTTCTTCATTAATTCATACATTTCTTTATATACTTTAATCGCTTCTAGTTCAGTTTGGCAACCTGTCATTAGATCATCCATGTAGAAGTCCGTTCTAACTCTATCCGCAACTAAGGGAAAATTATGACCTTCATCAAGGCTAAGTTGATGCATAGACTTTACAGCTAAGTATGGTGCGCAAGATGTACCAAAGGTTACCCTCAACAATCTGTAATCTTTGATTTCTGAGTCCATCTCTTCACGCCAAACTATTCTCTGATAGTCAACATGCTTTCTAGCTATCTTTACCTGCCTGTACATTTTTATGATATCCGCAGTAAGACAGATAGGATGCATTCGCCATCGCATTATGATATGTCGCAATTCCGGTTGTAAAGTCGGTCCGACCATCAAAGTGTCATTTAAAGACACGCCGTTAGCGCTTCGATCTGAAGCGTTAAACACAACTCTTGTTTTGGTCGTACTTTTATCCGGTCTCAAAACTGCATGATGTGGTAACCATACCGTTTCCCCTGTTTCTTCTACATTTTCTGTTATTTCTTCCATATGACCTAGAGTAATGTATTCCTTTAATACTTCTGCATAATCCTTCTTTACTTCTAAATTTTTTGACAATCTCTTTTCCAGACTAAGCAATCTCTTTACAGCTATTGTTCTCGTATCTCCATAACTATTTTTAGAATCCACCTTTGATCGGAAAGGTAATTCCACTACATAGCGACCATTTTCGTCTCTACTTTTAGTAGTGGCAAAATGGTTTTCACATTCTTGCTCCTCAGCAGTCAAGACTTTTCCGCATTCCAATTTAGGTTCGGATTCTACCTCCCAAAAACGTTTAAAGAGATCGTGATCATCGAGTTGAATATGCATATTTACAATAACATTATGACATTTAGGTTCAATAATGTTGCCTTCATTTACTAATCCTGACAATACCCATCCGAGGTAAGTATCCTGCGCAATCATAGAACCAGTAGGGTGTTTCAGTGCCCCATTTTCAGGATCTTACAATATACCTCGGCCCCTAATAAAATATCGATCCTATTGGGTGAATTGTATTCAGGATCTGCCAACCTAATTCGACCTATGTCTTCCCAATTAGGTAAATGAAATTGTCTCTCAGGCAACACTGAAGTTACCTTCCGTAATACATGAGCCTTTACCTGTAATCTAAACGTGGGGTCATGAAGGGACTGCATGTTTACCATAACCACATATTTTGAGGTTAAGTCACTCTGCCCGCCACCTAAACCTGAAATGCAAGTCTTTGATGCTGTTTTATTTAAACATAAGTATTGAACAGCTGCTTCCGAAATAAAAGAAGCTTGCGATCCCTGGTCTAACAACGCTCTCAATATCTGAGACGAACCGTTGCTGGACTCAGCCTTTATCAAGGCTGTTGCTAATAATGTTTGGCTCTGTATTCGATCTGTCACAAAATGACTAACAATATTAGTCTTGTTAGTGGCTTCATTCGTCTTTAAAGACGATTCCGGGTTTGGCTCTTCTGAGTCATCAGTCTTCGAAGTTGCGACTGTAAGTGAACTGGCTCTACCGTGAAGAAGCGTGTGATGCTTCCTTTTACATATACGACACGTTATTGGTACACGACACATCTTACCTGTATGATTGGTTCCCAAACAATTATAGCAAAGACCTAATGTCTTAACTATAGCCTGACGGCTACTAGGATCCTGCTTGGCAAACTTACTACAGGAAAACAGTTTATGATTTTCAGCACAATGAGGACAAATTGTTTTGGAAGTGATGTGCAAAGATTTAGGCTGATAAGTAGTTTGTTTTACTGGCTTAAATTTATTTTTTGAAGACTCTACAAATTCTAGAGCACGGAAACGTTCTTCTAAAAACTGCTTAAAATTATTAAATTTAGGTAACTCTACTGATAAGCTATTAACGTACAATTCCCACTGCTTCCTCGTTTCATCGTCCAATTTCATGCTAACAATATAAATGATAATAACGTCCCAAGACTCTACCTGAATACCCAAATTAGACAATTCGTGCAAACAATCCGTTGTGGTATCAAGTAAATCCTTGAGAGCATTAGGCGATTCAAAAGACATAGTACGTTGAGCAAACAAACGCTTTAAAATACAATTTGACATAAACCGCTTATTACTATATCTATTTTTTAATAGTTCCCAACATTTCTGGTAATTGTCACTTGTGACTGGAATGTGCTTTATTAATTGTTCTGCTTCTCCTTTTACTTGAGTTTTTAGGTAGTGTAACCTCTGAACGTCATCTAAAGCAGCATTGTTATGAACTAACGACGTAAAGAGATCCTTGAATGAAGTCCATTCTGCATAGCTACCCCCAAACACTGGAATAGATATTTTCGGTAATCGGACGATAGAGTCTTTATTTCCGTGAGATGTAGAAGGTTCCCGACTTATAGACGACGATTTCTCTATAGAGTTTAACACTGTCTTAAGCTCGGTCTTGTAAGTTAAATAAATTTCGTAACCAGTATTAAATATATCATTTTTGACATAATAACTTTCGTCTAATTTCTCCTTTTTGTATGCACATACAATCTCTTCATGCTTCTGATTGAATTTAAGCATTGTTCCTTCCAAGCTTTCCAATCTCGCACTGACGTATGTTTCAGTTATTCTATCTTTAGGTGATTTTTTAAAATTGTTTCTTCCTCTTTCCATTTGGTTAATAAAATCGTCCATTAGTCTAAAGTCGGCGTCCATTTTTGTTTGAATTTATAATATGTAGGTATTAAAAATTTTACAAGTCCAACTTGTTCAAGTTTAAGTAAAAAATTTCTAAGTCTAAATTAAGCCGAATTGTGAATTGAGCCGAAGTGTTTTGGACTTAGCACGGTCAAAATAAAATTGGGCATAGATTCCTCGTCTTGTCGTTTTTTCACGAATTATTCTAAGTCCTAACTAACACTTTAAAATTTTACAAGTCCACTTTCAATAATATAATTATTTTATCACTGCTATTAAGGTTTTAATTATAGCGTACTCACAGTTTGTTGCACTTTACCACTTCACCAGATTGTAAATTTGTCTCCTCCAGTTAGTTCAAAATTTCTCCACCAGGTGGCGCCACTGCTGCACCGTCTTCTTGAATTGTAAGCTTTGCCCAAATCACAATGAACTACTAACACTGAACTATTTTTTACTTGTTTTAGAAATTATGTGTACCAATATACTTTTCAAAAAGCGATCCGGCTCGAAGGACCTTTGTTTCTCAGTCGATAGAGCCAGGGTAAATAATACTAACATATACCCGGAAAACGCGTAGCACTTTATTAAAAATATTCTTAAACTATATATAATTCACAAACCCAAACGTTAGCATGTTTAAACATAGGGCAATGCCATCTAGTTTCCTTTATAGAACTATTCTAACAGTTGGAACTAAATATAATGATTTCAGATTATACAACGTGTTTGTTATTCAGTTGCCACCTTCACAGAAACATTTTCCTCAGCAATTGCTGTCTGTTTGATTTTTAGTGTACAGACAAAGCTGATTTCATTAAGTACCTTAAACGTGTCTTCCGATTGTTCCTGCTCCGTGTCGGTGAGGGACAATCGATTGATTCGCTCCAAACAGCTCAATCGCATGATTAGTTGCGGCTATTCAACTATTTATTACCTTATTCAGCTATTTATTACTGTGTACCGCTAACAATGCTCATGTAGAATAATTTATAGATTAATTGGAACACGTATAATGTTTAGGTGTTAGAAAATGTTAAATTAATTAATTAATTAACATCGCCGATACACTGTGTGCGGCGAACTGTGACGTACTAATTTATAGCTGGAAGCCATTTTCGAACTATTATTATAAATGCAAATTGTACTAAATGGATCAAAAGTTTCACATTTAACAAGTATTATGTTTTTAATGTAAATAGTAATTTCTGCGTACATATATTCAAATTGTATTTAAAATGTTTAATGAATTGGGGGAAGCTTATAAAGGAGGTCACACCTACTTAAAAAAATTTAAATTGCGTGTACTAGCGTACACTCGTAAGAAGTGAAACTTATAATAAAAACAGTTTACTTTTTATACGATCGTAATTATATGAGTCCTGTGTTTGCGTTCGGACATATTTATATTCGAATTACCTACTCACTATAGAATACATCATACAATAACTGCAAACTTTCTATATAGTGATACTTAATTTCACTCAAGAATCTTAGAGATTGCTAGCAGTGGCTGCCAACGCGAATTGAATTTCGTATATCGCTCGAGAGCTGCAAGTTCAAAACCCTGCGAGAGCCACATTTTCTAGCATTCAAAATTTGATATTAGATTTATTTAGTTTATAAGTATTTATTTATATATATAGGATTTCATCTACTACCACTCGGAATCTTCCTTGCGCATGTGTTTATTGAAAAACGACTGAAATACGCAATAATCAAGAACAAGATGGCGCGTAACGCAAGATGGCGCGTAACGCAAGATGGCGCGTAACGAAAAAATCTTTCCAACCCCGATAAAGAAGTTTCACTTCAAAAATAAAGAAATTGTTATAAAGGAGACGAATGTCTAGCCGTGACGGTCTCAGTCGATGACGAATGACAATTGTGACTTACTTAAAATATATACTTTTAATTACATATTACTGTCTGTACTGTACTGTATCAGCCTGTAAACCACCCACTACTGAACGAAGGCATCTTCTCCATATAGAAGAAGGGTTGGACCTTAATCCACCACGCTGCTCCAGTGCGGGTTAGTGGATAATTTCCTTACTATGGGTAACGATTGTTGTCAGATGTCTATGATAACACCCGGGACCGACGGCTTTACGCACTCGCCGAGGCACGGTAAGGAGATCCACGAACACATACACCCAGACCGGAAACAAATACGAATATCTGTCCCGAGCGAAAATCGAACTCGCGACCGCCGGCGCGTTGAGGCAACTACTCGCGTTAGTACACCAGAACGGTCGTCATAGTGTGTATTACTGTACTACACATGTACAGTAACGGAATGCAAATATTCCACTGCTGCCACTGCGGACCAGACCTCTTCCCCTATGAAGGGCGGGTCACCACACTGCTCCAGATCGTGTTGGCAGATGTATATTTTTTAGAAGTTTTTGTTAAGCTGGCAGATTCCCTCTAAATATTTTAATTTTGTAAGACAAATTTAGAAATTGAGGAACCTAAAGACAAAAAAATTGAACCTTTGTACAACTAACCCATTTTGAAAATATTCAGCTGTTTATCTGTCTGTTTGTCATTACTTAGTGATAAGTAATGACGGGCTTGTTTCCGCAACTCGACGTCACTGTGCGCCTATTTTGCGTGTCGTCATTACTTATTTTGCTGCGAATTGAAATTTAAAAATTGTAAATGTAATACACAATATTCAGTGTTTCAGCGAAACAGACACGGACGTATATGAACGTATACGTAATGAATTAAAAAAAATATGTTGATTAATTTTGTGAGGCAAGTTAAAAAAAAATTTTTAAACCGTACAATCTACATATCAATCTTTATATGTATATAATTCTTCTGAGCGTATATGACTGAACTCCTCCTAAACGGCTTGACAGATTTTGATAAAAAAATTTGAGTGTGTTCAAGTGGATTCGAGAATAGTTTAAATTTATAATACGGTCCACTACAAAATGTTTTCTTGATAATTTTTTTATAGGATTAACCAAAAATATTATGCATCCAATGGTACTACGAAAATTTTATTTTAAAATATATCTGATATAAAAATAGATCGAGTTTTATCTTTTTTACCCTTTTTACCCTTTTAAACAAGTTTAAGTCTGTATTCAATATAGCTTCTATATTTAACTTAGCTCATACATACTCACACGCAATCGATAGGTCGAATTGTGGTAACTGTACACGAGATGACGTTAGATATTGTAATAACTTTTTTTATTAAAAAAAATTATCAAAACGGTCCAAATTGTTACAACTTATTTAAAAAAGTTTGAAATTTTCGGATTTAAGACGTGTGTACAGGACTACGTATATTGGATCCACTAGTAAATAAGTTTATCCGCAGCCGTCTGTTTACAATGAAGATTGATTTGTTGGATTATTTTTGTTTTACTCCATAATTTGCAGAAATTATGACACAGTTAAACTCGTTATCAAAATAAAGTCACGTTGGGTTATAGTTAAATTACAATAACAGAGCTGTAGCTATGAATGCGGGTTAAAATGAGAATAGGCTAGAAATTAATAAACTGAGTTCAATGGGTTTAATGTTGAAACATAGTCTCTTCACTACAAATACATTGATGGCAAGCGATTGCTATCATCCATTGAACAGATTCGTTTTCCAGCTGGAATAGTTTCTATCGGATCTTGATCTGGAGGCACGGCAGTGCCTCCGCCAAGTCGAGCAAAAAAAAAAGGTGCACGGCCGTACTATCCTTTTCTCGAAGCAACTCAGGCCATTTTCGGCCCCCTATAACTTCGTTGTGGATAAAACTAGAAGTCTGAATTTTCAATACCCAAGCAGGCATTGTATAAACACGGTATATTTCAAATTTCATTCAATTTGAACCAGTAGTTTAAGAATTATAATTAGCCAAAGTTTCTAATTTTGTCACTCACTGACTGACCGATCATCAAAACTCTAAGGTACTTCTAGCAGACATAGAAGCTTGAAATTTAGAATACCATTAGTTTTTAGTATATAAACCAAGGAAAAATTCAAATATTGTGCAATTTCAGTCCAGTTTTCTAGATACACCAACTGCATAAATAACTTTGTAATCCCATATAAATATATAGGATTACAAAGTTACATATGCAGTGAATGAATCAGTGTCTATATATGTATAATATAATGGAATGATAGGTGTAGATAAATACCTAGATATCTATATATATTATGTTCAAAGGTAACTTGTAAAATGGTCAAAGGAATGAAAAAGCAAGAATGGGACATGTCTTATGAAGCTGTACCAGAATCCCGCAAAGTATTAAAGTTGACTAAATTGTCCGAAATTGCCATGAAAGAAAGAACACTAATAATCATAACAGCGGCTGGCGGAGGTAGTTTGCCCGCGCCACGGCTTCCACGCTTCACGTACGTGAAGTTATTTTATTTTAGTCAGTTGACAGTTATATTAAGCCCATCCCTCTATAATCGGTTTCTACACTGCATTGTAGCAAAACAATCAATCGCTTGACGGTACGTCTTTTCCGAATGGGTGGTAATTGAACCCGGGACCTCCCGCTTAATATAATAATAATAATAATAATAAATATTAACCAACAATCACACCACGTTAACCTAGCCCCGTGCTAAGTTCGTAAGAACTTGTGTTACGGGTACTAGGAACGGAAATAAATTTAAGATATAAATACATATATACATAAATACACATCCATGACCTGGTGCAGACATCTATATTCGTCATACAAATTATCTGCACCTGGCGGGATTCGAACCCGCGACCGCTGCGTAGTGTCCAGTTGCCTGACCACTCGACCAGCCGGCCGTCGAGATAATATACAAGAGCGCTCACCATTTCGTCAGGGTGGTCATCATTTTCGAGTTAATATAATTATGTCATTATTACAATGCACATAATTGATTAAGTGAGTCATAACAGTAACAACTGTTAATTAATGTATATTATCATTAAAAAAATATAAAATAAATAAAATGCAGAAAATAAGTATTCAAAATAACTTATGTATTTGGAAGTTATACTTCTTGATGAGAGTAAATTGAATCGTCTTGACGAGTTGTTTGTCTTTCAATGGTAACCAGGGTCTGATGATAAAGCTAGAAGGTGGTCATAGGAACTCTGTAATGAACCAACGCAACCCCAACGAGTTTAGGCTCGTTTAATTCGTTTTGATGAGTACTTTATTTTTAGAAAGTTACCAGGTACTAATAGGATAATGGAGCTGGAAGGTGGCCGACATAGGAACTTCGCGACGAAACGACACAACCTCATCGAGCTTAGGCTCGTTCGAATCGTCTGGACAAGTAATTTGTCTTTTAATGGTATCCAGAGTGTGGTGATGGTGCTGGAATTTGGTTATAGGAACTTTGTAATGAAACGACGAAACCTCATCGAGTTTTGGCTCGTCTGATTCGTCTTGACGAGTACTTTGTCTTTAGATGGTTACCAGGGTCTGATCTAATAATGGAGCTGGAAGGTGGCCATAGGAACTTCGCAATGAAACGATACAACCTCATTGAGTTAGGGCTCGTTTAAATCGTCTTGACGAGTAGTTTGTCTTTCAATGGTAAAGAGGGTCTGGAGATAGAGCTGGAAGGTGGTCATAGGAACTCTGTAAAGAAGTGACGCAACCCCATCGAGTTTCGGCTCGTTTTATTCGTCTTGATGAATACTTTGATTTTTCCTGGGCTACCAGCATCTCATTACAAATGGCATGCACTAACCATTAACTCGGCGTATCATTTTATTATAAGTATAAGTTCTTACGTGCGTACATAAGTACACATACAATGTTTTTCAAGAAAAAAAAATTCTAAAGTTTATTTTTGTGAAGATTTAGGTGTAAAAAATCGACAGCAATCATAGCATAACTGTTAATTTATTTATATTAACATTAAGGAATTAAAAAAAAAATACAGAAAATAAATACTCAAAATAACTTTTGTATTTTTAGTATTATTTTTCTAAAGTTTATTTCTGTGAAGATTTAGGTGTAAAAATCAACAGTAATTTGACAACACACATTTCGGGTAAACATTCTTTTTTCATCTCTCTTGTAAAGCACGTTCTTAAATACAGGTCTTGCAACGAAGGCTAATTTCAGTACTCAGAGATTAGTACGATCATGTTATAAGTTTTCTTTCGTGTCAACGCCACTGTACGCCAATGCTATCGATGGGTGCGGTGTACAGTGCACAATACGCACGCCGGTTGAATGACAAGCGACTCATTATCATTTCTCATTATCAATCGTACGGCGTTTATTTTTTTCTCCCAATTATTATGTTATTTTAATAATTGTTTTGCCTTTTTGTTGTCATTGTTGTTTTGTTATTTAACTATTTTGTTTGGATTCGACATTGTTCAAAACATGATTAAACTTCGTTCCACAGAACCACCCATCTATCGTCATGCCTCTTGTGGCTGTTAATTGAAAAGAACAGCCATCATTAAGCTAAAAGAGTGGCTCCAGTACAATCTGCTTACAATAAATGTAACAAAAACGTCCTATATGATTTTATGTGCAAATAATAAAAATATACCTGATTTCACACCCCTTACAGTTAACAATAAGATCATACAACGCTTAACAAAAGAGAAATATATGGGTTTATGGATATAAAAATAAATATAAATAATATATTCAGAATAAGATTATTAAAATACTATTTCGCTATACCTATCTTACCTCAACAAATAAATTGTACCAAGATTCAAAATTACTAAAAATAACACAACTAGACACTTATTACACCTACTGTATACTAATAAAGAACATTATCAACAATTCAATACACTCCAACAAAAAACTGAAAAAAAAAAAAAACTAAACACAATATAAGAAACAAAGATAAATTAAATCTAACTAGTGTACGTAAAAAGTACGGTAAGAAAATAATATTGTTTGAGGGAGTACAGCTATATAATAACTTACCCAACCATGTAAAAAGTTCAAAAAGCATAAATATTTTTAAATCAAAATTAAAAGAATACGTACACTCGTATGTATACAATGTAAATGTAAATGTTTCGATTAAGCGTCCCAGAGGTAAAAATTGTAACATCTTATTAAGGTATATTGATTGTATCTCATTGTAAGTGAACTTTATGTTTTTATGAGAAATAAATACTTTAAACCTAAGCCGACGAACACCCACAACTGTCGTTGCAAGACCTGTGTGTTAAATCGTATTATAAAGTAACTTAAGAAGTCAACTTGACGTCACAATATGTATGACATGACAATCAAATAAAATAAATTGTATTAAGCGTATATATCTATTAATCGTATTCCTGCACAAAAAAAAAAAACTCTTGCGTACTACTAGTAATCGTAATGGATTCGGAAATACTGTATTTGAATGACTATCCTTGCCCACACTGGGTTGTCCCTATACCAGGCGATGGTTCGTGTTTATTTCATTCTTTGTCATTCTGTATGTATGGCAATATTGAGTCGTCATATGCGATAAGACTTGCTATAGTCGATTATACATATTATACATATATATTATGTATTATATATTATATATTGTATATTATATATATTATTATATATTTCGGTCCAGCTTTCTAAATACACTTCTTGCATTAATAACTTTGTAATCTCATATAAATATATAGAATTACAAAGTTAAATTTGCAGTGAATGAATTAGTGTACCTGTATATGTATAACATAATGGAATAATAGGTGTAGATAGGTACATAGATTTTATTATGTTAAAAGGTAACTAATTGTGAAATGGTCAACGGAATGAAAAAGCAAGAATAGGCATGTCTTATGAAGTTGTACTAAAATCTCGTAAAGTATTAAAGTAGACTAAATTGCTAGAAATTCTTATGAAAGAAAGAACACTAATAATCATAACCATGGCTGGCAGAGGTGGCTAGCCAGCACCACGGCTTCCACGCTTCCCGTCTGTCTTTAAAAAAAATCCATTGTTGGTATTCAAGAAGTAGAAGGTGCTGAAAAGTAAAAGAGTAGGAGTATCTACAAAAAGGAATGAGATGCCATCAAAAACATAACCTGTAAAAAATCCAAGTCTCGCAACTCAGTTCTTCTACCGTAAAAAGTTGTGAGATCCATGTATTACCAAGTCGGCTAATTTATTCAATCCCTACTTAAGGGTTCTTCTGTCTTAAGCTATTACGTAATTAGCTAACCTAACAACATATTATAGTGATCATATAAATATTAAAAATCTTTAATGTTTTAAATAGATATATTGACTTGGCAATCGCATGAGAACACAATGTATCTCACAAGTGATGCATACGAGTATTGTATTAAATTAGATTGTTTAGTGCGATTGCCAAGTCAATATATCTATTTAAAACATTAAAGATTTTTAATATTTATATGATCACTATAATATGTTGTTAGGTTAGCTAATTACGTAATAGCTTAAGACAGAAGAACCCTTAAGTAGGGATTGAATAAATTAGCCGACTTGGTAATACATGGATCTCACAACTTTTTACGGTAGAAGAACTGAGTTGCGAGACTTGGATTTTTTACAGGTTATGTTTTTGATGGCATCCTATTTGTATGGAACCAATTCAATGATATGTTCTATCAAATAAACATAGACTCATTAAAATAGATTCATTGTAATGTAAAACCTGTAAATATTCCACTGGTAAAAAGTTTGTTTATTTATTAATACAGAAATTATTATTATTATCTATACTGACTTAGACAGTGTCAACGGGGGAAAAGGCGAGTACTGAGTTTGGCTTTGAAATATAAGGCTCCCAAGACGGAACAGCGTTGATTTTCTAAGTGTAACTTCCAGTAAGAACGAATTTTGACTTAAATGTTCTAATCTCTTTTTTATTTATTGAACTGGTGTAAGTATAACCATATGAACGCTCTAATGTCGTTGTCAATCAGGACTCGTGCTGTTAGAAATATTAAAATTTCACTAAAGCTTGTTATTACAAGTTAACATGTGTTGAACTATCTGTAATAAATATTCCTGATAGTTTAAGGTACAAATAACTCGTATATGTGAATGCCTTAATATGCACAAATTTAAAATTAGCATGCAAATTAAAGGCATTGTATTTCTACCGTCGAACGAACGTTTTTATAACAGAAATTTCATTAAAATTTAGCAAATTAATTCAGTTAGCTCATTAATTATCGTTTGATTGTTATATAGTGATTGTATTGTAACTGAAGCAATTTATTATATTATATTATTGCAGTTTAAAACATTTTTAAAATTCAAGGTTACAATGGAAGTTGGCAAGGGCGAACTTATCTCTAAAAGTGATCTCTACCAGTCGTACCGGGGCACAGTAGTACAAGAGAAGAAAAAAAATGCCAAAATATAGTATATGTACACTCAACATATAGGTATACACCCATACATACATAAATACATATATACAATATACATACCAGCAAACATATACGTACATCATTATATTACTAACTATTTAGTGAACTTTTATAATTTAATATAATAATATGTCTGAAGGTTGTAGTTGTTGTTTTGCTATTGACCAATTGATTTTGCAATTAATAAAAGTTATTTTCATGGAACAAACCATAAAAGTATAAATTAACTTAAACTCATTAATGCTAATGGTTTTTTTTTTTTCTTTTTTGCTTATTTGTCGCACTATTATCAGGAACTAATTGCTGCATTTTATCTTAGAAAAGACAATATGCTAAAAGAATGAAACCGCAGGTCTATCTACTTCTTCTTACCTTGGATAGTATTCAAGTTGTAATTAATAATTATTAATTAAGTAATTAAGTAAAAGAGGCATATCGCAATTTAATTAAGTAATTAACTAAAAATTCTTTTGTTAAGAGACATATTATATACCTCTAAATGAAACAATACAACTCAATCGTTACGATATCTCGAAATTAATGTTATCGTTGTTCTCAGAATACTCACTGAGATCCGTGACTAGGGCTGTTTAATTATTTAACGACATTAAAATTATATAAAATTAAATGTTAAGATTATTTCATAATTTCTTTTTTAATTAACTTCTTAAAACGAACTCTGCCACCTTATAGGAGACATGTAGAAATAATTTTAATAGTTTTGTATATTAACGAAAACCTCAAAAACTGTAATTACTTGGTTGTAGTAAAATGTTAATATCTGCCCCTTTTTTGGTATTGCAGGGGAATTTCAGGGAATTTCAGGGGATTCATTTACGGATGATATTCAGGACGCCCGGGTCCTAGACCGTATGTTGGACTCGGTACTTTGGTAGTGCAATACCGTACTAAACCCCTGCGGGAGCCTTTAGGCGCTTTAGTTGGGGTTTTGGATCTGCAGGTAACATGATCCCTCCAGCGACAGGTTGGCCTCGGCGCAAAAGCCAGACTTCTCCTCCATGGGGACGGTCCGGCTCACCTCTGAACAGTCCCGACAAGAAAATGTTGTAAGCTATCAAAACATAGATACTTCAATTAATTAACACACATGAATAAAATGAATACATATTATCAATCATATTTACAATCACTCTCTTCCTTACTGCGTTCGTGATAAGGGTTAATGTGACTCCGGTGTAACAATAACAATGGCGAATCTCTTAAGACGCGCAACAAAGAGCGTTTTACATTCAAATCTCGGTATAAGCGGCTTTTCGTCTGACGGAGCGCACTCGTTACCGTAATGTCATTGTTTTAAAGTCCCAGTCTGATGTTGCGAGGTGACAACAACAGAGACATGTAACTGTGGTGACTCCCTAAACATGAATCAGTGGAATTTAACGTATTTTAAGTGACTATTCACTTTTTATCAATGTGAGAATCGTACCAGGCAGAATTAGTGACTATCAACTAATGTAATGAATCTATAATCTATTTCGCATGTGGTGGTCGCGGTAAGTAGGTACCAGGTAAGTACACCAAGGCCTGTGTCTACTTTGCCGACGACAGGGACGACGCAATCGGCCGAATGTAAAAAAAAATATTATAGCACACAAGAATAAAAACAAAAAAATGAAAAAATTTAGAATTAAGTGGTCAATGTAGACTCGTGGTTCGAGAACTGGAGATGCCAAGCATGAACTATGCTTAGGATCTCTAGTGAGTAAATAATAGTCTACAGATGTAATAATGCCTATGTATAATAATATATAAAGGCAATAAAAAAAGTGTTCGGGCGCCTGAAAGCTCGTAGATGTATTGTGATTAACAAAAAAAAAAAAAAAAACTGACGTATGAATATGTGAATATCAGATTCCACTTATTTATTCATTGAATATTTGTATATTTATAGTGAGTATTCACCAACTTGTCATTGAAATTCACTTATATAGTGAATACAGCTTCACTAACGTAATTAATGAAAATTCCATTGATCATGAATCATGTTTAGAGAGTATATTTATTTATTTATTTATTTATTTATTATTCTTAATCTTACTACTAACATTACAGTAAGGCCAATGCGTTAGAGTAGATACTAAAATAAATTACATTTTCCAAATATATAAATAAACCATTACGATTTATAATGAGTCATAAAATATATATACATCGAAAGAAAAAAATAATTAATCCAATATTATTAGACATTATTAATATTATTTAGTTAAAATATTATATAATCGACGGTTACATAAAATTAGGCGAGTTATTTATCGTAAAAACCGGAAGTGATTATAGTTTTTACGCTCCTTGTTGTAACGATGATAAAGGGTTTTTATCACGCATTAACGCATCTGAAAGCTTTTTGGATACAGCTGGTTCTAATTCGGGTTGGTTCATATTGTGTATGTTTCGAAACGAATTCTGAGATAAATAAAAGTGCCAGTCCGTAGCATATAGTACCAAACTATCGAAAAAATTGGCTACATTTCATGGTGTAATTTAAAAAATAATAGAGTGGGACGTCAAAATCCCAATACCACTTTATTGCCCCTCTCTTACAATCTCTACTACTTCATACATAGCCCAGTCATATTAGGTAAAAAAAGGGGTCAACCTCGGAATGAAAGATAATAAGCTGCAAATTGGTATGAACCTTTGTTTTGTCATTCTAAATGTTGTCTCAAAAGTCACAATCGTTATCGTGTCCGCGTCTCAAGATATTCAAGGTCAAAGGTCACAAAAATCGGTTTTTCGCGAATATCTGGCTTCCTATCGGTTAAATGAGATTTGCATTTATTATAAAAGTTGTAGGCTATAAAATTCCCTACAACTTTTGTTTAAACTTTTTTTTCATACGACCAACCGTTTTGAAGGTAGAGCGCGAAGAGTGCACATCGTACAGTCATATACGGCCTAATGCAAGGTCAAGCGTGAAGCGTTCCGTGAGCGGAAAGCAAATTTACAAAACTAAATAAACCTGTACAACTGTCAACACTTCCACCAACAAGTGTAGCAGCTCATCAACACATAAAACGTGTCTACTACCAGATTCAAACGTGGTTAGGGAAGGACTTAGAACCTCAAGAATGGGGCTGGATGCTTGAAAATGAAATCCTGGAGCCCATACGAACGTTATTACCTCCAGCACCAGCCGAACTACTAAACGTAATATTTTGCAATTGCAAAAATGGTTGTGGTTCCCGCTGTGGATGCAGAAAATCAGGGCTACAATGTTCTTTAGCTTGCGGCCAGTGCAACGGACAAGCTTGCCTCAACGCTTCACTGTATCCAAGTAATCCCGATGAAGAAAATACATATGATCCCGATATTCTGGAAGGTTTGGAGATGAACATGACAGATAATGAGGATGATGACAATGAATCGAACATTTTTGAGCGACAAGAAGAAGAAGACGACGAACAAGAAGAAGATAATTAGCTTCCATTTCCAATTTCATTACAATTAAAATCAACAAAGATACTTTTGATATTTGAACTCACATTTTGATAAATGTATATTATGCCGTATTTAATAATAAATAAAAATATGTGTAAAATATATACTCTTACTATCATTTTAACTTAAAATAAAACTAAAATATATAATCCAGAATTAATAATATTTTATACTTAAATAGTTAAATATGAATAATTATATATAAATAATCAAGTTACTTACTTTAATTAAATATAAATAATTAATAGTTAGTACATAAATAATAGGCATTGTTTAATAATTATAATTTCCAAGTAAATAATTGACTTTATAACGTACTGATAACCATAACTCACGCTTGACCTTGCATTAGGCCGTATATGACTGTACGATGTGCACTCTTCGCGCTCTACCTTCAAAACGGTTGGTCGTATGAAAAAAAAGTTTAAACAAAAGTTGTAGGGAATTTTATAGCCTACAACTTTTATAATAAATGCAAATCTCATTTAACCGATAGGAAGCCAGATATTCGCGAAAAACCGATTTTTGTGACCTTTGACCTTGAATATCTTGAGACGCGGACACGATAACGATTGTGACTTTTGAGACAACATTTAGAATGACAAAACAAAGGTTCATACCAATTTGCAGCTTATTATCTTTCATTCCGAGGTGAAAGCCCTAATATGACTGGGCTATACAGTCATAATGTTAATTAGCTGCGTACTTGTAGCTCTGATTCTACAAGTGTACAAGTACTGACGGAAATAAGAATCAAGTAGTAGTAATGTCGACGACCGTTCTGGTGTAGTGGTGCGAGTAGTTGTCTCAACAAAGCGCGCCGGCGGTCGCGGGTTCGATTCCCGCTCGGGACAGATATTTGTATTTGCACAAATATTTGTTTCCGATCTGGGCGTATGTCCTTGTAGGTCTTTCCACCGTGCCTCGGAGAGCACGTAATGCCGTTGGTCCCAGTTTTTATCATAGACACCTCAATAATCGTTAACCATGGTAAGGAAATTATCCGCCTGCTCGCAGTGGAGCAGCGTGGCGGATTAAGTTCCAACCCTTCTTCTATATGAAAAAGAGACCTTCGCGCAGTGGGTAGTTTACAGACTGTACAGTACAGTAAATATCATTTCCCACACTGATTTTTTTGATTATTATTATTTTTTGTATGAAAAAAGCAAAATAATATAAGAACGTCATTTGAAAAAAGAAAAGTTTATTCGAATTTGTTTTTCAGACGAGTTCGGAGACGATCGAGATGACGATGATAACGAGATGGTCTGCTGAGATCTAGACGGTGATACGATTGATGAAATAAGGCGCCAAATGCCATTGCTTTTTAACTGCTCAACTTTATTATATTACTAGTTACACCCACCACTTCGTTCGCTATTGCTATCTCTTTCATTAGCTTATAAGATAAAACGAGTAAGCTAATTTGATTC
Organism: Euphydryas editha; assembly: GCA_036937285.1. Taxonomy (NCBI): domain Eukaryota; kingdom Metazoa; phylum Arthropoda; class Insecta; order Lepidoptera; family Nymphalidae; genus Euphydryas; species Euphydryas editha. Next base: position 19,083,512 of record JAUPFZ010000019.1, read on the forward strand.
AGCTGAACAGTAAGCTCAAATATTTCTGTTAATTTCGAGTTTTAAGTTATTTGGACCTATTATTGAATGGTACGATGTCTTGAATTTCTGAACCGTCGCTTTGATTTTTAGATCCATCAGGAAACAAACAAAAGTGATTTCGAAAGTTTTGTTGTATATATAGCGACATCTATCTCGCCACATACGAAAAACTGACGTATACTACATCGAGCTATCGAAGTTATCCGAGCGATTGAATATATATACAAGAACCCAACCAACCCAACAAACGTCAAGTGGCGCAGTAGCCCACCAGACGCAACTCCCGTCTAGTCGGAGGATCCTCCCTTTTCATCGATGGACCCTATCTCTCACACCTCCCCAAATATATAATCATTACACATAGTTCTTAGTGTTTCATGGTCATATAATTTTTTGGGTTTTTAATTTCATTTAATTCGATGGAATTATTTTACATAAATCAATATTGTTCTTGCATGTTTGTAGATTAAACATATCCAAACAACTACTAGATTGGAAAGGATTCATTTTAAAATTACTGTACTGTACTGTATCAGCTTGTAAACAACAAACTGCTGAGCGAAGGTCTCTCTCCATATAGAAGAAGGGTTGGAGCTTAATCCACCACGGTGCTCCATTGCAGATTGGCTGATAATTTCCCTACCATGAGTAACGATCGTTATCAGGTGTCTATGATAACAACCGGGCCAACGGCTTTACGTGCTCTCCGAGAGACGGTGGGAGACCCACAAGTACATACACCCAAACCGGAAACAAATATTGTACAAATACAAATATCTGGTACAAATATCGCGGTTTGAGGCGACTACTCGCACCACTATACCAGAACGGTCGTCCAGTTTTCACCAATAGATAGAGTGATTAATTAGGAATGTGTAGGTATTAGATATACATAACCCGGGCGCAACCGGGACGGGTCGCTAGTGTATTATAAATGTATCACTTACTTTAATAGATATTTAAGTTTTGGTATAAACGAGCCCTGTTATCTTCAAATATTTCAATTTATTGAAAATTTAATATTTATGAAGATATAAATCGAGTCCAACATTTATTTACGTATTCTAAGATATTCTAAGAATAATGTTTTTCCTTTCATTCGACGATGACCCATTCGAGTATTATTTTAAATAACAATAGCGCCCTCAATACCGACATTCAAAAGTAAAGTGCTTGTCAACAAAATAGTCGGAAAAAGAATTAAATGAGAACCCTTGTGATATCTCTCAGATATTAATATAAAATATTTGAAAGTTCGTGTCCACGTAAAATAAATTTTAGTAAATTTGAATATTCTTTTAAAATATTATTCAAAATTATATAGAAAACTATGTTCAATATGAACTGAACTTGATCAGCCTGTAAATGTTCCACTGCAAAAACCACTTTCTCATATAGGAGAAAGGTTAGAGCTTAATTCACCCCGCTGCTCCACTACGGGTTGGCGGATAATTTCACTACCACGAGTAACGCTTGTTATCACGTGTCTGTAATAAAAAAAGAGATTGATAACTTCACGTGTTCTCCGAGGAACGGTGCGGAGAATATTTGCACAAATACAAATATCTGCACCGAGTGCAATTTAAAATTACCATCGCTATGAATGTATATTGTTGAGAAGGATCGATAAGAAATTTATTCGTTTAAAATATTTCAATGTATTAAAGGAGACTATATAGGAATAATTATTTATTTAATAAAATGCATGAAAGCCGGCGTTTGTAAGCTTACGCTTCTGTATCATTTATACTGTACTGAATAAGATGCTTCAGTTTATACTATTTAATAATTTCTGTATTAATTCCAATGAATGCGTTCCTGTTCATGATGAAAGTTGCTCAGTCTCCTAATTGTACACTATGCAATACAAGAGAAGACGTATACCTCGCATTAGTGGCGCGTGTACTCGTGTCGGAGCCGACCGCAGAGTACTGGAGTTGGAATTTGGAGTCAATTTTAGGTGGATTGGATTTTGTGATTCTTTTTTATGTAATCCTACATTTCCATTAGCGATAAAAATTTATTCCGTGTATACAAAATTAATTAAATTAAGAGAACAGTGACTTTGTAACGCAGAACGATGGGTTTGATATAGTCGCCAAGCGACTAAAGCCTCTTTTCGAATAAAGCTTAAAAAAAAAATCTGTATTAACTTTTTTTTTGTATAGATAGATTTTCTCTAGATCTTCGGTAAAATTACAAATCAAAAAAAATTTCATTGTAGTAATATAGAATAATATATAATCAAATAACAATTATAAAATAATACGATTACTCTAATTTCCAAAAAAAAAAAGAAAAAACCTCAATACGTCAAAATCAAAGATTTAAACTTACGCAACACGTTAAAATGCAAAGCAATGTGCTTTAAGGAAATACTCGAAGTCCTCAACACTCCTGACGACAGCACTATGTGTCACGTCTCCGGGATCCCCTCAACACTAGTTCTCGGCTTGTCTTACCTAATTATTTTGAAACTACTCGCTGGTATTCTAAAACCTACTCTATCTCAATCGATTATAGCACATATTGCAATATCACCAATACTTTATATGAATTTGTGGGTTGTCAAAGCAAATTAGTCTCATTTATGATCGAATACGGGCTACATTAGTGTGGACGTGTACAGTAATTGGCCGGACGTGGTCGGATATCGTCGGGAACTTTAGTTGCAGTTCAATGTCTTCGAGAGCAGCATTCAGCCATGCTTCTGTATTTCTGCTGACTATTCGATTCTTGACTTTCTATTTGCTGATAAACTTGTTCGAGACGAATACTGACTATTTGACTGAATATTTTGACGTTAAGTACGAAGCCGAAGATCCATATTCCTCTAGATGGAGAGAATGCGATTTTAAGTTATTAAACAAAAATATATCCAATTACGTATTAGTATAGTAATAAAATACCAAAAATACATACATTCTCGGACAATGAACAGAAAGGTTACGTAGAAGAGAATGTTCTTTTTAAAATGTAACACCTACCCACTTTAATCTAAAATTACAACATTTATTTATTTTAGTCAACACATACAATAGAGGGAAAACTTATAAATAAAACAAATAATAAAATAAACACGTACATACAAACAAATTGACATTTAATAACTGTACACAGACGTTTAAACTTCATCGTTTATCTTGTTCTAACAAACAAAGTTGACGCGTTACGTTTCTTCGAACTTTAATGAGATTTGTTTTATTAAACGTAATTATCTCAACGACATCGTTCGAAGCGTTGACTTGGTTCTGAATACTAACACTCAATACGTTGTATATTAAAAGTTATATACAATACATAAAAACTAAATTTCACACGTAAATTATGAAAATTGCTCGATCTAAGAAGATGAAATTTGACAAAGAAATGAAATACTAGTATGAGACGTCTGCTTTGAAAGGGTTTTAGGAAACTCTCTCTAAAATGGGGAGGTGGGTTAAAGTCTGTACGAAACTTAGATATTACGTGACTTCTAAAAGTATGAAAATTTTATTTAGTCTGTGATTATTAAACTTTAAGTGGGAGAACTAAAATCGGGATGAAATTTTTTAGCAAAATATTGTATTTATTTGCGAAGATTTGATGCTTCATGCTCTTAATGCCATTATTCAATACTCACCGAATTATCACTGTACTGTAAAGCTGCAGCGGAAGAAACTGGAGAGCTCATCTTGTAATCTTATATGCGAGTATCTCATCTAGGAATACTGAAGTTAATTGAATTAAACTCAGTCGTAGTTTTGTCGTAATATTTTTATACTTGTTAAAGACTAATTACTCTTTTCATACGTGATTTATATTCATAATAATTTTATGAAAATATGAAAGAGGTTTTCTCTCTGTTAATTTTGTTCACGGCTATATTGCTGATTTTAATTAGTATGAACGTAGTTTGATAATAATTGGAAAAACTTGATTTTATGAAAATAAGCTATCCACATTCTTGAATACAAGTGTTGTGAGTTAAAATATTAATTTAATAGAAATATAGATTTAGTTGGAGCTCGTTTGTCTCAGGGATAAAGTGTAATTTATAATAATGTGTATTTGTTGAAAAACTGTGTTTCAAGAGAGTTATACGTGAAAATAGAACACGTTTCTCTGTATAAAAAAGTGTAACCTTATACCTTGATTTAAAATTTATTAATCTCTTTAGCTTGAAATAAAATTTAACCTTAACTTAATATAATTTTAATTTTTAATATTTTTTTTCTATTTTTTTATTAAGGTTCCAATGATGTAGAACTATGACAGAGGGACACACGAACAGCTCTTCTTAGTAATAGTGTAATTGATAATCTTAGTAAAAGAGTTGCTCTCTATAGATGAATCAGGGGAACTTCACTAATTTTAAGTGACTTATTCCCTTTTTATCAATGTGACCACCACGTGCCATACAGAATTAGTGGTTATTCAATGTATGAATTATGTGAATATCAGAGTACACTGATTTGATCATTGAATTTATTACTGATTATTAGAGAGTATTCTATTATCATTATATCAATCATTGGATGTCCACTACTGAACGTAGGCCTCTTCCATCGAACTCCAGAGCGACCGGTTTGAATCAGCCTCCGTCCAACAGCTTCCTGCGACTCTCCTCAAGTCGTCTGTGCATCTCGCGGACGGCCGTCCGACGCTGCGCTTACCGGTACGTGCTCTCCACTCGAGAACCTTTCTGCTCCATCGACCGTATATATATTGTTATTATCATATAATGTTAAATACATTTAAGATTGAAATCGATCGATCAAAAGATATATTTGATCATTGTTTTCGGTGCGTGATGTGGACCTGAATGTGAGAATGACAGATTATATAAAGAGTGATTGAATGATGGGAGGAAGGACGAGAACGAAAAATGGATGCGTCATATCTAAGTGATTGAATGGATATGTAACACATTTAAATCATTACTAAAGATACGTATTCCGTTGGTTCCCGTGAGACGAAAAAGATTTGATTTTAAAAATTGTCTGGGAATGATTTTTTATCTATAAAAATCATATTCCAGATTGCTATTATTACTGTTAATTTTTTCCTGTGTTTTCTTTGGTTTGATTTTTTAATAAAAAAATAGATTTTTGAAATTAATTTATAATATATTAGGACTACTATATTTTATATCCACTTTTATAAAATATCAAACATTTTGTTTTTAAGTCTCACACTCCACGGATGATCCTGTGTCTGTAAATACACACAACATACATACACACAAATACCCAGACCAAGACAAACATTTGTAGGCCTATACAAGTATTTTTCATGTGCGGGGAGCGGACCCACGACCGTTACCGCTTCAGCGAGTTGCTGCAACCACTGTGCGAACGCGTCGTCGTATATATGTAAAAATTTCTTCAATCATTTTGTTTACACATAAAATTTTATTTAATTCACATAGAATTACTTTTTATATATGCTTAATACGAGAATATAATCTGAATCACTCAACATCAAGTCATTCGTGGTTAAAACGATTAACAATTAAATATTCAGAAGGTGAACGATCAATCATTCTCTATTTTCGTACACGTGTGTCGGATTTCCTTTCGAAATGAATGTGGCCTTACATTCGATCCGCATTCGATTCTGTATAAAAATATCTTAAATATATATTATGTATATTGTACTGTATCAGCCTGTAAACATCCCACTGTTGTGAAGGAAGGCCTCTTCTCCATATAGAAGAAGGGTTGGAGCTTAATCCACCACGCTGCTCCACTGCGGTTATATTATGTACAGTTATGTTTTACGAGTCTGCCTTAAAAGACCTACTATTTCTACGGTTTTAAAAATTCATGTGAAGTTCAATGCTTTGTGTATCCAAAGTGCCAATATCGAAATAATCTGTGCCATTTTAACAATATTGAAATGCATAAATTTATAGAATGAAAGCACAAAGTTGTATGCGATCGACATAAATATTCAGTTGTTGAAGTTTAAATGTTAGTTGTTATGTAGCCATTTTTTTTCGCTGGGAAATGCATTCACGCCTCTAGCCGCATAAGACGACGGGTATGTAGAACTCACTGACACGGCAGAACGTGCCAGAATACCGCACTAAAACCCAGCGGTGCCTTCATCGTCGTAGTGGAACGCCACGGTGTCGCTTTCGTATTCAACCGTGACTAGTTGTCATGTACCCCAATCAATCGTCTTCAGGGAGTCACTGCTGACACTCATGATGCCTTCTTAGGCCCGAACTCCATCAAACTGGATATGTGTGGAGATATCTGAAGTGGCGACGAGAATGGCTATAGCAGAACTGCTGCGGTGTACTTTGGGTGTTAACGCACAATTTAGCGTGATCTGATACGAAAGGAAGACGTCTATCATGTCGCTATTACAAAAACTGTATCTTCTTCTAATTGAAGAAAAAGAACTAGAGTTTGAAGAAGAATTATTTGCTTTATACTAACTAAACAAAAGAACACATCGCTGCTCGCCGTTGCCAGCTTGCGTGGCACAGCACACATCTCCGCTTAGTTCCGCCGCGCTGCGCCACTCAGCTCAATCTAAGTAAGGCAAAGCACACATCTCCGCTTCCATCGTGTCACACAAATATAATACATGTCCACTCAGTTGTTTTCACTGAAGCTGAGCGGAGATGAGATGTGTAAATAACAAAATTTTATTAGTTGTTTACGAAGCTCGTACGAACTCTTACGAAGCTCTTGTAATACGATGCGAGCAACATCTAAATATTTGTAGGTAATCGGAAAATAAAATTAAAAAAAAAAGGATAATATACTCTTCTGCTGATAACAGGCCTCTCCTTTGTTCACGCGCTCCTTAAATATGTATATACTATACGATGAGTGTGGTGTGGCTGTATGTCAATTATTTTATATTAAATACATAAACATAATATAGTTATGGTAGTATAAATAAATAACAACATACTGTAAATATTTATAATATTTTAAGTTAAGTAGACACTAGAAAATAGGGACAGTTTGAATCAATAATTGAAATTTTTCTAATTCGTAAGAGTAGGTATATTAAAAAAAAAGTAAATAATAAAATTCTAAATGGTCATCTAAATTGTACAATTAATATAAAGTTATTTAAGGCTAGTGGCATCTGATGGAGCTGTTTAGTATATTAGTTTCAGACCAAATGTATAATAATAAATTTTAATCCATTTATGACTTTAGTTTATGTACATAGCTAAATATATCAGTCTTTAACTACCAACTGCTGAGCATATTTCCTCTCCATATAGGAGAAGGGTTGGCTAATTTTGTCTTTCAAGTGTAACGAGCCTAATCGGGTATTTATAACAACAACCAGGACCGACGACCTTATGTTATCTCTAAGGTAAGGTGATAAACACCATGATGACAAACATCAGAAATAAATATGTGCTCCAAGCGGGAACTGAATCCGCGACAGTCATTAAATAAGATCTTTCGCACCATTACACTGGAGCGGTTGTCGTATAAATATATTTTCGTATGTAATTGTAGTATTGTATTAATGAATTTAAGCTTTCAAGAAAAGGAAAAACAAGTTCCTGGTAAAAGACTTTATCTCACAGAATTCTACTGTTTGTTGTCTAATCGTAAAGATTCAATTTACGACATGCTCTTTACAGGCGCCTTTAAAGGGTAATTACTACATACGTCACGATATCATTTCGCCATAGTCGTTATGTTGTTGTTGTTGTTGTAAATATACAACAATAACAACAACATAATTATTTGAAATGGCTGCCTTATAAAGTTTTAAATTTGTAAATTCTGTCACTATTCTACAACTATGACGATTTGTTAATAAAATCGTTTGATATGAACAAAAATATGAAATATGTATCCGATATATTAATTAACAGTTTGGTGATTCAGTCTAGAGATTTCAAATGACAAAACGTAGATCGTCATCTATGATCTTGAAAGTTCTTAAAAGCTATTCATCATCATCGTCGTCGTCACTATCATATCAGCCATTGGATGTCCACTGCTGAACGTAGGCCTTCCTAAGACACCTTCTCAAGAAAGAGGTCGGGACTATTGTACTCTGCCGGTCACCGCATGGCTAGCTAGCTATTACTTGGTTACATTAATAGCTAGCTTAAAGAAGGAAAAGAGCTATTAATTTGTTACATATATAATTCACCTTGTCGGTAACAAGAGCCCTCAGTGGCCCTTAGCTCAGTGTCAACGCCTCAAATGTCACAAAATTATAACATATCACGTAATATTTTTTATTAATAAATAAAATAAACTTTATTTATAACATTAACAATCTATGGTGTACATTGAAGTTTTTTTTTTCCTTTCCATCTTCTAGATGTTAGAAATTTTGAAAATACTGTGTACTAAATTTTTCAACACGAAGAATAGGTAATTTATATTTATTTACGATTTATCGTGTCGTATCGTCTTGTATAAAAAGTATCTTTGTGACGTCGCAGTAAAGTTTACGATACGTTACTTTCAGTATTTTTCACTTGAAGGGTATAGTAAATATTCAACGTTGTAGTGCTTCTTTTTTCACAGCATTTTTGAAGATCTTAAGTCACATATATCTTAATAAAGCTCAAAACAAAGGAAAGCATGAAAATGTTTATTCAACATACCTACTTTATTTTATTTCATATTAGAGCGAGAATTATAAACCGTAATGAAGGTTGAATTAAAAACTTTCAAAATATATCCTTCTTTCAAAAAGCTCAGACAAAAATATTATAATGCAGACCATGTTATATTGAGTCTAGATGATACTGTTCTCTTATATTTACGCGAATTTTACTCGTTTAATTAAAAGTCTACACCGGATTTTAAAAGCGTTTATTTAAAAAACTTTTTTTTAATAAACGCGATAAAATCCGGTGTAGACTTTTAAATAAATGAGTCTAGATGACTTATACACGTAGGCCTAAACCTCAAAATCAATCAAAGATCGGAGGTCGAGAAATATCATCGTTTCAAATCTAGGTTAGCGTCGTTCAATTTCAAATGCTTTTGTTTTAAAACTCATCTGTGTTCTAAGATGTAGGAATAGCATCCAACAAAAAACTTTATTACAGCAGAACTTTTCTACAATATTTTAAAGTACATTAAGTAAATTGATTTTATTCGTCTAGTAATTAAATTATAAAACATTAGATGTCAAATTTTCATAAAAATAGTTGAATTCAAAAGATAGAAGATCAAAACTTACTGGAGCAAGAAACTCGCAGTATTTCTATGGAACATCAATAATCAAAATTATTTTTCGCGTCGTTTTCACTCGTGTTTTAATGTAATTCTTGTACTCACTACTCTTGTGACACCACAATGTAAATACCACGTTTCTATTATAAAAATCAATGTTAAAAGCTTTCCATTTCATACCATGAACTGAACTGAACTAAATCAGCCTGTAAACATCCCACTGCTGGGCAAAGGCTTCTTCTACATCTAGAAGAAGGGTTGGGGCGCGGGTTCGATTCCCGCTCGGGACAGATATTTGTATTTGTACAAATATTTGTTTCCGGTCTGGATGTATGTCCATGTAGGTCTGCCCACCGTGTCTCGGAGAGCACGTAAAGCCGTCGGTCCGGGTTGTTATCATAGACACCTGATAACGATCGTTACCCATTATAAGGAAATTATCCGCCAACCCGCAGTGGAGCAGCGTGGTGAATTAAGCTCCTAACCTTCTACTAAGAGAAGAGGGCTTCGCTCAGCAGTGGGTGGTTTACAGGCTGATACAAAAAACTAATTATTATATTATTTCTTAGAATCTTAATCATTAAACTAGAAAAGCTAGTCTTAAGAGCAGTGTTAGCATTATTTGCTGACAGTATTATGTATTTTCGGCCGTAAAATTATCGTTTTTCGTTCCAATGTATCGTACAAATACAATATTTTCACACAGATACTTTTCGACTGTAATAATATATATGCTGCCTGTGAAGTGGCAAAAAAAAACGACATCGCCTGTACATGTCCACTATATCTAGTCTTAAAAGCTAAGGTAGATGTTTAGAAACTCAGAAACTATATACGAGAGGGCAGTTAAGTAGTTAAAATTTCCATTTCGTTAACATTTGAACGGACAAAATTTTTTTCGCTAAATTTAAGTTCCTAATAACGTTAGAATACTTCCATGCTTCATAAAAACCGAATTTTTATATGAACTTTTACACCTTTCACCTCATAGACGTAGACTTTCCAAAAATCTTAACTTAGTGAATGGTATTAAAGCACAGTTCATGTTTCCGGTGATAACTATGGGTTTTGAGAAATCTCAGGATCATTAAGCGGGTTAAGGAAAACACTATACCAAACATATTCCTACTCGATCGAATCAGAAATATAGAAATTCATGAAAGAACCAAAGTAACTGAAATAGCTCACCACATCGTAAAGATGAAGTGGCAATGGGCGGTCCATATAATCCAAAAACCTTATGATCCTTGAATACCAAAGGTGTGTTAATGGCGACATGTAGATACAGAAACAAAAGTTGAACCAAGAGAATCTCCTAGATGACTACTACTACCCGTTGACGACATCTAAAAACAACAGCGGTATAACTTTTATTACTGGTTAAATTAAATAATTTATCAATATAATTAAATAATCAATCAATATAATTAAATAAACATTTTCCAAAGTTGACAAACGTTCTACTATAACTTGCTTTTTTCTAAGATCGATAGAATTCGTATTTATGTCGAGATTGTTATTATATTCTAATTACTCTATCTCACAGTATCTTCACATTTTTTATAGAAAAACCTAATAATTGTACATTAGTGTAAGTGTACATAATACTCTTTATTTTACATCACAAAGAAACAGAAACAAGAAATATTACAAATACAGTAAATATGTATTGTACAAAGGTGGTTATCGCTAGAAGAGTCATCTGTACAATACATACAGGACGTACATAGTACAAGCAATATTATAGGGAAGTGTACAAAGAATAAGTAATAAATAAACGAATAAAGTGTGCTACTAAATGACAATAATATTATACATAAATGAAAAGAGGAGGAGGTTTTTTTAATATAATTGAATTTATATCAGAAAATAATTCGGATGACCATTTTTCTGCAAAATCATAATCAATAATGAAAGCAGTATACTTCACATATTAAACACGCTTTTTTTACTCGTACCTCTACGCTTCCGATATTTTCAACGATCCTAATTAAAATACGAAAAAATAAAATGTGTCGACAGTCTGTATCAGTTTTAGTTTAAAGTCTAAAAATGGGAAGTTAATTAAACTCAAAATGGAACAGATATTTTTTTGAGCTATAAATTTCAATCAAATTGTTTATCAATTCTTTTACTATAATTTTATAAAGGCACGATATTTTATCAAGTTACGCTTTAAGAGCCAATATAATATTACAAAGAAATTTTTTTGTGAAAATATTGTCGTTTCGTTTTTGTAACAAAAAATAAGCAAATTCTTTGTCAACTTTATTAGAAAATAGTTATTTGAACAATTTAATTTCTACCTAAACTCTTTTTTTGATAGAATATTAAAAATAAATATATTGACAGTCGATATACTAAAAGTAGACGTTCTTTGTATTATTTTTAGTTTATTAAAAAGAAAGTGAAATAAATTTGTAATGTAAATAATTATACTCATACATGTATGTTCTAAGGACAACCATTCTGGTGTACCGATCGCTTCACACACGGTGCAGATATATGTGGAGATATTTGTCATGCAGATATTTGTACAAATATTTGTTCATATAACTGTCAATATTTTGTAAATTGTAATACAGAAAATATGGGAAATGCCTTTCTGAAAATGTAACAGCGTGCAAACGTATCAGTACTGGGTCAAAGCCTCCTTTTCGTGTAAAAAAAGGATTGTTTGTAATCCTCCACGCTATTCCACTGCGGGTCGGTGGATAATTTACATACCAAGAGTAACGATCGTTATTTAGTGTTTATGGTAACAATCAGTCTTTGCGTGCTCTCCGAGGCACGATGGGTAGACCCACCAAAGACAAATATCTAAAACAGACCGAAATATTTGTATACATGAAAACATCTGCTATGAGTGGGAATCGAACCCATGATCCTCGCCCTTAATCGAACTTTTGCACCTTCACATCCTTCTTTTTCCTATTTTTATTGCAATTTTTTTTTTATGGATTGTTCTTTAATTTATATCTTTATAACTTTTTATTGTTTAACATAAAGTTCCTCGTAACTGTAGTAGGTATCGTTGCTTATTGGAGTTTATTGGAGTTTACTCCTTAAGAATCGATTTTCATATATAAGGCGCCCGGTATGAGAAAAATATGAGAGGTAAAATGTACTAATGAATGACCTCGTTACTTTTTCGGTGCACGCGCACCTATGGTGCGGTGCGAAAGTAATGTTGCTCTAATTAATATTGAAAAATAATATTTAAAAAATAAATGATAATTGTCAGATAATAATAATTACATAATTTATCAACACTCCTAATGAAATATTTGTGCACATCTGAAATTGACTATTGTGAAAAGTTTAATGTAAAATATTTCGCCGATTAGTTATAATAAATGTATATAAAATGAATAAATATATATTTATATATGTATATTATTTTCATTAATTATGGTATTAATCTTATTTTCAGTTGGATAAACTCTTTTTGCGTATGTTTAGACAATCGTACTTAAGGAGTAAACTCCAGTCGTGCGTTGGAGCTGACACACACAATTTTTTTTTAAATTATATTTTGAAGGAGACGTCAACGTAGCCGTTGTCCGTATCGAGGCAGGAATCAGAATAGTAATACACACTTGACCAAGTATATCAAAAACTACGTATAAACCTATACTTTTATACAAAAAGACCTATTTTTTTTTTATTGTTTAGCAATTATGGTTCCAAAGAAAACCATGTGAGATACAAAGAACACAAACAAAGGAGCCTTCGCAACTGGGTTTTATTGGCTCCTATTAATTACGGAACCCTATAAAAACCTAAAAAGAAAGAATTTAATTTCAACTTTAATTTTTCTTGTTACAATATGAAAAGTACAAAACAAAATTTATTTTCTTCGTAATTAGAAGACGCTGTGTAATCAGCGCCACTTCAGAGTTCTTAATATCTATTATTCAATTTGCTTGTAATTTTTTTTATGTTATCTTTTTCGTAATCGTTTGTATTTTCAAATTTATATAAAGCTTGTAATTAAATTTAAATAAAACCGATATATAAACGATCGTATAAAAAGTCAACTGTTTTTATTTAGTATTCAATGAAAAAAAAATATTATTTATAAAATGTAAATAGATTGTTAATTATTGTTACTTGTGTGGCGTCCCGCCACATTTAGTAATTCAAAACATATTATAATAAATGTATACGATAATGTTAATATTTATAATATTCATTTTTAATTTTATATCAACTCAACGAACAAATAAAATTTATCTGTCGCGACAATTATTTTCGTATTAGATAGTTGCGTAAGCGACCATATGACCGCGCACCTCGCTGATTCGTCGCCGCTGCCCTTCTACCACGGCGGCTAGCGATCGGCGGCACGATGCGCGCGGAGAGACAGTCAGATCTTGATCTCGACGCGCACCGCTTTGCTTTTGTTACGCTTGCATTCGCTTAAACGTTTATTACTTTCATTGCTTGTTCTCTGCTTGTTTGCTTTTTACTGACTTTCCCTTCTGTGTGTGTGTGTAGACTTTTATTGTGCTGTGCTGTTGTGATCGTTGGAATAAACTGTTAATCGTTAATCGTTTTTGTTTTGTTAACATTCTTCACGTACACTCAAATACTTCCAAAGTAAGTTACTAATCACACGCACCGACAACTACATTGGTGACCCCGTAAAGAACACGAGCTTGGCATGAGTAGTGACGGTGATTCTGCAGATTCACAAGCAAAAGTTAATACCTACCCCCGTGGCGGCGAGCGAAAAAAGAAAATGACCAGCGGTGCCCCGTCACCATCTCACTCGATGCCCGTCAAGATGCCACCGTTTTGGCCTGAAAAACCCTGGATATGGTTTGCACAAATTGAAGGCTAATTTAATATTTCTGGCGTTACTGATGACAGCATGAAATTCTTTTATGTCATCGGACAGCTTGAACCCCAATTCGCAGCCGAGGTGGAGGACATTATTATCCAACCTCCAGCCACTGACAAGTATGAGAAATTGAAGTCTGAGCTCATTAAACGATTATCGGCATCAAGAGAGAAGAAGGTGAAACAGCTTCTTATGCACGAAGAGCTTGGCGATAGAAAGCCGTCACAGTTCCTGCGTCACCTGCAACATTTAGCTGGATCAGAGGTATCTGATAATTTTTTGCGCACAATATGGACGAGCCGTCTACCCTCTGCCATACAATCTATCCTTGCGTCGCAAACGTCATCAACATTGCTGGACCTAGCGGACCTAGCTGACCGCATCCATGATGTGACAACCCCGCAGGTTGCATCTACCTCCAGTCCCGTACTAAGCAGTTCCACGGACATCCTAGTTGAACAAGTTGCAGCACTCACGAAGCAAGTACAGGCCTTAACAGCGCAAGTGAGTAGACAGTCCCGTCCACGAGAGCGCTCCAGACATGACCATCGAGGACGTTCCAGCTCCAGACGGTCACTATCTAGTTATCGGAGATTCCCCACTTGCTGGTACCATTATAAGTTTGGTGAGCGAGCGAAAAAGTGCTTAAAACCGTGCGACTACAAGTCGGGAAACACCACAGGCAGTCAGTAATGGCGACCGCTGATTGCCCAGGTTCCGGTCGCTTGTTTGTCACTGATCGTGCCACGAAGACGCAATTTCTCGTCGATACAGGCAGCGACGTCTGTGTCTTCCCACGATCAGCACTGCGAGAACGACGACAGAAGACCTCTTACGAGTTGAGTGCAGCGAACGGTAGTGCAATAGTGACATATGGTTATAAACAGCTAGTGTTAAACTTAGCCTTGCGCCGCGACTTTGCTTGGCGATTTATTGCTGCAGACGTGACTAAAGCGATTATCGGCGTAGATTTTTTGTCACACAATAATTTAATCGTTGACTGTCGCAATAAGCGATTAATCGATAGCACGACTAGTCTTACCACCCCGGCTTCACCCGCCCAGTCACTCAACAATATTTCGTCGGTCAGAGTCGCGACTGATAATAATTCTGTATATCATAAAATTTTAAGGGACTTTCCACAGATTACCCGCCCAGCAGGCCTACCTCGTGTGGTCAAACATAATACCCTACACTACATCAAAACTACACCTGGTCCACCAGTAAGTTGCCCACCTCGACGATTAGCACCTGACAAACTGAAAATTGCTAGAAATGAATTTTCAGATATGCTCAGAAGCGGTACAGCCAGACCCTCGAACTCACCTTGGTCATCGCCACTCCACCTAGCGCCCAAAGGTGATAGTGGGTGGCGTCCTTGCGGCGACTATCGGATGCTCAATGCACGAACCGTGCCCGACAGGTATCCTATCCGCCACATCCAGGACTTTGCCCACAGTATCGCCGGTTGCCGGATCTTCTCGACCATCGATATGGTAAAGGCTTATAACCAAATTCCTGTTAACCCTGAGGATATCCCGAAGACTGCAATCACCACCCCGTTTGGCCTGTTCGAATTTCCGTTCATGACGTTCGGACTTCGTAACGCAGGCCAAACTTTTCAACGTTTCGTGGACGAGATGGTGAGAGGGCTAGATTTTTGTTACCCGTACCTTGACGACATTTTAGTATTTTCTCGCGATGAGGCTAGTCACGCCGATCACCTCCGCCAACTATTCACTAGGCTGAATGAATATGGCATGGTGATTAACATTTCAAAATGCGTCTTCGGGGTACCTTCAGTAAAATTCTTAGGTTACAGTTTATCTGTTGCAGGTACTAAGCCTTTACCAGAAAAGGTCCAGGCCATCCAGAACTTCCCAGTTCCCAAAACAGTGAGGGAGTTGCGTAGATTCCTCGGGATGTTAAACTTTTACCGGAGGTTCATCCCTTGTGCCGCGCAATTTCAAGCACCACTAAATGCTCTTTTAACAGACTCCGTTAAAGGTTCACATCCCGTCAACTTCACAGCCAAGGAACACGATGCTTTCATCGCATGCAAAAACAGTCTTTGCAACGCAGCACTCCTGGCACACCCAGACTGTAATGCTAAGCTGGCCTTGATCACCGATGCATCGGATACGGCGATAGGCGCAGCTTTACAACAGTTTAAGGAAGGTCAGTGGCAACCACTAGCATTCTTTTCGCGAAAACTTATGCCTTCGCAACAGAAGTACTCACCATATGATCGCGAACTCCTTGCCATCTACGAGGCAATTAAATATTTTCGCCATATGGTCGAGGCGAGGAATTTTACTATTTACACGGACCATAAGCCCATTGTCTTTGCTTTCCATACACGTAAGGAGAATTGCTCGCCCAGACAGTTTCGGCATTTGGATTTTATAGCCCAATTTACTACTGACATAAGGCACATATCAGGGAAAGACAATGTTGTGGCTGATACACTGTCTCGCGTCGAGGAAATTTCTCAGCCTATCGACATGACTGCACTCGCCAACGCCCAACTTTCCGACCCTGAATTGCAACAACTGCTGAGTGGTAATGACACTTCCCTACGCCTTAGGAAGGTCAAGCTCCGCGAATCCAATGCCGATCTGTACTACGACGAATCTTGCGGTACTCCTAGACCATACGTACCAAAGTCAATGCGGCGACAGGTATACGACAGCTTGCACTCGCTAAGCCATCCCGGTGCAAATGCAACGGCCAAGTTGGTGGCAGAGCGTTACGTGTGGCCGAATATGAGGAACGACTGCAGGGAGTGGGCTCGTTCCTGTCTGGCATGCCAAGGCGCAAAAGTGACACGACACGTGTCGTCACCTCTAGGCAACTTTAAACTGCCGCGATGCCGTTTCATGTTTGTCCATATCGACATCATAGGTCCCTTGCCACCATGTCAGGAATATAGATATTGTCTCACAGCTGTTGATCGCTTTACCCGATGGCCAGAGGCAATACCGCTGAGGGACATCACGGCTGAGACGGTAGCTAAGGCCCTGCTGCATGGTTGGATCGCACGATATGGATGTCCGACTGATATCGTAACGGATCGGGGCAGACAGTTTGAGTCGGCACTCTTCGCGCAATTGTCCGAAATTGCCGGTTTTAAACATCGACGCACCACTTCATACCACCCTGCTTGTAACGGACTAGTGGAACGGTTTCATAGACAACTAAAAGCTGCCATCACTTGCCATGCAAGCACTAACTGGCTGGAAATCCTTCCACTAGTCCTGTTAGGTATCAGGGCTACATTTAAGGAGGACATACAAGCCTCACCCGCTGAGCTGGTATATGGCGAGACCCTTAGGTTACCAGGCGATTTCTTTGAGCCACAATTCGATGGAACAGAGGACGTGACGCAATATACGGCACGACTTAAGAGACACGTGCAATGTCTTTTGCCATCGGCAGGTTCCCGCCACCACAGCAACCGCCCCGTCTTTATTTTCAAAGACTTATCAACTGCTTCCCATGTTTTTCTAAGGGATGACAGTGCCCATGGATCGTTTAAGCCGGCCTACACTGGTCCACATCAGGTACTTTTCAGGGGTGAGAAGGTTTTCAAACTTCTGGTGCGAGGAAAAGAGGTCACAGTATCAGTAGACCGACTGAAACCAGCCTACATACTGCAAGACCCTACTAACACCATTGATCCCCCACCACCACAATACACCACACCTACATCGACCGTACCACCAACATCACCATCTACCATTCTACGCAACACCACTTTTACTGGCGTAAATAAAGAGGACACTACACTTAAAACAAGGTCAGGACGACAAGTTCGATTCCCGGACTATTATCGCCCGTAACACGGTCTCTGGAGGGGGGTGATGTGGCGTCCCGCCACATTTAGTAATTCAAAACATATTATAATAAATGTATACGATAATGTTAATATTTATAATATTCATTTTTAATTTTATATCAACTCAACGAACAAATAAAATTTATCTGTCGCGACAATTATTTTCGTATTAGATAGTTGCGTAAGCGACCATATGACCGCGCGCCTCGCTGATTCGTCGCCGCTGCCCTTCTACCACGGCGGCTAGCGATCGGCGGCACGATGCGCGCGGAGAGACAGTCAGATCTTGATCTCGACGCGCACCGCTTTGCTTTTGTTACGCTTGCATTCGCTTAAACGTTTATTACTTTCATTGCTTGTTCTCTGCTTGTTTGCTTTTTACTGACTTTCCCTTCTGTGTGTGTGTGTAGACTTTTATTGTGCTGTGCTGTTGTGATCGTTGGAATAAACTGTTAATCGTTAATCGTTTTTGTTTTGTTAACATTCTTCACGTACACTCAAATACTTCCAAAGTAAGTTACTAATCACACGCACCGACAACTACACTTGTAATAAATCTGTATAATTTAAGTAAGAAAATATTTGAATTACGAGTGCTAATGTTAATTCATCGATAAAATTGTGATTAATTGAATTAACTCCTTCTTTGTATTATACAAAATGATGATATTTCACTGATAATAATTCAATTCAATTAATAAAAGTATGCAATTTTTATCAAAGTTGTTGTTTTAAAATTTATTCCTAATAGGTAAAAGCAAAGGACTAAATAGTCCATACAGCCTAGTCTAAATTTACAGACAACTAATTTTTATTTTATGTTAGGTTTAAGTTTTATTGATTTGATACTATTTCCCACTGGAAAATGCATATTATGGGTCAGGGTCTAGATCAAGATTTATCCAGGTCTAATTTGAATGACGACGCGTTGGCGCAGTGGCCACAGCTACTGACTGATGCGCTAGCGGTCGCGGGTTCCATTCCCGCACATAACAAATATTTGTATAGGCCATACAGATGTTTGTCGTGGTCTGGGCGTTTGTGCTTGTGTATTGTGTATGTTTCCAGACCCCCGACAATTAAATCCTACTGGGGGCCGTTGAGTGTGAGACGTTTATTTATTATTTATTTATTTATTTATCTGGAACGGTGAGTTGAACTGCCAGCTGATTGGCATGATGTTCTAGCCTCGACTTATATTTGGTGCTAAAAGATTGTATCTCCTCTTTCACTGTTGTAATACCTTTCTTATATAAATAAATTTCCTAATTTGCCTCAAACTCAGCCTATATACTTAAAATAATTGTTTTGGCTTTTACTTATGATGTCCCATAGAACTCGTTTTTCCCAAATGTCTTTCATATATATACTTCGTCGACTACAATTTTATTATATGTATCAACCATATAAGTATTATGTCAAATGAATTGACCCCTTTCAGTAATAAGCATTTAAATTACAAAAAAAATATCTGTAAATAAATAACACAATTCTTTTATTTATCGACGAGTACAAATCGATACGATCTTTTGAAATGTCTCGAGCGGTAGCATTGAAATCAGTTCGGTATTTCCGATACCGATAAACGGTGTTTCCTTCAGGTTTACTGTGGTCAATATCGTTTTACGAGAGAGCTGCGCCGTGCCAAGTGCCATTACACGACCTGAGTATTACAAGTAATCTACTTTCCAAACGACACCTTCCTACACGATCTTTGAGGATAGAGTAATTGATGTTATACATTACTGTGCTAGCTTTGAACATTAAACTAAAATATAGTATGTAAAAAGCAATGTAGAATTTTAAAAGGTCGGATTGTAAAAGTAAGCGTGAGATCGTTAAATGGTGTGCAGTGGATAACGCAGAGTCAGCGAAATCTTTATAGGACTTCGCTTACCTTTTACTGGCCATGTTTGATTCCAAAGATGGCAAATTATACTTCCAAAATAAACTTAAAAGTTTGTTACACTTTATTAATACGAAGGTTACGTAAGTTTTCTACAAATATAATAGTAGTTACATTACAAAAACTAATTTAATAATTTATTGAATGGAATATTTTTTTTATTAATAATTATTTATTAATAATGTTGCTAGTTTTAAATAAATTCTTCACAATACCTCAAGTCATGACTAAATACTTTATGGTCTATACAAATATTTGTCTTAAGTAGAAATCAACTCAGAGATAGCAGACGCAACAGTTAGATGCTGTTACTACTGCTCCAAAGTGATATATAAAAAGTGATACAACAAAGTGATACATAAATAAATAAATAAAGTGTTTAATTATTACAAACCCATATAAAAAGCACACTCAGACTATCTCTATTTCGAGAAACTCATGGGTGTTTTACGTCACGGAGATGAAGATGCTGGAATTGATGTGTGGCATAACTGAGGCTAATCGCACACGCAATACGTTTATCCGGAGCAAACTCGGATTCAATGACGTAGCGGATAAGTTCCAAGAAATGTGCCTGAGGTAGTGTGATCATGTCGTGCGCCATACTGAGGAATACGACGGAAAAAAGTTCATTGACATGTCTATCTCTGGAGCTAGACCTCCCGGGCACTCGAGGAAGCGATGGCTGTACAACATGAAACAGGACATGAGAGCCAATGGACCGACAATGGGTAATGCTAAATATCTCGCAAAGTGGAAAAGACTCAGTCGGAAAGCAAACCTTGGCAACAGCCGAGATTATTAATGACAGGCAGAAGAAAAGCCCACACATAAACTACTGAAACATTTTCGATAAAATGTGTTTTCTAGATAGAATAAGAATTTTAGCTATATAATATATTAAAAAGTACAGATACACCAAAACTTTATACGGATGGTCAACTTACTGGGACCATTATCATTTTAAATATACTTATTTGTTTCGAGTTTCATTGAATTGAGAGCTCTGCACTGGTCATGCTCGAAATATGTTTAAAGTGGCCAAGTGTGATATACTTATTGCTTAAAATCAAGCAAATAATACTTAAAATCCCCTTACTAGTACTCTCTTTATTATTAACTTTTGATTTTAATACATTTTTATATTATTTATAGATAAAAATGTACCCGCACACTGGAGCGAGTCACAAATGAATTTACCCTTAAATTTAATTATGAAGAGCTCTCAATAAACAAGCCCATAAATCAGGAGTGGCTTACGAAGTTATAAAGGTTTTGTTGGCTTCCAATTTAATTTATTGCAAGAGAAATTTTACAGAAACCGTCTCGCCAAAATTATTTCGCGGGATGTAGAACTAAGCATGTTTCAAACAAATCGGACTCGAGTATTTATGGAATGATTTATATATTGAAAAACAATTTTATAATTCTTTGTTTACATTAAACTAGACATTTTACTGTTTCAACTCCTTTGATGTTTTTGCATTGTTACATTTTTTTAATTTTTTTTTTTTCGTTTATAAATGCGATAAAATCCGATTTAGACTTTTAATTAAATGAGTAAAATTCGCGTAAATATAAGAGTTGTTACTGCTTTTCTCCTTTGAGATGAAGAACGATGTGTTAAAGACTAATACTTAAACATAGAACATATACATAACATAAACATTTTGACTGGCCCGTTGGCGCAGTTGCAGTGACACTGTTTTCTGTTCCAGGGTTGTGGGTTCGATTCCCGCTTCGAGTCCGGGAGTAATATATGTTTATTTATGTATGTATTACTTATATGTACCGTAAAACGGGGTGTATAGAAATCGCGGGGTGAATAGAAAAAAAAAAGTTGGTATAATTTTTAACATTGTATGTGGCAAACTCGGTTAACCCTGCAAAAAAATCCGAATCTTTAGTAATTTGGTAGTATTGTGTTTCTTAATCTGACAACGTTTTATATTTGGCATCATTGCTAAAAACGCCAAAACTGGTCGTTAAAGTTGACACTAAAATAAGTGGTTAAATGAGCGTTAAGTTTGATCTTACTTAGATAATAGCATTTTGGTATTATAAGTTTAAATTTAGGTTTCAGTTACTATCTGTGTTATTATAAACATATTTTGCTGCATAGATTGAGGTAATAACATGCATTACTACATTAATTTGTTGTTATTTCGTAACCCATATTTTTCTTTAATTTTTAGTGGTGAATAGACACACGAAAGGGGTGAATAGACACGCATGAGAGGACAATGGACACGCGAATATGGTCAATAGACACAGCAGGGGGGTGATTAGTTACGAAAGAGGGGTGATTAGTCATGATTACTACAGGGCTGTCACAAAGCTTAAGCACGAGTTTTAAAGTTTTAGTTTACTTAGATATTGTTAATATGTTGATTATTTACGTAACCTTTAATAAATTTTATTTTCTTTTGTTACCTTCTAGAGTTTCATTTGCTTTCTTTAACTTTGAACAATAATCAATTCAGAGAAACTACAACGAGGCAGCCCTGCAATATTTTTCCAATAACCCCTAAGGCATATTTATTGTCCCCTGATGGGAGATAAAAAGAAATCATGTATATTTTGTGTTTTATTTCATTAACTATAAACATATCCAAATAGAAATAAGTATATTTCAGTAGTTTGGCCTAAGACTCAATAAATACATGGTTAGAAAGTTGGATATAAAAATTGCAACATTACGAAAACCGTTACGAAAGATCGAAAACCTATCTATTCACCCCATTTTACGGTACCTATATATGTATTTGGCTCAAAATCACCAAGGTTGCAAATTTCGAGATTGGTTTTATGCCAAAAAAAAAATTGAAGCTATAATGATGGCTTTTGGTTTATACTGTTACAAAATTTGTATTTTAATAAACTTTGGCAGGGCAGCGCACAGAATTATGTACTTTTTTGTAATATTGCTTTTCAGTGAATATTTTACACAAAACCATCATTACGGGAACGTTTTTCTATGTTGGATAAAATGAACAAAAACAAAACAAAGTACATAATTTAAGGATTGTTTAATAACATGGATATATTATGTATCCATAATATATAAACAATATTAAAAACAATAAATACAAAATCTTTTATAAGCAAAATAGGTCAAAAAATAAAAGAAGTTGCTATTATCATGTATAAAATTTAAAAAAGTTCAAATTATTTGGAGCTCTTATATTGGAATTAACGCTACATGAACAGAATTCAAGTTCTTTAATGTTATTAACTATGTAACTAACTTTTTCTAAAAAAAAATAGCTAATTGATTCGTATTTTATTGAAATATTGTCCCGAAAATGACCAACCGTTCCCTTGCATTTCAGAAAAATTACTCTTATTTTTAATAAATTCTTATTATAATTAAGTTTTAACATTTTTGGTTTTCGCCCTATACCTACTTGTCTTCTCTCTGGAAGTACTGCGGCTAAGTCGTTATCTGATTGTGGGGGTGTATTACTCATTAGATTTGCTAAGCCTTTTTCTTTTCTCTGTTTCTTTTTCGATAGTTTTTTCCAATCTTTTCTCTGCTTTCGCTTCTCGCGTTCGATCATATCAATAATTTTCTTCACTTTATTTTCTGCATTTTCCTTTTTTAATTATTCCCTGACCTTAGTCCTTTTAATGTCTTTGTGTTGTTCAGTCATCTTATCCAAAAACTTTTTTTTCCTAACATTTGCCTTTTCTTATTAACGCAAATAAGCTGCACTATCATTTTAAAGCTTTTTTTTAGTTTCTTTTTTATTTTTTCGTTATCAGTATTCTTTATTACACTATTATTAAAAAAACAACTAATTTGTTAAATAATTCAATGAAAAGTGTAAGTGAATCAC
Organism: Euphydryas editha; assembly: GCA_036937285.1. NCBI lineage: Eukaryota > Metazoa > Arthropoda > Insecta > Lepidoptera > Nymphalidae > Euphydryas > Euphydryas editha. Next base: position 19,107,129 of record JAUPFZ010000019.1, read on the forward strand.
TCTTGAAAATAATAATTATCATTGTAAGAACGCATGGAACGTAACATCATGTCCGGGAACGTTTCCGAAATGACCGTTCTCGAAATGACGATTTCAAATAAGTGCTTACATTATTCAGCGGCCATCATAAATGCGACCTGATTTTGTCAATAGTAGTATATTTGAGGTTACTTTGTTATTTCCGGTCGTAAAAAAAAAATCACATCAATAATTAAATGTAAAAAACACGTTCACGAAATGACGGACTAATGATGTACGCTCTACAGATCCTGAATTGAAAGCTACTTACCACTTATATATTTATTTATTTGCCGATAAATATACTGACAGCCAGCTTTGTTATTATTTGCTTCTTCTACTGATGGTTGACACATAATTTATTTTTATTTATTTATTTATTTATTTAAGGTTCACCAACAATTGTTTACACCAATACAGACAATATACAATATACATTAATATAATTATAGAGACAGTGTAACAACTACTTATAGGTAAACTCCACATGCACGTTAACATAAAAAATAATAATGTAAAAATATAATGCTTGTGTTCACTTAAAATTATTTTTGTTCAGTTATCAATGCGTTCACTGAAATGACTTATGCGCTGTCGGACAAACTATTTTTGCATTTTTATAATTAAAAATATAATAATCTTTTAGTATCTTTTTCAAAACTAGATTTTTCATAAAAAAATACGGTATATTAAGTAATTACTAAGTTAAATACCTTGAATATTTCATTAATATTTTGGGACTTGTTGTTGAAGATCCTACATTAGGACGCGTTCCCGAAATGACTTTCTCTGCATTTATATTGATTTCATTTAAAATGTACTTCTTTAATAAAGTATGTTGTATGTATGTTAGTTGATGTACACACAAAACAGGTTAGTTGTAATATTTCATTAATTATATTTTCGCAATAAAGTTAAGATTTAAGACATTAAATTCCTAGCGAAGGCAATTCTGCACCTTGGTGATTTTGTGCCATTTAATCCATAAAATAAAATGTATATCAGTCGGCTGTTACCTAAAACACAGGCATTAAATTGCCTACCTTAGGAACAGACGACCTTGTGTGTGTGTGTGTGTGTGTGTTAAACATATAAAATAAATAAAAAATATAGGCTATATTACAAAAATATAATATTTTATCCATTGGAACCGATAGTCTGAGAGTTGAGCGTATAGAAAATTTCACTGTTTAGTTATAATATACATAGAAGTTTTTGTAAATTTTAGACGATCAATAAAATACGTAAAATTAATTTAGAACATAAAAAAAGATTATGAGTGTTAATTAAAAGGATCACCAATCATAATAAGTTGATAAGGAATGCCCACAGTTGTAAAAATTTAAATACTGTAAACCTGGTGCACCAAAATACACAGGGCATGTTAGGTAAAGATCTTGAACTGGAGTTATTTATGAATGGTGAAAATATCAATATTTTATGTTTAACAGAACACTGGCTTTCTATTTCCCAGTCCATATTTAACTTCAGCAGTCACCAGGTAGCTAGTATGTTCAACAGAGAAAAAGCTATACGCGGTGGCTCTTTAATAATTATAAGTAAACTTTTTAAATATAAAGAACGTAAAGACATTGTGAGCCTCTCTGTTGAGCAAACTATTGAACTAGCCTGCGTAGAGCTTGAGCACTTCATTGTAGTATGCGTATACAGACCTCCTAGTGGGTTATATGAGTACTTTGAGAAAGTATTAGAAGAAATTTTGTTAAAATTAAATAATTCTAATAAGGTTATTGTTGTATGTGGGGATTTTAATATTGATTTATTACATAATTCTAATATAAGTCTCAGATTTAAATCTATGCTTTTATCATATAACCTACATAACTTATATACTGAACCTACTAGAATAACTGCTACCAGTGCTACATGTATTGACAACATATTTACAAACTGTAAACCGTATTTTAAAGCTATTATTAATAAGTTAAGCTCAGACCATTGTGGTCAGTTAGCTTCCTTTTCTTACTCTTTAAATACCAACAAAAATATTTAAAAAAAGACTTTTGTACCTATAAGTACTACACGTATGGAGAGGTTTAGAGGTGATATTGTGGCAAAACTTCCTTATTTATCATACACCAATGATCCCAACTACTTATATAACTGTTTATTTAAATTAGTAAAAACTGAATTTTCTACAATATTTACTTCTAAAACAGTCAATTCAGGGGGTCTCTTGACATTTGGTGAATGGGCAACTCCTGGCATACACAAGAGCAGGCAAAGGCTTTATGAATTGTACAGTACAAAAGCCTATAATCATAATGTATCGTTTGCTTCTTTTGTAAGTGCCTACTCAAAAATGTTTAGAAGAGTATGTTCCATGGCAAAATCCTTGTATATTAAAGACAAAATTAGAAATGCGCATAATAAAATCAAAATGACATGGAACATATTGCTTGTGAAAGTGGAAGAGTCGCAGATCGCAGCTTCGATTTTAAGTTAAATATCAATAATAATTTTGTTACCTCAGACCGAGAAGTTGCATCTGAGTTTGAAAAATTTTTCACTGACATTCCACTTTCAACAACGCAATCACTTAATTCGTCTCCAGGCATTGCCGAATTTTTGCTAAAGGAAAACGTTAAAGAATGTAATGTAATATTTACATTTAAACCTGTAAACCCCAAAGATATAATAGTAGCCTTCAGAAGCCTGGACGTGAAGAAATCAGCTGATCTATGGGGTTTATCTGTAAAAGTTGTTAGTTCCATAATTGATGTTGTTGCACCTCATCTAGCTACTATATTTAATGGCTGTATAGAACATGGTGTGTTTCCTGATCTAATGAAACACAGTAAAGTGATTCCTATTTTTAAATCGGGCAGTATGCTAGACCCTAATAATTTTAGACCAGTTTCAGTACTCCCAACATTTAGTAAAATTTTTGAAAAAATAATACTCGGGCAAATGTTATCGCATTTTAATGCACACAATCTACTACATAAGAAACAGTTTGGTTTTACAAAAGGTCGCTCCACAGCAGATGCTAGTGTTGAGCTAATTAAAAATGTTTTTGAGGCATGGAAGAGGTCGCAGGATGCTCTTGGGATATTCTGTGACTTATCTAAGGCCTTTGATTGTGTGCATCACGAGACGTTGATCAGGAAACTGCATCATTATGGGATTAGAAATAAGGCACTCAACCTCCTGAATTCCTATTTGAGTAATAGAATACAGAGGGTTGATGTAAATGGTAAGAGATCTCCTAGGGCTCCTCTAGATATGGGGGTTCCACAAGGATCTATTCTTGGCCCATTTCTCTTCCTTATTTACATAAATGATCTGCCATTTCTTGTACAGGACAAACATGAGATAGTATTGTTCGCTGATGACACTTCACTTATTTTTAAGGTGAAACGTAATTTACCTATGTATGACGATGTAAACGATGCTCTCTCAAAGGTTTTCTATTGGTTTGACTCGAATAATTTACTATTGAATAACAAAAAAACAAAATTAATAAAATTCACGACACCTAATGTTAAACTTGTTGATAATGGTGTAGAATTAGGAGGGGAAATGGTAAAACCGGTAAAGTTCACTAAATTCCTAGGTATAATTATAGATTCGAAATTGCAGTGGGATCTCCATATTGAAGGCGAATAGGTTCAGCTCTGCAGCGTTCGCGGTAAAAAAAATTAGACTTCTCACTGACGTAGATACAGCTCGCGTAGTATATTTTAGTTATTTTCATAGTATTATGTCCTATGGAATCTTACTATGGGGAAATGCAGCTACCGTTAATACTATTTTTGTCCTGCAGAAAAGAGCTATTCGTGCAATTTATAGTTTAGGTCCTAGAGTATCATTAAGAAATAAATTTAAAGAAATAAAAATATTGACTATTGCTTCTCAATATGTGTACGAAAATGTTATGTATGTCCATAAAAATATACACGAATTTCCCAGGAATTGCGACATGCATAGCATTAATACTAGGAACAAACATAAACTTGTAATGCCTGTAACTCGCTTACGCCGAGTCAGTAATTCTTTTTATGGACAATGTATACGCTTATACAACAGGCTCCCAGAAAACGTTCAAAAAGTTTCTATTGCCAAATTTAAAAAAATTGTGAAAGAACGTTTGTGTACCAAAGGATATTATTCTATCAACGATTTTCTAGAAGACAATACGCCTTGGGAATGATGTGATCGCCTCCAGGCTATTTCAACTTAAAGAGAGTTATTGTTAATTTCAATATACTCTGAAAAAAAAAAACATTACGTAAAAAAAAAAAATTAGTCCCGCTGAGTTTCTTTCGCCAGTTCTTCTCAGGTCAGAGGCTTCTTCTTTCCGAACTGGTGGTAGACTCATGACGTTCAGTAAATAATTGTAATAATTTTATGCTTAATAAAATATTTTGACTTTGACTTTGACTTTGACTTTGACCAAGTAGCTTTTTATACTATTGACTGTTTCCTTTCACACAATCACAATATTTTATTATTGGTTGGTAAAGGTGGTCATTATGCGGATTTATCTTTAATTTTAATGTTTATTTTGTTTTTTGTATATACTTTTATCTGTGCGCAATAAAATATTATGTCTTTTCTATTATATTCGATTATATTTCGTAATACGTTACTACTAAAAATCAATTAGAATCAAAATTATTTTTTTAAGTTTCTTGAAGAACTTTTAAATCTTCAGTAACAAATCATTTTAGTATATAGAAATTGAAGCCATTATACATAATATCATTACTCATTACTTCATACTAGAAACGTAGATTCTTTTGAAATAGAAAAGAAAGAAAATGTAAGAAATTCTACCGATCTTGTGCTAAAGCTTAAGCTTTAAATAGGTTTGTTGACAAATATAACATTTTGCGGGATTCTGTAAATAAATAGATTGCCACAAGAACAAAAAAAAAAATAACTTAACGAAGTCGAAAAATTTGCGTTATAAATATATTCTTCCTTTTCGTGGCAGTCGAATGTCTTCTGTTTCTTTTAAAATAATCATTACAACTAACTTTTTATGTAATAAGACTTGAGTGATAAAAATTGATGAAATAAATAATGGGTTTAATAAGGTTTTCTAAAGTAAAATTCCACTACAAACAAGAACAAAAGACTATTACAAGAAGATTTTTACAAATAAAAAAGACTCACTAAACATTATTTGCTTGTTTGGTTAAAAATACAATATTTTATGATACTAGAATTTCAAATCACGCCAATTATTCCAGGGACTCGTCCATAACGTGGGAAAAACGATATTTATGTTTGACGCTGAGCACCGACCGGCTGCTTGTTTATTCAAGTTCCTAACATTCATATGTATATAAATATTTATAACCGCAGTTGTTTCAGGTTTACCGCGGCGTTGCGGAACCATGAAAGAAATAAACATTTTGACATATTCAACTTGTAGGAATGACAGATATTTTGGTTCTGGTGGTTGAATGAGGTGATAATTCGTTTCTTTCAAGGAATTTTAATGAAAATATTATCACGTGTAATAATTATGTCAAAATTACAACACTTAGTAAATTTTCAATCAAACAAATGCATTAACTGAATTGAATCAGCCTGTAAACGTCCCACAGATGGACTAAGACAATAATATAAATTAAAGGGATATGAACATGCAATGGAGCAGCTCGGTAGATTGACTCTTATAATATATGGAAAGAAAGACTTTGACCAGTAGTGGGACGTTAACAGACTGCTTAGTTTAGTTCAGTTCAAAATATTTACCATCTATACTAGCCCCGAGATGACCCTATGGACCACGTATAACGCGTATATAATAATACACCATTTAATCTGAATTTTTAATTATTATTTAGATTTTAAATTAGGACGTGTGTGCAACGGAATTTTATGGTGCCAATTTTTTTTAATCTGTTACATTTTATTTTTATTTTGATTCATAAAAATAACAAAATATCAATATGATATCTTTTGTAAGTTATTGCTTAGAAAATTAATTTATGTATTTTCTTATTATGAACTCATGTTAATTGTTTCCTTACTGGCGAAAGAAAGTAATGATGACGTCATAGATCCATAACAAATATTGCATATCTCTTTCAATATAAATGTTAGCGAAAAATCCGTCGAGCAGTTTGACCTTTACAGTCAAGGTCACAGTTCGGAGCGTAATCGATATACTGAAATCTGATATCACAGTTCGAATTAGGAATAACAATTCGCAATCCGATAGAATAATAAACTTTTCATTTTATATATCGTAATACTAGCAATTTTCCACGGCTTTCTTTAAAAAATTTACTCCATTATGGGTGAAATTTCCATAAATCATAAAACCCCTGTCTTATGATTTATGATTGTTGTTTTACCTATTTTTGTTTTTTTTTTTTTTTTTGATTGATGAAAGAAGATTACTCTTACATTAGTTTGTATATAGATTCTTCCAATCACTTTGGGGGCGCAACTATTTATACGTCAAGGTTTTCCAGATGTGTGATGGGTACAGACCTGTGTGTACTAGATAAAATATACATATTATAATTATATAGTAAACTCTAGAGTTTTAAACAACAATATTTTTTATTTAGTGTAATCAAAGAATTTGACGACCGTTCTGGTGTAGTTTTGCGAGTAGTTGCCCCCAACGATGCGAGCCGACGGTCGTGGTTTCTATTCCCGCTCGGGACAGATATTTGTATTTGTACAAATATTTGTTTCCGATCTGGGTGGATGTATATCATTGTGGGTCTTCCCATCGTGCCTCGGAGAGCACGTAAAGCTGTCATCATAGACGCTTGATAACAATCGTTATCCCATGGTAGGGAAATAATCCGCCAACCCGAAGTGGAGAAGCGTGGTGGATTAAGCTCCAACCCTTCTTCTATGTGGAGAAGAGGCCTTCGCTCAGTAGTGGGTCGTTCACAGGCTGATACAGTACAGTACAATTTATATTATTAAGTTTTTAATTATCTAATAGAAACATAATCTTATTATGTACGGGTTTCATTTAACCTTTGTTCACCTTACTCGCCTTCTATATAAAGCGTTGCTGTTTTATGGTGGAATAACAAAAGGTGTATCAACGAAAATGGTCCCGCACAGCGCCGTTATACTCCCATTATTTATTTTACGTCAGTTCGTCAGCATGAAAAGGTATTTTCGCGGGAAAATAATTCACAATGGTAATTAATTACTCTCTGCTATTACAACAAATGCCTAATGATTTACATTATCCTATTGCCCTTCAATGCTGAAGGCTACTTTCAGATTCAAACGGAACTCTGTACCGACAGGGGAATTCGTTCTCATCAAATACAAAGTATATGGCACATTACATAGCCGTGAAGCTATCAGAATTCGATTACCCACGTGATCGTCATCAATCGTTTCAAATTGTAGTCTACGAGTCAAGGACCTAAATTGGTATGTATCGCTCTAACTCAGCGCTACACTAAACAGACACGGGAAAATTTATGTTATTAGGGCAAAGATTACTAACGTATGTTACTTACTTAACGCAATTATTTGTTACAGCGATTATTTTAGTAATCAAAGTAAGTATAACAAGTATTTTTATTTTGTCTTAGAAAAAAAAGATAATTTAAATTCGCGGAATCGTAAAAATGATAAGAGTATTGTTGAATGTCAGAGACGTAATATTCCTCCTTACTTATTTTGTTTCTTTTACCAGGACATCAGAAATCGTGAGCAGTGTCCGATAGCCTGTGTAAATCATCGTTATCGGCACAACTTAAGTCGAATAATAGATGAACTTCATAATCTTATCAACATTGTTCCTTGTAAAATATAAACTCCCCTTTATTCACTTTTAAAACAAATATCTCCTCTTTTTTTTCATAAAGTATACGAAATATTCGAGTGCCTACGTTTTTGTAAGGCGCATTCGTTGCATGTTTCTGTATTATGTGTGTGCGTGCGCTTGTGCGTGTGCGTATGCGTGTGCCTGTGTGTGTGTGCTTGTGCGTGTGCCTGTGCACTTATATGTCCGTATACGTGTGCGTGTTCATATTTGTATGTGTCTGTATGTGCTAATATGCTAAACACAGCGGCTGTAGCGAGTACCAATGTAAGCGCATTCAATTATATGTAACTACAAGCGCTTAGTTTAGGAATGACTTCAACTTTTATTTGAATTTAAAACATTAATAAAAGATTATTACTATTTTACTGATTGGTATTATGACATTAGACAGGTGAAATATTTTTAATAAATTTCCAAGATTCACTAACTGACAAGCTACAATAGCAAAGCTTGAGTTGGTTTTAATTAAAAATATGAAATTTTGCAAAGGAATTCCTAGCATACCTTAAATTATTATATTATTATTATACGAGTATACTCTTTATTGTACACCATACAGAAAATAAAATATTACAAAAACAAAAAAATGTTAGGAAGCAATTACAAAGTTTTACAAAAATTGGTCTTTTAATGCGGATAAATAGCTTTTTTATAAACTGACATGACGACGATGATGATGATAATAATAATAATATACTTTATTGCACACCAAAACAAAGAACAAAATTAAAGATACAAGCTATGATGATGTTTGTCATTAACGACCGTTCTGGTATAATAATGCCGGCGGTCGTAGGTTCGATTCTCGCTCGGGGCAGATTTGTACAAATATTTGTTTCCGCTCTAGCTGTATGTCTTTGTGCGTCTCCCCACCGTGCCTCGAAGAGCACGTAAAGCCTTTGGTCCCGGTTGTTGTTATTAGAAACACCTGATAGTGATCGGTACTCATGACAGGGAAAAATTATCTGCCAACTCGCAACAGTGGAGCAGCGTGACGGATTATGCTCCAACCCTTCTTCTATATGGAGAAGAGGTCTTCGCGCAGCAGTGGGACGCTTATGGACTGATTCATTCATCCATTCATAATATAAAATTATTTATGATTAACAAACACCTTCACGACTTTTGTCGGTCTAAATAAATGCCCCATCTTATAACCCACGAGAAAAAAAAGATATTTATGTTCCCCTTGTTCTATAGGCGCACGTTGCGTGGCTCTCCTTTTTCTTCCTCTACCTCTTTCTCGTCTTTGTAAAATGTTTGTGTTGGGTTCGTGAGTTGTGTTTAGAAAGTATGGTGTGCCTGCTAACTGCTGTGTGCCTGACTATTGCTTCTGTCTAGTAATAGTAGTGTGTTTTGTGAAAGTGGATCTTGTGTGTTGTGTACGAAAACAGTGACTCCGCGAACTTTGCTGATTAGGGTGGAAGTGTGTAGCTGCTTGCTTCTAAAGAATGCTAATGCCAGTGTAGGAATCTAGCTGTTCTTAATACTTTTTTATGCTTTTAGCTACTGTTCCTGTTGCTCCCATTATTATTGGGATGACGGCCGTTTGCATGTTCCATAATGTTCCATAAAAGGCTGATTTCAGTTTTGAGTAGGTGGTATTTGCTCGATTTTTCAATTTCTTTAGGTCCAATGTTATAATCTGTTGGTACGGTTGCATATATTAAGTAAGTTTTGTTGTTATCTTTATGTATATATATCAAATTCAATCTATTGTGCTTTATAGTGACATCAGTTTTAATAGGATTTTTCCACATAATTTTTCTTTATCTTGTGGCTAGGTTAGCGTTTCTTTACACCACAAGTTAGAAACTTCAATTTTATGCCACCGGGCCAAATGTACACGTACGTAAATGTAGACACAAGAGAGACAGACACAGAGAGAGGAGACAATGTAGACGTACTGGACAAGGTTATTATGTTGTTTAACATAATATGTTCCTGCTAGTTTTTTACATCCAGATATTATATGCTGAGTGGTCTCATCTTCGCTTGCACATAAGCAGCACTTGCCGTCTACGTCTGCTGTCCTTAAGTATGTCACATTGGTGTTGTTGTGTCATAACTACTTTTTCCTGTATTGCAAATACTGCAGATTCAATAGTTGGAGACATCTGCTGTTTCTTAATCCATTTAAACGACAGTTCCTTGTCTTTGTTACTCTGATCTAACACTTTATTAGGAAATCGACCGTGTAGCTGTTTATTTCCCCGTATTTCATTATGCTTATTTACTATATATTTCCTAATTTCCTCATCTGTTTGTGCATTTTCTTGTGGCAGATATAGTCACAGTATAGTAATTGTATCTTTATCCGTATCTTTGAAATAAATGCCTACAGTGCTACGTGGTGCTACAGCGTGCTACAGCCGCGCGCTACGTAAACATGCGATAGGGCTACCCGCCTCCAGCATTTTAATTAAATTTGCCTACTTTGTGTTTCCATTTAGTTTTGTGATTGTAAGTATACTCTTTTTATATAAACAAATAAAATACTTTGTGAATTGAATAGGAAGTGTTCAATAAAAATACGTCTTGTTTTGATTGTTAGATTTAATTAAAAAACCATGTTTATGTTTGAATAACAAATCAGTCTTATAAATTTGCGACCGAAATATATTTGCGCCTCGACTGAGACGTACCAAATGCTTTATTATTAAATTTTAAAGTATAAAAAATCCGTGTTCTAATATAATGCTTAATTAAAAATACTTATCCATTAAAAAGACACACATTATGTACCTACCTACTAGTAAGTAAAATTATTTTATAGTCTTACCTTTCAGAGTTTCCAGGTAATCTAAAAAAAGTTATCTCTGAATGCGTTATTGGCGAATTCATGCAACTAAAAACGGCACAAATAAATCCTACTCGTCATATTAAATATGTAATTGAAATTATTTTCAGTGAAAAAATCGTGCGGTCATTGTCAAAAAAAAAACAACACACGAGCCGTTTATCACTGCGGCACAGTCGCGAATGTTTGCGTCCCGAGCGTATCCCGAGATCAAGGCGCGTAGACATAGCTCGCGCTTCGTCCGTTTGTATGAAGTTGGAGTACTGTATATATTACTGTACTGTTATGTGGTTCTGTTTTTAATTATTAGGCTTTTTTAATTTTTGAATATTCATCCCTACTTGTATCATGCTATACTATTGCTTTGATTAGTGGATCGTTTACTGTTTTCAGATATTGTTTGTATTTAACTATTTGTGCTTTATATGTGTACTCCACATTTAGTAACCCTCTTCCTCCCTGTTTTATTGGTAAGTACGGTCTTTCTGTTTCTGCTTTCTGTTGATGTGCTATTTTAATTGCTAGTAGTTTTCTAGTCTTGACGTCTATTTTCTTTAGGTCACTGTCTTTATAGTTAATTACCTCGAACATCTTCTCTTCACTTCCTCAAGCGTTCAAACAGCCAGCCAGCATCCACGGCTACTACGGGTATCCTGACCACAAGCATGTAGCGGACGCGCATTCCTGGTCATCACCCACAGCCTTCTCAGCGATCATGGCACAGCATACTGCACTTCGGTCGGTCAACAAGCAGAGACGCACTTCTATCCTGGTCGGCGAAGCAGCCAACCACTACGCATCACGGCACCACCCCGACTCACTGGGGCATCACCGCAGACAGTTCCGCCTCACCGTGATCTAGCCTGTCACTACGCAGCACCGCACCACCCCGCCTCACTGGGGCAACACCGCAGACAGTTCCAACTCACCGTGAACTAGCCTGTCACCACGCAGCACCTCACCACCACGACTCACTGGGGCAACACCGCAGACAGTTCCGACTCACCGTGAACTATGCGGCATCTGGTTCCGACTCACTCACTGGAACATTCCACTAGTCCGGCAAGCATCAACCTGCGACGACTCAACCTGCTATTCGACCTCTGGTCTCGGTGGGGGAGTGATGTAGCGACATCTATCTCGCCACATACGAACTAGAAGAAACTGACGTATCCTACATCGCGCTATCAAAGTTATCCAAGCGATTGAACATATATACAACAACCCGACAACAACCGTCGGGGGGCAGTGGACCACCAGACACAACACCCGTCTGGTCCGAGGATCCTCCCTTTTCAATGGTGGATAAGAAACTTCACACCCTGTTCCTGATTCCCCCAAACATGTACCCTAAATATTTATATCTATCATCTATTACAAGTTGTTTAAAAGTTTCACCGTTCAGAAGTATGTGCCTTCCTCCTGCTGTACTGTTTCTGTGTCTTGCATTAAAATGAAATACATTGCATTTATCCAAACCGAATTTCATGCCTATGTCAATTGCAAATATTTTTATGCTAATATGTATATGTATGTAATATTTTTAGATTATTCCTATTGTTTGCATAAAGAGCCCGGTCAAATTAGCCCAAAAATACGGGTACCCTTGCATAAACTCACAACAATCTGAAAATTCATAGGCACGTAAGGGATACCACTCTCCAATCCTAAGAAGTCCCCACTGATCCCGTGAGTGCAAAAATTCGTTTCTTGGATTTTTTGGCCAAACGGTTAGCTTTATGATAAAAGTTTCTAAAATTAAAATTGTGGATCAAATAATTATCTACCAAAATCATCCTAATACCTTTTTCTCTAAGATTTATCATTTCTAAGAAAAGGCTATTCACAGCCATAGCACATCGAAAACCGGCTAAGTGCGACTTGGACTCGCGCATGAAGAGTTCCGTACCATAATCTATAAAACCGGCGAAAAAAAAATCATGAGAGAAAAATCATGAGAGCCCCACATAAATATTTGTTTTATTTTAATTTAATTATTTCTTTTTAAAGTGATATATTCACTAAATATTCTGTGAATATTTCAATCTACCTGTTGCCGTTATCATTATCGAGCAAAAACGAGCAAAAAAATCACGTTTTTTGTATGGGGCCCCTCTTAAATATTTGTTATATTTTAATTTAATTATTTATCTTTAAAGTGAATATGGGTGAACCCTTTGGGTACGGAACCCTACGGTTTGTTTGTAGAATTTTCGATACGTTAAATTAGTTTTATTGGTTGCTTTACCGATAAAATAGGCACCGGTCTTGAAACTTTGATGAACGTCAGCGGACGACTAAGTGACGCAATTACTTTTTATACGCAAAACAAGAGATGGCTATATTGAGCGTGAACTCGGAATAAAACAACTTAAATAAAAAAAATGAAATCAAAATCCGTATTCATTAAATTTCGATACAACTATCTTCTATTATTTTAAATTAACTTCTATTGACTTAGAAATTCTTAGCTGTGGCATTGAAATATGTAAATTTTTAGAGGTTATTTTAATTATTTTTTCTATCGAGAAAATTTCATTTAATCCTAGTTTCCTATTTTACAATACTAGAACACAGTAACAAAAAAACATAATTATATTAAAAGTTTAGATTCCTAGTTTGCATAATGAAAGAGTGGCATAGGGTAGAAAACCTTTTCTTTTTTTTAATGTATGCCCTTAATTCGAGTTTTTAACTATCTGTATAACAGTTAAGTAGTTTAGTTAATTTTATTGTTAAAAGTAATAAACAAACACTCGTAGCTACAAACTTATATTATTATTTTAAGATGGAATTACAATGTTATTAAAACTACTTCAAATATATGTCGATACATATATGTAGCGAAAGGGTTAGTAAAATAAAATAAGTTTCTTTTTATAAAATCTTTTCTGCGGTCGACTCGTGACATGTTATGAATGAAATGAATTAATTTAAGAAATGTCTTTTATGAAAAAGACGAGATGAACAACCCATCCAATGTTAAAGTCTTCACTAACATATGTATTTTTGCAGATTGATTTGGACTTTTAAATAATCTTTCAACTTCTTAGAATTCCGTACACTAAAGTCGAAAACGATTTTGTACTGTTCCGTAACGAAACTTGTCTGTTAGTTCATGTCTGGGGAACTATTCTCCAAACATGAATGATGTATTCACTACAAATCAGTGAATTTCAATAACAAGTTACTGAATACTAATTAACACTGTACTGTATGAGCCTGTAAGCAACACACCGCTGAACGAAGGCCTCTTCTCCATATAGAAGAAAGGTTGGAGCTTAATATAAACGGAACAAAACAGAAACAAATATTTGTATCTGTCCCGAGCGAAAATTGAACCCGGGACCGTTTCCGGTTGTGTTTCCGGGGGGTTTGTTGATTGTGGCTTTCCCCACACCGTGCCCCGGAGATCACGTAAAACCGTCGGCCCCGGTTTTTATAATAGACACCTGATAACAATCGTTTCTCATGGTTGGGAAATTACCCGCCAATCCGCAGTGGAGCAGCGTTGTGGATTAAGCACCAAACCAACCCTCCCCCTATATGGAGAAGAAAACTTCACTCAGCAGTGGTTTGTTTACAGGCTGACACAGTACGGGGTGCTACAGTCGGTGACCTCCGCGTGGTGCACCCTGGAAACGTAGGCAGCAGCAGCTACACAGTTGCGATTGCGGAACTGCTGCTGCCTACGGCTAACGACCGACTCGGGGGAACGCCGAGTATGCGATTCAGCGCTCCGGGGACTTCTCTGTTACGCAGAGTTGCCCCGTTGAGCGGCCGCATGGCGTATTGGGGACATTCGTCTCCACGGGGGCTCCGGTGCCACTGCGCTCGCGCGCGGTGAAGCAACGGAGGCGGACGGGTCTGACGTGCACTCACACTGCCGTCAGACAGAACGGCTAGGCTTCCCCTAGTCGTTCACCGTCCTCTCGTAATCCCGCTACGTGGTGTCGTGGTCATGTCTCGCGGCTACGTGCGTGACCGAGGGTCTTGCCTTAACCGGCCGGACCGCGAGGAAGAAAACCTCTATAAAAAATTACCCCGAATCCTAAGCGGCGACGCAGCGCGAGGGGATGCATGGCTGACGGGTGGATCAGTCTCGACTGCGATCCTCGTCCGGGTACCGGCCGACACCCGCGACGAGTTACGCTAGGCTTACCCAGGTACAGGGGGCACTGCCTGGGCGGACCGTCTTTCCCCCATACTCGTGGGACTTAATATGGAACCTATTACTCTGAAACTCTACAGAAAGAAGGATGCGGGAGAGGAGTCGGCTACCGTCGACTCAGACGATTATAGTTCGGCGGCGACAGCCAGTGATGGTGGTAGGAGGGGCAAGCGGCCACACGGAGATCTGGGGTCGTCCGGCGGGGGGGGCTTGATCCTCGCCGGATGCAAGAAGCGTATAGTTAGGCGGGACGGGACCTGTACCGAGGCCGAGAAGGCCATCCTGGAGCAGGCGCGTGCGGCCGAAGAGGCGCGCAGAGCATTGGTCGTCGACGTTGGAGACCCGCGGACGGCCGATGCTCTAGTGGATCAGGCGGCCACAGATGTGGACCTGATATGTCAGGTGGCGACGAAGTCGTCCAACCTGAAGGAGACGTTCGTGCGTACCCTGCAGGATGCGGCGGCCTCGTTAAAGATAGTGGTAGAGGCCCTCAGGGAGAGGACAGCCTCGGAAGAGGTGCGTCGGCTCCAGGCTGAAAACTCCCGCCTGAGATGCGACATGGACGACCTCCGTAGACAGGTGGTGGAGCTTCGAGGGCAGCGCTCTCAGCAAATCGCTCCCACCTGTCTACCGAGAGCAAAAGAGGGCCTCGTTGAGGAGGTGAGTGCGACGGTGTTATCGTCGGTGGGGCGGATGATCGACGCCCGCTTCGCCGGCCTTGAAGACCGCCTCCTGCCGGCGAAGACGCTCCGGCCTCCGCTTGCAGCGGACAAGAAGAAGAAGGCGTGGACGACACAGAAGGCGCCGTCTTCTAGCGCCACCCCCGCTCCAGTGCGGAAAAGACGCACACATGTGATCGAGGAGTCGGTTCCCGAAGTCCAGGCTGGCGACGGTGAGTGGACTACCGTCGCCAAGCGGAAAAAGAAGACGGCGCCTAAGAGCTACGCTGCCGCCGCCGCCGCCACTCCGGCCCCGAAGAGACCGCAGCCGCAGCCACCGGCGAAAAAGAAGAAGAGGGCCAAAAAGCCTAAGCTGGCTGCCCCCCGCTCTCCGGCAGTGCTCGTCACGCTTGACGAGTACGCCGAGAGCAAGGGCGTCACGTACTGCCACCTGCTCAAGCAGGCGGCAGATACGATAGATCTGGCCGAACTCGGCATCGTCGGTGGGCTCAAGCTGCGGCGCGCCGCGACTGGGGCCAGATTGTTGGAGCTGCCGAAGGGGCAGACCCCGGAAGCGGCGGGACGCCTGGCGGAGGCGATGCAGACTGCATTGGGCGAAATGGCGAGGGTGGTCCAACCCATGAAACTCGCGAGTCTGCGAGTTTCTGGGCTGGACGACTCAGTCAGCTGCGAGATGGTGGCCGCTGCGGCAGCGCAGGCTGGCAAGTGCGACGTCGGCTCTGTTAAAGTCGGCGCAATCGCGGTCGGACCGGGTGGGTTGGGCTGCACTGTGGTGCGATGCCCGATCCCAGTCGCAAAGGCCCTGGCCGAGGCAGGGCGACTCTTGGTCGGCTGGAGTTCGGCCAGGGTCCAGGTTTTGGAGCAGCGCCCCATGCGCTGCTATAAGTGCATGGGTATCGGGCACACTCGCCCGACTTGTCCGGCTGCGGTCGACCGCAGAGGCGCGTGTTTCCGGTGCGGCGTGGAGGGCCACATTGCCCGTAACTGCACCGGGGCACTGCGCTGCGCCGTTTGCGCTGATGCCGGCAAACTGGCGTCGCACATTATGGGAGGACGGGAATGCCGCCCCCCAAAATCGAGGGTTAGAGCGGTCGCTAAGGCTCCGACCGCTCCCCAAAGTTCGCATCAGTCAACGGAGGAGACTGCGGCCATGTCATCATGACCTGCCGCAGTTTTCCCCGTTCGCCGGTCTCTGGTGCAGCGGAGATAGAGCGCTCACGGTGCCCGCGAGCGCTCTATGACCGAGGGCAGCCCGCGTAGGCGAGCCAACCGTCGGGGCGTCACGGTGGCATGCAACCGTGATCCCGTGGCGTCCTTGTACGGCGAAGAGGGCACCGCTGGGTTTTAGTGGGTATTCTGACTTCGCAGTCAGCGAGTCCCACATACCCGCCACCTTCGGGTGACGGGATACGTAAACGTATTTCCCAGCGCCAAAAAAAAAAAAAAAAAAAAAAAAAGGCTGACACAGTACAGTACAGGACTATTAATAGTAACTATTAAGTTTCTTGTCCATAGTTATCGACAGTCATCGACTGGCTCGTGGCGCAGTTGGCAGTGGCCCTGTTTTCTACTCCAGGGTTGTGGGTTCGATTCCCGCCCCGAGTCTGGGTATAATATGTATTTATTTATATATGTATTATTTATATGTATATTTATTAAAAAATGTATATCAGTCAACTGTTACCTAAAACACAGGCATTAAGTTGCCTACCTTAGGAACAGATGACTGTGTGTGTATGTTAAACATATTTATTATTATTATTATTTATAGTTATCAGCAAAATCTACATTCTAAATCCGGCAGTAGCTTCACAATAACTACAATACACTATTGTAAATTGACGATACAAAAGAGCTTTTAAAGCCTACTTGAATAAGGTAAATTTGAATAATAATAATATTTTTTTTTTTGAATATAATTATTTTATTTAAAATATAATAGAGCTTTAGTGTCATATAATAAATTTATTGAACAGTTAAAACGGGGTCAACATACAACAAATGACCTTTACATGCTTTTTAGCTCGATCTTTAAAAATATTTACTTTTAAATATTTTATCTTGGTACGGCACCCTTCACACACAAGTTTGACTAGCATCGTATTAATAAAATATAGGCACAAAGAAAACTTAATAAATCTCCCTGAGTGCCCTCAGCTACACCGACTGGGATGTCTATTTCACTCGATTCTATTGAACTTCGATTCATATAAAAGGCGAATATCTTTCTAATTTGAAGGGATAATAGCTTTAGAAATGGGAATAATTCTTAAAAGTACTTCAATTAATATATAAATTTGTGGGAGACAAAAAAATAAAATAGGTGGAAATAGTACGTCTGAATTTAGAACGAAACTAAAGTAGAAGTAGTAGATACGATAATAAAGGCAGTAAGAATCAAATATAGTAATAAAGTTGGGATAGCTAGCAACTATTCTTGCTGTATATAGAATTGTATCAGCCTGTAAGCATCCCACTGTTGGGCAAAAGTCTCTTCTTAATATAAGAGAAGGTTTGACTCCTAAGCAATACTACTCCACTACGGATATTTGGATAATTTTCCTTCTAATAGTAATGACTGTTAACCAAAATTGGCGGCGCTTTTTATACTGTACTGTACTGTACTTTTATACTTAGATTGACTGGTCAGCAAAACCTTAACTTACCCAGAGCATCTTTTTATTTAAAAAAAAAAATTATTTACAAAATAATTATTATGTTAATTTGTTGCATTTTTAATCATTTTTACAATTTTTTTTAAATAAAATTTTCACTGCGCGCTCGTTATTTTTAAAATGACGAAGCAAAATTCCCGAATTCGGTATTTATATTATTGTATTGGTTAGTACCTCGCCGCCCATCTGTTAATATAAATACTCCCCTCAATTTATCGAGCAGCGTACTCTCGTTCTGCCGTCCGACCTGTGCGGACGTCTTACACGAGTTTATATATATCCGTTACGATCCGACCGCATCACTTTGATGCTGTTGTCGCTTATAAGCCGTTCTCCTCGGATTCTATTCGATACAATTTGTGTGGACAACTGTGCAGCACAGTGCAGTGACAGTGCACCCGGACTAAGTGTTCTGTGCTAGTGATAGTGTTAGTGAACGCGCGCCCGGCCCCTTCCCGGTGCCGGAAGGATACTCACCCGATTTGTAAGTAATACACTAGGTACACATACATCTCGCGACACGTAGGCACACACTCCCTGCTGCCAGGCAGGGAGGTCCCCCTGCTTCGTCGCTCAGCGACATGGACCCCTTCGAAGGGATCACCGTGAAGGACCTCATCGAGGCCCTTCGAGCCACCATGCCCGAAGCGCTTAAGCGCGTCGAGGGCTTCTTCGTGGCGCGCGCCGCTGCCGGCGCCGCCCATCCGACCCCCGCGGCAGGCCCCAGCGAGGCCACAAGCCAGACCATGGAGGTCGAGTCCGCCTCCGAGCACTCGG
The DNA here is from genome assembly GCA_036937285.1 of Euphydryas editha. Classification (NCBI taxonomy): domain Eukaryota; kingdom Metazoa; phylum Arthropoda; class Insecta; order Lepidoptera; family Nymphalidae; genus Euphydryas; species Euphydryas editha. The sequence goes on from JAUPFZ010000019.1 coordinate 19,126,039, forward strand.
AATCGGAGGCCGAGTCCGAGACAGACCGGGAGACCGTAACAGGCTCCGAATACGACAGCGATGAGACTGTCACCTCAGCTCGTTCGTCATCGAACAAGGACAACGACGGGTTTAAGCCCGTCGTTCATAAGAAAAGGAAGGCCAAAGACCCTTCCAAATCCCCGCCCCCGACTAAAAAGCGTCTCGCGCCTACGGCGCGAAGGAGTTGCGTTGCTCCACCCCCCGCGGTCCTCGACTCTCCCGCGTCGCCCGACCCCCCCGCGGCCTCCGCGCCGAATCTCGCTGCTCCCCTGTCCCCCGCGGCACAGCAGAGCACGCCCCCGACCCCCGCGGCCGACTCTCAGCCGCGCGTTAAAGCACCACCGCCTGTCTTTATACAAGACAAAACCTCCTGGGACCGCGTTTCCCGGCTGTTATCCGAAAAGCGCATACATTTCACCCACGCGCGTTCGACTGCGCAGGGTATCAGGGTCCTAGTACAGGACTCGACTACTCACCGCCGGCTAACGGCGTTCCTTCGCCTGGAAGGCATCAGCTTCCATACATATGCGCTCGAAGAAGAGAAACAGCTTCGAGTTGTAATCCGTGGGGTCCCGAAAGAGATCCCGGTCTCCTCCATCACGGAGGACCTCAACCGTCAAAATCTGCCGGTTCGCGAGGTACACAGGATGTACCACCCACGTACTAAACTTCCGTACGACCTCGTCCTAGTCGTACTAGACCTTTCGCCCGAAGGAAAGGGCATTTTCGCAATTACCAAAGTCTGCCAGCTCTCTGGCATTCAAGTCGAGGTTCCGAAGAACCGAGGAGCCCCGGGGCAGTGCCATCGCTGCCAGCTGTACGGGCACTCGGCCCGTCACTGTCACGCCAAGCCGCGATGCGTTAAATGCACCGGCGACCACGGCACATCCGACTGCCCTCGCAAAGCACGCGACCCGGAGATCCCGCCGAGCTGCGTGCTTTGCAACACGCAGGGCCACCCCGCGAACTATCGCGGCTGCTCTAAAGCCCCCAAACGGAGCTCTAAAAAAGCTCAGCCAAGCCGGTCCGCTTCACGGCCCAGGCAACAGCCCGCGCAGGCGGCTAAGGAGGCCTCCAAGGCCCCTACCAATGCCCCTCAGCCCTCTCAGCCACCTAAGGCCCCCAGCTCGGCCCCTCAGGCCAAGCCGCTAGGCGCCTGGGCAAAGCCACTGCCGATGGTACGCAAACCCACGGCAAAGAGCGCGCCTAAGGCGCCCGCTCCACCTCAGCCCCAACCCGGCTCTGTCTCCGCTTCCGAGCTTTCGACATTCCTTAACGGAATGATGGAATTCATTTCTGGGTTTAAGACCCTAGTCGAGCGCAATACAGGCGCAATCCACTCCTAAACAGTCCCAATGGCTAGCAACAGTAGGTATAAACCTCACTCGCTAAGCGTCGTTACGTTCAACGCAAACGGCCTTATCAAACAAATTGACGAGATCCGCCTCTTTCTTCGCGATCACCCGGTCGATGTCATGCTGGTGCAGGAGACCCTCCTTAAGCCGAGTCACAGAAACCCAAATATTCAAAACTATCGAATTATTCGCAACGACAGGGCCACCGCTCGCGGAGGTGGCACTGTAATCTATTATAAAAGGTCACTGCACTGCGTGCCACTCGACCCCCCTCCGCTCGAGGGCATCGAAGCGTCGATGTGTCAGGTCAGTCTAACGGGCCATCAGCCAATCACGATCGCCTCAGTCTATCTCTCTCCTGATAAACCGTAAGTAGAGAGCGACGTGAGGTCACTGCTCGCTATGAGCAACTCGGTCATCCTCGCCGGTGACCTTAACGCTAAACACCCCCATTGGAACTCTCGGGTCTCCAATAGGCATGGTGTTCAATTAGATCTGATGACCTCACTTCCCTCTCTAGGTTTTGACGTCATTGCTCCCGCAACCCCTACTCGGTTTGAAGTTAGGATGACAAATGACATATCTGACGTGCTCGACATAGCGATTTTGAAAGGCGTAACACTCGTGTTACGTTCTATCGAGACGCTACCAGAGCTAGACTCCGACCATAGGCCAGTTTTAATTCAGTTAGGACCGGACCCCCAGCTTGCCCTCCCTACTGAAGTCGTCACCGACTGGAGGAGACTCGACGAGCTTCTACAGACGGTCGACGCTCCCACACTGAGCGATATACCTGACAGAATCGACACCGTCGAGGCCGCCGAGACGGCCGCGAACGGTCTCACTAGTCACATTAAGTCACTTATAAACGAGTGCTCCCGAGAGGTTCCAATCCGCCCTTACGAGCGAATGGACCTACCGGACGACCTCAAAGCACTCATCAGACGTAAAAACGCCGCGATTAGAGCCCATGACAGATATCCGACTGACGCTAACCGCAGGCTGCGCTGGGCTCTACTGAGAGAGGTTAAAGCTCGCTTTGCCGAACTCAGGGAGGACAGAGACAGCAAACGCTTCGGAGAGCTCGCGCCATCGCACGTCGCGTACTGGGCGCTGGCGAGGGCCCTCCGGAGAGGCGCTACAGACCCGATACCTCCGCTAGTGAGACCGAACCTACCACCCGCGCTAGACGATCTCGATAAGGCCGAGTGCCTTGCCGACAGCTTGGAGAGTCAATGCTCCCCTAGCTCACAGCCCGTGGACCCCGAGCACCTCCTCAAGGTCGACTCGGAGGTCAACCGGTTGGCGGCCTCTCCGCCGACCGGCGACCCCCTCTCACCGACCACGGTCGAGGAGGTCGAATCGATTATAAAATCCCTACACGCTAAAAAGGCCCCCGGCCCCGACCTCATTTCAAACAAGGCTATAAAACGCCTCCCTCATCAACTAGTATTACTACTAGTGATGATACTCAACGCCCTACTCGCCGGCTGCTCCTTCCCCGATCAGTGGAAAGAGGCAACAGTCATAGGCATTCGAAAGGTCGGTAAACCCGGCAACCTCCCTACTAGTTATAGACCGATCAGCCTTCTCAACGCTCTCGGTAAAATATACGAGAGAATCATACTCGCCCGCCTCAGAGCTATCGTAGAGGCCAACTCTATTCTCATTAACGAGCAGTTCGGCTTTCGAGCCGGACACTCTTGTGTTCATCAAGTGCACCGCATAACGGAGCACATACTGGCAGGTTTTTCACTTTCAAAGGCCCGCGTCACAGGAGCCCTGTTTTTCGATGTCGCTAAGGCCTTCGATAAGGTCTGGCATAACGGCCTCATTTATAAACTACACAAACTCGGACTGCCAGACAGACTAGTACTCCTCATTCGAGACTATCTGTCAAACCGCACCTTCAGGTACAGAGTCGAAGGTACTCTATCCTCCCCCCGCACCCTCCGCGCCGGGGTCCCTCAAGGCTCATGCCTCTCTCCGTTATTGTACTCACTGTACACTAACGACATTCCGATTAAATTCGCCGAGCGAAAATCAGTCAAAATGGCCCTTTACGCAGATGACACTGCACTATTCACATCCTCCGACCGTCCGGATTTAATCTCGAGTCGACTACAATCCGTTACAGACGCACTAGGCGACTGGTTTCGGACGTGGCGAATCGAAATAAACCCGGATAAGAGCACCGCCGTGTTTTTCACTAAGGTATTGAACTACCGAGGCCGACCGGATGAGATTACTCTCTACGGTACTCCTATCAAATGGTCCGATCAAGTTACCTATCTAGGGGTCACTCTCGATAGACGACTCACGTTTAGAAAACACATCATACGTGTTCGCAATAAGGCCGCCTTCGTGCTGAGCCGACTCCATTACATGATCAACGGCAAAAGCAAAATGTCTCTTAGAAATAAGACGACACTATACAAAACCTGTGTTAGGCCTATACTAACATACGGTTGCCCAGTTTTCGCCCGGTGCGAGCCCGGGCTCCTTCAGAAGCTCCAGGTCATTCAAAATAGATTCTTACGGAAGGCCACGGCTTCCCCGTGGTACATTCGTAATATAGATCTCCACAGGGATTTTGAAATCGATTCGATCGCCAAACATATTAAATCGATCGCCGCTAACTATTTCGAGAAAGCGCGCAACCATCCGAACCCCCTTATAGCCCAGTCATGCGTCTACAATACACTACGCGGTAATTTCAAAAACCGCTGTAGACGCCCCCTTCACGTTCTCACCGACCCAGACGACCCGATCACGCTAGCCAACCCCCCCCCGATAGGTACAGTACACAACCGCACCACACACCACACTACTCACCTACACCGTCTCCGCCGACGGAGACGACGTAATAGGGTTCAACGGCTCGTACGCGCCTAGGCACGTAGAGCAGTAGTCCGTTCACCTTAGCGCTCCGCATAGCGCCGCCATGACGGCCAACCGACGCGTATAGTACTTCAGAGCCGCCCATAAGGAGGCTCTACTTCCCAGGCTGGACCTTAAAGTGTCCGCCCCCCTGCCCGGTGTCGCTGTAAAGGCCAGTAAGGCCAACAGCATAAGTCCATCCGAAAAAAAAAAAAAAAAAAAAAAAAAAAAAAAAAAAAAAAAAAAAAAATCGAGCAGCGTTAGTTTTAATCGAGCGCGCATCGCTTACACTTCTATAAAAAATGAATGTTTATTAATATTTTACAATAACAAAACATAAATTCGCATCTATAATTTATAAAACCTATTTATATTTTCTTAACTGAAAGACTATACACTAAAAAATCTTTATTTCTAATCTATCCTAAGCTATTAAACTAAAATACTTTCGTGAAATCTAAATGAACGACTTTAATGATTTTAACTCTTTTTAAATTTAAATTAAAATAATTCTTTAATTTATGTTTTGTTATTGTTTATCGCTTTGCTCTTCACACGTCTGCTCCATTGGCCATCAGTCCCATGACATACGTGACCAGCCCACTGCCTTGCTGATTATACAGGCTCTATCGGTTACTTTGGTTCTCTTGTGAATAATCTAATTTCTGATTTTATCCTTGAGAGAGACTCCAAGCATAGCCCGTTCCATAGCACGTTGAGTGACTTTCAATTTGTTTATTCATCCCGTCTTCACTGTCCACGTCTCGGCACCATACGTCAACACAGGTAGGACGCACTGTTCGGAGACTTTTGTCTGTTAGCATTGCGGAATCTTCGAATCAAAGATTCGTCGTGACTTGTTTATTAAACATAACTTTCGTCTAATTCAAATTCATACCGAGACCGACCAGTCGGTAGGACTCATTCAAGTCCTATGAATGAGTCTTGTTCGTTGGTCATCTTCGCTGCGGTGTATATACACCTTAGTACCTCAATATATCGCCAGACGATATGACATCGCTGCAAAGAATCCTTTAATTTATGTTTTGAAAAATAATTCTAATAAGAAAAATAATTCTTTAATTTATGTTTTGTTATTGTTTATCGCTTTGCTCTTAACACGTCTGCTCCATTGGCCATCAGTCCCATGACATACGTGACCAGCCCACTGCCTTGCTGATTATACAGGCTCTATCGGTTACTTTGGTTCTCTTGTGAATAATCTAATTTCTGATTTTATCCTTGAGAGAGACTCCAAGCATAGCCCGTTCCATAGCACGTTGAGTGACTTTCAATTTGTTTATTCATCCCGTCTTCACTGTCCACGTCTCGGCACCATACGTCAACACAGGTAGGACGCACTGTTCGGAGACTTTTGTCTGTTAGCATTGCGGAATCTTCGAATCAAAGATTCGTCGAAGCCTACCAAATGTCAATGTAATTCTTATGAAAGACGGTTGGTACACTACAATATGTCGTCACTACAATCACGCAGAATTATTTCCGACATGATATTTCTACACAAAGTTCTCAATAACAACATTGATTGTCCACCCATAGTTCAATTATTCCACTATAATATACCGTCAAGACTGCCCAGGGAACCACACGCTTTATTGAATGTTTCTTTATATAGATCTAATTTAGGCAAGTTTTCCCCTTTAGCCCGACTGGCACGTACTTACAACGATCTGTCGTCAAGGATTTCTGGACTCGACATTTTTCGATAGTTTACCTGCTTTCAAATTAAAATTGATCAGTTTCTTTGATGTTAATTATTTAATTTAACCTTCAAGCGGGCGCGCGGTCGTTTGTAACGGCAGCGGTCGCGCGTAGTCGAAAAGACCTATGGGATATATGAGAGAAATAAAACATTAGTTATCTAATAATCATTTATTGTTTTGTAGACAGATATATTATCATTTTATTTAAAGTATAATTGGTATAAACAAGTTATTTAAATTAAGAAAAAGAAACAATTATTAAAATCAACTAACATAGCTCAAGTATTCTTTGGATCAAACAATAATTTAGGAATACAAAACCTTTTTACATACCTCAGACTAGTTTATATACATAGTAAAGACTATAAAAATGGCAAAATAATAATAAAATATAATAAAACTATGATTTAGTATTCATCAGGCTCAGTTTCTTCGTCAAAATAACATTTATTGCAAATGAATGTAGTGTGACTGCTGTAAATATTTCTTCGACACGATGTGCATTGTGTCTTCGATTGCCTCCTTTTTTTGTTGGACATATTTTACGGCTTCCGAATCCGAGCTGTTTGATTCCTCAGCAAATTGAGAACCCTCTGAAGCGATGTGGTCGGAAGTTTCTGAGCCTGAGCGCTGAGCTCTAATTCACTCTCTTCTCCATCTTCTCGTAGTAATTCCTCAAGTATTACACTTGGTGCTAGCGGTCTACGACTCATTTTATAAATAATAGCAGTATTATAAGCTTAATTCGATAATATTAGGTGATAGTCGAACAAGTATTATATCGCATTGAGCGTCGCGCGTAACCTTTTCGACGACAGGCGCATGGTGTGCTTTCGACGCCTGTGCCGCGACTAAAACAATAGGGATTTATGGTTTGTGAGGAGAGTAATTTGCGGGGGTAAACTTTCTATTTTGCTCATAATGACAAAGCGACAGGCTACTAGAAATGAGAAACACACGTGACAAGTAATAATAATATTATGAGCGAAAATGTATTGAGCACGGTCGAATCGACGCCGCGCGACCGCTTGAGGGTTAATTGATGAATGAATCATTGACATGTTTATTGTTTTTATTCAATTTTCTATTTAATTTTAATTTAATTATTTTTTCATTTTAATTTTTAATTTTTTTTTTAATTTTTAATTTTTAATTTACAAAATGTTGGTATCGTATTGTACAGTTGTAAACCTTTTATTTATAATATTTTCAAATAATTATATTTCTTTTTAAATATCCGTGCAAATTTATCCAATTACCTAATTATATAACTTAGTTTTTAATTTTATCTTTTATTATTTTTAGACTTATCGTTTACTTTACTTAATTAATCAATGCATGTTGTGATTACCTTTAAAAAGAAATACAATTAAACTTTTGATTAATTGTGTAAATTATCTCTTTTTGTATTATTGTTGTAATTTCTGTTGGTAATCCTAATAAATAAATAAATAAATAAATAAATAAATAAATAAATAAATAAATAAATAAATAAATAAATGTCGCCCAGCCCAACTGAATCCTCATATCGGCTTCCTTCTTGAAGTTATTTCGGCCTAGTTGGTTTGTGTGGCTTAGGCAGACATAATTCTGTACAACTTTGAGAAGGGTACCATCGACAGATGACCAGTCTCGGCATGACTTGTTTATTAAACATAACTTTCGTCTAATTCTAATTCATAACGAGACCGATCAGTCGGGAGGACTCATTCAAGTCCTCTGAATGAGTCTTGTTCGTTGGTCATTTTCGCCGCGGTGTATATACACCTTAGTACCTCAATATATCGCCAGACGATATGACATCGCTGCAAAGGATCCAGGACAAACCAGGAAAAATTTCTCGCACTCCACAGCGGATGAATATAATCGTTAATCTTTTGTATAATCTGCCGAACAGTATGGATGTGGTCTACAACGCCACAGCCATTTCGAAACCTTCGAAAAGATCTTATAGATATGACTCAGAAGTGAGATTGGTCAATAATCAAGAGAGATTTATCACCTCTCTTGAAAAACAATACAACCGCACTCCTGGACCACGTCCTCCGGAAGAAGAGAAGGGGTGGCTACTTTCAATCCTGCCGGAGCCACACGGCTTAATTTTATACTTATTCGGAATTCATTTGTCATATATTTTCGTATTGTATCAATTTTAATTTTAACTTTTATAATTTCAATTTTAAAGTATAAATTTTGTCGTATAAATTTTAACTGTAATGTAATTGAATTCACGTTTGGGAAAGCTATCTGTGCCTATAATTGAGGTAAAACACTCGAATTGTGTTTACTTTTGTGCACTCTTTATTGTTTATTAGTGTTTATATCTTCTACAAGTTGCATTTCTGTGAGTGTGCACAGGAATTGCACGAATTAATTCCCCCAGCACCATTCCACCATCGGACGACACGACGTGGACGGGGATTTCATCCATACGTGGTCGACATTCCTCCGGTTCGCACCTCGCGGTTCGCATCTTCCTTCTTTATTAGAACTGCAAAGGAATGGAATTCTCTTCCTGCGTCACTGTTTCCCGATACTTATAATTTAGGGATTTTTAAGCCAAGAGTGAACAGGCACTATTTGAGTTTGCGTGCTCCACCTTAGACTTCATCGTTGTTTACCATCAGACAAGATAGAGGTCAAACGCACTCAATTTTTTGATAAGATAAAAAAAATCTTATTGGCCCCTTTTTTTTATTTAAATAAAACAAACAAGAACTTGTTTTATAAAATACCAAACAAACACTGAATTAGACTATTACCATACGTTGATTCGTTTAAGTTAAAAGTTAATATTAACTTTGAGCACTAACCACGCAAACATTAGTGCAGCGAGCCGAGCCGAAAATAAAATATTAAAACCATTTTAAATAGAAGCTGCACTCCGCAGAATTCAATTTCGCAAATTGTTTAAACAAGACCTCCCCTACATTCATATGAGCGTTTAGCGCGAAGATTTTTATCCACATACGAATAGAATTACGCTAAATCTTCTACAGACCGAAATTGGTGTATAATAGAAGATGAAAACGTTTGCAAGGTTTGGAAATGTTATACTTTCATTGCATTAAAAACATTTTTAAAATTACGTTTTATACAAATTACGAAAAACCGAGGTAAGATAAATAATTGTTGTTCGAAATCTAGCACTAATTTTTATCATTACATGTGATTTGAAAATTTCAAATTTTACCAGTGTCAATTCTAATGTACAATTGACGAAATTAAAATAATGTTTCTAACACATTTGTTTTATTAAATGAGTACTTAAATTATGTGTGTCTATTGGTTTTCAAAATAAAATTTAACATCAAATGTAAAATTAAAAAAATTGCGCGTGTAACCTTTACACGCGGTTGAAGTAAAACTTCTTTGACATTCTGACAGATTAAGTTAAAAATAAATGAGTTATGTTAGAATTAAAAAAGTATATACCTATTATATAAAACAGTAATATATACATTTATTTTTATATATGATATCATTATACTTTAAATATTTAATAGATATACGAAACGTAACTGACTTTGAGAGAAAGAGAGAAAGGAAATGTGTGCTCGCATATCGCTCCCTCTTACCCCTATAGTAATATGCGAAACTTAACTCTCTCTCTCTCTCTATCTTCACTAACTTATATCTCCTTCTCAACTACAGAGGACACTTTTCGTAACCCCTATATCATTCTGTTTCGTGAGTCAAAAATTAACTTTTTTTAAGTAGGTTTCAAAAGTAATTTTAAATCGTTTTTGTACAGTAGCGTATTATGATAATGTGAAACTTAAAAGCTTATGACATATTTTTCTTTTTCGCCAACAAACTCCACTTTATCTGTCAGATATTTTTAATTGTAACCTGTAAGCCTAAGGGCCTGTTTCACCAGTTGCTGATTAAGCTATCTGACGTATTACGGTATGCAACAGATAAAAGCTTATGATATAATTTTTCTTTTTCACCATCAAACTTCACTTTATTTGCTAAATGTGTGTATATGCAATCTGTGAATCCTAAAAATCCTAAAAGTTGTATTTTATCGGTTGAGGTAACACAGGCTTTAAGAGACTATTAGAATCTGCTGATAACCCCTATCAGTAACTTACGTACAAGATAAACTTTATCAGCAACCGATGCAACGGACCCTTAGAACTATTATCTTGAAAGTTGCGATAGTATTTTTTTTTCAAAGTTACACAATTTCGACTAATTGAAGATTTATCCTATTACGAAATTACTAAATCATATTTTTTTAAATGCACGTATTTAATATTCCTCAAACTCGACCGACGAGATCCGTCGCTTGAGGAATAAAATCGTTCACTTAGCCGTGTTTCATCCGCTATCCACAGAGCATTGCTGCAATTAGTGCTTCACAACGAGCGCTGTTCCCGCTTTATTTATATACCGTTTGAGATTTTACTCACTTCATAATTGAAAGCTTAAAATAAACATAGGTTGTTTAAATTTAATATTAAAAAAATGTTGTTTATAAAGTCGATTTAAGAAATTTTACGTGATAACGTCATAAGAAAACATTGGTGAAAAATAGCGTACTTTTATAAATTGAATTGAATTATTATCATTGAAGAATCATTATTTTATATAATAGAAAGAAGAAGTTAATTGAAAATTACAATCATTTCGATAAACTAAATTTTTTTTTGCACTCATTAATTTAAATATTTTTTCTCTTCTACTCGGACGCATCTGCCGATGGAGTGGAAGACAGATAGATGCGTTACAAGCCGAACGCTTAGGCCGATCATGCCTCTCTATCGCTTATTAGGCGCTCTCGCTCGCGGAACGTGACAACGTGACGTGAGTCATGCTTTTTCGTACGTGTAGCCGGCGTTCATCGATTTATAAGACGTTATCACGTCAAAAACATTGAAGTTAATCGTTAACAAATATTTTATCTAATCTTTGAAGACTTGTGGAATATTATTTACTCACAACCGTTCCTATATACATATCTTTGTATTTATGTAAATATTTGTTCCATTCGTTGTATTTATATAAATATTTACTTAAATTACACAACTGTTCTGCTATAGTGATGCGAGTAGTCACCTTACTGTCGCGGGTTCGATTACCGCTCAGGGCAGCTATTTGTATTTGTAGAAATATTTGTTTCCAGTCTAGGTGTATGTCCCTGTGGCTGGTCCCATCGTGCCTCGAAAAGTCCCGGTTGTTGTCATAGATAGATGATAGCAATCGTTACTTATAGCAGGGAAATTATTAGATTAGGCTTCAATCCTTCTTCTATATGGAGAAGAGGCCTTTGCTCAGTAGTGTGACATTTTTAGGTTGTTTCAGTTCAATTACTTAAATTTTTGAGATGTGCGGTGCGGGAGATGTAATAATACGACAAACGTTGATTCTCAATTGATCATCGATCCTTTATTGTGTAGTATAAGGTATTTATAGTTGCTTCCAAGTAGGTCGTTAGGTACGTGATATATTAACATACATTTTAGTTATTTGTTGTCAGCGAAATAAATATAATGTTCAAAATTTAATGCTTATTTAACAAAATCATTTTTAGTAATGTAATATAATTTTAAATACAAGTTTATTTCCTTGGTTTACTTGTCAGGATTACGTCGTACACTACATTTTTCTTGGTCCTCCCTATCATATCTAGATGAGCACGTTAAGCTATCGTTCTAGTTTATTATTATAACCATAACGATAACGACCATTAATCTTAATAGGAAAGTTATTAAATAATACGCAGTAACAGTAGTAGTAGCGTAATCTAGTACTAGACCGGATTTGAACCCATGCGTTAAGCTACAATACTAAATGTGAAGAAATCTGAAAAAAAGCTCAACGCATGTAAAGCCAGGTCATCTAATGTAACTGTATATTTTATTAACAAACCTCTACATAAAATGTCATCGTACTACTAGTATTGTCATCTCATGAGACTAAAAGTATTCAAATTTTCGATAAACTCCAGTTTTCCCTTTGAGATAATTATATTCAGAAACTTTTGTTCTTTCATTCTTCTCTTTTGACCAGCGCTATTTTCATAATTGAAATCAAAATAATTTATAACAGACTGAGTTACTTTCATTTACGAAATTAATATTATGAATATTAAATGATACCTGATATTCATTCTCTATACAGCAGCTTAGCGAGTAATTTTAATGAATATAACATGATATTATAACGACGCAGCTCATTTCGCCAAAGCGATCGTTCTTAACATGAGATAATCATTATGGTAAAATGCTTTTATGCGAGTCATTTGAATTGAAACTATGTACATACATGTATACTTGTGGTACATTTAATTTAAATAATCGTTTAACAAAGTCAATCCTATTAATTAATGTAATAAATACGACAGTTTATATGGATGGATGTTTTTTACTCTTTCACGCAAAAACTACTTAATGCAATTAGATGAAACTTTACAGTAATATAACTTATACATCAGAATAACACATAGGCTACAATTTATAAAGGTTTTGTATAATTTGGCCATAAAATAACATAGTTTAAAAATTATCACGAACGCGTAAAGCGAAAACGCGTAAGTGCCACCTATTCTATGGCACTTACGTACTTCTTTACGTGAGAATTAGATTGACCAGAATGGAGCGTCAATCAGCGCGGCGCACAGGGCAGGAGTAGAGGGGCGGTCCAAGTAATTCGGTGCTTGGATGGACAGTGGTCCTATGAAACTCTTACATGATGAACATAATGATTATATAAATGAGTCAAATGAGGTGGAGATTTTTCCCCCCCATTCGATGGCAGGAGCGGGCGGGTTCGCTCGTCCGCTCTGTGCAGGGGGCGCGTGGTGCGCGGGCCGCCTGGGTTGAGCCTTTCTCCTTGCAGTTCTTGTGGGGTTCTCTGGGTGCGATCCGGTGGCGGGGGTCGGGTCGCTCAATGCTGGCTATCTTCTGCTCTGCGGAGGAGAGCCGGCGGCGAGTAGTCCGGCTTCGGTAGTTGGGCCGCTCCTGGTACCTCTCTGCCTCGGCAGAAAGGACCGGTCGAGTGGCTACAATTACATAGAGGGGCCGACGGGCCTGCGCCGGGGCGTCATGGTTGAATGCGAAAGCGACCCCATGGCGTCCCACTACGGCGCGCGACGTAATCGATGGGTTTTAGTTAGGGTATTCGGCCTGCTGGGATTGACGTACAGCCCTGGCGTCTGGCCGCGAGTCCCACATACCCGCCGCTTTTGTGGCGGGATGCGTAAATGCATTTCCCATCGTTAAAAAAAAGGCTATTTTTGAATTTTGACATCGCGTCAAAATTCCAAATTTCACCCACATCACCTCGAAGTCCGGAAATCTACAAAATATCGATTTTTACGGCATTTCCTACCTCATACGGAAGCAGCTGCCACCTACGGTATTTCCAAACCGATACGACTCAGGGACCTTCAAGAAAAGAGTATACTCTTATTTGAAAGGCCGGCAACGCATCTGCTAATCCTCTGATGTAGCGGTGTTTATGGATGTCGCTTTGTTTTACCACCAGGCGAACCAACTGTCCGTTTGCCCCCTCTTACATTAAAAAAAATGTTGAGCCGCGCAAGGGAGTGGTGTCTCGGTGGTTTTTCTGCAAATTATTTACTAAATTATGTTTGTAGTAAATTTAATCTCCATTAATTACTCAAGCTTACTACCATAATATATGTAAAAATATTACATATGTATTGTAAAAATATGGGGTAGTAAAAATATTTTTGAAAAATTACATATAATATTATTAATTACAATTTATAATCTTATATTTATTTAGGCTTAAAATCTCTATATTATAGTGAAAACCGTATCAAAATTTTAATCAATTTTATGACGATGGCACTGTAAGTAAAATTGTTCTCTATCGGTAGTAATTTATTTAAAGTCATATATTAACTGAAGCTATTTGAAGGAACTTTGAAGCAAACATTTTACTGATCTCGAGCGATCGTACTTTAAAGAATTCAATTTAGAAAACAAAGGTAGCGAATACTGTTTTCCGGGAAAAATTTATCGCAAAGAAAATATATAACATGCAATATTTTAAGATGTCTAACATCGCATGGTATCGTGACAGTCCGTTAATTTGCCACAGTTTAAGATATGTTCTCTTGTTAAGGAAAAAGAGACTACTATAGACATTTTTAGCAGAAGAAGAATTAATTATAATAACTAACATTTTACTGTCAAAAATACACAAATACAATAAAGTATAATAAATTTAAAAAAAGTATGGTGGAATGGTGTCTGCCTCAACTATTTGCTTACTTGGGCCCAAAGTCCTAGGAAGTGTTGGTTTTCAGCCAGTCCCTTCTCCCAAAGATATGATGTGGCAGGTGCAGCTTTTAATTATTTGAATATCCGCAATTACAGGTCATTTAACAAGCAGAATATTTTTGTGACGTTTAAAAATGAATATTTAAAGTGTAATCGAATTACTGGTGCAGAAAAAGTATCTGATTGAATGGTATTCAATGCACCAATGGAATGCTGTGGGGACGGATAGTATAATTTTTAAAATATTTTCGGCCTCTAAATAACCTACCGGTAGTGGATTGGAGACAAGTTCCGGTTAAGATTAATTGATTAATAATAATTTACATGAAGTATTTTTAAACTGCGACGACCGTTCTGGTTTTAGTGGTGCGAGTAGTCGCCTCAACGCCGGTGGTCGCGGTTTCGATTTCCAATTCTGTGCAAATATTTGTTTCCGACCTGGGTATATGTTCTTGTGGGTTTCCTCACCTTGCCTCGGAGAGTACGTTAAACCGTCGGTCCCGGTTGTTATCATAGACACCTGGGTAAAGATCGTTACTCGTAGTATGGATATTATCCGCCAACCCGCAGTGGAGCAGCGTGGTGGATTAAGCTCCAACCCTTCTCCTATAATTATGGAGAATTTAGCCCAGCAGTGGTTCAGTTCAGATTATTATTAGAGACAGACATACACAGTGCACCTAAAAGTACAAAAAATAGTATACAATGTGCATCAACACTGAGACCCATTCTGAAGATATCTATTCTCTTAGGTTGCTATCTTAGCTCGGCAAGACCACGCTCGGGAAATCTGAAAAAGAAAAAACTCGGAGAATTTTGAAGAAAATTTTTGAAGTCACTTCATGTCGAAAAAAGAAAATAACAAGATACATATCTATAATAAAATATATTTATGTCCAACAATTTATTAAAACTACCGCTATACTACAAATCCCGGTGAAATATAGAATCTATTTGTGAGATGACTGGCTGTGCAGTATTCAGCAACTGTCTGTTGCGCTAGCGATCGCGGGTACAATCCACGTTCATAACATCATGCGTCATCATGCATCAGTGTGTAATGTCTATACGATGTTCTTCTTCTTCTGGTCGTTTGTTTTTGTGTTTTATGTTTCAGGACCCTCAACACAGGAGCTCACCCTCCTTGGGGTCTTTGAGTGTGAGGAGTTTTACTTCTTCAACGCACCTTTATAAAATAAGCTACAATACATCACGTTTTAACTGATAGAAGCGAATCTATAATACTAAATAAACCAATTTAACAAAAAAATAATTCAATACAAGTAAAACCGCGAGGGAAGTTTAGTTAAAGTAATAAAGTGTTTTCAGAAGTGACTGAATTGTATACTGCATTTGATATCTAAACGTTTCCATACCCATCTCATTGCGCCTTTTGATATTTTGAATTGAAAATACAACTAGTCAAATGTCGTAAAGATAGCTTTGCTCTTGTTAGTTTGATATAAACTTGTTACAAATAAAATTATGTTTGATTCAAATCTTGTACTGAATAATATGCTTTGGTTATTATAAACTTTATAATATCCGAAGCCTATAATTCAGTGCGAGATTATATAAACAAGAACGTCTGGGTTTCATAACGCTGACTTAATGCCTGAGATATGTTTGACTTATTTTATTATAAGTTAATAAATTAATACACTAAACGTTCCCAAGTATGATGTGTATTGTGTGTTGTGGGTTCGCAAAACACACAACACAGAAGTGCAACCGCTCAGACCACGACAAAGTCCTAATGTCCTATAATATAAATAACTACTACTTGTCTTACTTTACTTACTTGTCTTACTTTACTTGAATACTTGTCATGTGGAGGTTGATAGAATGTCAATCGCTGTGACTACGGCGCTGCCAACACGGTATATGTAATATATGTGTCGAAGATTAATTTAAAACGATTTGAATTAAAAGACTAACTTGTTAAGTATTGTAATTAAACATAACAGTCATTCTCTTATAATAGGTTCTATTCCTTCCAGTGGATGGTGGATAAGGTTGAAGTAGCGTATGAACAACAACTGGTTTTTTGATGAGATTTTAGGAGTTAAATTAAGAGATTGCTTGAGAACAGTTTTACACCAAACCTATCGTTCGTTAAATAGCGCCAAGCTTACGTAGTTAGTGAAACAGTGACTATTGTAGGCAATAAGATGTAACATGAGATCCACCATAGTAGTCGCTAAAATGCATATAAATCAGAAGGAAGAACA
This sequence comes from Euphydryas editha, assembly GCA_036937285.1. Classification (NCBI taxonomy): domain Eukaryota; kingdom Metazoa; phylum Arthropoda; class Insecta; order Lepidoptera; family Nymphalidae; genus Euphydryas; species Euphydryas editha. The sequence goes on from JAUPFZ010000019.1 coordinate 19,142,508, forward strand.
TTCCCACTATAACGAGATACCTCGGCCTCCGTTATATGAATTATGAAATGATGTAATTACTTGAAAATATTAAATGTTGACTTTATTACCAATTAACGTTTAAAATAACTATCTAATATTGCTTTGGAAGTCTACCTACTTGAGATTTGTGATACCAAAAATTTTTGATTTTGATTTTGATTTATAATTTTGTAAAAAAATATTTTGGAGGTTAAAATTGAATGCAAACACATACGCATATTATATACATAAAAAAAAATATGTCTTATGTAAAAAAATTAAAATTATAATAGTAATAATAAATTATAATATAAAAAACCTTAAAAACATAATATAATAATTAAAATATATTATTAAAAGGAGTCCCTTTAGGCAAGGTTCCGAAGATACTGGCAGCGTTCCCCCTTTGAATAGCTAGGCTAATTCTTTGTCCTTCGGTCTCCTGTGACGTTGACTAACCTTTTCGCTATTTCATTAAAAACCATTATAGCATATTAGGGCGTTTCAAAAAAATTTTTTTTTTTTTTTTGTAACCACGCTCAAAAGTTTCGTTTAGATGCCAAAATAGGCTTCAGAAAATATGAGCCCTAAACATTAATATTAAGGTTGTCCGCATCACACTTTTCGATTTCCCATAAGAATAACACAGGATTCATTTCTTTTCATTTTTATGACTAATGAACGATAAATTGCATTGCATTGAATATTTTTCTAGAGATTTAAACGCTCTACAAAAAAGGTCTAATGTAATTTTTCGCTGTATCAACTAAGTCAAAAACTATTCGAGGTCAAAGTTCTTCTGAATGATTTGGCAAAAATATCATGTTTTTAAAATGAAATGAAAAACTGTATAATTATACACAACTGTGTCACTACACATATAAAAAAAAAATCAGAATATACTTTATTGACGACTATAGTCGGATCGCGGAGTAGGAAGAATTTTGTACATTGACTTTTTACTACCTGTCTCTGTCACTCCCGCGTCCGTACGTATATAATATATATTGCGTCTTTCTCGTACGTACATTGTACGATGTAATGGTAAGGTCAATGTACGAAATTCTTCCTGCTCCGCGATCCGACTATACGATACTTTATTACGACAATCTATAGTTTAATGAGGAGGTACTGAAAATCAGACAAATCGACAGTTACTCTGTTATAATTTATCAATATAAAACTTGAAATCTACGCTTTTTGGAAAGCAAGTAAAGCTGTCGGTCTCAGTTGTTATCATAAACACCTGATAACGATCGTTACCAATGATAGGGAAATTATCTACCAACCCGCAGTGGAGCAACGTGGTGGATTAAGCTCCAACCCGTCTTCTATATGGGGGAAGAGGCCTTCGCTCAGCAGTGGGTGGTTTACAGACTGATACAGTACAGTGCAGTATGCATTTTTTTAATAATAAAATAGCTTTTATCACTAAAATCTTTAATAGATTTTTTAAGTTTGACTGGCCCATTGGCGCAGTCGGCAGTGATTTTTGCTCTAGGATTGTGGGTTCCATTCCCGGTCCAAGTCTGGGTGTAATATTTAGTTATCTATATATGTATTATTTATATGTATACTTATTCCAAAATAAAATGTACATATCAGTCTGTTGTTACTTAAAACATAGGCATTAAGTTGTAATCTTAGGAACAGACGACCTTCTGTGTATGTTAAAGATATGTATGCTTCTGTGTAGATGTTATGTTAATACTTTGCCGGATTTTATTTTAATCACAGAACCTAGGATAGGAAAATATCAATTACCACATTCATTATAAAAGCTTGAAATGTCAAAAACTAACGCGATTAAAAACAATACAGTAAAACCGGAAAGGAACAAATATTAAGTGGTTTAAACCACGTTCTTCATCTTATCATACAACGTTTAATTAAGGTGACAACGGATTGCAGTGGTCACTGAGCCTACTGCGTTAGCAGGTTCGAACCTCGCTCCTAAAAAAAAATTGTATTGGTCATGCAGTCTCAGTGTGGTCTGAGTGTTTTGTTTATGTTGTGTTTCCGGACCACCGGTACAGGAATGAGGTCGTCGAGTATTGAGATTTATAATAATTATAAAACATATTTTACTTGTTAGGGTTCCGTAGCCAAATGGAAAAAACGGAACCCTTATGTCTAACTCTTCGTCATGTCTGTCTGTCTGTCTGTACGGCCGTATATCACAGCCACTTTTTTCCGAAACTATAAGAACTATACTGTTGAAACTTGGTAAGTAGATGTATTCTGTGAACCACATTTAGATTTTCACACAAAAATAGAAAAATTGAATAAATTTTGGGGGTTCCCCATACTTAGAACTGAAACTCAAAAATATTTTTTCATCAGACTCATACGTGGGGGTATCTGTGGATAGGTTTTCAAAAATGATATTGACGTTTCTAATACCATTTTTTTCTAAACTGAATAGTTTGCGCGAGAGACACTACCAAAGTAAGATGTGTCGTCCCCACCCCTGTAACTTCTAAAATAAGAGAATGATAAAACTAAAAAAAATATATGATATACATTTGATTGATTTGCATAGTAATCTATGCAAACTTCCACCGAAAATTGGTTTGAACGAGATCATCTAGTACCTAATTTTTTTTTTTTTTTTTTTTAATAAAATAAATACACTATTATTAAAACATCGATTATAGTTACAACGAACTACAAGAACTTTATATGATGTTACTTGCTGCTACGGAACCCTTCAGGGCGAGTCCGACTCGCACTTGTTTAATTTTTTTGTTATTGCACAATAGAATCAGTTGTACATTCAAAGAAAATTTCGCTTTGTGTTAATATACTTTGTTTGTACAATTCGTTTTCTATTTTAAACGTTTCGTTAACGAACTCCACGCCGAGGCTTGCGGTGAAAAATGAAATGTTGAAAGTACGACGTCGACTGAACTGACAAACCTCGTATTCGCCTTAGAGGATATTAACATGCGGTTCAAGAAACTTCCTATTTGTAAGAAAATGGTAAGAAACATTTAATTTTATATCATCTTTCCGTCGAGTTAAATCCTGTATACTGTACTGTACTATATCACGCTGCAAACAATCCACTGCTGATCGAAGAACTCTTCTCTATATAGAAGAAGGGTTGGAATTTAATCAACCACGCTGCTCCACTGCGGGTTGGCGGATAATATACCTACCATGAGTAACGATCATTACCAGGTGTCCATGATAACAACCGGGACCGACGACTTAACGTGCTCTCCGAAGCACGGTAGGGAGACCCACAAGGACATACATCCAGACCGGAAACAAATATTTATAGGCTTTTGAGATACCAAATGCCGCAAAATATAATTTAAAAAAATCTATCAAAAATGTATTTACGAGGCTCGCATTTTTAGCTAGCGTTGTTTTGTTGCCAACAGAGCGATATCTTAGCGCTCGCAAAAGACGCTTTGTGAACGAGCGTGTTCCGGTAAGATGTTATTTTTAATGTTTTATCAAAGAAAATATTTAGCTTGTGTATAATGTTTATTTAATTCAGCTCCTTATTATAATTGGTTCTTACTGTGTCGCCTGCAGCGTTAGCTGCTGAAGTGTTTTCTTTATACATTTAAATTAAATTAAGATTTTTATTATTTATTACTACCGAATAGCTGTGGCTTCGTCTGCGTTGTTTATTATCTGAACAATGTATTTTATGTGCAGAGGAAAAAAAAAATCAATAATATTCCACTTTAAAAAGATTCAAATTACTGAATATGTAGTGATTACAAATGGTTATTTCCCGAAACCCCATTAATATTAATATTAAAAGAAGATACCGCTATATTTTGTAAGGCCTATTGTCTAAGAAATTAAATTTAAAAGATATTATAATATTTAAATCTTTCAAGTAGTGTTTTTAGAGTCATTTTATTTTATATAGATTTATATAATCTGTACTTTATCAGTCTGTAAACAACCCACAGCTGAGCGAAGGCCTCTTTTCCATATAGAAGAAGTGTTGGAGCTTCATCCACCACGCTGCTCTACTGCGGGTTGACGGATAATTTCCTAGCATGAGTAACGATCGTTATCAGGTGTCTACGATAACAACCGGGACCGACGGCTTTACTGCTCTCCAAGTCACGGTGGGAAGACCTACAAGGACATACACATACACCCAGACCGGAAACAAATATTTGTACAAATACAAATATCTGTCCCGAGCGGGAATCGAAGCCGCGACCGCCGGCGCGTGGTGTTGAGGCGACTACTCGCACCACTACACCAAAACGGTCTAGTTCAGACAAACAATTTTTATTACGTGGGCATTGATGTTGGTCTCACAATAAGTAATTAACTTATTAGTAATTTATAAACTAAAATATATTGTAAGCCTGTTTTTTTGTCCCAAATAAAGTGAAAAAAAAAAAACTAAACTCATAAGCTTTGTCATACGTATATTACTAAACAAGTAAGTTGCTTTTCATCATCAAAATATACGAATATCTAAAAAAATCATAATGAAGTACATTTTGAACACGTTTTTTTTTTTTCGCAAAAAAAATAAACTTCTTGTATTTGTGCTTTGTGGCCGAAACAGTAAGTTTTTAGTATTTTTATTATTAAAGCGACTCGGGTCTGCTAATACCCAGTAAAGAAAAAGATAATAGTCTTTCAGTTATAAATGTCAACAGTCATTGCAATACAATATAATACTGAGACAGCAAAACGGAAGAGCGCACGTGAATATGACAGGTTTATAACTTCTCAGAATGTTCCATTTATATTGCATCTATTTCATTCTTATAGTCATGTTATATCATTATATTAAACGGTTATATGTCGTGTTTTCACTATGTTTATTGCAAAAAAAAAAACCTTTTAAAAATTAGCTAATAAAATTACTATAACTTGACACTCCAAAAACGGGAAGTGAAAGCGCGGAAAACCATTAAAAAGATGGGACGACGACATAGAAATGACCACTGGAAGGACATGGTCATGAACAACCAGAGGCAGAAGTGAATGGAAAAAGTTAGAATTAAGAAATCTTAAAACTTAAGCTTGTAAGATAGCCGAAGTAAATGCTTTTGTTTATTATTTTATTAAAATTACTTATTTTTTTTTTAGTAATATGTCAACAGGCGTTACGCGTTTTTTTTGTGTAGTTATGTACACCGATATATTCAAAGTCATAAGTCGAGTTATGTATTTAGTTTTTGTTTGAAAGTGCCAAACAAAATGGCCCCATAGAAATATGGCGATGATCAGATGATGAATTACTTGATACTTAGAGGCTGTACTTCAAAATAGCTCATGCAAATCAAATATAATCATGTATATAAAAGTCAATACTTATCAAACAACAATCAGATCTTGGTTTGCCTCCTTAAACTTTGCTCAGTTCTATAATTATTCAAGACGACCGCACAGCTTAAATTAAGTCACTCTTGTTTGCGGACGTGGCCTGACCACGTTCGGAGCATAGGTGCATAGGTGAGCACCTCATGTCTTCACGCCGTTAACTCATATCAAGAACATAATATAACACCCAGAAGACTTGTCCACACCGTTCAGTATTTCTGAATTTATTCAGATGATGTTTGATCTTTGAAATTCCAGGTAAAACGTTTCAATTATTATTTGAATGAAATGTATTTTACGCTGGCCTTTATTTACGTGTATATCAACGACTGCATGATTTTATCTTTTCACTATATTAGCAGTACATAAATATATACAATACATACCATATTTAGGAAAATATGCTTTTAGCGTCCTCCTTGCTTTGTCGCCTTAAATAATTTCTCAATAATCTCTTGGTTAAAGTATTTTTGCACAAAAATCCAAACCGCTACCATTAAAATGTTCTCCTCTTTACTCAACCTACTTTTTCTAAAAACTTTTCAATAAAAAGTGTAGTAGAATTATGCATATATTAATGTATTTAACTACGTCTATCCAAGAATCTTTTTGACGTGATGGGGTCTAGTAAATCGATGAAAGCTGGCTGTACTTCACGAAAAAGCATGACTCATTGTCACGTTTCGCGAGCGAGAGTGTGGGAAAAGCGATAGAGAGGCACGATCGGCCTAAGCGTTCGACTTGTCTTCTATTCGCTATGAGTGCGACTGCAGCGCCAGACAAAATATGAACTACAGGAGGCTGTCATAAAATGTTTTTATACGTATGGCAATAGCAAGGAAAATAAAAATAAAAAAAAATTATAAATAATAGTAAAAAGAAAAAGTTATAAAAAATATGTGAGATTTTTGTAGTGATTGCCGTTTTGTTTTTTAATTAAACGAATCAACAACAAGTAAGTATAATGATAAAAAATTGTGTGTGTCAGCTCCGACGCACGACTGGAGTTTACTCCTTAAGTACGATTGTCTAAACATACGCAAAAAGAGTTTATCCAACTGAAAATAAGATTAATACCATATGAAAGGGTAAATTAACAAATTAATGAAAATAATATACATATATAAATATATATTTATTCATTTTATATACATTTATTATAACTAATCGGCGAAATATTTTACATTAAACTTTTCACAATAGTCAATTTCAGATGTGCACAAATATTTCATTAGGAATGTTGATAAATTATGTAATTATTATATATGAATTATATATGAAAATCGATTCTTAAGGAGTAAACTCCAAAAATAATAAAGAATGCAGTAAACATTCAGGTTAAGTTATTTGATATTTATATCAAAGTCAAAAAGTGGTACTAAGAAAAAAATTAAACTGAAGAAAAAATAATTAAATAGTTATATCAATGGAATATATTAATATTTATTTAATTAATGTAATTTTTTTTTTAGTAACAAAAAAGCCATGGATATTATTATAAAGACCGGATTTCAGTGTGTAAAAAAAAATTTAAATAAATTTTCTAAAAAAAAATTTTTTTTAATTTCACTTTGAATTTATCAAGTTTTTTACAAATTAATTTTTTTTTTATTTTTTTCGTAATGATTTTTTCGATAAAAATAATTATTAAAATTTTTGGATGTCGGCTAACTTAATTTTCATTTCAATTTTCCGAATTATTGTTATTGATAAAGTTAAGGTTATGGTAGTACTTACTTCAGCCTTTTAACTGCAGCTATCCACTGATTCCGTTGATTTATTTTCCATTGAGCAGTCGGAAATTTATAAAACTTGCACTCACTTTTTCTGCTGGTATTCTTACAATTTACAACACAACAACTTTGGTGTCTCATTTTTCTTTAATTTATTTAAATTAAAACAAAATAAATACTCTCACGTGTACTTGCTTACAATTTTAGGAATAATAGCCCCCCGTAGTACCGAAAGTGACCACTGCGAACGCTTCAGTCGATTTAATTTCCCCTACCATGGCTTCACTCACAGCGAATTGATGCGTCCGAGTAGAAGACACAGCGGCAGCACGTAACCTACACGTAAACTGTTTTTAAAGAAGCTTTTACTAATAAAAGATGACCAGTATAAATAATATTGGTATTGCATTTTATTCCTCAGTTTTTATTATTTCATCTATTACCTATTAATTATTATTAGAAAATATGATGCATTGCAAGTAGTCATTTTTGTTTGTGATCTTATTATGAATCATATTAGTCACAAAATATAGGTAACTTAACTTTAAAATTATTACACAGAAATTGGTTTCTTTTTTTCCAATGTGTTAGTTTTATTTTTGTTGTTTTTATTTTCATAAAAAAAAAAACTAACCAGTCTGAATAATCTCTCATAAATACTACTACATATATTAACGGTTAACAACTGTTGTGTGTAACCTGACGAGTACTGCGGACTGACATCCGGGAGAATTATGAAATAACGTGATCATTCGTAATGTCAGAATAGTCATAACAACAGATCATGTTTACTAAAACTATTAATATACTAGCAATGCCCCGCGGTTTCAACAGCGGTAGATTCATTACACTACAGTTATTTATAAAGTAGCAACTACATTTATAGATGGTATATCAAGCTGTAACCTTAACCAGATTTCAAGTTACATCAGGATCCAGGACCTGTCAAGATCATACTTGTAAAAACAGCGTCCAATTTCGTCACGCAGATTTGGCGCGATGCTGTTACGGACATACAGACTGATTCACCTGTTATAATTACACTAGCATTTTACTATTACATTATAAAGTTCATAGTTGTATACACTTTAAATGAATAGCCATTTAAAGTGTATACCTAGGCATGAGACCGATATATCAAAACGTAACTAATATCGGTTACGCGTCCCCATATCATATCATATCGATATACCAAAACACATAACCGTTTTCACGTAACCAACGAAAACTTGAGCGCGAAAACGAAACCGGAACTGGTAGATCGATGACGATATCGGGCGCGTAACGGCTAAGAGCGGCGCGACAGCTAAAACCAAATTATCTGCATCTTTTTCTTATAACGGTAACTTCATACTGAATAAAAGAGATGATGCGAATATGGTTTTCGATCCGATATAGCGGTTTTAATACAACTGTGTACATCGCAAAATATAACTACAAGTTTAAGCAATAAAGTCGAGATTTTATGGTTATGATAATTTAGTTTCCGTAATAAAATAGTGTGTGTATTTAATGAAAAGTTTGTGAAACGAATCATTTTTAGTGTTATTGAAGTATGCCTTATAATTTATAATTATAATTCTATTCTAATCTAAATAAAGAAACAGTCACGAAGGATTACAATTATGAATTCTTCCAATACGTATCATACATAATTATTATGTACATACTTTTACCATATGAATATAATATTTGCATTTCCTAGAATTTCTTCCAATTCCCACGAGATATTTTCGCAACTGAACACGAAATGAATTGTAAAAACAAATTTAACACTTCGAATCTCAGTGCTTACCCAGTATTGTACAAATATTGGTCTTTTAAAATATTTATTTTTTTATTTTAATCAGAAATTGTAAATGTATAATAGTAGTAGTGTGAAGGAAACTATTTATTTTTAAATAGAAAGTTTTGATTTTTCCTCAATGTTAACAGCGGTTAAATTCTAATTATTCTGTTCTAAAGTTCGAAAAGAGTGGTGGGAACTACGGAAGTATATGCGATACAGATTACTTAATTGCATTTCGTATCTAATCCACTCTCTTTGGCTTTACACGACCGTCTCGTATGAAGACATTATCGCACAAGGGGGAGGTCTTACCTCGTTCGCGGAACACCACATTGAAACAGGTGACCATTGCCGTACCGCCATACTGATTTACTTCCGCGAAAAAGGTTGTCATAGACGAGCAGCTCAAGATGATCGATCAGGTTGTAATTGAGGAATGCGAGTCCGCCTGGGCTGCGCTCGCTCTGTTAGTCCCGAAGAAATATGGATCCTATAGATTATGCGTGGACTATCTCAAATTAAATGCGATTACTAAGAATATTTATCAATTTCTTTGTCTGCTTAATAAAATAACTACATAAATAAATCTCATCTCAATGTTCTAAATGGCTCCCCATAGTATAAGAAGCCTGTCTCATGTCCCAGAAACACACAGAACATAAACGTAAAAGCCCAAATCATGATAAAAATATCAGTAAAATACAAACATTTCACCTGTGTGAGAATTAAACTCTCTACTAAAACCCACGAAAATTGCTGCGACCACCGGGACGACCCGTCGTTAAATAATACATCTGCTATCCCACTAATACTCGTTTCTACTTACAAATGAATGTAGTTTTCTTGCTAATTTCTCGAATGCATAAGAAATTAAAAAGCAATTACAACTTTAAGGAAGGAAATTAAAACTTAAAATGTAATTAACGAAGTTATTCGTTGAAGATCATTAATTATCTCAATGTTGTTTGTGGATTTTTCGGTTTTTTCTTCGTTAAAGAAGAAAAATTGAATATAATTGCGAATTTTTTACTACGAAATCCATTTGTTTCATTTGTTACATTTTTAATATTTTTTATTCTATTTACACTGATTTTCAATTTTTCAATTATTTTTTTTATTATCATGTCTTGATGCTCTCACGCCTTAAAATATCGAAGAAATGTTGAATTTTTGTTTTTTTTTGTGTCCCTTTCTCTGTTATGTCTACACCTGTTGTTTATTACACAACATACATACATAGCACTTGTCAAAGGGCTTGCTTAGCGGATCGGTATGGATAACTAATAAATTGGACTTTCTACCGAATGAAACCGGTAACTGAGATTAGTAAGCTTAAACGAACAAGCCCTTCGCCTTTATTATATTATCCACGCATTTTCCGATCTCGTGAGAATTTCGTGATAGAAAAAACCTTTGTGCCATTTTGAATTTCCAGCTAACTTCATATCAGGTTTCATTGGAATCGATTTAGTGGTTTTTCGTAAAAGAGTAAAAGATCATTATCTTCCGAATAAGTATCTAATATTAGTAATAAAAATAGACTGCACCATATACTCGTAGCTTTTATTGTCTACATTTAGATCTAGTCTCTTAATATAGAAATATACTTGCTGACGTATTTTGTCTGTGGTCTCTCTGATTTCTCTCTCTCTGATACGAGCAACAGTTACGTTAATGTCTTCGCCAAAATATAATTTGAATGATGTAGTACATGCCGTACCAGTATTACATTGAGCATTATTGACCTGAACTGAATCAGCCTGTAAGCGTCTCACTGCTGGGCAAGGACCTCTTCTCCATATAGGAGAAGGGTCAGAGTTAAATCTACCACTCTGCTCTATTTCAAGTTGGCAGATAATTTCCTTACCATGAGTAACGATCGTTATCAAATGTCTATGATAAAAACCGGGACTGCCGGCTTTACATGCTCTCCAAGGCACGGTTGGGATACCCACAAGGACATACAATCAGACCGGAAACAAATATTTATGTAAATACAAATCGACTGACCCGTTGGTGCAGTTTGCAGTGACCCTGTTTTCTGCTCCAAGGGTTGTGGGTTCGATTCCCGCTCCGAGTCTGGGTGTAATATATGTTTATTTATATATGTATTATTTATATGTAGGTATATTTATGTAAAAAATGTATATCAGTCAGCTATTACCTAAAACACAGGCATTAAGTTGCCTACCTTAGGAACAGACGACCTTGTGTGTGTGTTAAAAATATTATTTAAAAAAAAATACAAATATCTGCCCAGAGCGGCAATCTAACCAGCGACCACCGGGGTTGAAGTCGTTGAGCATTATTACAATACTTCAAATAAATAAATTAGGTATACAATTGGATCTCATACAATTGCATACAGCGGGTAATAAACAAAGCAAAATCAGTCCCGAGGGCGTTCCCACCGATCAGATACAAAGATAAACAATGTATGTTATTTTACGATCAATTGCTTTTATTTGGTATATCTTGTTTGATCTATTATTGGTACTAATATCAGTATCTCTAAAAGTATAGAGGTACCACTTTTATTTTAATAAAATCTGTCATATAGATATTAAGTTACGATATTAATATAATAATACTGATGTGTTCCTTTGTTTATTTTAATGTCTTTTGACGGCATCGCCATCTTTTTGTCAGCAGCACGAGCAACGGGTAAAAGCTCCTCATCAAAAAGCCTATAAAATGAAGTTCGTAACTGATACACTCCGACGACGTTCTAGGCCGAGGTGCGATCTTGCTAAAGTGTTTACCATTAGGACGAACGCCCATACTGAGCCCTAGAGAGGACTCCCAATTTTCACTGCTGGCTCTCAGTACCCGGCTCCCCCTCTGGTAACGCTGTAAAGAACGTTAGAGCCAACAGCTATATATATTTAAACAAAAAGAGTGACGAGCGAGCGACATTCTTCGTTCGACAGTTGTCCGGTGCACATGCTGCATTGATTAATAAAAGATTTACTTTTTACGATTAATCGCTTGCTGTGTCTGTGTTTTTTTTATGTGACTACGTTTATATACAAAATTGTTAATAGAATAGAAGAATACTTTGGGATTCTCTTAAGAACGAACTCTCAATTCGTAATAATAGTCACGGTAAGTCCCGTTTGCTCGTTGTCCCGAAACTACATTTTGAAGGTATCTTACTCGTATTATTTATGTACCATCTAATAAGGTATCTTATTATGTATACTTGACTGAAGTTCCGGTATCTTATTATTGTGTACATTTTTTCACTAATTCGATATTTAAAATATTGTATACTAAACAAATAGTTTTTTTTTTTTTTTTTTTTTTTTTTTTTTTTAATAAGGTAGATTATACCATTTTACTGTTAACGACACGCATAATGATATGAGATATTTGATTTACGAGAATATTTCTTAGAAGTTTAGAATATTATTTTGTATATAGTTTATTAAATTTTAAAAGATATAATAAAATATTATATCTATAGATAAAATTTTAAAGTGTTACGGTAACTTACTTCATCAGATATTATATTTTTATTTAATTTTTCCTAATGATCTCGAATTTTATAACAAATTAATATTATCTTTACAAAGAAATAAAGTAACTTATACATATATAATACATATATAAGGTATAAAACAAAACGCACAAAAATCACCCCTACCAACCTGACAAAATTTGACACGAAACGCTTTTACCCTTGAGATATTTACGTCAGTACAAATTTATAAAAAGAACAGTTCTGTCCCTCACTCTATCGAGTACAATTATTCGTCTAATAAAATGAACTGTCAAAGTTAGTTGTAAAAGCCTACTTGAATTAAATATATTATGATTTGATTTCTTAACAAACAATCCTCATTTCCCTGAAAACGAAGACCGGAGCTGACGAGAGTCTAAATATAAACGAATATTCAAAGCTAATTCAATTATAATCTGACTCGAAGACAGTAAGCTGAAGACATTTAACGTCGCACCAATTAGTTCGCGACCTTTGAAGGGACCCGTTATTTGTATTCAGGGAGGTTTCGAAAGACCGTCTATCCATACAAAGAGGCTGAATTGATACAAGAATATGATACACGAGTACAATTTTATATATTTATAATATGAAAATAATGTTTTGTTCTTTTTTAACACGTTTTCTATTTATATTATATTCACGTTAATTAGATTGTACTTTTTTATATATACATTTTTGTAGCGACTATTTTTGAAAAATAGTATTATAAGTCTTATTAATTTTGTGTGTAATTGTATTACATAAAAAGTACATTTTTTTGCAATAAGCCACCACCGCCCGTCAACAACACTGAGATCCGCGTCAATGAATACTTTATATAAATATATTATATATGTATATAATTATTTTCTTATAAGTTTGTGATTCATCCATAAATTTTTTGGAGTTTTAATCTTAAAGACCTTGTGGTGACCAACAATGCAGAATAGTCCTAATCTTCTTTTTGACGAAGTGTCATAAAAGGCGACTAAGACCATAATTTTGCTAACAACTTTGCACCAAACAAGATGGTGATGGGAAACAGTGTCACCATATCCTGCCGCAACACACTGTGCTCGCCGACCCGCCTGCCAAGCGTGGCGAGTATTGGCAACCAAGAAATGATGGGGGACGCCTACGTTCACGATGCTGGTGGAAGTGGCCTTTTTGGGAGGCAGGTAATAAAAAATTATATCTTTCAGAATATTTTCCTTCTTTTATCAATAATTATTTATCGATTTAAAATTCCCGTGAACCTTGTTTTCATAACGTTATTATCTAAGACAGTAATTTGTATGTAAATTTTCAATTAACGTAACGACGTCACAATGTACTTGGAATAAAGTTAATCGAGTATTTAGGTCTCGATATGGCTTAAATTGACAATTAATTAATATTAAAATTCAACGTAGTAATACTCGATTACAATTTTATGAAATACGAGAGTCGTTTAGTAAAAATATATTACCCAATGGAGTACGCTTATCGAAAATGTGAAGGAATTAAACAAGCTAGATAGCTTGTTTAATTCCTTCACATTTTCGATATATTTTCGATATATCATACAGATGTATGTAAGAAGATCTACAAAAATATTTGCGTCTTATATTTTCGTGACATAGGTAAAGTATTTATTAAAACAAAAAAATTATATCAGTCAGCTGTTACCTAGTTGCCTAGCTTAGGAACAGACGACCGTGTGTGTATGTTAAACATATTTATTTATTTATTTTACTTCCGTTCAATGATGTTTCTATCACACCTATTCCAGAAACTTCTCTTTATGACGTGAGATCGCCTGTAGATCTTACGTAATGTAAACACCGCTATGGAATCCTGCATGTGAGGATCAAGCCTTAGACACGTATTCGCATATTCGCCAAACCCTATTCTAGTAGCATATTAGATTTACGTAACACTCTTCCTTAATACTCTTTAATATATTCAAAGCATTGAAAATAAATTAAAAAATTGGCCCTCCCATTAATTTCCCCGTGTTTATAGAAATAGGACGGACTACTTTTAGAGAAGTAGGATGGGACGGATACCCACCCAGACTGTGAAAGACGATGACGAAGACGACGTATGATAGAAAGATAACGTATGCAGAATGCGAGTACGAGAATAATGTATGCGAGAACTTGTACCAATGAGTAGCTAAACATATTTGTAAAAACTGTCACCGATCATGTTGGACGAATAGAATAAAAAACAAAAAAAAAATAGAAAGAGAGTTCTTCGTTCAACATTGGAACATTTTCAGAATAATATTCTTTTTAAAAATCGTTTTGGTGTAGTGGTGTGTGTACTATATTCTAATATATATTAAATATTTATAACGAGACACTCGATATGCGTTGATGTAGTCGAGAGCCGGAACCAGAGAGAGCGCTTTTTCTCTATGTCGACAGATACGAAAGACGCCGTTTGAGCGCAGATAATAAGAATCTAAATGGAGTAATTAATAAACGATAGATAAACTATACAGCAGTGTGTGCAATCGATTCGATTTAACACTGGGTAGGAATCTACTGTATTTAAATAAAAGTTTGTTTCTGGGTATATGTTCGTGTGATTCTGTACCTCAGAGAAAGCACGTTAAGCCATCCCGGTTGTTAGCATAGACACCTAATAATATTCGTTACTTGTGGTAGGAAAAATATTCATTAATTCACAGTGGAGCAGCATGGTAGATAAAGCTCCAACTCTTCTTCTGTATGGAAAAGAATCCTTTGCTAGAGAGACACACAGACGTTACAGTCTGATTTATTCATTCATAGTAGAACGTAGATTATATTGAACGACATAGATTATGGGAATTGGAAATATGGTATAGTACGGAAACGATCAGGATTTCCAGAAAAATTAAAATAAACAAGGATGAATTCATAGGACACCATACTCATTATATAATAAAGACATTATTTCCTAAAGAAATATTTACTGGTAACGCGTAAAATTCCATAGAAATTGGCGGATAAGTGATATTAAAAGTTATCTTCGGATCCGCGTATAAACCCACTTTGTCAGAAGGCTCGCTACTGACAAATTACATCCCCGAGGATCTTCAATGTCGCAACTCATCGCTGTTTACGAACGATCCTCTAATGTACGACTCGATGCTGACCGAAATAAAAACCGTAAACTCTTCATTTATTCACAATATTTCATAACAAATGGATAAAGTTGTGATTTGAATTGGTTTCTACGAAGTATGTATTATCATCATAATCATCACGATTCACGTCAGAGATTAGATGTCCATGTGTGCTGAACGTATGCCATTATAATTTGTAATAAAATGTAAAAATACATTCGTCTTCCCTTTATTTCTCATGATAAGTTATCTGGCAAAAAATAATTCTTATAATGAAGCCTTTCGATCAGTATGATAAAGCTACAGGGTAATTTTTTTTTCTCGTAGGTTGTTTCATTCAAACGTAAAAAACTTACTTGTCAGATATTTTTTCAGTAAAACAGTAATTTGTTTCAACGGAAGACTCACTTAAAACAAAAATCGTTTTAAATGTTAAAAGTGGCTAATATCACATAAGATTTTTAGAAACGGAAAGTTTTACGAAATAAATGTTGAATGCTGACATTCAACGTAGATACTTTGAGCTGTTTACTAATAACAATTGATACTCCAATTGGTTCAAAAGTTCCGTCAACATCAATAAAGTAATCGTTAAAAACGCCTAATAATCAAAGCAAACGTTACACGTAATATGTATTATAACACTAGTCGTATCCTGTAATATCACATGAGTTTAGTTTTGATATTTTATGATTGATACATAAATCAGTCTATTATTAAAATAGACGAGACTGGATGCGGTCGCGGCATACAGGATTATAAGCAAAATAGAAGTGGATAGGTTACTAAGGTGTAGACCGGGCACGGTAGGTTCTCAGAGTACTTACACCGTTTTAAGTGCAAGGAGAGCCCATCGTACGGGTGCGACCCCACGTGTTCGGGATCTCTCTTCCATCTCCTCCTCGACTGTCCAATCCACCTGTATGATCACCTAGAATGTGAGATGCGGTTGGGTTTGTCAATCGATAGATCAAATTTTGGTTTCATTTTAAGGAACAATATTATAGAGCTATATATCTAGAGTTTTGCTCAAAATTCTGTGGGATAGTCAACAAACGCAATTGAGTATGCTATGTCTATATGTTGATATATATTTAATAGTATAAGGGAAAATAGGTTTTAAAATAGAAGTAGGCTAAGTAATATAACTGTTAATAATAATAATAATAGTATTGTAGTGTATAATAGTACCTATAGATACCGAATATACCGAAGTAGCGCCATACTGCTTGCACCTGAATGGGCCGGCGCCCCCGGGGAAGTACTTCGCTCTCACTTAACACCGACGTGAAATGACGGCACTGTTGTCGTGTTTCGTACGGTTTGTGAGAGATCCAGTGACCCATCCCGTACCCTCCCCCACAGATCCAGTAGAATATTTACTTAATATTTTATTAGTTTCTGCTACATATTACAAAATAATATTTGGAAGCTAATTCACAAACTCTTGAATGAATGTTGAAAGAAGATGTTTTTTTTTTAAATTATAATTAAATAGAAATCAAATAAAATCATCTTTATTCAAGTAGGCTTTAAAATCACTTTTATATCATCATTTTACAAAGTTTATAATTAATTAAATAATTCCCAAATTATGTCTGTGTGCTGTTTTAGTGGACACACTTGGGCCTTGGAGTAGCAGTGCAAAAAAAATGTAGAAGAATTAACCCCACGTCTCATCTCGTGGTGGCTCCACTGGTGACAAAAGGGCTGATTGAGGGCATGTTTTGCCTACAAAATCGGAATTGTAATTCAACGGATTAATGCTGCCAGCAATCTTGGCACCATTCCACGCGGACATGATTTATTCCAAAACTCTTTGTAAATAATGTTACTCGTAGCGTTTTAAATTTTCCCAATTTCATTATTAAAATATTTGATTCTGTAAGACGTTAGCCTTAATATTATTGTTATTTATTTTATAGAAATAAAGTAGCGGAAGAGTGTAAAGATGGCGACACTGTTTTCCGAATGATTAATGCTGATTTCTGATTGGTAAGTCCATCTTTGTGATCTATCTGGCGGGATTGGTGCCATATAAAAGAGGTTGTTATAAGCGACTAGCAGCCAGTTATTGTTGACTATTGTAAGAATTAAGTAGTTATGAATTATCGATAATTTGTGAGTAAAAGTGCTGATATTTGTGGCGTTAATTTGTTTAGATGTAATTTATTAGTGTAATCTACCTTTTCTCTGAAAAAATAAGTTTTTTTTTTTTGAGTGTTCATACGAATATAATAATATGTTCCTTATATTGTGTTATTTTTATAATGATTGAATATTGTATTGATGGTTTCTTATTTAAAACAGTAACTGCTGAGTTTCTTGCCGATTCTTCTTAGCCGAATCTACATTCCGAATCGGTGGTAGCTTCACAATAATTATAATCAATTAGTATACGAAATAATTATATACTTTGATAAAATTGACTATACAAGAGTGCTTTTGAATCCTACTTAAATAAATGAATATTTATTAATATTTTGTGATAATTTATACAATGAGATCATAGTTGACCGACTTTATTCGTTTATTTCATTTATTTCTATTTTATTACAATTATTTCTTAACTGAAGGTAACTAATTAGTTATTTTAAACAAAATAATAAAAGTTGCTCTTTATTTATTACAATAAAATAATTACGATTCCTTATTCGAATAATATGAAATAAATTGAATAATTATACATTTAAATAATTTATTCATGTTTTCTATATTAAAATATAAAAATTAATCTGTGTTTTTAGGGTTCCGTAGCCAAATGGCAAAAACGGAACCCTTATGGGTTCGTCATGTATGTCTGTCTGTCCGTCCGTATGTCACAGCCACTTTTTTCCGAAACTAAGAACTATACTGTAATTGAAACTTGGTAAGTAGATGTATTCTGTGAACTGCATTAGGATTTTCACGCAAAAATAGAAAAAAATACACTATTTTTAAAATATTGTTTAAAGTTACAACGAAATACAAGAACTTTTATATTGTGTTACTTGCTGCTATGGAACCCTTCATGGGCGAGTCCGACTCGCACTTTTTAATTATTTTTTTAATTTTTTTACAATAATTAGTTTAAGTTTTGATGAATAGTTGCGTATAATTCTGATCTATCTTCCATTCCTGTTTATTTAATTAGCAGATGCTATTGCCAATGTGTGCGAATCAAGCCATTGTTCCGATTGATACGACATATCACATGTACGTGATTAGACCAAGTGACCGTACATTAACAATGTTAATATTATAACATTGATAATAGGCTGTATTGCTTCTAATGTTATACAAACATTGATGTGGTGACGATATGCATACTGAACTGAACTTAATTGAATCAGCCTATAAACTTCCGCAACCGTGGCTAGGCAAGGGCCTCTTCTCCATATAGAAGAGTTGGAGCTTAATCCACCACGCTGCACCTCTACGGCTTAGTGGATAATTTCTTTGCCGAGATTAAAGATCGTTATCAGGTGTTTATGATGACAACCGGGACCGACGGCTTTACGTGCTCTCCGAGGAACGGTAGGGAGAGCCACAAGGACATACACCCAGACCGGAAACAAATATTTACACAAATACAAATATCTGCCCCAAGCGGAAATCGAACCAGCTACCCCCGGTGTTGTGGCTACAACTCGCACCAATAAACCAGAACGGTCGTAACACCAGAACGGTAGGTCGTCGTAACTTCGGGACCATGAATGGTCAGAAATACTATATCAACAAAAATCGTTAATACAAAGTATATTGTGGTATGTACCTAGCTGTTTTTATCTTTAATTAAACATATAAATGATACGATATAAAATAATTTTTTAAAGTTAGTGGTACGATGAATAATACGTAAACATTATAGAAAGTGCTTGCTGGCTTCCGCTACAAAATCACAGCATCCAACGTTGAGTTTGTCTGCGCAAATATTTCTCCTGAACAAATTGAATCTACGAGCGCCACCGTCCGCAGCTGTGCCCTAAGACCAACACGACGTGAAGCTCGGATACATGCGATGCGGAAACTTCTAGATACTTTTATAAAGATATCTGCGCTAAGATGTTCATTTGCCAAACTAAAAAGAAGTTATAACAAGATTACTATCGTTTTAAAAAACTGTTGTTTTTCAGATTACACAGCTTACATATTTAATTTGACAATTATTTTATGAAATGTTTGATTGCTTACAGTTTTCGTTTTAGAGGTGTGGTTCTCGACTCCGTTGGAATTTTTTTCATACCTGGGGCTTTATATGAAAATCGATTATTTAGGAGAACTCCAAAAAACTAAAAAACACGGTTTTATAGAAAATTAAACTAAAAATTTGTTGTCTGTAAAGTCGATTCACGGACGATAATTTTACGTGATAACGTCATAAGAAAGGATTGAAAAAAAAATTGCATACTTTCATGAATTGAATTGAATTATTATCACTGAATTATCATTGATTTTTAAAATACAAAGAATGAGTTAATTCAATTAATTACAATTTTTTTCGATAAATTAACATTTATTTGCACTCGTTAATTCAAATATTTTATTACTTAACTTATACAGATTAATTTATTACAAGTAACAATGTGCTATTAACAATTTATTTACAACTTATATACATGTGTGATATTGATCCTCCAATCTGAGTTAAGAGGAAATCGAACCAGCGACCGCCGGCGTTGAGGCCACTACTCGCACCACTATCCCAGGACGGTCGTAGTTAAATGGTACTCGTTTTATCTTAAAAAATTAACTATGTTTGAAAACGGAGAATGTCTAAATCTAATTTTTTTTATTACATAATTATACATATATCCGTACCTTTAGAGTTAATGTGAAATGTAAGGACTTATAATAAATACGTCGGAATATGTTCAGTAAAGTTCATCATATTTGGTACACGAATGGTATCTTAAAGCGTCTCTTAGTCTAGATAAATATTTCTTCTGTAAATCGGATCGCAGCGGCCAGGCCAGCTGAGCTCCAAACAAACAAGACGGAACAGGCGCTGCACGGTTCACTTGTCGTGAAAATTGAGAAACTTTATTTGATCTATGTTTTTAAATGTTGATAAATCCGCACTTGGAACAAAATTTTATATACCTAAGTGTTTGTTTTAAAAATTACTGTAGCATTATAATCTATCATATAAAAATAAGTCGGGTTTTCCTTCCTGACGCTATAATTCCAGAACGCACGAACCGATTTCCACGGTTTTGCATTCGTTGGAAAGGTCTCGGGCTCCGTGAGCTTTATAGCAAACTAAATTCAGGAAAATTTTGCAACAGAAAAGCGGGGAAAACAGGGAAAATCATTTTTCACATAAAGCGCCATATCTGATACATAGCATGTACTACAAACCAATATGGTTTTGCATGGCGGCAGTACGTGGTGTAAGTATCTCTCACGAAAATAAGTTGGTGGCGAAACGGAGTTCGCCGAGTTTGCTAGTATATACATAAGTTTAAGATGCAAAGACAAATTAAGAAATCAAATTCAGGCAAGTTATAAGTAATAATAATTTAAACAATATATTTACTAAAATATAGTATAGTAAATTGATTCAGAATATAAAAATCTTTTTGGAACGAAGTTCCTTACGGCAGTCTTGGAGGAGATAGGGATTTTGCTGTGCGATGGAACTGAAAAAAATGTGAGACTAAAACCGTAAGAAAAACATATAACGGAAGAGCGCGTGCGGACGGTGCGGCGGCGAGGGACGCGACCACCGCCTGCGGCACCACACTGCGACTCCGCGTGGCGTAAGGAACGATTGCGCGTGCTCGCGACCGACGCCGGCCTCAAGCGACGATATTTGTTATTTTCTAAAATACTAAATTTCCTAAATACTTTTATGTACTTAAATAAAAACCAATACTAGACAAAACCGAACTAGTACCAAGTAACGAAACTAGACAAAATCGTAACTTCAGTCCGTCACTAGCTTTTAGTACGATTGAATTAAGCTATTTTCTGCCGTCTATTCAGGAGTTCCGTTCTCTGGTTCGACTAACTTTGTAAGGACTGCGAATGAATTTAATAGGTCTAAGATATTCCTTAATGTCCTTTAATAAAAAAGATTGTTTTATAGTTTCCCCACATAAAGTCTTCAATGTTATAGCTGCATTTTAAAAATACACTACGTCATAAAGCGGAAAATCTGAATATTTATCAGATGCAAGGCACCTCTTTGTGCCGCAACGACCGAAATATCTGCGACTACATTATCGAAAGATCTCATTTTATTACAATCCAAATTCAAACTTAATTGTCTCATAACTGAGTTCAAAATAGCATAAACACTTTTTTGTTGCAAAAAGTATCACCGTTTATATAGAAGCTCTTGATGGTAAATATTGTGATGTCTCTTTGAAGGTAAATTGTGGACCTTTTGGTTTAAGTTTTCCTATTCTTCATTGTTTACAAACGATCAATAGATTTTCTTTATCATTTTCTTTGAAAGACGTCTGATGAAATACATTATATTGATTTAAGGTTCAAAGGTTGAAATATATCAAAGGAGCTGTTACGCTTAAAAAATATTTATTAGAGACCTACCTGAAAAGTATATGAATAATGTAACATCTGTTCTTATATAATTTGTGATTTCTCCTATTCCCTCGTGGTCTTGAATTCACGGTGAAAACACATTGATGACACTGTGTAACCACGGTATCTCACTGTGTGTTTATTCCATCGGTGCATAGTGTTTTCACAGAATTTCCACAGTGTTTCTATACAATTGCCATAGTGACTGTAAGGGGAGTGAACTGTCAAGGGGATTTTCTGCCGTTGAAAGCGGCCGACGGGCTTTTGCGCAGTTAGCGAAGGGAAATCAAGTAATTTTATCCGCCTTAAATTGTTTTCTGTTAAACGAAAGCATAGCGCGACTCATTTTTTTCTTTCTATTTATCTCATCTCTTCTGTGTTTTGGTGCTCAGATATGTTTAACTATAAGATTAATAGTTACTCCTCTAAATAAATCATCTAGTACAAGCCAGTTAAGTTAAAACCATACCTGACACTCGCAATATTGTAATACGATCTAACACAAACTCCAAGAATGCGACTAAAATTTTGGCGAACGTAATATTTCAGTCGGCATTGTGTGGAACAGTAAAGCTATCAAATGGTCGGCATAAATCCAATTCAAAATGTATCGAAGACCGCATAATGTAAAGTCCATTTGTTTCATACTCGCAGCCGGGGCGTGTTTGCTGTCATAATATTTTAGCAAACTGAAAAATATTACCAATGTTATACGCATTTATTGAACATCGCTCATTGAAAATATCGAATACATTAGAAGTATTCGAAACGCATATTAACTTTTTATTTTATATTCCAATAATGACTGTATTTTATTCGGATGGAAGAATTGGGTTTCATGTGGTATTAGGTACAAGTTTTAATAATCTATTAATTTATTGGTGATTTCAATAAGGCGTTATTTTGGTTCTGATCTAATCGACCATTACGTCATTATTATACTAGCTAACAGAATTTTTCATCCTTAATTATTTCGTTTTTATACCAGTGTAGCGACATCTATCTCGCCACATACGAACTAGAAGAAACTGACGTATCCTATATTGCGCTATCAAAGTTATCCAAGCGATTGAACATATATACAAAAACCCGGCAACAACCGTCCGGGGGGCAGTAGCCCACCAGACACAACACCCGTCTGGTCGGAGTATCCTCCCTCTTCAATGGTGAATGAGGAACTTCATACACCCTATTCCTCGCACTCCCAAACCACAAAAGCTTTGAAAGCTTTAAAATAAATTTAGAAAGTATAAAAAACATAATAGAATCATTGATATAAAATGATTATATTCGAACTTATTGAGTTAATGCAGTCACGTTCAAATTAAAAAAAAAAATATACATTATCTTAAACAATTTGTTCGACAGATGCCTTTACCACAGAAAGAAAATAGTTTTTTATTCTTAAATATTATTCAATGCTAATTTGAATACATATTAGATGTCTCTTACAAGGGGACAGCACGACCTCGAAATTTTATTTGGGGATGAGACTTTGCAGGTTTGAAGTATACCTGAAGGGTCTATCCTGCAACGCAAAAGTACCAGATGTGTAGTGGTTTGCGAGAAAAACGGCCCTGAAGTTCCACGCGTAGATTATATACCAATAATATGACTTGAGCAGCACATCGATCCCACTTGTTGCTTTTTTGCGTTTCATTATTAGAAATGGTAAATAAAATATACTATCAGTTAAATCATGCCTTTTTTTTTCAATAAGACGGTTAGAGCTGATGAAAATGTAACTTATTGTTAAAATTAATATTTTATTTTCAAAAAGTTGAATTATAAAAAAAAATATTTTTAATAATTAGTTATAGTAATAAGTATTAATTCTGGTTGGCGCATCTTTCAATTTATTGCGCTAGCGTCCCGAGGGCAACGAATAGGGGTGCATAGAAGGCGTTACTTAATGCGCATCCAGTAACGCCCCTGTGCCGAATGGGAACCCGGTCCTGTTAGACACAGCGTCGTCGGGACTGTTCAGAGGTGAGCCGGACAGTCCCCATGGAGAAGAAGTCTGGTCTTTTCGCCGAGGCCAGTCTGTCGCTGGAGGGATCTTGTTGCCTGCAGTTCCGAAACCCTCCAATTAAAGCGGCTGAAGGCTCCCGCAGGGGTTTATTACGGTATTGCACTCCCAAAGTGCCGAGTCCGACATAGGTCTAGGAATGCCGACCCGGACGTCCTGGATATCATCCGTAAATGGATTCCCCTGCGACACAAAAAAAGGCTATTGCGCTAGCGTCTGCTTTTGCTAATCTCGTGGGACTGTTACGTAACTTTCGCGATCGCGAAAAATCGCTATCGCGATCGCGGAAGTTACGTAATAGTCCCACAGATCATAACAAATTATTCTATGGGTCATACAAGTGTTTTATGTGGTTGTATTGTGTATGTTTTTGAACTCAACACAGAATTTCGAGAAAATTGGGGGTCATTGAGTTTGAGTCGTTCATTATTACCTACCGTTTGTACAAAAGCGTTTTCCATCGAACATTTCAAATGACTCTTTGGTTTAAAAGTATTCTTTATAATTCTTAAATTTGTTGTTATTTTATGAGAAAAAATCATAGCTTTTAATTATATTTATTATATAGCCTTTAATAATAGTTTAGTGATATACATTACATTATTTAAGGCTCAAAGGTTGAATAAATTTGTATCAAAAGAGTTATTACGTTTGAAAATTATTCATTAGTGAACGAAATGACTGCCACTGAAGTCAGTTCCTGCTTATTTTATTTGTGTTTTTACTTTGGATTCACTTAAAGTACTTGCAAAGGAAATGCGAAAAATTGTACTAAGTTTGTTGCTAGAATTGCTGCTATAAGAGTTCACGTTGAAAGAAGCATAGGGAAGTTGAGAGACTTTAAAATGATCAGACCTCACGCATGTGTCGATATTTCATACATAATTTTTTTGAATAATATGGTAACAATAGCCTGTGGTTTAGTTAATTTACAGGAGTGTCAGTTTAGTTATCAAGTGTAACAAGTATGCTTAATTAAAAAAAATTAAAAAGCCCGACTGCGTAAAATACTCTTATTATAAACTAAAAAGAATAAAACAATTTACTAGGTTTCATTTGATACCCATATTGCTACAGTAAGAAAAAAAAATTCAACTCCCCCCCCCCTCATTCCGCCATTTGCGGGCGCCATTTTGAAAATTTATATAGCCTATGTCACTACTACAATTTAGACAAATCCAACGACACCTCATATGTCAAAAACCGTCCAGCAGTTAGGGCTGTAGGGCGTGCCAAAGAAATGGACATACATACATACATACATACATACACTCGAAAAACATAACCCTCCTTCTGTCGCAGTCGGGTAAAAATAAAAATGCTTTTGTTTCTTTTATAGATTTTATTTTGATAACCTTGAATAATAAAAAGCAGATGTCATATTATTAATAGAAGAGTAATTTCAAATCTCAATTAATTTCGGAAATATTGATGTTTTCCAAAAATGCGTGGACTTCTCTAAAATATCAGTACAATTATCGCTTTCATCACAATCTTCTTCGAATATTTGTTCCTTGTTTCTTGTACAAAACCAGCTTCTACTTTATTAGTACTAATGATAAATACGATTTATATTTAATTATCGCAAAATTACACTCTATAACAACACTTTATTTAAATAAATTCCAAATAAAATGAACAACCGCGTCGCCGCCGTCCCGTCTATTCATGACTGCGTTCGGACCGTCACAGTGACGTCACACGCATCCGCGTACACTGACTTTTAGGGTAGGAACGACATAATGTTTATAGCTTAACTAGCTGCTGCCCGCGACGTCGTCTGCGTGAACGCTATTAGATTACACGTTGTTACGGAATGCGTTGAAGGAATAAAGGTTCACTGTTCGTTCCCCGTAGGTGATAGCGTGATAATATGTAGCCTATATCATGACCCGACTTCTTAATAATATCTGTGCCAAATTTGAAGTCAATCCATGCAGTACTTTTTGAGTTTATCCCGGACACACATACAGACAAAGAGACAAAAATTCTAATCTTAATTCATTATCGATAATTTTTCCCGATTAACATCCCTAGGTCTTTCTGAATCGCGTTCAGAAACTTTTGTACCGTAGTAATAGTAGAGGTGTGGGTAAAGTAAAATTTATGTGTTAGCAGCGCCGCAGTCTAGTGTACGATATATTAATTTAATTAATGACTCTTTAATTAAGTAGAAATGAAATATACATACAGATTTTTTTTAAACTACATATTCCTCCTTGTTTTTAGTTGCCTTGAAATCTAAATACACAAAGAACTGTTAAGTAACAAGGACGTGTTTTTACATATTCATAAGTAATACTTTCTAAAAATATATAAATAAACCGAAATAAAAATAACCTATCGTTAAGGAATAATTAAAAATCATACATTTTACTGTAAGACCCTGAAAAATATTCCAGTACTAGTGATACTTACGTGGGAAATATCCAGCATTACTCGAAATAATATCTTACATCATCGATCACGAGATGAAAGTTAAACATAAACTTAGCACTTAACACATAAGTGGCTCTGAATGCGAACCTTCATGCTGGTGAAAGCGGGTGTGACTTCAAGTGTGTTAAATAAAATTATTGTGTTTTTTTTTTCCACTCAGAAAACTTTCCGATTCGCAGATGAAATAATACTTGATAAATAACTTATAAACTTTTTATTTAGCCTAACGTTTATTTTATTTTATTTTATTTTGCGCCGCGTATTATGTTACTGATTATATTATTAATCTATTATTATATGATTAATTTATTAACAAATTGAATGGCGAGATCTCTATTCATAAGTTGACAAGAATTAAATGCAGGCAGGCTGTAACTACATATTTACAAGCTAAAACTTATGATGATACAGAACATTTATTAGAAATAATTTCAAAATCTTTCGTTTCATTTACCTATTACTAAATATATGTACTATTTATTTACATTTATATGCTTTTGATTTGTTATTTTATTTAAAATGGTAAAGTTGTAGGCTCTTGTACTCACAATAAGTAGATACACTTATAAGCTTAAGCTTTCACGCACTCACTTAACTCACTCACATACACGTACACGTACACACACACCCACACAGCCACACACCCACATACCCATGGATTACCCCACATGGGTACATGTGCACATGGGTACAGGTACCTGAAATGAACTAGACCGAGACATTGCACAAATTAAAAGCAATAAATGTAAAATAAATTTAAGTCGTACATCTTAAAATTATGAAAAAAACAATTAGTAAAGGTTTTAAATATTTTAACTAAAATCACAATTTTAAGACATTGAAATTATAAACGGTTACAAGAAGCTCTCGAATTTTAGTTTATTTAGACAGGTACAAGCCATGTTCATTATTTATGACAAGAGTCTGATGATGAGGGTAAGTAAAATGGTAGAAATTACATTAAGATCAGGTCGTATCTTTGAAAAATTAAGAGATGACGCGCCAGTTGGAAAATATGAAGAGTTTGCAAAATAATGAAAAACCACAAACAAACAAAACACAAACAAAATAAATAAATAACTAGGTAAAATAATTAGCAATATAAGAAGAAAATAATAAGATTGCAAATCTCTATCTTGTAACTCAAACGTTTAATAAGAAATTGTGAAAGTGTGTCAACCGAAACGTGTCAAAATAAAGTTCGCGAGAAGACACTTAAGTTCTGAATGTAGAAATGACAATCGAGTTTTATTCCAGCAATTGATAATGGTAGTGGTAACGAGCGTTCAAAACGAAAAAGAAAGAGTGAGACCGTTATAGCTGTCGCTAAATGTTTTTAAAATCCATTGGCACAGATTTTAGGGTAGCCGTGACCATGAAACTTGCAATAGTGCTGGAATATCCGAAACTCAAAAAACCCCTAGAACAAAATTGGTAAATATCCCGTTTTTCATATAAATCATAGAGTTTAGTAGGAAATCGTAAAATATAAGAACAACAATGTGGGAAGAGTAAAAATACAGATTTTATTATACGAGTGTGTAATTGAATAAGATCGACATGTCCAACAAGACTGTTGAAAAGCCTAGTAAAAGGAATATTTCATATTCGTCCCACGTCGTTAAACAGAAACCTTCACGAATATAAAGATTTATAAAACAAGAGAATAAGGTCTTCGGTACTTTCCCAAAGGAGCTTTTGAATCGAAATTTTACAATACAAAACATATTATATCCTAATTAATGCTAAGTCATCATCGGATATACAATGAAGATTCTCCTTCTTCTCTTCAGAGTAGAACCTACAAGACAATTAACAGTTAATCCTTTAAAATTTGTCAATAATTCACTCATCAAATGGTCATTGCCAATCAGCGTTGAAATTTGGGGTCATTATTATTATTTTTATTGCTACACTCCACCCGTTCAATATATATATACACATATAAATATATATAATATATTACTTATATAAGTCATATAATAAACTTACATAAACTTAGATAAATATAAGTGGGTGGAGGATTACGCCCCGGCAGGGAGATCAAACGGCCGGGGATTAGGGCTGTAGGCTGAGAAATCAGCGGACAATCCTAGCCGAGTCGAGTAATACCACCTCCTGCATCCTGGCTGCGAGTGAACCGTCACAGATACCCAGCTGCCTCAGATGGTGAGCGAGGCTAACCGAGATCAAACCGTTGGCAGATATCACGATAGGGATGATTTCAGTGGACTCAACACCCCACATGTCGACAATCTCGTGCGCTAAATCCAGATATTTACGCTTTTTCTCTGTTTCGGCTTTCACGAGGTTCCCGTCATGAAGGATGGTAATGTCCACTTAAAACACCCTCGACTGTGCCCTATCCATCACCACGATATCAGGCTTGTTCGCCAGTATCGTCCTGTCCGTGGCAATAGGCAAGTCCCAGTAGAGGCGGACTCCGTCGCGTTCGAGTACTGGAACCGGTGTGTACTGGTAATACGGCATCCTCTGTTCCAAGAAACAATACATTAGAGCAAGCTCTTGATGAAGAATTTTGGCCACTTGGTTATGTCTGTGCAAGTACTCAGTACTGGCAAGCGCTGAACACCCCGAAAGCACATGTCTGAGTGACTTGCCGGGATGACGACAAGCTCGACAGAAGTCGGGAGTGTCATCCTTCAGAATGTGCTTTCGGTAGTTGTTCGTCTTAACCACCTGATCCTGTATTGCACAGACAAAATCTTCGGTTTCCCCAAAGAGGTCCCCGAATCGCAGCCACTGCACGGAGGTCTTAACATCCACGTGAGGTGCGTGGAGCGCCTTGTAAAACCGTCCATGCAGCTCCTTCTCCATCCATACGGTCTCTCGGTCAGAGCCATTCCTCTTTGGCCAGGGATAAGAGGGTGAGACCTTTGTCACATACTACAACATCACCATGCATAGCGCTCTCCCTCCTCGTTTCAAAATAGGCCCTGAGGCTGCACACCTCCCGGTTATGCATGAACTTGGCGCTTAATAGGCCTCGGCCACCACACTTTCGTGGGATATACAGTCAACGGCATCCGGTCTGAGCGACAAGATGTTAAATTCGTCAATATGACGAGAGATCTTGCAGCTCAGAACGGATGTCAGTGTCTTATAGATGGGACTCAGACACATTATGGGGCAGTAATTGGTAGGATCCGCGGTGTTGGTGGACTTAGGAGCTAGGTGAGTGATCCCAGTAGTGAAGAGGTTCGAAAGCATCTTCCGCTCTATCGCCTCTTGGTATTGTCGAGCCAAGGTCGCATGGCATACCGAGAACCCTTTCAGCCAATAGTGATGCAGGCCGTCAGCCCCCGGACTCTTCCAGTTCGGTGCCCGCCTGACCGCATCAGCTACGTTCTCCGAAGAGATGGCGATCGGGTTCATCGATTCGATTCTAGCACATGCTTCCTGAACCGCCTCAATCCAAGGGCCCTCCTCATGCTCTACCTCCCGTGACCATATATTTCGCCAAAAGGCGACGAGGTCAGCCGTATTCGGTTTTTGGGAAGTAGAGCATGGTGTTGGGTTCTCCAACTTCCTGTAGAACCTCTTCTGATCACTTACGAAGAGGCGATTTTGTCGGAATCGCTCAACTCTCTCAGAGTACCTACGAATACGCTTCCCTTATGCCGCGATTCTCTGCTTCAGGCCGTCGATGCGCTCCGTCAGTTTCTCAGCTATATCAGGCTGGTCAAGCCTGACACCTAGCCCGTTGAAAGCTATTCTAATGGAGCGCACAATCCTTGGCCTAGTGTTGCCCGACCTGAAGCTTTGCAGTCTGCCAATGAGCTCCCTGGCCAGGCTGATACGGCGTTCTATTCTCTTCTTCCAGGCTGGTATGTCACTACTCTTATTAGTAGTGCGTCCAGGCTCCTGGGTTTTAGCTCCAATAAAGCGGTGTACCGCTAGAGCGACACCGAAGAGAATAGAACCCGTATCATCCAAGCCCAGACTGCCATCCAAATATGGAGGTAGCACCCTGTTAGCTGCCTCAATGGCACCCCGCGTCGCAGCATTAAGGTGAAGTCGGGAGACTCGTGGTCTCTGTTCTAGAGGAGTGCTCCGGATCTCGGAAATCACCTCCTCCAAAATCGCTCTTATCTGCTCTACTTTTTGGGAGACTGCTCCTTCAGCGGTCGCATCTACAGGCACTTCGCTACGAACGCTTTCCTGTTGCGTTACAACTGCGTTATGCTCTATAGATACGGGTTCGACTTCAGGAGCAGCCTCACGTCGTAATCGTTCGAGCTCGTCGGCGTTGAATACGCCCTTTCGTTGGATGTACCGAGTTCTATCTGCCAGGTTTTGCTCCGTGACACTAATATTTGGCTCGAGCAGCAGGATCTCGCGGTGCATTACTGCTCGGTAGCCAATCCGACCGGTTCCCCCCCCCCCCCCTACGGCCCTAAAAACGCATGCATGACATTTTTGACCGTGCGTATTAAAAAAGATGATTCGAAGGGCTTTGTACGTATAAAGGTATATCGATAAGGTAGGGATGAAAGCCCGCGGTACGTCTGTAAGTCCGATGGAAGAAGGGAAATAGGGGTAAGAGCTCGTGCCGTTCCAGCGAGAAGTTTATAAGCTGATTCTGTTTAGAGTACGTAATAATAATATATATATATATATATATAGGAGACTTTCTATATATATAGTCACTCATCACGATATCTCTGGAACTATGAGACCTAAAAACTTGAAATTTGGTAGGAATATTCTTTTTTCCGAGCAGAGGTCAGCTAAGAACGGATTTTAAAAAATTCTACCTCTAAGGGGATGAAACGGGGAGGCAAACTTTGTATGGGACAACTTGATTCCTTGGTCCAATTTACTTCAAATTTTGCATAAATATTTTTTAACAGAATTGATTGAAGACGTGTTTCGTATTTTATCGAAATTCATCCCCTAACCGGGTTAAAAGGGGGTAGAAAGCTGTTTTGATATCAATACTCCTTAGTGCTTTTTTTAAAATTACATTTTATTTTGACACATGTTTGACAATTCAATCCGTCTATTATATTATAATATTTTCCAGTATTGACGCAGGTGTAGGTGATATCTTTTTTTGGGTGCTCCTGGTGGAACAGCCAAGACTTTATATTAAACGTAACAAAATTGAATTGTAAATATACCGTGTGGTCGCTTTATAATAAAATAGTGTTTTATATAATATTTTTAACTTCAATTTTGGTGTTGTTTTAAGTCAAGGGTTTTAAACTAAATGACTCATCAGCAAGGCATCTGTACTCACAATGATACAGATATAGAAGACATCGAAGTGAATTTGGAAACATTTTTGAATTATACAGCATTAACACCCCAATTAGTACAGACTGGCACCACGGACTAATGTTGGAACAAGATCAGAAAAAATTATAACTCATGTACCCATTTAACTTTATCTTATACTAAAACTGAGAAGGAGGAGAAGAAAAGCTGTCATGGACTATTATTAAATATAAATATATGTTTGACATACACACACGATCGTCTGTTCCTAAGGTAGGCAACTTAATGCCTGTGTTTTCGGTAACAGCCGACTGATATACATTTTTTTTATAAATATACATATAAATAATACATATTACACCCAGACTTGAGGCGGGAATCGAACCCACGATCCTGGAGCAGAAAGCAGGGTCACTACCAACTGTGCCGAGTCAATTAAGGCCAGTATATCCCAAATCACCTGTTTTTGATAGAGTTTTAAACATAGTAATATTCATTTTTTTGATCCGTTAAAAATATATGTTGTAGTTTAACAAACGTTCTTGATTATTCAACGGTTCAAAACACGATAATTGTAACTTGACTCGATAAAAAAAAAAACATAAAGAAAGGATGTTTTTGATTATTTTTCGAGTTTTATTCGAAGAATATCAGATTTTAAGTTACAATATTCACATGTAAAAATAGGTAATAACTTTTAGTAGAACATTTAACGGTTACTTTTTTAAATAAATGTTTCTATTTTTTTTAAATATTAAATATTTAAATTATATAAGAAAACGGCCCGCGCGCCTCGCTTTAGTTGCCTGCGAGGCGTCATCGAAGTAGGACCTGTATCTCTGCTGTCTGGCGGCGTCCCCCCCCCCCTCTAAAGATTGGATTTTTTTTATAACAAAAATATCCACGGGCTTATATTTGCCCGTGCCTTTTTTTAATTAAATGTATAAGATTGTTAATATAGTTTCATGCGTACTATTTTAGACTTACATTAGCTAGACTTATTGTCAGGATCTCTATGACGCGAGTCCGTATACTGACCATTATTTATTTATTATTATTATAATTTTTTTTAATACATATAATCATATTTACATACATATAAACATTTTTAATAAACATAATCTTTATTTACAAATATAATTTACATATACAAATATACACACATACATATATATACATATACACACACACACATATATTATATATATATATATATATAATTTTATTTTGTCTTTTTTTTTTCTTACATCTATTTACATCATGTTTCTTATTTTCTATGTACATGCGTTTATTCCTTGATCTAATATAATCTAATATTTCATTGCTTGTTAGTACATACATACCAGCCACCACATTTTTACGGCTTGTCTACATTTACATTTGGGCTCTTTATTTTTGTATTATTTATTGGAGACTCTGCCGCAGCCATCCCCCGAGGGAAGCTGTTCGAGCACATCCTCAATGACGGCGGTGTCTCTTTTATGTATAGCTATCTTGAGGGTCTGCTCGAGTATTTCCTTTGTTGTGGCCTCCACCGAGGCCGACAAAACGACCGATTGCATCATTACCGTCGTCGGTGTAGTAGACACAGGTCTTTGTGTGCCTGGTCACTGCGACCACAGCATGCGGAACACTGTCATGAATCCGCAGCCTCCTAGTCTTTGTCTGGACGATGATGACTGCCTCGCGTGTCTGTCCCTGTGCCTCGTGGATAGTCATGACGCTCGATCCCTGTCCGGTGCCGTATCCCTTGTCTATCAACGTCTTCTTTTCCTCTTGTGTGAAAACCGATGTATAGGGTCCGGTCTTGTCTCTTAGGAATTCGAGCGCCAGTGAACCTCTTTATCCTCAGAGAATGGATAGTGTGGTTTGAGAAATAGATTGGATAATTTTATTTAGTACTAGCTGTGTCCCGCGGTTTCACCCGCGTTAATTTGAGGGAAAAACGTACTTAAATATTTTCGCCTCGTTGGTCCAGTGGTACCAAGCGTTACTGCCGAGCAAGGGGTCTCAGGTTTGATTCTTGGGTCGTTCAACATATTACTGAGTTTTTTTTTCGAAAATTTACAGTAAAAGAGTGATGTTATATTTACTTTAAAAGTGGAACTATAATTAAAAAATGTCTTGAGAAGAGAAATAATAAAGGACGCAACGGAAGCTCTCAAAAAAGATTATTTTTTCCCGTTTTTGTAACATTTCTTATTATTACTCAGCCCCTATTAGTCGTAGCGTGATGTTATATACCTTAAATTCTTCCTCAGTAAATGGACTATCCAACGCAAAAAGAATTTTTTAATTTGAACCAGTGGTTCATGAGATTAGCGCGTTCAAACAAACAAACTCTTCAGTTTTATCTATTAGTATAGATTATTATTGATTATTTTATTAAATTAGTTTAGTTAGTACTCTAACAACGTTGGAAGTGTTTTTACTGTATAGCAGTATAGTGTAGATATAAAATGGGGAATAAAACTAGAAATAAAAAGAAAATATCTAGACGTGAACTACGTAAGCTTAGAAAAGCGATCAGATAAGTACTCGTAAGTTTAATGAACACTCAATCTATTTTTAGCTAGAATATAATGATTGTCATCGATATCTTAGACCGATATATTAGCATATCCAAAATTTCAATAAGTTATATTAGTATTTTCACCTAACAGCGGCTAGCTAGCAGCTAGCGGCAATTGAAGATTCTTCGACGGTCAGCGAATGGCGATGGGTCCCAACCAGGCTAAACGTAGCCGACGACGCGGCGCGGGACGTACCAGCGGGATTCAGCAGTGGTCACAGATAGTACACAGGTCCTGAATTTCCTTATCATCCGGAGTCCACCTGGCCCACGGAAACGTCCGCCTTGTCGTCGTCAACCGAACCTACAGGCGAAGAAAAAACTCATCACGTCACCGATCGTAAACAGCCGCGACTCAAAGAAGGGTTACCAGACTGCACACGGTACTCCAGCTGGAACAGACTCCGCTACACGACGGCTCGAGTGCTACAGTTTATAGAACTCTGTCGAGCCAATACACAACGAGTCAACTATAAAAGGACTAAGAAAAGCGCGTTAAAAGACCCAGACTGGAAAAGGACGAACAAGAAGCTGAAAACACGCCAGAAAATAAGAGTAGAGCTCGAAGAAACTTTGGAGGTTCGTCCGGTCTCCGCGGAACTTATCAGGAAAGCTGAAGACCTATTCATGAGAACAGTCCAAGAAGAATCTTTCCCAAATGAAGTAGAAAGCATTAAAGACGGGCAAATCATAAAATCAAAAAGCATTGAAGTCGTTTACCCGAAACAGTCGCCTCAAGCAGCTGAGCATCGAGTGTGCAGAGAGAGCCCTCCGAGTCCGTAGTCGTATTAACGCCGCGGAGCAACTATCAGCGCCATCTAAAAACCCGATGATACTAGATAGAAATCATCACACAGTGAAGTTGTGGATCATAGCGATGCTTAGAACGAGGCATCACACGGGAGTCGAGGCGACTGTGAACGAATGTCGACAGCACTACTGGATACTACGCCTGCGGCCCGTCACAAGAACGCTCTTTCCACAGTGTCTACACTGCCGGATTAGGGCAGCGATCCCGCCACACCCGAGAACAGGAGACCTACCTGCGTGTCGCCTAGCTCACCATCAGCGACCCTTCACATACACAGGGGTGGACTACTTCAGACCATTAACAGTCACCGTGGGACGCAGCCAACAGAAACGTTACGTGGCAGTATTCACGTGCCTCACTGTAAGAACGATCCACCTAGAGATAGCGACGTCACTGAGCACAGACTCAGTGATAATGAATTTAAGAAGAATGAAAGCTCGACGAGGACAACCTGCTCAAATCTGGTCCGACAATGGGACTAACCTGCGAGGTGCCGACAACGAATTGAGACAGGCAATGGACAGAGCGACGTCCTCATATTCGTCGCTGGGTCAACAGGCGGCATAGGGTCCTTACGTTTCGGCTGTCGCCGGTGCTTACCGGGCACGGTTGCTTCGGTAAGTACCTGCACCAAATCGCTAGGCGAGAAGCCACCCCTGATTTTGCCACGAGTGTAGCGCGCCAATCGACTCGGCGCGTCACACCCTGGAGGAATGCGCCGCTTGGGAGCCCCAGCGCAGGGCCCTGGTGGCAGTAATAGGTGGAACATAAACATTTAATACCTAAGAGAAGAAATAAAGTTTAAATCTACTTCTCTTAGGTATTAAATGTTGTAAAGTGTATTAATTAACAAAAAAAAAATTACTGATAATTAATATAAATTAAAATATTAATAGTAAATTTTTTTTTAAGCTATAAACCCATAAAAAATTAAATAATGGTTTTTATCTACTTCTCTTAGGTATTAAATGTTTATGTTGCATTTTATACTGTGCCTTCAGGATCGAAGACAAAACTGAATTATGAAATAACCTAAAGTAAAAAAAAAAACCTAGTAAGTTACTGTAAAATTATATATTTAATTATTTCCGTGCGCCGTCGCCGCGCGCGGGTTCATCGAGAGTTCATTTGATCGGAGACTTCGCGTAACTAGTCGCGCGGGGAGGGAGGTAGCGCTGAATACCTACAACGCTCGAATATACTGGCCTTAAAATAAAATAAAAATACTTGCGGGTTTATTCAAATCTAAGAGACAAAATCGTATTGACTTGTCGTGTAATTATACCTACGATACAACGAACGAAGCATTGATGACCGTTCTGGTGTAGTGGTGCAAGTAGTCGCCTCAACGCCTCGCTTCAATGGCGGTGGTCGTGGGTTCGATTCCCGTTCGGGGCAGATATTTGTATTTGTGCTAATATTTGTTTCAGGTCTGGGTGTATATTTGGGTGTATAGTGGGGTTCCCCACCATGCCCCGGAGAGTACGTAAAGCCGTCGGTCCCGTTTGTTATCATGGATGCCTTATAATAATTGTTACTTATGGTAGGGATATTATCCGCTAATCCGCAGTAGAGAAGCGTGGTGGATTAAGCTCCAACGCTTCTTCTATATGGAAAAAAGGCTTTCGCTCAGCAGTGGGTTATTTACAGGCTGATACAATACACTACAGTACAGGAGCATTTGTGACCTGCAGTGACGAAACTGAGCCTTACCATAAATATGAGAGTCCATCTAAGGGAGATGTTACTGCCGGACAGTTCTCAGACCTGTTGCTTAAAATAGGAAATGGTGATTCCCGGGAACCAAATAATATAATGTATGAGTGTATATGAGTATGTATTTACCATAAACAAAGCTTTAGGTCAAACTCTTACTGTAGCGGAAGTATACTTAAGCGAAAGGTGCTTCTTTCTCAGTCAGTTGTATGTGGCATATTCCAGAATAGCCTGGTAATTCTAGCACTCCGAAGGAAAAACAAAAAATATTGTTTATAAAGAAATACTACGGAAGGTGTAGTATTTCGATTTCGTTGTAAAAAGATAATACCCCCGTGTAACTTTCTCCAGATCAAAGGCAGAGCTTCTTGATCATAAAATATAACAATTAATTAACTTTAAATTCCTACTCTATAATAAAGATTGTTATATTTTATAACTATTCAAATATTTTAACATAATAATTAATATGTTATAACAAAATTAATAACGTAAAAAAAACAAATAAAAATCCTATTATAACCATTTTCGACTTCTACGCGGACGAAGTCGCGGGCTAAAATATTATGTTTAACAACTCAATCCGTCTATTATGATTATTTTCCAGTATCGACGCAGGTGTAGGTGATAAAAAATATAAATTTATATTTTTTGAAATTTTAGTTAAATACCCGTGCGAAGCCGGGGCGGGCCGCTAGTATCTAATAAAGTAGTTAGTCTATGTGTCATCAAAAAATTTAGCATTAGCGAAGAAAAACAAAAAAATGACCGGCTAAACTCCAACGATGCGGTCAAAAAACTTTTGGTAACATTGACTTAATTGCTATACTTATCCAATTTAAGCTCATGAAACACCAAATCAGCAAGCGTACATTTGTTTACGACACATACAATTAATAATTATATTTATTGTTATTTATACTGAACTCTTACAAAATAATTATATATTTTTCTTTTATATATTATTGTATTTTATGTAATATATTATTATTGTCTGTTATTACTTAAATCATTGGATCTCGAGATTGGTACCCACAGAACAGGTTTCGTCTTGTACGGGGTTATTGGATATTGTGTGAGATTATTCTTACGTTAATATATATATTTTTTAATAGTACTAAAACATCTTTGTTGAAAAACCATTCAACCTAATAGAGATAAAAATGAATAGATATAATTATAATATAATGTCTATAGTTTCACAGAAACATCTTCAAAAGCGTTAAATTAATGTTAGAGTACTCGTATACAGTGCTTCATCATTATTTAATTATCTGAAACGTTGTTAATGTTAGGATATTAATAGATTTTACTTTATTCAAAACATCGTGATCAAAATCGAAACAGACAGGAATTTTAGTCTTTCACGAACCTTTCAATATTTGCTCTTCAATTTTCATCATCTTCATTGAATGGAATTTAATTTTAGTCTATATTATAATATTGAAAAGCCTTTCAAAGAAAAAGGTTGAGAATTTTTTTTTGCTTCCAAATTGATGAGCGATAGAAAGACGGTACTTTAGATATCCATTGAGACCGAGTAATTTAACTGATAGACGACTGTTCTGGCATAGTGGTGAGAAAGCACTATTAACGCCTACCATTGCGGGTTCGATTCCCGTCCGGCATAGATATTTATATTCGTATATAAATATTTGTTTTCGTTCTTAGTGTTTGTCCTTGTGAGTCTTCCCTGCGTGCTTCGAAGAGAGAGCCAGACATTTTCATTAACATCTGATGACGATCGTAACTCTGGATATAAAAACTATCCGCTAAACAGCAGTTAAACAGCTAGTGGATTAAACTACAACGTTTATGGAGAACAATCCTTTGCCCAGCAGTCTCAAAACTAATAAATGTCTCATTTACAGGCTATTTCTATATATATTTTTTTAACTTTATTTATCAAATACACAATAATGTAACTTATTTAATAATAATAATAATAATCTGAAAATGCTAATAAAAAAGGCATGGGCAAATAAAGCCTATGGACGTATAAAAAAATATGCAACTTATTTATGACTTTCACATTCGTTTCAGAATGGTAAATCATCAATCATTGTAATGATTTTACCTTGTTAATTGACATTATGAAGATTATATGATGAAGATTATGCCTACATTTCAGGCCAGTGTCTTCTTCATGAAGTTATTTAATAAGTCTATTCATTCATTTATTACTTGAGAAGAAACAAAAGAGATTAATCGGTACGGTAGACAATACAACCTTAATAGACAACCTTAATTTTAAAAACTGTACAAAAATAGTAGATATTTCATGATTAAACCTAAAAAACCTAGAAGAACAAAGACATTGAAATTACGACGTATGTACCAAAACATTGTAAGTAATCAATTTACAGCTACATTATCTTAAAACAATCACAAATATATTTTACATTTAGTTTTATTCCATAGAATCTTTCTTCATCATTATCTCTTTCGATCATCATCTCACCGATCATTCTTTTTTAGGAGAGGGACTTCCGAACTTTGACAGTTGATAACAGGATATATATATAGTCAGTCTCTCTTTTGACGTCGTGCGAAACAGCTGACTGTATTTGTGATTTCGTAGTTACTTATTTCTACCCCCAACCTAAAAACATATAAAAATAAAACACAAAAATGTCTAAATGTGATAACTGCAATAAAGGAATAGCTAAGAAATCTGCATTTCTTGAGTGCAACAAATGTTCAAAAACAGTGCATGCCAACCAGGCATGTACTGGCCTAACATCAAAACAATTAGCAGCACTGCGCAACGCTGAGAATTTAGAGTGGACCTGCGAAGATTGTTGTCGTGAATCTCTAAGACAGAAATCGTTTATAATACAAGAAGAAGAAGAAGAAGAGGAAGATGAAGAGGAGCTATCAAAGACACAGGGAAATGATACAGAAACAATTGTGATGAAAAAATTACTACGCGACATTTCGATCGAGGTTAAAAAAGCGGTAAAGAAAGAAATAAGCTCAGTTAATGGTGCTCTTAGTTCCTGCTGTCAAAAAATGGATGGAATAATGGATACTCTGGCGATGATTAGTGGAAAAATAAAAGAATTGGAAAATAAAAATACATATTTAACGAATAAAAATAAAAATTTGGAGTTAAAAATAGATGCAATGGAACAATACATTGGAAACCTAGAGCAAAAGCAGCTTAACAACATTATTGAAATCGCTGGTGTGCCCGAAAGGATAGAAGATAACACTGAAATTATTATAAATAATTTAGCTACAAAACTCAATATGAACAAAGAAGATATAATTTTAACTAAAAGTGTGAAAGTAAAAAATGGAAAAGAAGGCATACTCCACGTATCTGTAAAACAGGAAGAACAAGTGGACCAATGGATACGAGCAGCAAGAAAAACAACCATTTTTGCAGGGGACATTATGTCATCTTCAGATCCTTCTGTTGCTAGATCCAAGATTATGATACGCCGCGCCCTATCTCACGCTAATAAAACCCTTTTGTGGCAAACTAAGCTAAAGCTCAAAGATACCCATAAATATATATGGTTTCAAGGTGGCAAAATTCTGGTTCGTAAGAATGATAATGATAAGCCTGAGGTCATCCGAAACTATACTGATATAGACAAGATGATGATGGAGAAACGAGTGAGTCGATAATAGAAATTTTACGCGCAGGGCACCACACCGGAAATAACTGAAATTCATGATGCAGTAAACTTGAACGATTTTAGTAACTATCTCCCTAAATATACTTCTTTATTTAATGTTGTCCATGTTAATGTTAGATCTATAATCAAAAATTTTAGTTCATTAGTGCAAATATTAAATCAGGCTTTATTATCTATAGATATTGTTATTGTAACTGAAGTAGGTATTTCAATGAGTAGCGATCTTCTAAAATTATTTAATATTAATGGATACGAAATGTGTAGTGTGCTTCGGGAGCGGCGACGAGGTGGTGGTATTATTATGTACATAAAAAATTGCTATAATTTCCAGATACTAAATGATTTAAAACTAAAACACTGTGAATCACTAATAGTAAACATCCAAACTACCCGCCACTACCCTACACACATCTGTGCATTGTATCGACCGCCTAATAAAAGCAAACACCTTTTTATAAATGAGCTTAAAGTACTATTATGTCACAATTCAATCAAAAACTCTGATTTGTTCTTGCTTGGAGATATAAATATTGATCTGAAATTAAATAATAACATACGAGATCATTACTTAAACTGTATGTCCGAGTGTGGTCTGATAAGCGCGATATCAGATTACACAAGAACAGAAATACGAAATGAAAATATTACGCGTA
Organism: Euphydryas editha; assembly: GCA_036937285.1. Lineage (NCBI taxonomy): Eukaryota > Metazoa > Arthropoda > Insecta > Lepidoptera > Nymphalidae > Euphydryas > Euphydryas editha. The sequence continues at coordinate 19,183,563 of JAUPFZ010000019.1, forward strand.
GTTGTATTGACCATATATTCGTTAAGTCGCGCTCGTCAGACTTATACTCGGCCGCACTTGGAACTGTAGTGGCGGATCACCGCATGTGCATACTGTCGTGCGCCTTCGCACAGTTTGATAGCAGTATACAGAATGATACAAAAATCAAAGAATTAATTAATGATACAAAATTAATATCTCTCCTTGAAAACGTTGAATGGAATATAGTTGACAAAATGCAAAATCCGTTGGAAATATATAATTTTATACAAGATAACTTTAAAAAATGTTACGAAAATTCCAAATATACTGTAAAAATTAATCGTAATAGTAAGAGAAACAAGGATCCGTGGATAAACAATAAAATTAACTGTTTTTGTGAAAAAAGAGACTTGCTATATAAGGAGTGGAAGAAAGATACAAGCAATAAAATACTAAGGTTACAGTATAATAAAGTAAGAAATAAAACAAATAAAATTATTGAATTATCGCGAAACAAATACTATAATCAGGAAATAAATAATAATATAAGTAACCCAAGAAAGCTTTGGAATATCCTAAATTCTCTAACAGGTAGAATAAATAAATCGTTGGATGCAGCAATATTAAAAGCTTTTAAAAAAAATGATCTAACCATTAAACAACTGGCAAATAATTTTGGCAATAGTTTTAAAAACAATGTTAAAAAAATATTACCCAACTGTAAGAAAAAACTTTTAAATGAGTCGACGTTTACATTTCCTCAAAATAGTTCTATACGATTTAAAGCAGCAGATGCAATAAGCATTAATAAAATAATTCAGAAATTTAATACCTACAAGGCGCCCGGGGCGGACCAAATTCGATGTATAGACATAAAACGCTTAAGTAAAAAAATAACAGCTGTAATTGCAAAGCTAATTAACACCAGCGTTAAATCTGGTATTTATCCAACACAACTAAAGGAAGGAATAGTAAGACCCATCTACAAAAAAGGATGTCATAACGACTATGATAACTATAGACCAATTACAATACTGCCAGTGGTCGATAAAATATTTGAAAAATACATATGCAATCAGATACAAAATTACTATGCATCGAATGACGTCTTGACCGGGGCTCAGTTTGGATTCCAAAAAAATAAATCAACCACTTCCTTATTATCAAAATTTACCGACGAAATAAATAATTATCTAGATAATAAGCAACACGTAATTCTTTTATTTATTGACTACAGTAAAGCATTTGATACACTCGATCATAAAGTATTAATAAAAAAACTAGACAATACCGGCGTCCGTGGACCTCTTCGCAGATGGTCTGAAGATTACCTCAGGGACAGAAAATACCGAGTGAGAATTGAAAATGAACATAGTGATCAAATATCTTTCACCACGGGCACAGCTCAGGGATCCGTCCTTGGTCCTCTTCACTATCTGGCGTTTGTAAATGACATGGGAAATATCATAAAACATAGTTCAATGTATCAATACGCTGATGACACATGCCTAGTAATAGCCAATAAAAACCTAGCAAAAGCAGAAAAAATGTTACAACTTGATTTTACAAACCTTTGCATGTGGTCGCATGACGCAGGATTAGTATTGAACTCACATAAAACCAAAGTTGTACATATCCGCTCGACGCACTCTAACAAAAACGAAAGACCAATAAAAATACTGGCACACAGCCACGAGTACCTTCACAAACCAGACTTCAGTATAAACTGCAACTGTACTTGTACAACAGCGTTCTCTGCTCGTTAAGGAGTCATGATATGAAAAATGTTAATGACTTTGCAACAACGGATCTAATGTCATGGGGAATAAAAAGAACTATATATCTTCATTATAAAAATAACATAGGCCATAAAGCGTCAAATGAATTTGCGAAATCATCTTGCAAAATTTTTTGCTTGAATGGTGGCTTCGTAATGTCAATTCCTTTATTGGAAAATTCGTGGGATTATGGTACCCGTGACGCTCTTAGATCTACCCGCTTGAGACGTGTGCAGATTCTTATGAACGTTACCTTATTACATACGTATAAAAATACCATTCTTTTTATAATAATTATTATAAAAATTAATGGTAAGGTAACCAAACTTTGATTGATAATCCAAAAAATTCTCATATTATAAGCTCATTCTACATTATAGTGATTTTTACAATACAGGGAATCTTAGTGCGGCAATCACTGTATTCTTTGATGGATTTTATGTATTTTTAATTACTGTGTGTTTTTTTTTTTTTTAATAAAAAGAAATAAATCGCACCCTTAATAAAACAAAGATGTAACTCAAAAATTACAACTTGTGGGAATTAACGTTTGAAGTTTAGCACTTTTTCCGCATTGTGTTTGATTAAAAATTACCGATTATTTGTAAAGCTCTTCATGACTTTTACTATTGATATAATTAGTTTAAACTATAGAGATTTATATAATAATAGAAAAAACACTGTGTTAAAATCTATAATAGCTGTAAAATGGTGACGAAAAAAAAAATGCCGACTTAAATCTCTTTATGGCAAAAATTACTTATTAGACGAACAATATTTTAGGTAGTAACCGAAGTAAATCCAAATGTTACACATCATCATCAAACGCATTTTCTAAGAGAATGAAGTATAACAAAAAATCATCTTTTTATTTTTAAATAATAAAATATTCCATACTTTCCTTTTAATCCAATACCGAAATATTTGATGTTACTCAAAACCACAGCACTTCAATCTCCGCTCACTGCCGGTGCATCCCTGAATCACGCCACTTTATAAGAACTGACTTGTCAGTTCCTGTTAATTGAAAAGAGATTGAAAGAGAAAAATCTTTCTCCATATTATAGTTAAAACGCCGGAGTCGAAGTCTACCTATTCTTTACGCGACGAAGACGCGTTTTATTGTAAAATCTCAAAATCCACAAATTTTGAGTTACATCTTTGTTTTATTAAAGGTGCGAAATGTTCTTTTGAACTAAGCGTATTAAATATATTATATACTCATATTTTATATTAATTAAAATAATTATTATAATTTTATATTAAAAATGTTATACCCAAAAATCTACTTGAAATTTTAAATTAAGTATAACAATAAAATCTGCTTAAAAAGTAATCGGCACTCGCCCTTAAGATATAATAGTATTACGCGGGCCATACATCACCCAGCCACACCCGGTCCTGAGGAACTTTATGAGGCCCTTAACGACTGCGGGCTTATAAAGACTCTGCAATAAAGGAAATAAAAAAATCAACATTTTAATTTATTGTATGATTCCTATTTTTTTTTTTTTTTTTTTTTTTTTGTTATTTTAAATATTTTATCCTTATAAGAAGTATTAAGGTGACTTACTAAATAAATTTAGTATTTATTCAGGAGATATAAAGTCTTCCTTTCAAGCTTTGCGAACTGTAAATAATTAAATAAATATTTATGTTTTGGATCTTTTTTTACGATATTCGAATCCGTGCAATAAATTTTTACCTATCTATTTAAATCTATTTATATAATGTAAATCTTTATTGTACACACAAACTAACGCACAAAATTATATACAAAGCAAGCACTTAACAGAAGTGCAGAGAGTGTAGATATGGTCTTATCGCTTAATAGTGATCTATTCCAGACTACCCAATTTCAATTTCATTTAACATAACGGTAATAATAACATACAACAATATAAATATAATCATAAATATAGCCATAAATCAACGAACGCACGTGCAGCGCTAAGTGCAACGACACAAACAACAAGTGACGCATCCTCCACTATCACCGGTTGGATTATAAAACCGCGTGCTGTGCCCTCCTGCGTTAATACGATTAGTTGCGTTAGTTTGCGTAATAAATACTCAGAGTTATTATTTCTGGTTTTCAGTCCATCACATATTATACGCAAAATAAGGAAATGTTTACGGTACAAATAACAAGGTACAAATAATGTACCAATATAAATAGTTAGTAGAGGTTGGTGAGGTTCTTAAACTAAAGTCATCTAAAAGTACATAGTCCCAGGCTGATCGCCCCGAGAGCTCCGGCAGTACTAGTAACACTGGAGGAGTACGCCGAGTCAAGGGGTAACCTACTGCCACCTATTGGAGCGGGCGGCAGAGATGGTGAACCTGGCGGACCTGGGTATCGACGGGGGATTGAAGCTACCGCTACGCTACCGGGGCCAGATTGTTAGAGCAGCCGGGGCAGACCCCGGAAACGGCTGAGCGCTTTGCGGAGGAGCTTCGGCAGGCTTTTGGAGTTTTGCGAGGGTCATCCAACCCATGAAGCTCGCGAATTTGCGGGCCTCTAAGCTGGACGACTCCATCTCAAGTGAAATGGTTGCCGCTGCGGCAGCTAAGACGGGCCGGTGCGATGCCGGTTCCGTAAAAGTTGGCGCAATCGCGATCGGTTTGGGTGGGTTGGGCTGTACTGTTGTACGATGGCCGATCCCAGCTGCCAAGGCACTGGCCGAGGCTGGCAGGCTCCTCGTCGGATGGAGCTCGGTCAGGGTCGGCAGCGGCAATAGAGCGCTCACATATAAGAAGGCGGTCCGCATAGGCGGGCCAACTGTCGGGACGTCACGGTTGTATGTGCAAGCGATCCCGTGGCGCCCCACTATGACGATGAGGGCACCGCAGGGTTTTAGTGGGTATTCTGGCTACGCAGTCAGCGAGTCCCATATACCCGTCGCCTTTGGGTGGCGGAATTCGTAAATGCATTTCCCAGCGATTAAAAAAAAAGTAAAAGTTGATGTATAAGTACATAGTGCAGTTTTTAAAAAAAAAAGATATAGATAGATTTCAAATGGAAGTGCATTCCACAATTTTACAACCTTTACAGAGAAATAATTAAAATACGAACTCGAGTTACAATTTGGTATACTTAAATTATTATCATTTTAAGAGAGTTTAGGTGAAGAAAAAGATTGCTAAGAAAAAAACGTTCTCAAAAACACGGTCATTTAGTAGCTGACCAGGGCAATTCAGCGGTTAAGGTAGAGTTTAGTAGAAGGACGGAGAGAGGTAGAGCCGAGAGGAGTGATAAACATGAAGGTTAGAGCGATGCTGCAGCACTGCCGTGTCATGACAAAACACTGTATCTGAAAATCTGTAAGTTTTCAGAAATCGCGATTTTCTGTTTTTTTAAGAAATTTGTCATAAAATCGTTAATATTTGTCTGATTTCTTTGAAATTTGGTTTATTTTTTTCGTTAGATTGGTATCTATACAGCAATGTAGAAAAAAAGCTTCAATTAATAGTATTTTTAAGTCTAGACCAACAAACGTGTTCTGTCAAATCTATTATATAATAAAAATATGACATCAGTAAATACAGAACACTGTATATATAGATGCAGTGTTATGTCACAACAATTATGGTTCAAAATATACAAGAAACATTAAATTTAAACCAGATTGTACTAAAGACCACATACACAAAAAACAATTTTTATCATCATATCAGCCGTTGGATGTCGACTATTGAACATACGTCTCGCCCATCGACCTCCAGAGTGACCGGTTCAAAGCAGCCTCCATCCAACGGCTTCCGGTGACTTTCCTCTAATCGTCTCCCCATCTCGCGGACGGCCGTCCGTCGCTCCTGGTCTTCTCTGGCTAGTGGTCTCCACTTGAAAACCTGTCAGTTCTACGAGCTATGTGCCCTGCCCACTGCCACTGCAGCTTACAAATCCATTGGGCTAGGTCGACAACCTTCGTTCGTTTGCGAATTTCATCATTTGTGATTTGATCTCGCAGAGAAATACCAAGCATAGCTCTCTACATTGCACGCTGTGCGACTTGGAGCTTTTTTTAAAGGCCCATTGTCAGAGACCACGTCTCAGATTTGTATGTGATTCCTGGTAACACACATTAATCGAAGACTTTCGAAGACTTCAACTTTAGGCACTGAAATATGACCGATGAAAAGACGTTTTTTAACTTCCCTTACTCTGTCCATTCTAATATCTCTCGAAGTTGGAACTTTGTCCTAGGTAGATGTATTCGTCAACAACTTCGAGAGTAGAATCTCCAACCGATATCGGGGTGGGCACGACATGGACATCCGAAATGATTTTTGTTTTGCCCATATTCGTTTTAAGGCCCACCTGTCAGGAAAGTGGAAACTATCGAGATCATTGAACATAATGATGAGGTCTTCCAGGGATTCTGCCATAAGCATGATATCGTCGGCAAATCGAAGGTGTAATAAAGAATCTTAATGCCCGGTGATCCCGTGACCCCGTGACTGCTCTCAAATTTTATTGTGATCTCTCTCACGTATCTTTTTTGTAAGTACTGCAGATGTTGAGGGTTCTTCAGCATGTTGTGATTCCGAGAAAATTGTTGAAGGTATTGTGGTTGTCTCTGTGTAAGAGCATATCGTAGAACAATCGGTGTATTTCTTTTCGTGAGTCACATGGTGTACTTGGTTAAAAGGAGTATGTAACATTAAATCTGAGTCTATTGCTATAGATAGTCTATTGCTTCATTATACAAATTAAAATTATCATATTAATATGGTAGTAAATCACTGGGTTTGTTGGGATATCTCCCACGTTTCTTTTTGTAGATACTGCAGATACAGAAAGAATCATTATAATTTGTACATCTTAAATTTTAAAGATGATGGCTAGCTTCACTTATCATGGAATTGTATAGGTTCATGAAAAGCACCGAAGAATTTTCGTGGCATTCTTGGATTCCTTGGTGCCCTTTCCGGGTTTAAGGTTTAAAATTAATTTACTCCGTTCTTTGTTTATTTTAATATTTTTTGGACACAAATAAATTGAACATGTAATCAGGAGAATGAGATCTATTACTATAGCAAAAAATTAAAAAAAAAATATAAAAAAACAAGGCATTTAAAATAGACCCAACGCACTTGTACACGATATTGTTATGACAAAACACTGTATATGCAGATACCGGGCGATAAAACCATAAGCTGTGTCTGGACAAAACACTGTATTTAAAGATGCAGTTCTTTAACAAAACAGATCTTTATTTTATTAGGAATACAGTGTTTAGTCCAATGGTGTTATTCAGTGATTTTAAGTAAGAATCGAAATTTTTATATATCATCCTATGTAATCATGTGCGAAGAACTCATTTTTTGATGTTAGGACAAAACACTGTATCTGAAGATACAGTGTTTTGTCATGACACGGCAGTGCAGCAGCTGCTGCAGCAGCTGCTTTACCAAAACCCATCCGAGCTTTGAGCAGTACTGCGAAACATGTTCGAATTTCTTATGTAAATATAAATCAAATGCAGAGGTTTGGCAGACGGTCATGTTTACTAGTCAGGTCTTCTGAAGTCTGGATAATTTACATGGTCCAAGATTGGAAGTATTAAACTATTTTCACGTGATATCTTGGTCATGATCTCTAGGAAATTTTTCTATCTTTTCACCAAGTGAAATGTTACATAAATTATTCGACTTCTATTAGATAAGAAATTATATTCCGATTATAATTCGAGGGTTAGTCGAAGAGGTTAATAACGAGAAACTTATACTGAATTAAATACGGATCATTCGATTACATTAAGAAAAAAAACCTTCACTAATTTTACAATATCTTACAAAAGATTTCTGTAACGTCTTCTAAAATGTTTTCACAGAACCTCCTTAATATAGGTTTTCGTTAAAAGAAGAGGATAAAATAAAAAGCATATGCGGAATATTATTATTGTTTCCAATTAAATCGTCGCTTTTGGACTCGTTCGGGCGAAATAGATTTTTTCCTTAACAATATTTAATGCGCATAAATGGAAATAGGACTTTTTCGGTTCGGTGCCTTAATATTATACCAGGATAAGTATTGTACAAATCCTAAGATTTACCTTATTGAATATCGTTCGATAGCTTATGGTGAATTCGCTTAATAAAATAGCCGGAACTATGTTCAACCGAAATGGATTCGTTATTTAAATTTATTTCAAATGCAAAATGTTAAGTTCAAAAGTATGATAATAAAGTAAAAAGTTTTTACGTTCCGAGTTGAATCCGAGCCAAGTCTTTCAATTTGTGCTGGTTAAAGAATCCTGGTTTCGTACGAATGGGATTAATCCGCGAATTCAAAGCTAACGAGTCAAAAGACTGGGCAACTGAATATTACATTTGTTATGAGTGCATTCAGAAGCGTATCGTCAAGCAACACTCCGGGGAATCAATTGTTGCGGATAAACTCATTTAGTTTATTATATTTTTATTAAAAGATGGCCCCGTAGACACACATGAATCACCAGTAACGGAATTAAGTTTGAGCCAGCAACGCTGTGAAGGAAAACATAATGAGGAAAATTGTAAGAAATTTTCTAAATTATTTATTTAACACTACAAATTACTAATTTAGACATAAAATACTTTATACCTTCACCATTTGTAATATGTATTTGAAGTAGTTATTTTATCGGCGTTTTCATTAGCATTAATTTCAAACAGTTCTATAATATGGCAGGTATCCTGAGTAAATATTTACGCATCACATAACAGAGTATTTTGATAGACAATTAATGGATGCAAATGAAACTGTGCGTCTACATCCATCCTCAGACTAAAAAGCCGTTAAGGTATAAAAATTGTTTTTTGAGAAAATTGCAAAAAACGTATTCACGCGTTTTTCTCAATGCCACATTATACTGATCTTGATATTTTTTTTTATTTTTTTGATGATGATTGATGATTTAAGTGTACGTTAGGCAATATTTTTAGGTTAGTTACTTCCAAGTGATGAAATAAAAAAAATAGAGTCGCTCAACAACCATTTTAAAATTTTAAATCTGATAATAATTGAAGGCTGTTTTTAGCAAATTGAAAGAAAGAATTTTTTTAACAATAATTTATAATAAAGAGTAAAAATCGACCATTCGACGGTTAACATTATAGTCCATGGACGACAGACTACACCATCATTTACATTGTCGACATCGTTGAGCTATATTGTAACTGGATCGTGTATCAATACATTCATAACAACCATGTAATTATTCATATATTCGTGTGTTGGATGTAATTGCAATATCATCGTGGTCATGAAAATTTCATTAGTTACACTCTGTGTTGCCTTATTTTCGTTTATATGAAATCCCTTATATGAAGTAGTGTATATTTTGTAATAAGACGTCATGTGACGTCATGTCTCGTCACGCCATTCCATTAATGACGAAGGTTGCAGATTAAATTAAGGTTCCGTCTCAGAGCGGATGTTTCTAATAATACAAAAATATTTGTTTCCTCTCTGTTTGTCGAATCTTGTGCCTTGGACAGAACGAAAAGCCACCGACTTCGATTGCTATCATAAATATCTGATAACGTCTTCTCTTCTTTTATGTATTTAAGTTAGTATACTAAAGGCAATTGTACTGTATCAGCCTGTAAACCACCCACTGCTTAGCGAAGGCCTCTTCTCCATATAGAAGAAGTGTTCGAGCTTAATCCACCTATTCTCTACCTTGAGTAACGATCGTTATTAGGTGTCTATGATAACAGCCGGGACCGACGGCTTTACGTGCTCTCCGAGGCACGGTGGGGAGACCCACAAGGACATACACCCAGATCGGAAACAAATATTTGTACAAATATAAATATCTTTCCCGAGCGGAAATATAAACCGCGACCACCGGTGCGCGGTTTTGAGGCAACTACTCGCACCACTACACCATAACGGTCGTCTAAAGGTAACGTTAGTGATAAATTTAGTTACCCAATTCGAGGATATAAAAATACTCTGATAAGCTAATTGAAATATCCAAGGACGATAGAACGACTTGTTTAAACTGAGAAGGTTTAGGAAGCAACTGCTAAGTGAAAAGAAGTTGCTTTATGAAATTCAAATTGGATAAGAACGCCTAATATATAGAAATATAGTCCTTATGATTAGGTTCATAAGGTCTAGAATGATAAGTTTTGTCCAGTGTGGATACATATGGCGGACGCCAAGTGTGTTTGCAAATGCCGCTAGCTTAGTTTCAAAGAAAACTGTTTACGCTGTGAGCGAGGTCGTGGACTATATCGAAGTTTAAACTATTTCGTGATGTAATAGACAATGCATTTTCAATACTCTGACGATATCTAGAGGAAGGTATCATAAATATTAGGTATATAACTGTAATCGGCCGATATTTATATTGGCCACCACCACTCACTGCTGAGCGAAAGCCTCTTCTCCATATAGAAGGAGGGTTAGAGCTTAATCCATCACGTTGCTCTACTGCGGGTTGGCGGATAATTTCTCTACCATGAGTAACGATTTTTATCAGGTGTCTATGATAACAACCGGGAACGACAGCTTTACGTGCTCTCAGAGGCACGGTGAGGAGACCCACACCTACCTGCCTAACTAATATAATTTAATTTTACGGGACGTAAGATATGAATTCCATGAATAAAACACGATTCGTAATTCGAGGTCCGGTGAGGAGAATCACAAGGATACGAGTATACACCCAGACCGGAAACAAATATTTGTACAAATACAAATATCTGTCCCGAGCGGGAATCGAATCCGTGACCACTGGCGCGCGGCGTTGAGGCAACTACTTGCACCACGACACCAGAACGGTCGTCAAAAGAAGCGTTGAGTAGGTATAGAGTCGCTCTCTCTCACTCTCTCCCAAATATGACCAAACATAAAAAATTAAAAAAAAATGGTTGTCTGTAAAGTCGGTTTACGGACTATAATTTTACGTGATAACGTCATAGGAAAACATTGATGAAAAAAGTGTGTGTGTACTTATGTACGCATGTAAGAAGTTATACTTATAATAAAACGATGCGCCGAGTTAACGGGTAGCGTGCGCCATCTGTAATTTTCACTTACAAGCTTGTAGCGTATCGTAATAATTGTTATTGAAGTTATTAGTAACTAGTGATAGATCAATTTTAATATCTTACAATTTTATCTTAAATATTTAACTTTATTTTATCGAAATATCGTTCAACTGATACGAACTACAAAGTACCTAATTTAATAAACTAACATTGAAAAAAAAAATTATTAAAAAAAAATATTAAGATGAAAAACAAAAATGGCTACTTGCAATGCATCATATTTTCTAATAATAATTTATAATTAACACAGATAATAGATGAAATAATAAAAACAAATAAAATGCAATACCAATATTATGTAGGTATACTAGTCATCTTTTATGAATGACGTGTAGGTTGCGTGCTGCCGCTGTCTCTTTTATTCGGGCGCATCGCGTCACAATCCGAACGCTTAGGCCGAACGTGACAATGAGAGCTACACAAAGTTAGCACCCCATCGAAAGATTTTTGAAATCAAAATGACCTTAATCGATAGGTCTACGTTAGGTCTGTATAGGTCCACCAAAATTTTTGTTAAGTCGCCTATTTTTTTTAATAAATATTTTTAATAAATAGTTCTATTTTTGCAAAAAAAAAAAAACCTAACAACCTATCAATAAAAGGTTATTAGGTCTTTATATATTAAAAAAAAATAGGCGACCGAACAAAAGTTTTGGGGGACCTATACAGACCTAACGTAGACCTATCGATTAAGGTCATTTTGATTTCAAAAATCCTTCAATGGGGTGCTAACTTTGTGTAGCTAACAATGAGTCATGCTTTTTCGTTTTTCATCAATTTATTAGATGTTATCACGTCAAAAACTTTCATCAAACCTTAATAAATCTAACATAATTGTTAAATTAATAAGATTTTACTTCAGCCAAAATAATAATAAAATTAAAACATAATAGCATACATATAAAAAATTCATATAAAAGTAATTATTATCGTCGAATCCTGAATAACATTCTCAAAAGAAGTTACATCTGAAGGTTATTTGAAATGTTATAATTAGTTTTATTTGATGTTCCTTTGATATTTAATGATAAAAGAAATCTGCACTGTAGGCTTTCCTTTTATTATGTACTAGCGGCTCGCCCTGGCTTCGCACGGGTATTTAACTAAAATTTCAAAAATTATAAATTTATATTTTTTATCACCTATACCTGCGTCGATACAGGAAAATATTTTATAATAGATTGATTGAGTTCTCAAACTGCAAAAAGCACTGAGTATTGATATCAACTTCGAAACAAATAACTTTCAACCCCCTTTTAACACCGTTAGGGGATGAATTTTGATAAAATACGAAACACGTCTTTAATCAATTATGTTAAAGAATATTTATGCAAATGCATTTGAAGTAGATTGGACCAAGGAATCACGTTATCCCATACAAACTTTGCCCCCCCTTTTCCCTGTCTTAGGGGTAGAATTTCGTAAAATTCGTTCTTAGCTGATCTCTACTCGGCAAAAGGAATATTTATATCAAATTTCAAGTTTCTAGGTCTTAAAATTCTAGCGATACCGTGATGAGTGAGTGAGTGAGTGACCTTTCGCTTTTACATATTAAGATTACAACTAAAATAGCTATAACCATCCAACTTTGTACAATCAACAAACAAATAACGACCAAATATTTTAACAACAAACAAACAACCAAGACCTTAGTACACTAAGGTATTAAATGCAAAAAAAAAAAACATTTTTTAAATATGGGCGAGGGTCATTCTTTCGGCCGAAGTTTTGGACAGCGCGATTCAAAAAATTATATTTTGTATACTGCGCCATCTATCTTGTTACGATTCGTTAGACCAGCTGTTAATAGATGGCGTTGCATTTGGTACCTATTTCTATTTTCTTAAATATTTATTTTTAAATTTAATTACAATAAAACAAAAACTAAATGTTATTGCGAGTTATGTATAATTTTTATGTATAAAAGTTATTTACATTGGTTTTGTACTTTTTACGTGATACGCGTTTAAGAAAAAATATTGCAATATATGGCGCTGATTGTAAATTAAATCGCGCTGGTAAAATTTATTCTTGATTATATATAGTGTATTATAAAACGGACTCGTTAACAGATTTATTATATGTATAGATATTTATAAAAAAGGCAGTTAGAACGACTGCCGAAATGAAAACTTAAAACAATGGAACAATAAGATTAAATTTTTCAAATCAAATATTAATAACAATGTTAAAAATATTCGATAGTAAATACTTTATTTTAGTCATTTATTTTTCTACACAAACAAAATTATTTTGCGTACCTACTCGGTATTGTATTGCACAGTGATTTTACAATTAATTAATTCAAATAATTACCATCGAAAACACAGTTAAAACAATGCACAATATATACAAAATAAACTTATCAAGTGGTCAACACAACTTCACTTACTGCAGTTACTGCTATTAGAGCATATCGGTGACGCGAAGTCATAAGGTTTTACGAGTACTCACCCAAAAGCTAAACACGCGTATGATACAGTCGAGTATATAGAATATATTGGTGTATGTATATATACATGTACACAGGCCGCTATACTGCGTGTCGCTAGTCTGTTTTCACTTCAAAAATATATAAGTATTTGTTGACTGTATTAATTGTATCATACACTGAGGTGACCTTCAAGAAAAAATAAACTACAACAATTACAGTACAGCAGCTGACTTTTTATAGCTCCCCTGTCTACGATTTATCGCTTACACGACTGCGAAGAAGAATATTGTGAGTACATTTGCTATTGTCGGAATAGACTCTGAGACATGACTGTGTATCCATCAAGCCACAGAGGAGCGGTCTTGAATTAAGTTTTGCTACATTTTTACAAACATCGCAGTGATAAAACACTTGTAGTGCATTTATTATTAAGCAAAACGAAATCACTACATATTATAAAACAAAGTCCTCCACCGCGTCTGTCTGTCTGTATGTTCGCAATAAACTCAACAACTACTGCATAGATTTTCATGCGGTTTTCACCAATTGATAGAGTGATTCATGAAGAACGTTTCGATACATATACTAGAACGTAATTAAACCGAAACCTTGTATGATAATTATAAATATCATACCTTATATGATATTATAAACTTATTTAACTCTCGGACAAAATAAAGTATGAACGCCATCTTAAAACGTGGAACACTTAACTTTTCATAAATCTCTTTGGGTTATGATGTAACATAAAGTCTATGATTTCTGCAGTAAGAAACCCAAATCTTGAGTATTTTTTAATATATTTCCTCTTTAACAAAAAAAAAAAAAACATAAAGTAATTTATATGTAAAACTAGATATTTACCATGTTTGTTGTTGGTTATTTCAAGTTCCACTATGGTCACGGGTACTTAACACATGTGACACTTACATGGGTGAGTGTACCCGTGACCATGGCACTTGCAATGGTGCCGAAACATCAGGAACTCAAAATAACCAACAACAAATATATGCTAAATATCCCGTTTTAAATATAAATAATAAAATAAATGAAATCTGATTACAGCTACAGTAAACATTTTGAGTTTCAGTAAACCCTGCGTCATTTCCGGATAAAGAGTAACCAGTCCCCTAATTCGTAGTAAAAACTCAAAGCACGCCAATTTTCATATTAAGTAGTTACAGACGGACACGTCGTCGTAATTAAAACGAAAACTTGTATGATAATTAAGACATCTGTTTCAACTCTAGTGTCTCATGCTATCTTAATGGAAAAGTTCGTTTAATCTCATCTTAGAAGTTAACAGAAATGTTAACTGAGGCCTGAGTTTAAGTTTCAAAGTTTTAACGTCACTTTCGAGTTTCATGTTATTTCTCTGTTTATTAAGAAAATTTACTTTTTGTATATAATTACTCGTAGATAATAACCGAGACTGTTATTGTTGGGTTACAGACAGACACGTCTTCCAAAACTATATTATTATATTTATATGTATTCGATTTATTTCTGTTAGTTACAAAACTATTTATTAAACTACATACTTATTTTTTATTTAAATTATTTATTGTATAATAAATACACTAATACAAGTGCGTATAAAAGGCGTAATTCTCTACCAGCCAACCTTGGTATGTGCAAGAAAGTATAGTGTTTAGGTGTACAATATAAAATAATACAAATAATAGAGTATAATATTATATATTACAACATAATATTAATAATATAATATAATACAATAAAACATAATGAATTATAATGCAATATAATACAACAAAATATAACATAATATAATACAAAAGAATATAATATAATCAAATATAAAAAACTAAAAACTACTTTTTCACTATTTCTTTCTTATTCTGATTAATTATTATAAAACTACATTTAACTTACTACCTGTCGATTTTCGAGATTTCGAGTTACATTGATAATCGAAATTTCAACCGGTAGGTATATATCCCAGAAGATATGGATCTTAACTGAATGACTGTAAGTTCATATCTGGGCAAGCATCTTATTATTTAATTTTATAATTTATTTATTTCAACGATATTCTGTTGCTTATAATAGAATCATTGACTATCAGATACAGTAAAACCTAGTGATAAGTCAATGATCAGATTCAATTAATTACTTTTGTTTGTGAATCAGTAATCAAATACAGTCAAATAATATTGTTTGGTGTAAGGACCAACGTATTATTTATTTGATATTTGCTCGTGTGTAATAGAAATAAAATATCAATAAAAACGTAAGAAAATAAAGCGTAATAAATCTCTATTTTCTGGATGACCACTATTTGTCCAAGGAAATCATATAAGTGGTTCTTATTATTAGTATTAATTACTGTTATAAGTACTACCTGAAACAAAGATGTGAATAAATATTATACTTTTCCAGACTTACGACATTTTTAAGTTACGTTTGAGATCGAGTTTTTCAATTATTATTTATAATTTCTTTCGTGTTATGTTTAGTTTATGTTTATTAAAAAGCATTAATCATCAATCAACAATCAATTTTACTCATTTTATTAAAAGTCTACAACGGATTTTATCGCGTTTATTTAAAAAAAAAAACTTTACAATCCGAATAATGAAACATTAATCGGACCTCGACTCGGAAACCTCGGGAAATAATTTTAAAAATTCGTTAAACTGTAATTTTTTTTAAAAATAAACGCTATAAAATCCGTTGTAGACTTTTAATTAAATCACCATCATTGTCGTCATTGGATGTCCACTGTTGAACGTTGAGCTATTGCCCTGCCCTCTGCCTGAAAACTGATGAACACCAAATTGTTGAAAATGATATAAAATTAATAAGAAAAGTATACATATACGTATATTTAATACAAGACAATATCTTATGACGTATCTTTAATATGTCATATTAAAGATACGTCAGAGCGGAATCAGGGCTCCAAAGTTTTCTCAAGAGATTCATCTGTTAGTCAAAACTGGTTATCGAAGCTGAAAACAGAGGATGGAAGTACAGCGTCTTTATTGTACCTGTTACGGTATAATTATAATTTTAGACGTAGAATAAAATATAAAAAAAGAGTTATCAAATTCTTTTTATTATCAACATTAATGAATGAACATTAATTGTAATTTGTTTATTGTTATACTAAAGAAATAGATAATTAACCAAAGCCGTAGCAAATCGTTTCAATGGAGAAACGGTTTCTTTGCTTTTTTTTATATTTACCGTAATGAACGAAGTAAACGCGTAACAAAAGCAAACTGTACCATTTATTTTTATTTACATTAATTTGGAGAGTAAAGAAAAAATTATACGCAAAAAATTGGTTGTCTGTAAAGTCGGTTTACGGACGATAATTTTACGTGATAACGTAACGATAGGAAAACATTGATGAAAAAAGTGCATACTTTTATTAATTGAATTGAATTATTATAACTGAGATATCATTATTTTGTATAATATATATTTATTATATATTATTATTTTTATACCAGATGCCCATTTGCAGTCACAGTACACTCGTTTATTCAAATATTTTATTACTTAAATTATACAGATTAATTACAAGTAATAATGTGCTATTAAAAATTTATTTACAACTTATACACATGTGTGATATTTAAGATCCTCCAATCTGCGTTATAGTTTTTCATTTACAGGCCGATCGTGCCTCTCTATCGCTTGTTCCGCGCTCTCGCTCGCGACACGTGACACTTCTTCGTGCGTGCAGTCGGCATTCATCGATTTACAAGACGTTATCACGTCAAAAATTCAAAACTTAATTTGCT
Organism: Euphydryas editha; assembly: GCA_036937285.1. Classification (NCBI taxonomy): domain Eukaryota; kingdom Metazoa; phylum Arthropoda; class Insecta; order Lepidoptera; family Nymphalidae; genus Euphydryas; species Euphydryas editha. The sequence goes on from JAUPFZ010000019.1 coordinate 19,200,557, forward strand.
CGGCTGTCCCACACCCGGATGGTGAAACATCAGAACACTATTATATATTTCCATCAGAATTGGAAATATTTAATAGATATTGAGTATATAACTATATGTATAACTTATAGGTTTGCGTTACCGATGACCTCGACAAGCTCGTGACGTATTGCGCTTGCGCCAGACCAGCGATACGCAGTATAGCCACATGAGTAAAGAATTCTTCACTCATGTGGTATAGCGGCCTGTGTACATGTATACGTATATACACAAATACATTGTATATACTCGACTGTATCATATGCATGTTTGACTTTTTGCGTGAGTAAAATCTTGTGACTTTGCGTCACCGACATGCTGTAATAGCAGTACCTATAGTAGTTATGTTGATCACTTGATTAGTTTATTTTGTTTATATTGTGCATCATTTTAACTTTTTTTCGATAGTCATTATTTGAACTGATTAATTGTAAAATCACTGTGCAGTACAATAGCAAGTACTCAATATAATAATATATTCGTGTATAAAATTAAATGATAAAAACAAAGCATTTAGTATCGAATAATTTGTACATTTCTATTGATATTCGCTTTGAAATTCTTAATATTAATTTTAATTATTTAAATTTTCGCTTCTATCGGCAGTCCTTATCTTTTTTTTTAATCTTAATTTTATCATCATCATTGCATTGACATCATTGTTTCTGCGATAAGACCGCCTCTTGTACGTGTTTTCATTTTCATCCTTTTTATTATCATCATGTAAATATATGTTGATGTACAATAACCTGTATATACCTAAAATTACTTATTTTCAACAAAGTTATCAACAAAGAAGTCATTAATAAAATTTGGAATAAGAAATAATAAAAATGATACATATACTCTTTTGCAAAAAAAACGGGCACTTAAGAAAAGAACTATTTTATAGTTACTATTAGTTTGTTTGACAATTTTAGGTATTGTTATCCTCAGAATTTTATAAATTAATTAGGAAGGAATAGTTTTCATCAGTTTTGTCATAGCATTTTAATTAAATTATTAAGAAATAATGTTTAAGCTCAAAACACTATGATTGTACCTGCTCGCTAAATAAAAATGAAACGCGTTAATTTCTTTGTTTTTCTTGAATACATTAAAAGCAGATAAAAGTTTAGTATTGAGTGTGACCCCCTCTTGCTGAAATCACAGCTTGCATTCGTCTGGGCATGCTAGTGAGTATATCTTTTATGGTTTCTTGGGGAATACGTTCCCACTCCGCGGTAATCACATTCTTTAGCTCTCTGATGGTCTGCGGAGCCGGCTGCACTGATCTCACTCGTCGCTTCAGAACGTCCCAGACATGCTCTATGGGATTGAGGTCCGGACTTCTAGCTGGCCAGTCCAAACGACGAATTCCGACTTCTAGCATATACGCATCCACACCGCCAGACCGGTGGGCGCGAGCGTTGTCGTCCATAAAAATTGAGTTTTCGCCAAGAGCGGTTAAAGCGGGTTGTGCATAAGGAATTAGAACTTCCGTTATGTATCGGTGTCCAGTCAGTGTACCGTTTTCGATGAAGACTAACTCCGTACGATCCATAGAATTTATTTCTGCCCAAAACATAACAGAGCCCCCTCCATAAGGTGTGATTTCTTCAAAACATGCCTCTGCAAAGCGTTCTCCTCGTCTACGTAACACTCGCCGACGTCGGTCTTCACCATGCAGAGATATCCTGGCTTCATCGGAGAACAATACCCTATCCCAGTCTTCATGAGTCCATGACACACAATTTCGAGCGAAGCTAAGCCTGGCAACTCGATGTCCACGGAGCAATTTAGGGCCGCGTGCCGGGCGATGACTGTGTATATTAGCAGCGAGAAGCCTCCTCCTGACCGTCCATAGACTAATTTGCACATTTCTTACTTCTTCGAGGGTGTTCTTGAGGTCCACATAAGAAGATTTGCGATTTCTCAACGCTTGACTAACTAGAAAACGATCATCCCGTGGTTCGGTACATGTCTTTCTGCCAGAACCAGGCCTTCTCTTGACGGAACCGGTCTCTTGATAGCGCTGCCAGGTCTTTTGAACTGTCGACCGACTCACATTTAGCCTCTGAGCCACAAAGCATTGACTTCAACCTTCTTCAAGCAGCGCAATAATTTTGCTTGCTTTTATCACTTTATCTACCATTTTCGAGATTGCTAAACAGCAACAACAATACTTTTAAATGTCAAGGACACCAGATAATTTAATAAAAATTGACAAAAAGTTAATTAGAGTCGAAATTAACTATAGGGAATTCGCGCCACAAAATGTAGTTAAAAGTTATTTTCTTTGAAAACCAGGCTCAGTCAAAAATTTGAATTTGGAATGTACTCTTATAAACATTATGGCACTTTTATAATTGGCCAGTAACATGTTCAAATGATTAAAACCTTTTTGGTATTTTATTTTTCTCAGCCAGGAAGAAAATCGAAACCGCCCGTTTTTTTTTGCAAATGAGTGTATAAATAATGGCTTAAATACATGCAACACAAAATTATAAAGTCTAACTTTATTACGATTAACATATAAATTACGATACATTACTACTCCATCCGATTCCTCTCGGACAGCAGATCAGTACTACAGACTGGAGGCGGACGGCTGGCCGAGGTCGGACTCGACCTCGTGATCAGCCGCATAGAGTTTAGGGCTTCGTGTCAGGATTGATAAGACCGAAGCCCTGCTCTTTCGCGGGACCGGCCGCAAGGGACCTCCACCGGGAGCTAACCTTCAGATCGGAAAGGGGAGAGTCAGGATGAGCCCCCAAATGAAATATCTCGGGCTCATCCTGGACGGAGGGTGGACCTTCGGCCCACATTTCACGATGGTGGGTCCGAAGGTCGTGAAGGCGGCGAGTGCGCTGGGGAAACTCCTTCCGAACCTCGGAGGGCCCAGCGCCGCCTACAGGCAGCTGTACTCCGGAGTCTGCCAGAGTATGGTGACGTACGGTGCCCCGATTTGGGCGGATCGCCTCACCGCGAAAAATAAGGCGGCGCTGCACGCTGCGCAGCGAATAATCGCGGTGAGGGTGATTCGGGGGTACCGTACGGTATCGTGAGCTGCAGCTACTGCCTTAGCCGGCGACCCCCCGTGGGAGCTCGTGGCGGAGCTTCTTGCCGAGACCTACTCATACGTATCGGGTAGGAGGGCTCTTGGTGAGAACCCAAGGTTGGACTGGATCCTACGGGTGGAGGGAGGACCTGGCGGTGTAGCCATATGGCACACGCGTTACGGCTGCGTTGCGCCCGGTCCTTGAAAGGTGGATGCGCCGAAAACGCAAGCCCCCCTCACCTTCCGTCTGACACAGGTTCTCACCGGGCACGGTTGCTTTGGTGACTACCTGTGTCGGACGGCCCAAAGGGAGCCGACGACTGAATGTCACGATTGTGGCGTGGCGGTGAACTCTGCCCAGCACACCCTCGAGGTGTGCCCGAGATGGGCGGCGCTGCGTCGGGGTCTGACGTCAGTCCTTGGAGGGCACTTGTCGCTTCCGAGCATCATCACCGCAATGATCAGCAACGACGAGTCCTGGAAGGTGATGGTCTCCTTCTGCGAGACAGTAATGTCCCAGAAGGAGGCCGTCGAGCGGGTGAAAGAGGAGGCCGCCGACGTGGCCTCCTCTTTCGCAGAGGTTTAGTACGGTATTGCACTCCCAAAGTGCCGAGTCCGACATAGGTCTAGGACTGCCACCCGGGCGTCCTAGATATCATCCGCAAATGGATTCCCCTGCGACAACAAAAAAAGCTCTTCAAAGTCACTCTATCACCTCAAGACTTATCTACAACTGTCACCAATCCCTGATGGAGGTATGTAATAACAACAACAACGTAACTCTTCAGTGGATCAAAGGTCACAGTGGCTCCCGTGGTAATGATGTCGCTGATGAACTGGCCAGAAGAGGTTCGGAGATGGCTGCGATTGGACCAGAACTAATTGTCCCCCTTCCTACAGCATGGCCTACATCAGTCATTCGACAACACACGAAAGAGCTACATAATAAATACTGGACGTAGGTGAGTAGATGCAGACAGGCAAAACAAGCTCTCCCACACATATACCGGAGACTGTTTCGTAAGTTAATGAATCTCACTCGCCCACATTTTCGAAAAATTACTCATATTATTACGGGCCACGGCCCATTCAACAAACATCTGTTTAATCTAGGTGTTAGCGCCAGCCCCCTGTGTAGAGCCTGCCTGGAGGCAGAGGAGACGGCCGCCCACATTGTTCTGGAGTGCACGGGCGTGACCACCTACCGGGCCAAACATCTTGGGTCACCGAGGACTCTCCCCGAAGTCATTGGTGACACCAGAGGTTTGATAAATTTCTTACAGGAGTTAGGGTGGCAGGACTAGCTGCCCACTTCTACACGCAAAATAGGCGCACAGTGACGTCGAGTTGCGGAAACAAGCACGTCATTACTTATACTTACTTATACGATACATTAAAAAAAACAGGACACGAAAATGAGTTCCTAATAAAGACAAAGAAAAAAAAGGACGTATTACAGCTTTTTAGGTAGTTTCATCTACTATCGGATTTATAATGTAGATCCTACTAAGAACAACTTGCAAGAAACTTAACATATACTCTTCTAAACAATGTCTTTATATCATCAAATAATTACAAACATATTAATATGTCCTGTATGAAAGCCAGCGTTACTAAGTCCACACAAAATTATCGATTATATAATCTTGTACTCATTCAAGAGTAATCTTACGTACATCTAGTTTGGTGCATATTATTATTGACAAATTGACTTCTTATTTTCTTAAATAATTTCTTAATTATTTTCAAGCTAACAGTATCTAAAACTTCGAACTCCTAAGAGCTCGTTGTCAACAAATAATTAACATTGAACAAGGTTAAAATATTTAAGGTGGCGTTAATTTAACGTTAGACCTTCGTTCGTAGTTTTGATTCCTCTCAAATTGCCTGCCTTAATTGAACTAACGTCTGTTTACTTAATCCTACAGGATTGCAACAGGCAAATGGAAAAGAACGCTTGAAAAAATTACCCATCCCATTCTCGGTTAAAACTGTTTCCTTTGTTATTTTATTCAATTCAATTGATAAAAAATTTGTTTTATTCATGAAAATATACTCACATGTATATACTATGATACAATTATATTTGATATATAGATACATCTGATTTATATAAAATAATTCGATTATTGGCGATCAGTAGTTAAGGAATTTGTAAATTTTAATTCTGCAGTTCAAAAACTACTATATTGTATATACTAAATTGTAATAGATATTAAATAAAAGTTAATTTAAAGTTTTTTTTCTTTTTCTTTTTTTGACATTATAAATACAAATATCAATATAGGTAAACCTGTAGGAACCGCAATAATCTTCTAAAATAACGTTGCTCAAATAACTCTGTAAATTTTTTAAGTTTTCGAATACTAGGGAAACGATTTTGTTATTAGAAAAAGTGAGATTTTAATAGGTTAAATAGGAATACCGAAAAAATCAGAACAAACAACGATCTATAAAGCAATCTAATTTTTGGAAAAATTCTACAATTGTTTCTGGACATTTCTGGTTTGATTTTAATTGGAATATCTATTGACAAGTATTATACCAATTTAAGTTTTAGAAAATATGTGATAAATTGTTATAGACTGAAACTAGAACTTACTATTACTTACTTGGTATTGATATTGAATATCGTAAATATTCTTGTCAAACTCTGATCGATCGTTGACACTTATTGACATACGTGGCTTTGTGAAGTAATGTGAGACTAACGTGCGCTATAAGCGTCAGCGAAATAGTCTTCATCTTAACTTTGACTATATTTGTCGATGTTGGCATAGCAACGGTAAATATCTTAGTTATTACACAAAAGTGTAGAAGGGCAGATTTTTGTCTTATTTTTTAATGAAAATAATTTATATCTGGCTGCTCAGAATACAAGCGCTATCAGTAGAATGACAAACTTTTTTTAACTTGACACTTTGTTAAACAATGAAAGAGAGTAGGTTAGGTTGGGATGCTAAAGATGGAAAAAAGCGATGGGGATATCACCTTCTGGATATTTTCCACTCCGTATGAAACTAATAGCTACTGCAAGAAGCATACGAGCTGCATTCAATTTTCCATCTAGAATTTACCACAGTAGACAGTTTATTCATCAAATTTCAAGTTTACCGATTCGGACCTTAATATCTTTTGTTCCTTATTTTAAGTCATAAAATATATGCTATGATATTCTTTTTATAGAGAATTATTTGGTAAAAAGGTCGTCTCATTTATCAGAATATCTATTTTTTTTTTTTCATAATGAGACTACGTAGTTCAATCAGTCAGGACAATAACAAAAATGATAGTAGTAATATTAAGATTTTATATAAGTCTAAAATGTATGTGAGGTATTCTAAGAATTTTTATACACAAATTAGACTGAGATTCGACGACCAATAAGACAGTGGGTGTCAATTTGACTGCATTTTTATGCGTATTTGCCAACTGTGAACAGGTTTATCTTAAAGGTGGTCTTATATATGTCCACCATTAAGGATTTAATGACAAGGAATTATTGAAGTCAGTTATGTATATATGACATAAAAACGTAATCGTGTCTCTTAAAATTGTTTCGAATTTTATTATAAAACTTTTATAATCTTCTAAAAGAATTCGTGCGTTCGCAAGTTGATTGTTTATATGATAAAATTATACCGAGAAAATTCGAGGTTAAAAAAAAACCAAAGCAGAACATTTTGGCAATCTTCCGGCGAACTTAGCGCCGAGCACAAAGGATTTTTGTTTAGGAATTTTGCATTATCACGACTTCCTTTTGAGTGACTTAAAACGTTTCATACGAGAAGAGTTCAAACGCTACGTTATTATTTATATTATTACTTTTAAAATATCGACAATTACTTGTACGTAAGATATAAAGAAACGATAATTTTAGATTTAAAGAAGAACTAAGAAATTTAGCGATTTTTTTTTTATTCGGCGAAATGTATTGATTCGACGTATTATTTATTTATTGAGATGAAGTTTTTACACTAGTAAGTTTCGATGATTTATATAGCACTAGGCGTATATTGCGGCTTCATCAATTGAAACAAAAGGCAAGCCATTGGATATCCACTACTGAACGTAGGCCTTCCCCATCGACCTCCAGAGCGATCGATAATAATAATAAAAAACAACATCAATAAGAAAAAAAAAATTCAATTGTTCCACTAAAATTAGTAGAACTCACCACACTTTATCTTATTAACGGTAATGTAGTTTTCTAATGCAAAAAACTGTAGTTTGGTACATTTAAGTTAATTCCTTTTACAAAAATTTATTTTTTATAGTATTTAAATAGATTTTTTTGTTCGATTAACTAAACAAGGTGATTAAGATCAACCGTCATTCAAACGTCTGCCGTGTGAAGGTACACTAAGATAACATCGTGACTCGTCACAATTTCAATATTAAAACATTCCTGGGACGTAAATTAATTTCATTTTTAAAAGCCTTTAGATGACGTACGCCGATCATCACGCAGTTGCCTCTGAGACACAGTCTGCTTTAATAAGGACCTTGTTTTGGCCTGAATTAATTTTTGTTGGAGATTTTTTAATGAATATTTACATTCATCCTGGTTAACGAATGTGTTTTTAAGGAAATTAATATTTTGTTTGTAATTTATATTAACTGAAAAATTTGGATTATGTCTCAAGAGGCGATTATGTTGTCTCTAGTATTTATTATAGTAAATATATATAGCTTAAAAATATCCAAATAATCAGTTTTGTGGAAATAACTCATTAGTAAATTTTAATATGATATACAGGTAATTTATAATCTTATTTTTAGTGATTGACTCCGCCTAGTAGTAACATTTGCAAAGCAACCAAAAAGGTTCGCATTTTTTTTTTTCATTTTTAAAATGTGGTATACGTTCGCGTAGGTCGTAGTTGTAGTGAATTGCCTTCAGATGCAACACTGAGAAACTTTTAAATGATATTCATACTTCTTTCTTAATAAAACCGTTACATGTCGATTTCTATATACTAAAGATAATTAGAACATTTTTTGGTGAACACTCTGTAATCGATATTAAAGCCAAAAATGTATTTTTTTTTTAAATTATTGTCTATATGTCTTTATTTTGGGAGTGAATGACGCCAAAACTATTGAATGAATTTAAACGATAATCCACACGATTTGAACTCATACTACGAGCTAGGACGCTAGCTAGCTAGTTGAGCACTGTTCCTGTGAGAGAAGAGATAATGCTCCAAATGTGCACTCAGTTATAATTTATTAATGCGTACTTAAATTTTTATTATTTTATTTCTGTTATAAATGAGATTTTTTAAGTATTATCCGGTCCATATTACAAATTCCTTGGTTTGATATTTCAGAAGTTACCGACTTCAAAACCTAGCAGATCTTAGGTCCACCAACAACAACTTGAAGCTCGAAACGCTCAAAAATGTTTGAACATTTAGCTCATCTTAAGCTTGCTTAAGCACTTTATCTTACAGGCTAATGAAAGAGATTTTGGGTGAGACTTTGGATACCCTAAATGCTAATAACTAAAGTGAAAATATTGCAGTCGATGAGTAGACGACATTACAAGTAGAATGAGTTTAGTAAGTATTGATAGAAGATTATTTTTCTACCATAACATATTCTTCTCATAATTAGACTGGCATACTTGATTTAGATTCTGAATTATGTATAGAAATCTATCAAAAGAGCCATCCAATCTACCAAACTAATAAAAAATATCAGAAACATGTGACACTAACAGAATTCGGTTCCCTTTTCATTCAATTATCTCTTACAAAATATTTTACGATAATATTGAAGAGAATACAATATTTCTAAGAAATAAAATCGTTCTAGTTGTTTGTAGCGTACAAATAAGCAGTGTTCCGTTTTATTGGCTAAAACATACTCGTATGTTAATATAAATATAATATAAATATAATATAATATAATATAATATAAATATAACCTAAATATAATCTCACAAGCGAGAGAAACGCGAAATACTTTATCTTGGGCGATTATGATTTACCTTTAATTATATTTAATAAATATATATTTGTATAATAAACATCGCACTTGATTGATTGATTGATTAAGCCTGTTCATATTCATGTTTTTGAGAGTAGAAGGGAAAAATCCACCAACACAGTCGTTGTCTATTCACTGCTGAACGTAGGCCTCCCCTTTCATCTCTGGGGAGGTTATTTAATACTCAGCAGCATATGGTGACGCAACTGCCTATCATCATCTTGGCAGTTGTTCGCACCACTGTGGCTACTAATACAGCGCCTCCTCTCTACCTAAACATTTCATGCCCCTGAGGGGTTCATAATTATTTTTCGTATTTTATAAATAGAATGTAAATTGTGATTGTGAAATAAATGAATAAATAATTAAATAAATAAATACCTACATATAGTGATAAGGTATAAACACAATTTTTACGACGTAACATATTACGCGGGATTACGGAAGAGCGATGTCCGAATTAAAGTTAGTCCATCTTGCTTAGCGAAAGCTTTTTTATCGTGTTTCGTAAACTGCAATATCGTTGTAACTGTCCAACTTCTGCTTACATGACATTTTATCTGACACGTGTTATGTTCAGTTGAAGGTTTTTTAGCTACGCTATATTTGTACGGAAATAAGAGGTTACGGTTATAGTGCAATGGTCACAGCGACCGATAATTACACTAGTGGTCACGTGTTCTATTCTTATACATGATTTTTTTTTGTTTCGAGTCTAAACTAGTTGTTGTGTTTCAGGATCCCGACGCAGTATTCTCAACTCACTGGGGGTTGTTCTTCGAAACGGTAACTCTAGAGGTCGATGGGGGAGGCCTACGTTCGATATTGGACATCCAATGGCTGACATGATGATGATGATGGGGGTTGTTGAGTGCGAAATGTTTATTTATTTATTTGTCATAAAATAAAATATTCAATAAAATTCGTACCAATTATATATTTAACAGAAGCTCACTCTCACTCAATTAAAAGACGAGGAAAAGGGAAGAAAAGGTTAAAATAAACACTTTTAGGATTACGCAATTCGGAATGCTATAGAAGGGACTTGCTTTGTTATACAAGCGTTCTGTAACATGGCTAAACTCGTATTGCGGTTTTATAGATGAACATAATTAAATAATTAATTGTCAACCTTAGTGGTGCCAGTTGTCACCTTAACGCCGGCTGTCGCGTGTTCGATTCCCGCTCGGGAGATATTTGTATAGAATGATATTTTGGGTCTCCCTACCCTGCCTCGGAAAGCACGTAAAACCGTCGTTCCTGGTCAAAGACACCTGATAACGAGCGTTGTTCATGGAAGGGAAATTATCCGCAGTGAAGGAACTATATAGGTAATTATAATTATTATATTATGAATAATGAATAAATTATAATTATTATATTATGAAAAATTATTAATATATTTTATTATGAATGATAACAAAACTTAATAAGCTGTATTCGTAGTTAAATTAGATAGTTTATGTTATAGTGACAAAAAATAACGCTAAATAATAACACAAAAAACCGTACATTAAATACTTTTGTCATAAAATACAAAGTTCGAGCGCGACGTCATTATACATTTCTTAACATTTCTCGAGGGACCGATACCGGTGACAATGTTGCGTTCACAAAATTTTTCCCTCGGGACGATTCGTTCCAAGATCACGCAGTTATCTGTTCAACTTTGAACAAAATCCTAATAAATTAGCTGGTTATGTTTTCTGAATTAATTAAATATAGATAAGGCGATATCGAGCAGATGGTCCAGTGGATGGAATCGACATAAATGAATATGAGTTCAAATCTGATTTAACACAGATAAGTTTGCAAAAATTAAATTTGTCTTTAAAATGTATTATTTATTATTCTACTGGCCCATTGGCGCAGTTAGCAGTGACAGTGCTTTCCGCTCCGGTTTCGTGGATTCAATTCCCGCACTGAGTCTAAGTGTAATATTCGTGTATATATATTGAGTAAAAATCTGTATCACAGCAGCGCGATAACCAAGTCGTCGCACTGATGTCGCCAACAATATATTTCAATTCACCATAATCACCAAAAAGTCCTCTCAAATTGAATATACTTGAATAACCGAAGGATACAAAAATAACAAGAACACGTATTTACAAAGAATGAATCCTTGATCAAAACATATCCATATTTTCATTGATCACCTTTGTGTAAAATGTATTTCATATTTTTCTCTTCAAGAGACTTTGTAATGATGTATGTATGTAAGTCGAAATTGTGTTTACAAAGCCATCCGCGAGTTCAAAGGTACAATAATTCATCTTGTTATGATATATCATAGATACAGAACGTTTTTAGCCTTTAGGTCAATTGAAGCTATTTAAAAAAATAACTCTGAACTAAATTTTGCAGATCAATCTTATAAAAGGTGGAGAAAGAATTTTAAGTTCTTTTAATTAACATATTGCGTTCTTACTCTAAATACTCGTATAATTTAAATACTGGTTTAGTAATTTATTATAAAATATATCTCTAACGATGGTGGAAAAATTATGTGGAAGATAAAAAAAAAACAACTTTTGACTTGAAATTCGGACGCAAAAACTTTAAGCGCTACCCGAAATTCATTCCCTACATGTGTGCTCGGTTGTTTCACATAAAAATAGGCCGTTTTTTTATCGTATTCATAACAAAGTATAAAAATAAGGTTGATAAAATATGGTTATTAATTGATATTGCTGACAATGCAAAATGTTTAAATTATTTATAAATTTTCATAATATTCGAATAAAACTATCCCATAAGATAACAAGGTTGCCAAAAAAATGGTATATATTTAAACTAAGATATTTCCAACGTATCACGCGATAGAGTTCGATTCCCGCTCAGGACAGATATTTGTATTTGTACAAATATTTGTTTCCGGTCTGGGTGAATGTCCTTATAGGCCTCGCCACCGTGATTCGGAGAGCACGTAAAGCCATCGGTCCCGGTTGTTATCACAAACACCTGATAACGATCGTTACTCATGATAGGGAAATTATCCACTAACCCGTATTACAGCAGCGTGGTAGATTAAGCTGCAACCCTTCTTCTATATGGAGAAGAGACTTTCGCTCAGCAGTGGGTTGTTTACCAGCTGTTACAGTACGCGATAGTAAATATTTTCATTGCGTATCGCATCCATTTTAATGTACATCAAAATTTTACTTTGATTAGCTAATAATTACAATTTGTAAGTTTGTAATAAAATTCTCTTCTGAATTGGTAACGAAATAAATAGACGTACGGTTCACACATATTCGAATGTTGAATTAATTACTTAATTCTATTAAAACTAAAATAGATAGACGATAAGTAGTCCGACAGTTGAAACGTTAATTTATTTGAAATATAACTCTAAATTATAGAAATTCTTGTCTTGAAGTACAATTGTATTCAGGGCTTGAATGATTGAACAAAAGATTTTTGATCGAACAAGGGACGATAAAGATTTCTCATGTCCTTTGTCAAAGTTTATAGATAACATCGGCCAAACGTTCAACATATTTTTCGAAGTTTTAGGACATTTTATAGGGTATTCTTTTTGGAAATAGACAGGTTTGGTGCTACATAAATTTAGTAGTTTGTTCTTGAATAATATTTTTAAAGAATAATTTTAGTGAATAACTCAATTTTGAGTTAATAGTGGTTATATTAAAATTCGCTAACCCTTGCTTTGATGAGCATGGTGAATCACGCTATCAGCTCCAATTTCTCTTCATAGCAGAAGATGCCTATAATTAAATTCGAAGAAGTTTTTGTGTATATTTTTAAATAATTCAACATTAATCTGTTATTTTATAAAAAATGAATTAATAATACGGAAGAAAATATATAAATACGAACCTGTTATTATATTCTTAAAACCTTTGTTTGTGTCTCATTCGCATGGTTTTAAACATTAAGGTACTATTACAGAACGTTAATTAAATCCTGCAGGCGTTCTGTAACACGGGACCAATATTTTTGGGAACATCGCTGTGGTTTCGTAACTAATAATATTTTTAATCGGTATTCTTATTATAAGATGATATTCTATTTATGGCTATTCTTACTTTTTAATCCACTTCAAAAAAAGGAGGTTCTCAATTCGACTGTATTTTTTAACCGACTTCAAAAAAAGGAGGAGGTTCTCAATTCGTCTGTATTTTTTTTTTTTTTTTTTTTTTTTTTATGTGTGTTACCTCATAACTTGTTACTGGGTGTACCGATTTTAATGATTCTTTTTATATTCAAAAGCTAGTGCTCGTCATGTGGTCCCATTTTAATTTGAGCGAGATGTGACTAGTAGTTTTTGAGTAATCCTTAATAATGCGTATATTTGTTCCTGATACCGCGCGTCGCTGCGCGGGTCGCGTTGCACACTATCGTTCCTTGAGGCTTAATTTGTTTCGGAAGACTATCACGTATTATGTTTTTTATGTTTACTACGAGTTAAACTATACAATATTATATTTTGTTTCTCAGATTACGACTCAGGTGTAGAGTTATGTTGCGCTGAACTTTGAGATAGCCTGATAGCACGTTTCAAAGCGCGTCCTGTATTTAAAAGATCATATCTCAAAAATAGTTATACGGCAAAATGTAAAGGAATAACTTTTCATCGGTGAATAACTAGACTAACTGTTTACTAACTGTTACTAATTGTTTTAAAAATTTTTAATTTGTCAAAATATTTAACGGACACCATTTTGCGTCATTTTTCAATTTTCATAGACTAAAATCTTAAATGTGATATTGTGTGTGCAACAAGTTTACCTATTAGCAGCGGAATCTTTTATGATGTAATCTCAGGAAAGTAATGACAGAATCTTGGTGGCATTGGAATGAAATAAATAAACAACTTAAATTAAATAAATAATTTAACTTAAATGTTTATAACATAATGTATAATATCAAATACCTAATGAAAGGCAGAAAGGAAGGCACGTTATGAGTTATGCCGTTGGTCTCATTACGTTTGCTTAATGTAATTCAATAGGCAGAATATAAACAATATACGGCGTAATTATGTCGCATTCTATGCCTCTCATACTCGGCCGCCTCACCCCGCGCGCACCGCACTGACGCACATGTTGAGCAGATTTTTTTCGGGTTTTTTGTTCTATAGTTCACTAGTTCTTTTTTTTTACGCCAAAGGAATGTGACAATGCCCAATTTTTTATTCATAAAGGGATGCCACTCGGACGCAGGTAATAACGATATTAATTTAAGTTGTATAACATATTATAAAATATGCTAAACATAATGCAAAATATTTTTAGGATGTATTTTTAATATCCTCTTTTATAAAATACAATATATTATATTATGTTATACAACTTAAATTAATATCGTTATTACTTGCGTCCGAGTGGCATTCCTTTATCGTTAACAAATTGGTCATTGTCAATTTTTCGAGGGTGGTACCTGTAGCTTGTGAACTGTAACCGCCCAGCTTTATATAAATAAATCAGTTATCGAACTACAGATTCACTAAAAATCAAGAAATAAAACAAAATTTTAACAAAAAACATTAACCGACTTCAAAGCAAAAAAAAGAACGGTAAAACAAAAATGCACTAAAAAGTAAAAAAATAATTACGTATTCTTTTGTCTGTAATCAAATTATTACGATAATATAATGTACAATTATTGTTGTTATTGGAGTCGGTGTTAGCCAAGGAAATAAGGAAAAGAGTGCGTAATAGTGTAGGCCGGTACACCTATTGTAATGTTAAACTACGTTGGCTGACACCGACTCCAATAACAACAATAATTGTACATTATATTATCGTAATAATTTGATTACAGACAAAAGAATACGTAATTATTTTTTTACTTTTTAGTGCATTTTTGTTTTACCGTTCTTTTTTTTGCTTTGAAGTCGGTTAATGTTTTTTGTTAAAATTTTGTTTTATTAGAAATGTGTGTTACCTCATAAATTTTTACTAGGTGTATTGACTTTGATGAATTAGACTATATTCAAAAGCTAGGACTTTTTATGTCGTTCCATTTAAATTTGAGCGAGATCTGATAAGTAGTTTTCGATCAATCCCTTTGAGTTTTTTTTTTTTTTAATGATAAATAGACAGGCATTTGACCGCTATCTCACCTGATGTTAAGTGACGATGCGGTCGAAGGTGGAGCATGCCTGCCTTTGAAAATTTGCAATTGAAATAGCAGTCTATTCACTCTGGCCTTGAAGGCACCCAGGTTGTATCGTTCGGGAAACACAGATGCGGGCAACGAGTTCCATTCCTTAGCCGTGCGCATCAAGAACGTAGTGCCAAAGCGTTTTGTGCGCGTAGGTGGCATATCAATGACATAAGGATGGAACGATCGACCGCGCCTAGTGTCCCGATGGCGGAAGGTTGTTGGGGGAATTAGATTGTGCAATTCCTTCGCACACTCACCAAAATATATTCTGTAGAACACCGACAGACGAGCAACCCTACGCCGATGATCGAGACTCTGCAACTTGGTGTCTGTCAGAGTAGGGTCACCTATGAGTCTCTTAGCTCGTTTTTCCACCGAGTCCAAAGTTGCCAGTTGGTATTTGGCGGATCCATCACAAAGATGGCAGCAATACTCCATACAAGACCGAACTTGTGCTTGATACAGTTGAAGCAGCTGTTCTGGAGTGAAGTATCGCCTGACCTTAGAGAGAATACCTAGTTTTTTTGCTGCAGTTTTTGCTTTGGACTCGATGTGCTGCCCAAAGTTCAGATTGGACGATAGCTCTACTCCGAGGAGCTGAAGGAAGTCGGTAATTTCTACAGAAACATTTCGGAAAGTCGGAGCCAGGTGTAAAGGACTCCGTTTAGAGGAGAACACACACGCCTGTGTTTTTGTAGCGTTGAACGTGACCAGATTGGCATCGCCCCATTCGGAGACTGCCTGGAGGGCGACGTTCAAGCGGCTGACCATATCCTCTCGACAAGACTGGATAACATCCTTACTAGCCCTTGCACTCGAAAAGTATCTGTCCGTCACTGTGCTGTCGTCAGCATACCCAAAGGTACAGGGGATGAGCAGATCATTAATATGCAGCAGGAAGAGGGTAGCGGACAAGACTGATCCCTGAGGAACACCGGCGTCGATAGCCTTTTGGTCTGACGAGTACCCGTCAAGGACAACTCGTATTGAACGTTCGTTCAGGAAGTCAGAAATCCAAGCGCAAAGGCCAGGTGGAATACCATATGAAGGAAGCTTGCTTATGAGGCTCGCGTGCCAAACTCTGTCAAAAGCCTTCGAGATATCGAGGGACACGGCAAGTGCTTCACCGTGTTTATCAATGGCCTCACTCCAAATATGTGTGGCATACACTAGAAGGTCCCCAGTCGAACGTTTCTGGCGGAAACCGTATTGCCGGTCGCTGAGGAGATCGTTACCTTCCAAGTGGGCCAGGAGTTTGTTGTTTAGTGCACGTTCCATAGTCTTACAGAGTATGGACGTGACCGAGATGGGACGGTAATTGACAGGGTCTGCACGACTACCTTTTTTGGGCACAGGCTGCACGTTGGCAAGCTTCCAAGACTTCGGCACTTTGCCAGTCTTAAGTGACAGGCGGTACAGGCGTGTAAGAGGTGGAGACAACTCAGGGGCACATGTACGCAGGACTGTTGCTGGTATACCATCAGGTCCGTTGGCCTTGTTCACGTCTAGAGTTTGCAGGATTTTTAGGATCTCTTTTTGGCGCATGCGTACTTCAGCCATAATGCAGTTAGCACGAGTTGAGATTGGTGGAGCTTTTCCTGCAACATCCAGACGCGAGTTCTCAGCAAAAAGAGACGCAAACAAATCCGCTTTCTCTTTTGCAGAATGGGCCAGCGATCCATCAGTCCTCAGCAATGGTGGAAGTGACAGCCGACAAAAGTTAGATTCAGCGGCTTTTGCTAGGGACCAAAACATGTGCTGCCCAAAGTTCAGATTGGACGATAGCTCTACTCCGAGGAGCTGAAGGAAGTCGGTAATTTCTACAGAAACATTTCGGAAAGTCGGAGCCAGGTGTAAAGGACTCCGTTTAGAGGAGAACACACACGCCTGTGTTTTTGTAGCGTTGAACGTGACCAGATTGGCATCGCCCCATTCGGAGACTGCCTGGAGGGCGACGTTCAAGCGGCTGACCATATCCTCTCGACAAGACTGGATAACATCCTTACTAGCCCTTGCACTCGAAAAGTATCTGTCCGTCACTGTGCTGTCGTCAGCATACCCAAAGGTACAGGGGATGAGCAGATCATTAATATGCAGCAGGAAGAGGGTAGCGGACAAGACTGATCCCTGAGGAACACCGGCGTCGATAGCCTTTTGGTCTGACGAGTACCCGTCAAGGACAACTCGTATTGAACGTTCGTTCAGGAAGTCAGAAATCCAAGCGCAAAGGCCAGGTGGAATACCATATGAAGGAAGCTTGCTTATGAGGCTCGCGTGCCAAACTCTGTCAAAAGCCTTCGAGATATCGAGGGACACGGCAAGTGCTTCACCGTGTTTATCAATGGCCTCACTCCAAATATGTGTGGCATACACTAGAAGGTCCCCAGTCGAACGTTTCTGGCGGAAACCGTATTGCCGGTCGCTGAGGAGATCGTTACCTTCCAAGTGGGCCAGGAGTTTGTTGTTTAGTGCACGTTCCATAGTCTTACAGAGTATGGACGTGACCGAGATGGGACGGTAATTGACAGGGTCTGCACGACTACCTTTTTTGGGCACAGGCTGCACGTTGGCAAGCTTCCAAGACTTCGGCACTTTGCCAGTCTTAAGTGACAGGCGGTACAGGCGTGTAAGAGGTGGAGACAACTCAGGGGCACATGTACGCAGGACTGTTGCTGGTATACCATCAGGTCCGTTGGCCTTGTTCACGTCTAGAGTTTGCAGGATTTTTAGGATCTCTTTTTGGCGCATGCGTACTTCAGCCATAATGCAGTTAGCACGAGTTGAGATTGGTGGAGCTTTTCCTGCAACATCCAGACGCGAGTTCTCAGCAAAAAGAGACGCAAACAAATCCGCTTTCTCTTTTGCAGAATGGGCCAGCGATCCATCAGTCCTCAGCAATGGTGGAAGTGACAGCCGACAAAAGTTAGATTCAGCGGCTTTTGCTAGGGACCAAAACGCTTTGCTCCCAGAAGGATAAGAAGCTAGTTTGGCCCCAATGTGGCTAATATGGTTGAATCTAGCCCTGCGTAACGTCCTTTTACATGACTTGGCGGCTTGGTTAAATGCTTTCTTCAAATTCCGAGAATTCGGAGACTTGCGCGTTCGAGCTTCAGCCCATGCAGTGTATGCCGTCCGTTTTTCGGCTTCTGCTCGATAGCAGTCTGCATCAAACCATGGGCGAGCTTTTCCATTCGTCGTTACGTCAGAGTATGGTATAAAATATTCCATACCCTGGTGTATAACCGCGGTAATGGCTTCAGCGCAGCTCGACGGATCATTAGAAGAAAAGCATACCCCCCGCCAAGGATAGGACGAGAAAAAGTGACGCATCTCATCCCAATCTGCTGCCTTGTATCGCCACACCCGTCTTAAGCCACATGGGGCTTCTTCGGGTGGGGAACAAACGGATATAGATTTTACCAGACAGTGGTCAGAAGTACCCAGTGGTGCAGAAACTGTTATTGAGTGACTGTCTGGATCGGTTGTTAAAAATAGGTCTAAGCAGTTGGCGGTATGAGAGTCTACGTCTGGTACCCTGGTAGCACAGTTTACAAGCTGGGTGAGGTCTAGCGTCAAGGCTAGTTTACGCATTTCTCGCCCAGCATGGTCGGTCACCTGGTATGGGTACAGCCACTCCCGGTGGTGGGCATTGAAGTCCCCCAGAATGACTAACTGTGCCGAAGGGTAACGCTCTCGAGCCTCATCCGCCGTTAGGGTAAGATGGTCACATAACTGAGTTGTTTCCACGTCTCCACTGTGCGAACGGTAGACACAGGCATACAGGATTTTCTCCTGTCCTGTGTCCACCAGAACCCATAGGATGGAGTAACTGGAAGTCTCAAGGTGCTTAAGACGCTTGATGCAAATATCATCACGGACGTACACACAGACTCCGGCACGAGGTATGAACCTGTGCTCCAGAGAATACCCGGGGTAGCTGAGGTACGCCGTGTCAGCCGGACATCTGATCTGCGTCTCAGTGAGGAACAGCAGCTGCGGTTTTTCTGTTTCTAGGTGGTGGTGGACAGATTCGAGATTAGAGTGCAGACCCCGGATGTTAGAGAGGTGCACTTTTAATGGGAGGATGTGCAGCTGCTGTGTATTCCTTCTTTTATTTATTTTTTGTGTTTTCATGGGGAGTGAATAAGTGCTGGGGAACGCGAACTGGGCGAGGCGGCACCCTACCTACCAGGTGTCAAACTCAACACCGCCGCACGGAGGGAGGCTGACGCGGAGACCGCGGGGACGCCCGAGCCCCCCCAGAATGGCTACCTGGTCCTCCCTTCCGGTCGCCATCCGGCAAGGTAGATCATTCTGGGATTTTTCGTCAGGTGGCGGGGCAGCCTTTCACAGGTGGCTACCCTGCTACTTGGGCCCCTAACTTCCTACGGTCGGCCAGCGGCGGCACCGTGCCTCGGATCCCGCTACCCTCCGAAGCCAGGCACCCGATGCGGTAGTGATAAGCAGACAGAATCGGACACATAGAGTGCCACAACTACCCAGACACATCCCCCGAATGGCTGCTCTGGGACCTGCCCCGGAACACGGCAGTTGCCGTTTGGCGGCGCGACTCTACCCAGAGGGTGGTAATCAAGCCACGGCCGTAGCCTACCACCGCAAGAATTTTGTCGGCTCTTACGACAGGCCTTCTTGCCGGGCCGTAGGAAATCGTATTCTACCGCCCGTCCCTACACGGGGAGGACGTGAGTTCGTCTATGTTGATGTTGTTCTCATTTTATTACTTGTCGATGTAAAATAAACAAAAAAACTGTATAGGATGGTTTGAAGGAGCATCCCGTGGTCCCTTTCTAGTTGGTGAACGTTCTGATGAAGATCCTCGGAGACATGCAACGGAACTTCTTAATAAATGGCAGCAAGTCTACCGTGGTTGCTGCAATCTCATGAAGATTCATTGTTTACACAATCACACAATATAAAATCACGCCTGTTGAAGTCGATTTTTATTTTGTTAAGATTTTATGGAAATTAAATTCATAATTATTTACTTTAGAGAATTTAATTAATATTTTTTTACTTGAATTTTAAATACACTACGCTCCTTCCGCTTAATCCCTTACAACCTTCTAGATAGTAATAACTTTTGAAGGTTTAGGGGTTGGAAAAGTTTCTAATGCCTCGGAAAATAATTTTTTAGCTTCGTAGATTATTATTATTTTCACTTCGCCATATCTATATCGCTTCAGCCTATCATAGTCCACTGCTGGACATAGGCCTTCCCAAGCTCGCACCAAATATCCCGGTTTTCCGCAATCTTCATCCAGCCTCCGTCAGCGACCTTGCGTAATTCGTCGTTCCACCGACCGGAGGACACCCCACACTGCGTTTGCCGATACGCGGTCTCCACTCCAGGGCACGTTTGCTCCAGCGGCCATCGGTCCTGCGACATACGTGACCAGCCCACTGCCACTTCAAATTGCTGATTCTGTGAGCTATGTCGGTTATTTTGGTCCTCTCTCGGATAATCTAATTTCTGATTTTATCCTTGAGAGAGACTCCAAGCATAGCCCGTTCTATAGCACGTGAGTGACTTCAAATTTGTGAACTAATCCCATCGTCAGTGTACATTATTTTATTTTTTAATATTTACAATATTATAATAAAATATGAGAATAATTATCTCACAATAGTATAAACTGCGTTCCAGTGATCATGACCCTCCAATTACATACGTACGTACTGATAAAGTAGCGTGTATACAAAAAAAAAAAAAAAAAAAAAGAAAAATACATAAATTCTATTATTCTTAACTTTTTTTTTAAATTAACAGTTTTAGTATACTATAACATGTAATAAAAATATTAAATAGTAATAAATTAAAAACCAAAATCAATTTTTAATGCAAACTGTAACTATGGTGTTAATATAAATTTCCAAGCTGATTCTCATCCTACTTCCGCTAAGTGTAAAGCGTTTATAAAATAAATAAATAAGGTGACAGTTGTTAATACTATTTCATAGTTATAAATAATTGAATCTAAATTAGAACAGAATTAAGCAAGCCTCTAAAAGCTATAGTCTGAAAAGTAATTAAAAATCTCGACTGCTCTAAAATTGAGGTCAAAGTTGGAAACAATCCAGACAGCCTAATCTTTAGCTGACATGGTTAAACGCAGATCAAGATCTGTATTACCAGCGGCCAAATAACTTTCTGAATACGTACCTATACATTATGAGGAAAGTTTCACCTATTTACGATCGAAGGTACAAACCATATTATGTGTCTTGTTGTTTTAACCTTTCATTTAATATTCTAAACTATAACAATAATAATATTTAATATGTCGGTGATGAAAACAATGGTGTAGTGGTGTGAGAAGTTGCCTTAACCCTCACAATCGTGGTATCGATTTACACTCGCGGCAGATATTTGCATTTATACGTATATTTGTTTGTTTGTATATTATGTCTGTATATATATGTGCATCGGAGAGCACGTAAAGCTGTCGGTCCCAGTTTTCAATAAATATACCAATATCAATCGTTACTCGTAGGAGTGTTATATGTTATGTTATGAATCAGCTTGTAAATTTTCCACTGCTAGGGAAAGTCCTCTTCTCAATTTAGTAGGAGGGTTGGAACTTAATCCCAGCTACCCCACTGCGGGCTGGCGGATATTTTGCTTAATATGAGTAACGATCGCCATCAGGTATCTATCATAAAAATCAGGACCGAGTGTTTATTACGCTCTTCGGGACACGGTCTCTCTTAAAATTACAATCACAGCTCAGTACATCGCTAATTTACAATTAAAACACTTTTGACGTGATAACGTCTTGTAACTCGATGAATGCCGGCTGCACGCACGAATAAGCATCACGTGTCGCAAGCGAGAGCGCGAAACAAGCGATAGAGAGGCATGATCGGCCTAAGCGTTCGGCTTGTAAATGATAAAACAATAACGCAGATTAGAGGATCTTAAATATCACATATGTATATAAGTTGTAAATAAATTGTTCATAAGACATTCTTACTTGTAATTAATCTGTATTATTTAAGTAATAAAATATTTGAACTAACGAGTGCAAATAAATGTTAATTTATCAAAAAAAAATTGTAATTAATAGAATTAACTCATTCTTTGTATTATACAAAATAATGATAACTAAGTGATAATAATTCAATTCAATTCATAAAAGTATGAGATTTTTTTGACGTGATAACGTCTAGTAAATTGATGAAGGGAACTAGACGTGAACAAGGCCAGCCGACCTGATGGTATACCAGCAATAGTCCTGCGTACATGTGCCCCTGAGTTGTCTCCACCTCTTACACGCCTGTACCGCCTGTCACTTAAGACTGGCAAAGTGCCGAAGTCCTGGAGGCTTGCCAACGTGCAGCCTGTGCCCAAAAAAGGTAGTCGTGCAGACCCTGTCAATTACCGTCCCATCTCGGTCACGTCCGTACTCTGTAAGACTATGGAACGTGCACTGAACAATAAACTCCTGGCCCACTTGGAAGGTAACGATCTCCTCAGCGACCGGCAATACGGTTTCCGCCAGAACCGTTCGACTGGGGACCTTCTAGTGTATGCCACACATATTTGGAGTGAGGCCATTGATAAACACGGTGAAGCACTTGCTGTGTCCCTCGATATCTCGAAGGCCTTTGTCAGAGTTTGGCACGCGAGCCTCATAAGCAAGCTTCCTTCATATGGTATTCCACCTGGCCTTTGCACTTGGATTTCTGACTTCCTGAACGAACGTTCAATACGAGTTGTCCTTGACGGGTACTCGTCGGACCAAAAGGCTATCGATGCCGGTGTTCCTCAGGGATCAGTCTTGTCCGCTACCCTCTTCCTGCTGCATATTAATGATCTGCTCGTCCCCGGTACCTTTGGGTATGCTGACGACAGCACAGTGACGGACAGATACTTTTCGAGTGCAAGGGCTAGTAAGGATGTTATCCAGTCTTGTCGAGAGGATATGGTCAGCCGCTTGAACGTCGCCCTCCAGGCAGTCTCCGAATGGGGCGATGCCAATCTGGTCACGTTCAACGCTACAAAAACACAGGCGTGTGTGTTCTCCTCTAAACGGAGTCCTTTACACCTGGCTCCGACTTTCCGAAATGTTTCTGTAGAAATTACCGACTCCCTTCAGCTCCTCGGTGTAGAGCTATCGTCCAATTTGAACTTTGGGCAGCACATCGAGTCCAAAGCAAAAACTGCAGCAAAAAAACTAGGTATTCTCTCTAAGGTCAGGCGATACTTCACTCCAGAACAGCTGCTTCAACTGTATCAAGCACAAGTTCGGTCTTGTATGGAGTATTGCTGCCATCTTTGGGATGGATCCGCCAAATACCAACTGGCAACTTTGGACTCGGTGGAAAAACGAGCTAAGAGACTTATAGGTGACCCTACTCTGACAGACACCAAGTTGCAGAGTCTCGATCATCGACGTAGGGTAGCTCGTCTGTCGGTGTTCTACAGAATATATTTTGGTGAGTGTGCGAAGGAATTGCACAATCTAATTCCCCCAACAACCTTCCGCCATCGGGACACTAGGCGCGGTCGATCGTTCCATCCTTATGTCATTGATATGCCACCTACGCGCACAAAACGGCACTACGTTCTTGATGCGCACGGCTAAGGAATGGAACTCGTTGCCCGCGTCTGTGTTTCCCGAACGATACAACCTGGGTGCCTTCAAGGCCGGAGTGAATAGACTGTTATTAGGCAGGCATGCTCCACCTTCGACCGCATCGTCACTTAACATCAGGTGAGATAGCGGTCAAATGCCTGTCTATTTGTCATAAAAAAAAAATAAAAAAAAAAGATGAAGGGGTGCCCGTTCGAAGAAGATGACGTCATCATTGTCACAATTAGTGAGCGAGAGCGCGGAACAAGTGGTAGAGAGATACGATCGGCTCGGCCTAAGCGTTCGGCTCACGATCGGCGGTCGGCCTAACTTACGACGCGTCCGTGTAGAAATGACAGCGGCAAATGGCGGGAAACTGTTTTGTCAATATTGAAGTAATGTCAAATAGTGAAAAGTTGATAATATAATGTAATGTAATAATCTAAGTTAATAATATATAAGTAAATAAATGTAAGTTAATAATATAAAAGTTAATAAAATTATAAAATTGTTACCATAGTTTATTACAACAACAATTGCAGCAAAAAAGGTAATTAATTCTTGCATTTTAAGAATCCGATTAGCGATACAATCTCATATATTATTTTGTTCTTTGATTATAAAATAAGTAGCATCGGTGGGCGAGTGCAGTAATATTAGGTTATATTACAATTTTGACTAAAAAGTTATTAGGATTCATATAATTACGATCGTATAAAAAGTAAACTGTTTTTATTTAGTATATTTTTACAATTTTCATAAGTGGTTAATGATAATCCAATTTGTTTTGCTAACTTTAAGTTATTAATCTTAGCTTCTTTATTAAACTTGATTATTTCTTGTATTACATATCAAAGTATTTAACTTTATTTCGCTTTTATATTAAATACAATTAATTACCTGTAGCTTATATACCGGGTGTAATCGTTAAGTGTGCACAGGCGATTATTCCGTAACTATTACAGATATCAAAAAACTTTAAACTGATATCGAAAGTACTTTACCTAATGAGTAAAATGTAATAACTAAATAATAACTTTTTTAAAATAAAACGAGAAATATCCAAAATTTTTATATTAAACACTCTCATACATTTAGTATGAGATACTATCTCAAGGAGTGAGAGTCGAGTCATCCCCCTCCTGCGCTTTCGCGCCCACCGCTGCTGGTTTTGGTCCGCGGGGGCCCGAAGACCCCTAACACTCGCGAGGCATTCGAGTGGCGTTCGCCTATCCGCTACCGGGAGACATGCCCAGTAGAAGACCAGCAACTCCCTTGGGATTTAAGATAAAACCTACTCAAACGATGCCCAATGATGATCCTCCTCGTCGGCTGGTCTATTGAAATTGGCTAGTCAATAAATATGTCAATGTAAGAATTATTTGTTAAATGTAAGAAAAAGAAGAATTTGAATTTAGAACGAACACCAAAGAGTATCTTTCTTTTTGTTTTTATTTAGTATGTTGCTTTTCAGCCAATTCAAATCGATACGATATTGAAACAAGTTTTAATTATTAATTTGAAGTGGTAAGATAATAATCTACACGTGTATCTACTTAAAATTAATCAATATCATATCATACATAATTATAAAATGATAAGGGTAAAATGAGTAGGTTTTAGGTTTATGTGTTAGTTGAATAGGCAAACTGGCAGACGTGTCACCTGATGGTAAGTGGTCGACGTCGCCCATGAACATAAACTAGTTTACCTGGAACTAGCCCAGCCAACTCATTTATGTGTTGCCTATCCTGAGACATATGATGTTAAGTCTCGGTGCCAGTAATTACACTGCCTGTCTTGCCCTTCTTGCCGAAACACAGCGAAGCTGTTTCACGGAAGAAATAAGCAAGATGGTGGTACCCATGCAGCCGGGAGTGCGGCACAGCGCATCCCTCCCACCGGTAACTACTACTCCACGTAACGGTACTATTCCACTTAAAATAAGGAAACTTAAACCTTTCTTCTATCTCATACTAAATGTATGGGAGTGCTTAATGTAAAAATTTTGGATATTTCTCGTTTTATTTTCAAAAAGTTATTATTGTCATTTTACTCATTAGGTAAACTACTTTCGATATCAGTTTAAAGTTTTTTGATATCAGTAATAGTTACGGAATAATCGTCTGTGCACACTTAACGATTATACCCGGTATATATTATACCAATTCATTCCATTCATGTTTTCTTATGACGTTATCACGTAAAAATTATCGTCCGTAAACCGACTTTACAGACAACCAATTTTTTTTCAATGTTTTCTTATGACGTTATCACGTAAAATTATCGTACGTAAATCGACTTTAAAGACAACCAATTTTTTTATTACTTAAAGACTTAAAAAATATCTCCAAAAATTCCACTTAGCAGATTAATGTCAAAAGGGACTAAAATTAACGGACTATTTAACTCGATTTACTTGTGACACAGCATT
The DNA here is from genome assembly GCA_036937285.1 of Euphydryas editha. Lineage (NCBI taxonomy): Eukaryota > Metazoa > Arthropoda > Insecta > Lepidoptera > Nymphalidae > Euphydryas > Euphydryas editha. The sequence continues at coordinate 19,226,772 of JAUPFZ010000019.1, forward strand.
AACCCTTATCAAAATAAGGAGTGCTATATATTTTGAGTGGTTCTTTAAAACATGGCATTTAAATTTTGATACAGAACAATACTTACACATAATAGTACTTTTTAGATAACATGTGTAAAAAGACAGCTTATTATGTTCCTACGAGAACTCAAATAAAACACTTATACTTCAAGCAGGTAGACTTTTTTTAAGCATGAGGGGGACAGTCACCCGGTGGCAAGTGAAAGCGACGTCCATAGACACCCGCTACACCAGAGGATTAACAGGTGCGTTGCCGGCATTTTAAATAGGAATATGCTCTTTTTTGAAGGTCCCTAAGTCGTATCGGTTTGGAAATACCGTAGGTGGCAGATGGTTCCATATAGTTATAGACTTCCGGACATCTAGGCTATGTGGATTAAATTTGGAACTTTGACGCGATGTCCGATGGCGGAACTCAGCTGCAGGTATTAATCCGAACAATTCCTCAGAACAATCGGAGAGAACCTTGTCGTGACAATGCGAGCCGCCCGGCGTTGAACGCGATCAAATGGAAGGAGCTGATATTAGGGCGCTCCAGCCCACATGTGAAAACAATATTCCACGTGGGGCCGAGGGGGGGGGAGGCTAGTTTAGCCTTTCCTTTAAAAGAAACTCGATTTCAGACACAAGTTTGACCGATACTCATTCACGAGAAATATTAAAAAAAAAGTTATTAATTATTATTATTTGAATTGATTAATTGTAGAATGATTGTGCAAATAGTGAGTACTCAATATAATTACATGTTTGAGTCAAAAAATAAATTTTTATTGATAATTGCTTTCAAAATTTTTATAAAGTGTATGTGAATTGATAACCTTGGAGCTCGAGTCTTTTTCATGATGTTTTTAATAAAATAAATATACTTTCAATTGCATCCACCCGTGCATTAAAAGAGAAAATTTAACGCTACATCATAATTTACGTTATACATAATTAAACCGTATTTATGCAAAATGGTCTTAGTGGGTGGATATTTTCCCTACCACGAGTAACGATCGTAAAGCTTTAATAACAACCGGGACCGACGGCTTTAACGTGCTCTCCGAGGCACGGTAGTGAGACCAGAACAAATATGTGTACAAACACAAATATCTGTCCCGAGCGGGAATCTCGATCATCGGTGTTGTCGTGACTTTTCTCACCAGCACACCTGATCGGTTACCACAGTTATGTAAACTAAACATGAATAATTAATAATTATAATAGAAAAATATGCAAATAATCGTAAGCACTTAATTCATACATATAATGAACGAAAATCCCTCACACGGAAGTATTTAAAAGTCCCGACAATTTTTACGGCAGTTTGCGCAAATTTTATCACACGGCTCGCAAGGATTGCTATATTTATGAGCAATAAATCCCTAGAATGGATAGCTCAGACGCTCGAGTTTGATCAGAGCTAGGGCGGGAGAGATTTATATGTGAGACTTAGAATAAGAATGCTAATTCTAGTCCCATGTCACCACTACTTAGCGTCGTGAATAATGAACAGGAACTAACGATGCGAGTTTTTTAAATGAGGTATAATATAAAATTCAATTTATGGTACAATTTTTTAACTAGAAAATTTAATTCTCTTGGAATATTTTCTATTATTGTTAGGTATTTTTCGTGGGGTTGGTGTTTGAATGCACTAATTTGCAAGAAATTATAACTAGACAAGAACTACACACAAAAGTTTCTTATTGCGTACACAAAACCTTAAAATACCAAATTTAACAAGAAATTATTGGGTTTTATTAAGTACTTAAATAATATCGATAAAAAGTTTCTCATATGTTGAACTTATCGTTCGTCATACGTCTGCTTAGTTAGAGAGATTATAAAGAAATTAAAAGCAATCTTATCACCTTCCAGCTTGTCAACTGTTCCGTTGCGTGAGTTTAAATTGCCTTTATCGAATTTTCGAAAACTTCTTAACTTACAAATCAAGACAAACTCAGAGTAAAATCTAAATCGTAAAATAAAGTAAGTAGTAAGTAAAAATTAAGTAATTTGTTATAACATATTACTTAATTTTTTCGAGGATTTTTTTTTTTTTTTTGTCTAATTATTTGTAATTATTTTTGTTAAAAATTTCGTTTAGTTTTAACAAGGAAATGTACGATATTGTAACAATGTGTAAACTTTCCACTGGTGAATATTGGATTGTCGGTTACGTTAATTAAGCCATTCTATCATAAGCTAACTATAACGAATATATAAATAATTGTTTTAACCAGTAAACTGTTTTGATTTTGCTGGAATGTGTGTGGAAAGGTCGCTGGGTGTGCTGTCTGGCAGGCAGCGCTCTCTGGCGGGGCTGTCCTTGGTGCTGGGCATTCTACTGTTCAAGCCTGCGCTGCTGTACGTGCTGCACGCGGTATTATATTTGTCATAACACAAAAATTTTCAATTTTCCCATGACAAAAATATTCGTCAAAAACAGTTATCTTGTTAATACCAATTTTCTTAAGCTTTAGATTTTCTTATTTCTATGAATAATATTTAAAAATGATTATGTCACTGTAGCAATTGAACAATTTACTACAAACTACTTAGTGTTACTACTGCAAGTAGTTTTAAATAAATATAATACATATAGAATTACAGGAAAAAAAACTTTATATAATTTTTAATTAGGAATACCATCCGCAGAGCGCAGCAGGTTTGTTTGAAAGATAAATCGTTCAGAAACAAAATACCTTAGTATTATTTAATCATTGGATTTCATTTAATTTAAACTTGAATTGAAGTTTAAAGATTTGTATTATCTCTGTTGAATTTATTAGCACTTGCGAATAAGTTATGAATGTTCAAATCGGTACGTTTAATTTTATAATTTAAATAATAAGAATCGTCACTGATATAACAAAGTTCAAAGGTTTGTTTTAACTTTGGACAATTATTTACTCTTAGTGAGCTGTTTAATGAAGAGGGAAGGATTACTAGTCACGAGCGTAGGTACAATTGTAAGCATGGAAGCAGCTACAATCTAAATTCGATTCGGAACATTGCTAGCTTGAATTAACCCACGAATATTTTTCATTTTTATAATCACATACTTGCTTTTTCATGTTTACTAGACTTATTCCCTCTTTTTCATTATCTTCGAATGGCAAGTAAAAATATTGGATTCTAAATTTAATGTTCCTATTATAATATCATATCCAATATATTAGAAAACATATCACCGCCCAACCGAGTAATCCATATCATGGTCATATGAGTATATTGTCGACACCAAACTCTTCCCACATTCTTATGACTGTATGCGATATAGTATGGAATAATGAACCACAAAAAGCAGGATCTACCTCACCCAGCACACATCAAATAACATAACGCATATTCATATGTTGTCGTCAAGGAATTAATTTCATATGTGAGTTGTTATTAACAACAAAAACCGTCCTGGTATAGTAATTCATGTAGTCGCCTTAACGTCGCCAGGGGTCGCGGGTTCGATTCCCGCTCGGGGGATTATCCGCCAAACCGCAGGGAATCAGCGTTGTGGATAAATCTCCAGCCCTTCTTCTATATGAAGAAGAAGCCTTTACTTTAGCAATGGGTTGTTTACCGGCTGATTCGGTTCAGTCAGTCAGTTATTATCAACACCCTATCCCCTATATGATTTTGTTACACCACGAAATTTATATTAAGCTTTAGGGCTTTTAATGTGTTATAAAAATGTGTGATGTGTTAATATTAATCAATACTAATATTTTTGTTGATTGGAATACAATTATCACTAAGCACCTCATACTTCCTTGATTGGCCCGTTGGCGCAATTGGCAGTGACACTGCTTTCTGCTTATGGGTTGTGAAATCGATTTGATTGAAGTTCGATTCCCGTCCGAGCCTGGGTGTAATATATATTTATTTATATACGTATTATTTTTATGTATATATTTTGAAACAAAATATATGTTTTAACCTACTGTTACCTAAAACACAAGCATTAAATAGCCTACCTTAGAAACAGATGTTGACAGACAGACAGACAGATCGTGTGTGTATATTAAACATATTTATTTACATCATTTATAAAAGCAAAGCCTAGTTTGACCGAAGTAAAATCGATATTATAAATATTTATAATAAAATGTTATATGTATGTTTAATCATGATTTGAAAGTCAAATTCGTTGCTCAATTAATAGCCCTTTATAACACTAGACTCGATTAACTAGACCCGAAAATACACAACTTTCAAGGACTTCGATTAGAAAATTACAAAGTGATTCGAAGTTAATGAAACTTCATTAGAGGGATGTGAATACACAGGATTTGATCGATAATAGTAGTAGTAGTAGTAGGGGGGAGAGGGGGGGAAGCAAGATAAGTAGACTGCTGCTGGCCGGACGTTTGGATCATCCCTACTAATATATAAATGCGAAAGTAACTCTGTCTGTCTGTTACGCTTTCACGCCTAAACCACTGAACCGATTTTGATGAAATTTGGTATGAAGATAGAACTGAACTTGAAAACAAATATTTGTACAAATACAAATATCTATCCCGAGCGTGAAACGAACCCGCGACCGTTGGCGCGCGGCGTTGAGGTGACTACTCGCACCGCTACACCAGAATGGTCTTCTTTACTCGCATATATAATGTTTATTTGTAAAATAAAATTAGTCCATTACAAAAATCCAGATTTCCTGAGTTTTATCGATCGATTAAATTTTACGTGTTAGGTACTACTTGGTAGATACCAACAAGCACTGAAATTTATTCTTTACAGTATAAAATTATAAAAGCATACTTTTACAGTTGTTTTTATTAAAATTTAGTTTTGTGTATCAAACTTGTGAGTTTCATTGTTATACTGAGTCATAAATTTTTTTAAATTATTCTTGTTATTTTACTTAGGTGAGCATAATTTAATAGAATAACAGAATTTCAGAAGTCAGTTTTTAATTTCTGAAATTCTATAAATAATGCCAATCTAACTTATATATTACGAACTCGGCCACCTTTAACAGAATCCCCTTGTCACATTATACAAATTTTGTTAAACCACGTTATTAATTGAGGAATCTTATTACCAAGAATCGCTAGGCGACTGCAGCCCTTATGGGGATGATATTAAAGTGTAGGTATATAAGGATGTGTAAATTAACAGGTCGTTGAAGGCGGCCTCAGGTAATTTGGTTAAGCCATTTTCAGACAGTGCGTTCTATAACGTTTCGTACTGTTATGTACTGCAAGATCCTGTAAACGTCTTATCGCTAGGCATATATATGCCTTCTCGTCGGAGCGTCACGGTGGCATGCGCCAGCGATTCCGTGACGTCCTTGTACGACGACGAGGGCACCGCTGTGTTTTAGTTGGTATTCTGACTTCGCAGTCAGCGAGTCCCACATACCCGTCGCCTCCGGGTGGCGGGATGCGTAAACGCATTTCACAGCGTCAAAAAAAGGCATATGCCTTCTATAAGAGAATAATTACAGATTAATTATCTATGCTGCCATATTTTGGAATGGTAGGTATAAATGTCTCACAATCGTTTCCTTCACCGCTGAGGATGATATTTCAAACAAATATGGCTCACAAGTAAGACGCCGCTCGAGAACCGCTTGCATGCTGTCTAATAAAGTGCACGTACAGCATACGTGCCGAGGATTTGCCGATTTTGCACCCATCGTTACCACTCTGATAACCGTTCTGGTGTATTGGTGCGTGTAGTCAGTCACCTTAACGCCACAGATCGCTAATTCGATTCCCTCTCGGGGCAAATATTTATATTTGTGCAAATATTTATTTCCGTTCTGGGTATGTCCTTGTGGTTCTCCCCACCGTGCCTCGGAGAGCACGTAAAGCCGTCGGTCCCGGTTGTTATAATAGATATCCGATAGGGACCGTTACTCATGATAGGGAAATTCCGCCAACCCGCAGTGGAGCCACGTTGTGTATAAGCTCTAACCCTTCTTCTATATAGAGAAGAATCATTCGCCCAGCAGTAGGTTGTTTACAGGCAGTTCAGTTTAGTTCAGTTATCGCGCTGCTAAATATTACACTGTTGCTAATACTACTAATGAGGCCTATGTTGGCAACACCAACTAAATGCGTGTAATATTTTTTTATCTTGGCAACATTCCTTCTTGAAAACCACCATTAACGTTACGTGTGTATTTCTGTGTTAAATATTATAAAAATATAATTTAGTGCTAACTAACGAAGGCCTTTCAATTCCTACGGACCCACAAACGCAACCTTACAGTCCACAAAGAAGAAAACCAAACATTGGCCCTATCTCGCCTGCAAGATCTGAGAGACTTCGTAAATCCTAGTTACATCATCGCGCTAACTACATACAACACACGCAACGTGGTTCTACGGTTCCTGCAAAACAGAAAAGGGGCTTGTAGCGACCATTCGCCTACAATACAAGCTCAGGATCGTCAAAAAAAAAAAAAGAAACCAAAATCCATAACTTATCATCGTTTAAGGTATTTGGCCATTATATAATAATTAATATTAGTAAGAAGAAGACGCCATTTTCGTTCGACGCACCGCGCGTCGTATCGTCTCGTCATTGGTCAGATCGGATCGCTCGTCGGCGCCAGAGAGAGACGGGATATTAAGATCGCCGTGCGAGTGACAAGGCCGCGAACTTCTCATCGATAATCGGCAAGCGGCAATCACCAATCGGAACGCCGACAGAGTACATACTCTGACGCCGGTCGCCCAGTGCCGAGTGCCGACATCTTGTTTTCAACTTTCACCTCAAGATAAAGGCGTGTGCGCAGTTAGATTTCGATTGACTTATAATTTATAGGGACATTAAGTGTTTAATTTTATTTATATTTAGTGCAAATTGGTATTAAGTATGGCTTCAGAGGAGGATCTGAAGGCTTTAAAGGCCTCCAGAGGATACACAAAAACAGGTATTAAACGACTTCAAAATTTTTTATCTAATTAGTCCGGTCAATTTAGACATTCGAAGTTACATAAAGTCCGAACAAGCTGAATTTCTGTGAAGTTGTTTAAAACGTAATTATAAACAATGTCTACAAGTTCCTCATCATTCACATTTAAGGAAAAAAATTTATTCAAGGTCAAAGGTCAAAAAAATGAGTTTTTCGTGATTTTCAGCAAAACGGTAAGTTTTATCATAAAAGTACATCAGACAAATTGTAGATCATAAAATTATCTATAAAAAATGTATCAATACTTTTTTTCTTACGAGCCACCGTTTCTGAGATATAACGATTCAAAAAGTTATAAAAGTTGTTATCGTCATAATATGCACACGTTTCCACGGCACCTATGAGGTAGTGTACTTAGCGAGTTTTTTTTAACGTGGTTTCCCCAGTAGGTCTACTCCACGGGTCAGTTGTGATCCTGTTTAATGTAAAACTATTGCAAAATAACGGAAATTTTCAAAGATTGGGAAAGATAAAAGCGATGTAAATTAAAAAAAAGTGTTGAAGTTTATTTGTCTTATTCGTAAGTTTCAAATTCTTGTTCTTCTTCTTGATCTTCTTCTTGTTCTTCTTCTTGTTCTTCTTCTCCTGCTTCTTCTTCATCTTCATTTTGGATGCAAGTAAATTGCGCCAATAGCGATGTATCGCATGATACTTCGTCGGAGTCAAACGAATCCTCCATTGTTTGTGTTTCAATATTAGAGCACGACCGGCCTTGACAATTTGTGCATGCCAAAGAACAAAACAGTCCGACTTTTTTGCAACCACATTTAGCACTGCATCCCTTTTTGCAGTTGCAAAAAATAGTGTTCAGCAGTTTTTCCGGCGCAGGTGGAAGTAAAGTTTGAACTGGCTCTAATATATTGTTGACCAACTTCCAACCCCAGTCTGTAGGGTCTAGCTGTTTACCAAGCCACACTTGAACTTGGTAATATACTCGAAAAAGATGTTGGTGAGCAGCAACTGAGGTTGGAGGAAGACAAGCTGATTGAACTTGTTTTTTATTTTTAGTTTTTTTCGGGAATCGAACCCACAACCCTTTGAGCAGAAAACACGGGTCAGTCTAACCTATTAATAGTCATTTACAAAGCCGCAAGCGAAACGCTAGTTGAAAAATAATACAATAAGCCTCGTACTTTCGTGCCCGAGTGTACTCATGCGCAAACATACCCCCTCCGCTTTCTTTGAGCGTTCTTTTTACATGACGCGAACTATATAAGAACTATATAAGACCCTAGCCACGCACACAATAGAACAAGAGACAGATGTCTCGAAGTTACACTGGCTTAAAGATTAAGGGACTGGGTTTCATTTTACCTGATATTCTTATAGTTAAAACTTATGTATATTTTATATTGTAAGTATAAGTTACAATGACCGATAGAAAAATATTTAAACATTTAATATATAATATATATATATATATATATATATATATATATATATATATATATATATATATATATATATATTATAAAATATAAAACAACTCTAGATGTATATACGTGGCGTACTCATGCATATTATGAGGATAACAACTTTTATAACTTTTTGAATCGTTATATCTCAGAAACGGTGGCTCGTAAGAAAAAAAGTATTGATACATTTTTTATAGATAATTTTATGATCTACAATTTGTCTGATGTACTTTTATGATAAAACTTACCGTTTTGCTGAAAATCGCGAAAAACTCATTTTTTTGACCTTTGACCTTGAATAAATTTTTTTCCTTAAATGTGAATGATGAGGAACTTGTAGACATTGTTTATAATTACGTTTTAAACAACTTCACAGAAATTCAGCTTGTTCGGACTTTAAGTAACTTCACCCTCATTTTTTGGTCTAAATTGACCGGACTATAATGAAAACGAAGTAGCAATTACTCCGGTTTTCAATTTACTAGCACGTAAAGCTAAATTAGAAGCTACCTTTTTAGAGTATGAGAGATACAATAAACAAATATTTTTTTTGGATCCTTCTGATCAAGAAAACGTCGAAGAAATTGAAAATAGGTATTTTCATCTTATCACATTGATTAACGAAGAAGTAAAGAAACGAGAATCTAAATCCGATTCAGTTCCTTCTCATCCTACAACTAGAACAAATTTACCAACAATTAACATTAGCACTTTTACAGGCAAATATGCCGATTATGTTAATTTCATTAATTTATTTAAATCGCTCATCCATAGTGACAGGTCATTAGATAAGATACAAAAATTGCATTACCTGCGCTCTTTTGTCAAGGACGAGCCATATGAATTGATTTAAAACTTACCTCTTGAATGTGATAGCTATGATGAGGCATTACGCCTACTTGAAGATAGGTACTTTAACAAATTCCGCATTATTACTGAGCATGTCAATGAGTTGTTGGATTTGGGTGCTATGGCCAAATCTACGTCATGCAGCATTAGGGAATTTGTATCTAAAGTTAAACAGAGTTTATCTTCCCTTAAAAACTTAGGTGTGAGCATAGAAGGGTGGGACCCTATTTTAGTTTGTCTTTTAACCCGTAAACTAGATGCCTACACGAGAAGAACATATCAGCTCGAGAGAGACCACCGCAAAGAGCCGGGCATCGTTGAACTTATGGAGTTCCTAGAGTCTCGAGCGCTGGCCCTCGAGAACTCTCAGCCCCAGCCGTTCAAGGAAAGTAAGCCATCGTGGAAAGCAGCAATGCATCTAGCTACAAGTAAGTCTGAAACTTCATGTCTTTATTGTAAATTGAAAGATCACAAAATTTTTATGTGCCAAAGGTTTAAATTGCTTCCCGTCATGGACAGGATTTCATTCGTCAAAGAAAATAACCTGTGTAAAGTTTGTCTCAATTCTCATAAAAACAAGTGCAAATATTTTTTCAAGTGTGGAGACTGCAAACAACGTCACAACACATTGCTTCACACTAATAGCCAAACCGAAAAAGGTGGTCCAGTTACTTTGTTATCCGGAAATAACACAAGTAATGTTTTACTCCCTACAGCTAAAGTGAAACTCTTGGGAAAGAACGGGAAGGAAGTACATTGTAGGGCCATACTAGATTCTGGTTCACAGATATCACTTGTGACCAGCAAGGTGGTAGATGTGTTAGGGTTGACACCCACTCAAACTAACACTCATATTGTGGGCATTGCGAACATGAAAAATCACGCAAAGTATTCAATACCCCTTGAAGTGCATTCATTGAATTCACCATTTAGTACCTCCATTAACTTTCATGTTGTGGACAAAATCACTTGTAATTTACCTCAGGCAAAACTCGATTTAACATCCTTTAAAATTCCTCCAAATGTAGAGTTGGCTGACAATGATTTTTATATGCCAGGGGCGATCAACATGCTAATAGGTGCTGACAAATTCTTTCAGCTTCTCCTGCCGGCGGACGCCCAGCCGCAGACCGGCCAGACAGCCCAGGCCAACCAGGAGCATGTGGCTAATCAGGCAACTTCACCGATTTTCATAAATACGCTCTTCGGCACCGTGGTAGCGGGAACTCTTTTACAAAATGTTTCTGAGGTAGTTACTCTTTTTTGTACAAAATGTGAATCTGATATTAGTCAGTCACTCTCAAGCTTTTTAGACATAGAAAAAGTACCACAATACTTATCTGAAAAATCAAGTGAGTTTGACATTGCTGAAAGTATTTTTCAATCTACAGTCAAACTTAAAAATAATAAATTCACTGTAGATCTTCCCCTTAAGTTGCCTCCAACTGAAATTAATGAAAACCTAGGTGATTCATTTGATCTAGCCTTTTATAGGTTCTTAAATTTAGAAAAACGATTGCATAAAAACATTAATTTACTTACTGAGTATCAAAATTTCATTGATGAGTATGTCGAAATGGGACATGGTCACTATGTGGATATAAGCTCTTATTCAAAAAATGAGCCAACATATTATATGCCACACCATGCCGTTGTCAATGAGAACAGTACAACGACACGCACTCGTGTTGTCTTTGACGGGTCCATGAAGACTAAAAAAGGTATTTCTCTTAATGATATTATTATGAACGGCCCCGTTGTTCAAAGGGATCTTTTTGACATCATTCTTTTGTATAGGTTTGGTGAATATGCTTTTACAACAGACATAAAACGCATGTTTAGGAACATTCTTTTAAATCCTGAGCACACTTCCTTGCAAAATATTTTATGGAGAAAGAGCCCTGACAAGCCCATCGAATGCATACGCTTGGATACTGTAACATACGGGCTGAAAAGCTCGAGCTACCTAGCTACGCGATGCTTGTACGAGCTGGCTAATAGATATGAAGGTCAGTGGCCTTTGGCTTCATTCATTTTAAAAAATTGTACTTATGTTGATGACGTTTGTTATGCTGATGCAAACCTTAATATTTTGCTTGAGGCCAGAGACCAGCTGGGGGAATTGCTCAGGGTGGCAAGTTTAGAAACACACAAATGGTCTTCTAATAGTTCTGACGTTTTGAAGGCTATTCCTTCGAGTAAACAATTATTAGGAAATCTCGACTTACAAAAAGATTATAGTGTCAAAACGTTGGGATTAACCATTGACGCCAAACAAGATCGCTTTACCTTACAGTGTCCTAAACCATGCCATGACAAGCCCATAACAAAAAGAGAAATATTGAGTTACATATCCAAAATATATGATCCATTAGGATTTGTTAGTCCAATAGTTGTCAAAGCTAAAGAGTTTATGAAAAGGGTTTGGTGTCAGAAGCTTAATTGGAATGACACACCCTCAGAAAGGCTTACCTCTGAATGGTCACAGTTTACTAACAGCCTAGCTGCTATGCAACCCATACATATTAATAGAAACATTCCCATCCCATACTCTGCTACTGTTCAGCTTATTGGGTTTGCTGATGCATCATCTACCACTGCCTATGGATGCTGTGTATACTTACGAGTAGTGCAGCCAACAGGTGAGGCTATCCTTTATTTATTATGCTCTAAATCAAGAATAAACCCAAGTGCAAAGCCACTTACCATCCCGAGACTGGAGCTGAATGCCTGCTTACTCCTAAGTAATCTAATTGCAAAGGTATATGAAACTTTATCTATTAAAGTCAAAATTAATTCTACATACCTGTTTTCTGATTCAAAAATTTCACTCGCATGGATCAACACAGAACCCACCAGGCTTCAAGCCTATGTTGCAAACCGGGTTAAGGTAGTACAGCAACTCACTACCAGGTGGTGCTGGCTATATGTGCAGACCAACAACAATCCAGCAGACCTCGTCAGCAGAGGCTTGGATCCTCATCAGCTAGCAGACTGCTCATCTTGGTGGAACGGCCCATCATTCTTAAGTAACAGGGAGTATAAGTTTGAAAAGGATAATAATAATTACTTACCTGGTCCTGACAGTCTACCCGAAATGAAGACAAACTCTGAACTCTCCAAGGCTGTGAATAAAACAGTTCTTCTTACACAAACTCAGAACAACCTTTTTGATTTCCTGAGTAGATATTCTGATATTTCAAAAATGACTCGGGTGTTAGCATTCATACTTAGATTTTGTCATAATATCAAATCCAGCAACTCTAAAATGTCTGACAAATGCTTGTCTAGTAATGAGTTAGAAAAGGCTCTATTACTTATAATCAAAAATGAACAACGATTTTATTTCCAAGAGGAAATACATACTCTTTCAAAGGGTGAGTCTGTCAAGGGCAATATTAAACCTCTATGTCCATTTATAGATCAAGAAGGTCTCATGAGAGTAAGTGGACGCTTGCAAAATTCAAATTTATCTTTTGAACAGAAACATCGTATTATTCTACCTAAAGAGTCTAGAATCACGGGTCTTATCATACAGCGAGAGCATATTAGATTACTACATGCAGGTCCGAAGTTACTCTTGGCTAGTTTAAATCAAAAATACTGGCTCGTTAATGGCATTAGGCAAGTAAAAAAGATAACTCATAAATGTTTCACCTGTTTTAGGTTCAAGGCAAATGCCGCCAAGCAGCTAATGGGTTCTCTGCCGCGTCAGAGGGTGACCGCATCGCGGCCGTTTCAAGCAGTCGGGATAGACTTCGCTGGGCCCGTACAAGTAAAAAATTCACGTATTAGACGAGCTGTAATATCGAAAGGCTACATATGTGTCTATGTATGTTTTAGTACCAAAGCCATACATCTAGAGTTAGCATCGGATTTGACTACGGAAACATTCCTCGCATGTTTCAAGAGATTTATATCGCGGAGAGGTATGCCCAGCGACGTTTATTGCGACAATGCGGCCACCTTCCGTTGTGCACAGAGCCAATTAGAAGAATTATTTAAATTAAATAATTCACAGGACCATAGAAAACAAGTATGTAATTTTGCTTCACAAAACTGTATTAAATTTCATTTCACACCTAGTTATTCACCTGTTTTTGGCTGGTCTTGTCGAAGCAGGCGTAAAAAGTATAAAATACCACTTAAAGAGAGTAATACAAAAGGGTTTATTTACTTACGAGCAACTAAATACAATTTTAAATCAAATAGAAGCAGTTGTAAATTCTAGGCCTTTATTACCTGTAACTTCTTCTAGTGTAACAGACTTTGCTTACCTGACACCAGGACACTTTTTGATAGGTGCGCCTTTAACCTCCTTCCCACAAAAGGACTTATCTGAAACCCCTGATAATAGACTAAAATTTTGGAATTTAATTGAGAAAGTTAGGCAAGGTTTTTGGAAAACATGGAGTAAAAATTACTTAAATACTTTGCAATCACGACCTAAGTGGCGTGATGTACTACCTAACATCACAGTAGGTACAATGGTAATCATAAGAGAACCAAATAACCCTCCCCTTAACTGGTCTCTGGGTAGAATTGTAAAAATCTTTCCAGGTAGTGATGGAAAGGTAAGAGTCTTTGAGGTGGCTGCCCCCAATGGGAAGACCTACATGAGGTCTTTATCTGGTATCTGTCCGTTACCCTTACAGGAATAAAAATAATAATAATAATAAAATAAAAGTGAAATTTGTTAACCTATATTTATATTTTATGGTATTGTTTATTAAGTAATTATTTTCTTCAAGCTAAGAATTTAAGTTAATTGTTAAGATTTAAGTGGTTTTATATATCTAAAAGGCGTTTGTTTTTAGACTTTTGATGTATTTTACTTGCTTTAACCTTTAATTAGTTTTAAGTGATAGCAATGTTGTACCTGTATGGTAATTAGGAGTATAAAATAAAACTTCATTAGATTATTGCTCATCTTATATATTGTTTAAATGTGTAAGTGTAAACAGTCTTAAAACTAAGTGTTTGAATCTTTTAATATGTAACGTATAACAAACAAACTTTGTTAATTTTCAGTAAACTATAACGTCTTAAAATAAAATTATGTTTATTGTAAGTACCTATTGTTGTATACCTTACCGTTTCTTTCTTAGGCCGCGTAGCATGTTGGCAACACCAACTAAATGCGTGTAATATTTTTTTATCTTGGCAACATTCCTTCTTGAAAACCACCATTAACGTTACGTGTGTATTTCTGTGTTAAATATTATAAAAATATAATTTAGTGCTAACTAACGAAGGCCTTTCAATTCCTACGGACCCACAAACGCAACCTTACAGTCCACAAAGAAGAAAACCAAACAGCCTATACATGTCGGCGCACGCCTTGAATCAACGAACACACGTGCATTATAAAACAGCGTGCTGTGCTCTCCTAGTCCTAAGCTCAGAAGAGAGCGAGTCCCCGTACTAGACGGAACACTCCTGCGAAATAAACGCTCTGAGTTATTATTTTTGGTTTTATTGATTTATTAAGATCACTCAATTTTCATTGTCGCTACCCGATAAAAAATTACTCCAATATACCCACAGTTTGCGTGATCAAGCTACTGTGACCATTGCATCAACTTCTTCGAAATTATTTGATCTATCATATCTGTCTCAAGCCTAATAAAGTATAATTTATCGTGCCTTCAACTTTGCTGTTCCAATGTTGCTTATACCCTGAACGCACAGTTCGGACACTGCCTTAACCGTCACGTTTCGTTCCCACTATCAGGGGCACAAAGGACAGCAGCTTTAGAACCCTCATCATGCTATACTCTACAAATTGTAGACTACGATTATAATATACAATATGCCATATATTACGAGTATTATGCCATATAATCACCATATCATTAAATGGTAATACGTGTATTTTGGTGTAGTGGTGCGAGTAGTCACCTCAACTCCGGTGGTCGCGATTTCGATTCCCGCTCGGGACAGATATTTGTATTTGTACAAATATTTGTTTCAGGTCTGGGTGTATCTCCTTGTGGGTTTTCCCACCGTGCCTCGGAGAGCACGTAAAGCCGTTGGTCCCGGTTGTTATAATAGACACCTGATAGTGACCGTCACTCATGGTAGGGATATTATCCGCCAACTCACAGTGGATCAGAGTGGCGGATAAAGCTCCAATCCTTCTTCTATATGGAGAAGACGCCTTCGCTCAGCAAGGGTTGTTTACAGGCTGATACAGTACAGTAAAGTACGTGTGTTTTAGGATTTAAAAGCTTTTTACTTATTAATAACCACTCACCCCTTATTTACATAAGCTTAAACCTTTATCAATATATTTTTCTTTTCATTTTATAGCTATACTTGAAATATAAAATGCTGGTTGTTAATGACACAACACACCAGAGGTCATTGTTACTTTATTCATTGTATTTTCTTGCTGTTTACGTTATTAGGCCATAAAACATCACGCTACGACAAATAGAAGTAGAGCAGTAATCAAAAATTTGAACGTGGGTAAAACCGTGTGGGTCATATAGCTATACATACATTTAATAGGTTAGGTATTAAAACGATCTTATGTTATGAATCAGGTTAAATGGACACCATAAAATTATTATGACCTGTAGAAATAAAATTTTGACGAGCGATGCCATGAATATTACGCCAAAAAAAAGGTCAAGTGTGAATAGTAACTCATTGATGGATTCTGTAATATTGTATCGCTTAATAATGAATACTGGATGCATCCACCACCACATCAGCCGTTGTATGTCGACTGCTGAACGTAGGCTTCCCTTATCATCTCGGGGTGTGATTGCCAATACTCGCCACGCTTGGCAGGCG
This sequence comes from Euphydryas editha, assembly GCA_036937285.1. NCBI lineage: Eukaryota > Metazoa > Arthropoda > Insecta > Lepidoptera > Nymphalidae > Euphydryas > Euphydryas editha. The sequence continues at coordinate 19,242,777 of JAUPFZ010000019.1, forward strand.
GGTTGGCGAGTGCAGTGTGTTGTAGGAGGATATGGTGATGCTACTGCCCATCACCATGCTGGTTGGTATAAAGTTGTTCACACCACTATGGCTTTAGTCACCTTTTACGAAACCTCGACAAGAAAGAGGTCGGGACTATCTTAACTAACTTCTCTGCTGGTCATCGCACGGCCAATTTTGGATGCATACGTAACGCTAAACACCATACACATTGTACTAAAAGAACATATTTTAGATTTATTCTAATATTTTCTACTACACTATGTATTATAATAATTAAAATCTAATATCAATTATTACTGCACTTGCAACGTAAAATTATCTACCGAGACACTAGAGATTGTCTAGTAATAATTTCTAGAAGTTCACTAGTAGTAATTAACTTACGTTAGCTGGATAATATTGGGTACATTACCTAAGCTTGTAATGTACCCAATGTTAAATTTTAACCATTTCTGTATTGTAAGTGATTTTGCTATCATGACGTATTTAGTTTTTTTTTTTTTTTTTTGGCATTCGTTAAGTATGTAAAATCACCTTATAGCGAAATAAATATTTTATTTTAATTTCATTTCATTTCAATGGTTTGGGTTAACTCACTAGCTAAGATTATTAATCTGAACTGAAATTAATCAGCCTGTAAACGTCCCACTGCGGGATAAAGACGGATTTACGTGCTCTCCGAGGCAGAAGTAAGAAACAAATTTTGTGCTAATATCAATTTTTGCCCCGAACGGAAATCGAACCCGCGACTAATACTACTCGTAGAAATATACCGGAGCGGTTATTATAGCTTTGGTTATTCTTGATAAAATTTTTGTTTCGTAAATAAGTTACAATAATACTTTGTACTAGACATATTATAAATGCAAAAAAATTCAGGTTAGACGGACTACTCTTTTAATTTCACGCAAAACTTACTGAACCGATAGCAATGAAATTTGATATATACAGAATAACACAGACTACTTTTTATACCAAAGTGATAACGATAATTACATCTTCATCTTATAAAAAATAAAAAAACAATAAAGTTACACATTATTTTATATTATTTTTTCAGATGTATCGTACGTATCGTATTCAAATAACAATTTGCTGAATAAAACTACATCTGTCCACTTTTATTGACATTCTGAACATGTCGAGTTTTTGATGTAGATTACCTTAGAATATGTAGTGCAGGGAAGTGGTGAATGCGAGACTACGAGTATGTAATACAATTGCGGTGACCGCCAGAGAAGAATAATCCCGACTTTTTTCTTGCAGAGGTGTCTTAAAATGCAATTAAGGCGGTGCATGCATGCATTAAAGAGGTGCAAACGACTGTACACCAACCAGGGTGGTGATCGACAGAAGCCTCACCGTATCCCGCCACAACAATTGCGCTAGCCAACGCACCTGCCAAGCTTGGCGTTCACTTTGTTTCGTATTAGAAAGCTAATTATATATATATATATTACAGCAATCTCCGGGTGTGAGTGGCAGAATCACCGCCATCATCCTGCAACGAGGCTGTTATTAGAAGGTTATTTAATCAAGTACTTATCAAGAATTCTTTAAAAAATATAAAATTTTACTAATTACAATAAATAAATATTAATGTACGTATCTTTATAACTGAGACTTAATGCATTACATATAAGTATAATGGATATCCTTAAATAGACATAAAATTGTAATAAATTATATTTATGTTGAAACATTCCTAAAGAATTACTTAGATGGTAAAACAAAATTGAAAGAAACAAATTGTTACATCTTATAATAATGATACCACTTCTGTTGACTATTTTCTCAACAGCTGACCTCTTCCAGGCCCTAATTCGTATTCGTCGCGCGCCGCCGCGGTTTATCGGCACTCGCACACTTGTCCGGCGTCGATGACTCGTTGGTTTTCCTAAAAGAATAGTAAAACCAGGCTATATAGATGACACTCTATGAATGTAACAAATACGCCATCTGGTGGCTGTTGTTTTTGACCAATAAAATAATGATATTATAAAATAAACATTCAAAAGTGCTTTTAGAAAAAATAAATATAAATGTACTATATTCCGTTATTTCAAATATATTTTAAAGTTTAAAAGCATTAATCAATTATTGAATTAATTATTGTTAATTATTTAAATTAGTTTTGTGTAATCATTGCTTTGCTTTTTATTTTTTATTTTAATATAAATTTGTAATTATTAATCAATTCAATTGGTCTGAATGTTGTATTTCATTGTTTTAAATTCTAATCTTTATCATTGTCATTTCACTTTTTACTTTCTGCTACCTGTATGTATTATTTATTGATGGAAACTAGATTGGTTTATCTTCTTATTATTTATTATTTGTGTGTTATTGTACTGTTTCTTTCCGAAATATAAATAAATAAATTATACATATATTTTCGAGAGACACTGGATAAACTCTAGTGATTGTCGGAACTGGAAACAGAGAGCACGCCACACAGGCGCCTGTCCACAGACTCAGCATCATCTAAATGTGGACAATAATTGACAATAGATATAATACAGATAAATAAGTAAGCGTCTTACACTCAACGGCTCCAGGAGAACAAAGCCTGTGTCGGTGCACCAGGAACACATAACACAAACACAAATAACCCGACCACGACAAAAACCTGTATGGCCTCTACAATATTTTGTCATGAGCTGGAATGGAACCTACGACCATTAGTACAATAGTTAATTGGTATAAACACTGCTCAACCGGCTGACGAATTTAGAATTATTTCAATATATAATTCTAATTTTTAAAATAAAAATAATTTTTTGGTTATAAATTAAGCTGTCTTTCTCTCTCTCTCTAAGTTAACCATCGAAATGTGAAAAATTAAGAACCTTTTTTTAAAGCGATAACAAATCACAATTAGTTATGAATTTAACAATTAAGTAAAGTAGTTCTTAAGTAAAACTTTCAAAGTACACTTTGTAGACCTTATCTCCCTTCGCGTATAGAATTTAAAATTTGTGGAATATCTTTTTAACTTAAAATCGTCGAGAGCATTTTCTCGAGGGACTTTTCAACCCTTCGAATTAATCGAGGTGCCGTTGTTGGACAAAATTTTAAAGAATGAAATGTCTTATAATTTATTAATATTTTATTTTTTATAATATAAAATCTAATACCTCTTTATTTAATATTCTATATCTAATACTCTTACATAATAAAAATATAATAAGGAATGTCTTGCAAAATTGCGCAAACGGTGTCCCTTGTATTGTATTTTATTGGTAAGTGCATATTTTATTATACTTTGTCAATATATTATTAGTTTTAGTTAATATGTAATAATATATATACATTAAACATGTATTTGCCATTTTTGTTTCCTGTGTAATTCAAAGGGTTAAACCGTTAAAGGCCACTTTTACGTCATTCACTTTTAGTTAATTATTCATCGTAAAAAGTATTCTTTTTCAAGTTAAAAAGTGTTGAGAGATATAATAAAATAAAATGATCGTACGAATCAATTTCGATTTATATAATTTGAGTTTCACCTTTTCATATTATAAATTTTAGTTTGGACCTCTTGTCACAAAACTCGTACGTTTAAAAGAGCAAAGTGAATGACTTCACTGATTTGACAGATATTAGTTTTGTTATTTGTATCTTTCGTGGTTTGTGACGAAGATTCGTGTGAACAAAAGGTTTGATTTATTTGTTTTATCTAACACTTTATTATACATACAGTATTATAAAAAGATACATGTCATTGAAGCACAAGTATAAATGCTATGTTTAACCCTAGAAGAGATTTCTATCAGCATACCCGAAAAGGAACTATTACAGACAGAAAATAGATGGAAGACGTACAATTTTTAAAATAATCTATACAAATAATAAATCTGTTAAAACCTCCGTTTTATTAATACACTATATATCATCAAGAATAAATTTCAATAGCGCGTTTTTTTTTGTATCAGCGCCATCTCTTATCGTGTTTTTCTCTGTTCACGTATCACGTAAAAAGTACAAAACCAATGTAAATAACTTTAATACATAAAAATTAAACATAACTCACAGTATAATTTAGTTTTTGTTTCATTGTAATTAAATTTAAAAATAAATATTTAAGAAAATAGAAATAGGTACCTACGCCGCCAACGCCATCTGGTCTAAGGAATCTTAAAAACTCACAAAACTTATTTTTGAGTTATTATTTTGTTAAACTTAAAAGTTTACTAAATATGTCGGATAGGAATAGAAATCGTTTCAATATTTTAGATAAACATCATTTTCAATTAATATAAGTACTATTATGTTAAATGTCATTAAATATAAAAACGATACCATATAACATTATACGATAGATGGCGCATGTAGGTGATAAAAAATATAAATTTATAATTTTTAAAATTTTAGTTAAATACCCGCGCGAAGCCGGGGCGGGCCGCTAGTGCTATATATAATTATATAATGCTTTATCTTTATTAGAATCACTGTAACGTGTTTATCTATGTGGCTGCATCTTATTTGAATAACCGCTATTCGAACAAATTTTTTTAGGAAATTAAGAAATTGTTCCACAACCCTCAAGCAGAAATCAAGGTTACTGCCAACTGCCAACAGCTAGTCCAAAGTATAACAAAATATAACTATACTTGGTTTCGTAAGGCGCATCTACGCTATGTACTTATTAGGTGTTTAACAATCATTGGAAACTGTTCTGGTGATGATTTTCGAAATATGTGCTATTTTATAAAAAAATGTTATATACTGTTTGTTTCCATTAAACACACACACAAAATAATTAAAAATGTACTACACATCTAAACAGATAAAATACAAAATAAAATAAAATACAAAAACTCAAAAATGAACACTTTCTGGAATATTTCTATAATATTTATATTAGCTACAAAGGCCATGAAAATATTGTATCAATCATATTTTATCGTTTAAGTGACAATTCTTCTGTACGTACTATTATAGACAAGAAATGTATTAACGTTCTACCAATCAACTTTGCAGATATTTTTAGCGTTCGTTTTGAATAGAAGAGTAGAAGAGTTGGAGAAAATTTGAAACTTAAGAAATGTACTTAAACTTATTACTACCTTGAAATGAAAAGCAAATCAAATATTTATTAGTAGTCAACGGTGACGCCGCGGTATTCATGAATGTAACTAATTATACGTTTTTCCTTTTTTTCCTGTATTAAGAAATAAAAAAAAATACATACATATATTCATACCCAATTTCATACAAATAAAAACTGCTAAACTCAGTAACCTTGTTGACTCACCGCATTTCCTCCACAATGTGAAATCAAACAAACCGCGGTAACAGTTGCTCTGTCTCCCACGTACGTTAAACTTATTATTTACAAACTCTGGAACAACCCTTCCTTATTAAGACAAACAAAACATTTTTTTTTTAATTAAATATAAATGTTGTTTTATTTTTCCCTCTGAAATTGTAATTTTAATATTTTATAAAAATTTCTTTGATAATCAACTGTCGTAATTTACGGTGGAAATATTAAAAAAATTGAACCAGCCCTTCTGTCTCTAGTTAAGGCTTATAATCATAGAGTTAAATCTTTTAGTTTTTTTTTTTTATTCTACTACTCTATGGTCAACTGTTTCGACTCAAAACAACACAAATAATATAATATACAACACAAATATAATAAGGTCGGGGAAAAAGTTTATTTGTATTTTATATACAAATATAAGACTTTTTTTTTTCAAAGTTTAATTAAATTTAATTATAATATATATGTATTATTTTATTCGATAAATTGTTGCCATCTTGTAGATAGTGACATAATCCCGTTCCTGTAGATATCTTGAGATTTTTTATTTAAAAAATGCGACAAGTAGTTTTGACAGTCCTCTCTTGATGTTTACCTAACACTACCCAAACAATTCTAATGACATCGAAACAGGTGAAAATCTGAGGGTACCAGGTCAAGACTATGTACTAGATGCATTGACAGTTCCTAACTAAGCTCTCTTAATTTTTTATTTGTGCGTGTGTCAAATATGCGTGTGGTCTGGCGTTATCATGATGAAAGAACACTCTTTTTCTATTAATAACTTACACTCATTTTTCTCATATTCTTGCTTGAGTCTCATTATTTGGTGGCAGTAGAGATCCGAATCGATTGTTATGCCTGGCGTTAAAAGCTCATAAGGAACGATGCCCTTCCAATCCCACCATATCACCTTATTGCGTGTTAATTTGGGTTTCGCTACAATCTATGGAGCTCAATACCAAATGATCTGTTTCGTATGTTCGTATCTTAGGCGACTTTACTTAGGTTTTCATCACCTGTAATCATTTTTTTCAAAAATGTATGATGATGTGATTCATTTCTTGTCAGGCCCTTATTAAGCAATTTGAAAAGTATTATCAACGTTAATAATATTTTCGTTATATTTTATTAATTATTCAAATATTTTATACACCGATCAGAATTAAATTGTTAAGGTATTGTTTTAGTAGTGTACTGTTTTAACGATTGATAAAATATTTCAATCTCCAGATAATTTCGATTTGATACAATTATAAAATTTAAACAAACGCAGTTTAAATATTAAGAAAGCTACGCCTCAAACAAATGTGTTCGTTATCTCTTAAGCGTAAATCGATACATTAATTGAACGGCTTCTTCCGTCGTTAACTTCTGAAAGTTATTTACGGAAGACTCCACTGGATGTCGAGGAAGGTTAATGCGTTTACACAGGTGTATTAGTTTAGGAAACGTTAGAATAATTATAAGTAGCTTTGTAAGTCAAATCGACTTACGAGTAAGAACGGATACATCGGTAAAGAGTACGGTGGATGTAGAGCGGAAATGTTTCTTGGAACAATATTAATTAATTCCACGTGGTATTACACTGACATTTAAGACTAGCTGTTCAGCTTGATGTATTATATGCTACTCCGTATTATCTAACTTTCTAATTGTGAAGATATTAAAGTTGGTTTAATAGATTGAAAAAAATATTTCTTTATTAAGTTTTGGTATTAAAAAAAAAACAGAACTGATTACGTTTTAAAAAGTGCCGAAAATAAATAAGGAATTTCACAAACCTATCTCTTTTCATTTAAAAACTAAATTTAAAATACACAGGTATATGAATATTATGATCACCCAGCAAGATGTTCTTATGAGTAATTATTAAGACGAAAGTTCTGAGTGAACGGATTGTTCTTAACTAAAGCTTAGTTTTTATTAGTCGTAAAACTGTAATAAAATCATTAAATACAAGTGGTAGACGTGATGTAAATGAAATGTTAAATTTAAGTGATTGTTAATTGAATTCGTAATATAATCACGCGTTTAATAAATGTTGTCATTAGATATGTAACAATAGTAACTTGAAACATACGCTTAAAACTCTTTGATTAAATATGGATATTATACCATTCAAGATTAAATAAAAGATAAATTACCGTAGAATTTGTATATGTTTAATTACTTTAAAAAAACTGTTATTACTTGTATTCAACAACAATGACACCGAGATTTGTTCATAGACCGTGATCGGGAGAAAAGAATAGTTCCGACATTATTCTTTCCAAGATATCGTAAAAGGCGGCCTACTAAGGCCATAGTAGTGCGAACAAATGTGCACCAACCAGGATGGTGATGGGCAGCAACGTCACTATATTCCACCGTGCGCCTTCACCCGCCCTTACAAGGCGGGCCACGGGTACAGCGTACGTTACTCCGTGGCCCGCAGGCGGCAGCCTCATTATGCACTCTTTCCTGTGCGACGCCCCGCGCAAGCGTCACTATATCCCACCACAACATACTACCGCCCGCCTACCAAGCGTGGTAAGTATTGGCCAAATCCCCCAGAGATTATGGGGGAGGTTTACATTTAGTAGTGGCCATCTAACGGCTGATGTGGTAGTGGTGGTGGTAATATGCCTGGTACCGTGCCACTGCCGAGTATGTACCAGACCCCCATGATGAAGAGTTCATAGTTTAAACCATTACACCGCTTCACTGTGATGTCATCATTTACAGATGATTACAAAATAATTTCAAAGACGAATTGATAAGCAAACTTGAAATATGAGCGACGACAACCCATATCTGAACAGTGACGATATATGACAACAAGTTGGCGCCGTCATTACAGCACCGACTGTAGTACTGGTGGGTCTTAGTTTCGATCCCTGCTCATAAACAAGTATTTTTGTAAGCGATACAGATATCTGTTGTAGTCTGGGGGTTTATATTTGTATTGCTTTGTTGTTGTGATCTCTATGAAAAGTCATTTAACTCTGAACAACTTATTGTTTTTTTTTTCTTTTTCTAAAAACCTAACAAGAGCCAAGGATACGCTCAGTTTAAATTACATAAGATGAACAGATTACAGCTTGTTCATTTATTATCAATAGCTACAGAGATCAGTAGTCTAATATATTATTACAAACATAATTAGCAGCCGTGATGAGCGGTCGTTCGTTGTAAACACAACCCTATTGTTATTAGCAGGGCTTATTATATTCCATGTATGTATCACATTACGATGAAAATCATATTAAGAAAGTATCGCCTTACTAATAAACTTTACAACTCGCACGTAACTACGATGTGACCGAGACGAACGGGCGGTCAAATCCAGGATTTTTTTATATATACATTTCTTAATTTTACTCTAATTTTCTGCTGTCAAAGGAAACATAGAGAGTAAAACTACAAGTTTTAGGAGAAATTCTGCAAATCCGCAAATAGCATAGTGAATTAAACCTAATCCCTTTCCATAATTTACGGTCATTATAGTCATACTTCTGCTCCGGTGCGGTGTGCCTTTGTATGGTACGATATGTGGGAATGAATTTATTACAATAATTCTCTTCTAATAAATCATATAGAATAGAAACATATGTGAAAAATGGGAAGTATGTAAATTCTATTAGTAGTGATGTTCTAAACTAGTAAATAAAGTTTAAAATTACCTTTAAGGGAGAAACTTAAATTTTTAGTGAATATACTATATTATATGTGACTACAAATAATTAAAATAAAATAAAGTTCAATGTTTTAGGGGAAAAGATGACGTTAATAACTAGGGACTTGATCACAAAAATGTGCATTATGTGCGTAAACGTTAAAGTTTACAGTGAAACTTAACCTTTCTTGTGGGAGTATAACTCACGGTTTGTCAGACTCTTTTCACGATTTAGAAGCTTAATATATTTTTAGGCGATTATTGTACTTTTTAACAAATAATATTTTAATACTCGTAGCTTTTCGTGGTATCGTCTACAAAGCGTAGCACTTGTAGCACTCGTAGTAATGTCTGTAATAAGTGCTCTACACGTTTCTAGAATTCAATTTTGTCGAATATCCTCAACCTGTTATTATTATAAAAACGCACTTTTAATATTATAATTTGATAGTTGGCTGCTTGAATAGAGGTGTCATTGTGAATTTGACAATGTAAGTAATGCTAACAATTTCGTTTTCGTTTTGCTTCAAATAATATTGTTATATTTAGATAATTGTTGAGTAACTTTACTTAGAAGTTTATTAATATTTATGTTATATTTTTACATAATTCGTATGAGAATCGTGTACCGAGTATTCTCCTTAAATATTGATAGTAACTCACCATTCATCAGTAGAGGAAGCTGTATCAGTACAATTAGATAACTTCCGGATCGTTATCAGCTGTGTATGACAAAGACCGGGACCGACGGCTTTACATGCTCTCGAAAGCCCGGTGGGGAAACCCACAAGGACATGCACCCAGACCGGAAACAAATATTTGTACAAATACAAATATCTGTCTCAAGCGGGTATCGAACTCGCGACCGTCGGCGCGCGGTTTGAGGTGACTACTCGCACAACTACACCAGAACGGTCGTCGTGATACGAACTATTTATTAATAATGATAATTAAAAGTAAGGGCGTTTTGTGCACTACACGGAATTTTACTCAGACTCGACATGGAATCGATCCCGCGACCCTGGAGCGGAAAGCAACGTATCTGCTAACTGCTCCAACGAACCAGTTAAAATATCAGAGTGATAAAAGGAGGAGTATTATTAGATACTTAGTTTAACCGAGTCGCAACGCTCGAGCCGAGTCCCCAGCCAAAAATGGATTCTTATTATTCTCTACCGAGAGCAAGCGTTGAACTGTTATAAAAACATTTTAATTACACTTTCATATTTTTCACGGTATAAAACTTTCAGCGGAAGCACTGGCGCCAACGGATACTAATTACTGACTGCGGAATATCAAGATTACTTATCAAACGATAACTAAAGTCTAGTCCTTTAATCTCGATAGCTTTAAAGTTTTATTCAATAATTATTAAAATTATTAATTAAGATATAATTATGTAATGTCTATAGATTTATTCGAGAAGAAGTTTTATTCGAGAATTATACTCACTGAACATGAATAAGTGAAATTTACTAATTTTTAGTGGCTATTCACTTTTATCAATATCAGTAAGTAGTAGTTAAACTAATTATCTATTAATACACCTCCTTTTATCACTCTTATATTTTAAGAGTAAATCAAAATCAAAATCAACTTTATTCAAATAGGCCCTACGAGCACTTTCGAATCGTCATTTTACAAAATTAATATTGTAGTGATTATTATTATTTTTTGTAAAAGTAAAGCTACCACCGATTCGGAATGTAGATTCTGCAGAGAAGAATCGGCAAGAAACTCCGCAGTTACTCTTTTGAAAATAATATATAAACTGTGTTTTAGTACAAAATTAGTAATATCTTGCATGAAATACAGCGCCACTAAGTCCACACGTCTTTATCAGCTAAATAATCCTGGACCGAATAATAAGCTTGTAAAGTTCATTGATAGTTTTATACTTTTTGCATTTATCTTAAAGGAATTTATGAGATTATGTATCTTAACAATTATTAAAACGTCTCACAGTCATTGACTATGGGTTCGCACAGTGTTCATAGCAACTAGCTGTTGCAATATTGGTCACGGGTTCGATTCACGGTCAGGGCATTTTTTTATCCATATATAATATGTGTGTGACATTTGCGTACGTGTTGTTTTACTTGAGGCTGATGGGTGTGAGATAGTATCGTTACAAAAAAACGACTTACTCCTCTTACCCGATAACACTACGCGAAGCAATACGATTCGATGGGAATATTTATTTACATATATTTTGAGAAACATACAGCATTCAATATATTACTTACAAATAAAAACAGCCATTAATTAAATACTAATGTAAGAAAAATTCAAAAATGTTGATAAAGTAAGTAAAGTAAGATATTGTTGTATTACTTATATAATATTTTATATAATATATTTTTTTATTATATACTTAACATATATACCTTCATATTCATCTGTTACTAAAACAACTTAATGCCTGTGTTTTAAGACACAAACGATATACATATTCTAATTTTTTTTAATAAATAATAAAGATAAATCTTACACCTAGACTCATATCGGAAATCGAACCTACAATCCTGGTGCTGTAAGAAAAACATTGGAATTAAATCTATTTGTTTAAAAAAATGCGATATCCCTCATCCCTTAATGTCGTCTCATCACCTACAAACACGCCATAGTAATGGGATTCCGTTGTCACAACGTGTACGGAACCCTAAAAAACTAAAGCTTTGACTTCCTTGTCGTTTTCGCTTACATTTAGACGTGATATATTTATTTTTAAATAGTTTTCTTAAGTAAATTAAATGTCATCTTGTACATTTGATATTTTATTAATAACCTAAAGGAAGTATCAAAGCTAAAAGCAACACATAAATCTTTAAAACACTTTACTGAAATATAATTTATTAAAACTATTTGATGGCTAATGGATCCCGATATATTATTCAACAAGTTTCTTCCTCCGATACACAGAGAGTTCGCGCAGCTTTTCGAACTATTCCAGTCTTCAAATAACTATGATTCTAACTTCTATTTGATAATAGTTTTTCTTTGAAAAAATATTTATATAACAAATAATATATTACTGATACATGTATATACTGGTCAAATATTTCTTTGTTCAAGTAGGCTTAAAAAGATTTTTGAACCGATTTTTACAAAGTTTATAAACTGAACTGTACTGAATCAGCCTGTAGACGTCAAGGCGGCGCTGCGCGCTGCGCAGCGAACAATCGCGGTGAGGGTGTTTCGGGGGTACCGTACGGTATCGTGGGCTGCAGCTACTGCTCTAGCCGGCGACCCCCCCCGTGGGAGCTCGTGGCGGAGGTTCTTGCCGAGACCTACTCATACGTCTCGGGTAGAAGGGCTCTTGGTGAGAACCCAACGTTGGCGGGATCCTACGGGTGCGTCGGATAGGACAGAAAGCGCTTATGCGGAGGTGGGCGGAGGACCTGACGGGGCAGCCGTACGGCACACGCGTAACGGCTGCCATTCGCAAGTCCCTCACCTTCCGTCTGACGCAGGTTCTCACCGGGCACGGTTGCTTTGGTGACTTCCTGTGCCGGACGGCCCAGAGGGAGCCTACGACTGAATGTCACGATTGTGGCGCGGCGGTGGACTCCGCCCAGCACACCCTCGAGGTGTGCCCGAGATGGGCGGCGCTGCGTCAAAGTCTGAGGTCGGTCCCCGGAGGAGATTTGTCGTTCCCGAGCATTATCATCGCGATGCTCGGCGACGACGAGTCCTGGAAGGCGATGGTCTCCTTTTGCGAGACAGTAATGTCTCAGAAGGAGGCCGACGAGCGGGTGAGAGAGGAGGTCGCCGACGTGGCCTCCATCCGCGGTCGACGAATGGGGGTGCGTAGGAGGCGCTACTTAATGCGCCTCCAGTAATGCCCCTGTGCCCGTGTCGGGCCGGGATGGAAACCCGGTCCTGCTAGACACGGCGTCGTCGGGACTGTTCAGAGGTGAGCCGGACAGTCCCCATGGAGGAGAAGTCTGGCCTTTTCGCCAAGGCTAGACTGTCGCTGGAGGGATCCTGTTGCCTGCAGATCCGGGACCCTCCAATTAAAGCGGCTGAAGGCTCCCGCAGGGGTTTAGTACGGTATTGCACTCCCAAAGTGCTGAGTCCGACATAGGTCTAGGACTGCCGACCTGGGCATCCTGGATATCATCCGTAAATGGATTCCCCTGCGACAAAAAAAAAAGTCTGTAGACGTCACACTACTGGGCGAAAGCTTCCTCTTTATATTGGAGGACATTTTTTTAAATACACGTAGATATAATATTGAAAAAAAAAATGTATATATATTAGTATAAAAGTGGTCAGTTTGGACTCGCGTCTCAGGGACTAGAGATATTAAGTCTAGTTTTAAGTACTTATTTACTTTTGCTATAAAAACGTCTGTATATATGTATTAACAAAATATATGTAAAGAAAATGGTATAGGCGCATGTAAGCCTGTAGATGTAAATAAAAAAAAATAAAAAAAATTGTGTGTGTCAGCTCCGACGCACGACTGGAGTTTACTCCTTAAGTACGATTGTCTAAACATACGCAGAAATAGTTTATCCAACTGAAAATAAGATTAATACCATATGAAAGGGTAAATTAACAAATTAATGAAAATAATATACATATATAAATATATATTTATTCATTTTATATACATTTATTATAACTAATCGGCGAAATATTTTACATTAAACTTTTCACAATAGTGAATTTCAGATGTGCACAAATATTTCATTACGAATGTTGATAAATTATGTAATTATTATTATCTGACAATTATCATTTATTTTTTAAATATTATTTTTCAATATTAATTAGAGCAACATTACTTTCGCACCGCACCGTAGGTGCGCGCGCACCGAAAAAGTAACGAGGTCATTCATAAGTAGATTTTACCTCTCATATTTTTCTCATACCGGGCGCCTTATATATATGAAAATCGATTCTTAAGGAGTAAACTCCAAAAAAAAAAAAATAAGTATATGTTAACTGAAATTTATTAAACATTTTACGGAACATGACTCGTAAAACAGTAGCGAGATTGTTAGCGGAATTTTCCTGAATGTTCCTATTGAATCGCAATTTATAACCTCTGACCGAAAACCAAACGAACACTGTCGGTGAGGCAATGAAGTTAAGAAGTAAGTTAATAGGTACACCGAATTTAATGGAAATTATGTCTGCTTTGATTTCTTCGACGACCGTTTTGGTGTAGTGGTGCGAGTCGCGCGCCGGGGCGGTCGCAGGTTCGATTCCCGCTCGGGTCTTCCTTCTGTGCCTCGGAGAACACATAAAGCCGTCGGTCCCGGTTGTTATCATAGACACCTGATAACTACCGTTACCCATTACAAAGAAATTATCCGCCAACCCGCAGTGGATCAGCGTGGTGGATTAATCTCCAACCCTTCTTTTACATGGAGAAGAGGCCTTCGCTCAGAAGTTCGTGGTTTACAGGCGGATACAGCAGCATAGTACAGTTCCAGCACACCCTCGAAGTGTGCCCGAGATGGGTAGCGCTGCGTCGGGGTCTGACGTCAGTCCTCGGAGGGGACTTGTCACTTCCGAGCATCATCACCGCAATGCTCGGCGACGACGAGTCCTGGAAGGCGATGGTCTCCTTCTGCGAGACAGTAATGTCCCAGAAGGAGGCCGACGAGCGGGTGAGAGAGGAGGCCGCCGACGTGGCCTCCATCCGCGGGCGACGAATGGAGGTGCGTAGGAGACGCTACTTAATGTGCCTCCAGTGACGCCCCTGTGCCCGTGTCGGGCCGGGATGGGAACCCGGTCCTACTAGACACGGCGTCGTTGGGACTGTACAGAGGTGAGCCGGACAGTCCCCATGGAGGGAATTCTGGCCTTTTCGCCGAGGCCAGCCTGTCGCTGGAGGAATCCTGTTGCCTGCAGATCCGGGACCCTCCAATTAAAGCGGCTGAAGGCTCCCGCAGGGGTTTAGTACGGTATTGCACTCCCAAAGTGCCGAGTCCGACATAGGTCTAGGACTGCCACCCGGGCGTCCTGGATATCATCTGTAAATGGATTCCCCTGCGACAAAAAAAAAGTATAGTACAGTTGATTTCTTTAAGGAAGTGATTAATTTTTTAATTAATTAAGTTTGAATACTTATCAAAGTGGTTTCTTAAGCGCCTTACACTTATTTACTTATTAATCGTATTGCACATCTAGCACTTAATATCGAATTTCAATTGCTCTTGGTATGTCTATAAAATATTTAGTATTATTGATATACTATAGAATCCTAGTATTCAAAACCTAAATTATTTCGTGTTATAATGTGACTACATTAGTTCATTTGATAAAATTATACGAATAAAAAGTAAAAATATTTATGTCATCTACCTGCGGAATGAGCTAAATGGATCTTTCTTGTTGTAATGGACGAGATACGGAGCTTGATCTGCCGTAGTACTGTATCAAAGTCATATTGGATACATAAAGGTTTTTGTAACGAATTTTCATTCAAAAGTTTAAATCTTATAAATATTTTATTTTTACTTTTATCGAATTTATATTTAAAATGTTTTGAATAATTATATAATCTAATAAAAAATAAATATAAAGAGTACGTTGGTTTGTTTTACCATACTTATCTCAGAAGTTTCCTGTACCATTTTGCTGTCAAATAAAATATTTATTAAGAATGTACGCTATAAAATAAAGGTTTTTTCAACAAGAACTTTGTTTTTTCAATCAAAATAAAACAATAAATTTAGATGACAATGAATTAAATTTTTTATATTATTAAAAAGTTAGGTTCGGCAATTGAATTGGCAATGAATGAAAAATGATATCTGATAAATGTCTACCACGACCACGGTTACAGATGTCGATTCTTTTATCAAAGTTTTTAATCACTTTTTGGCAAAATGGTGGGTCTATTTCTTTAATCACATCACGAATTTTGAGTTTTAAGGCGGCAACCGATTTGATTGACTCCGTATATATTCTGTTTGTAACAAAACCCTACAAAAAATAATCCAGCGGTGTTCAAACACATCATGATCTACTTAACATCGGGAAGTTTAGTATCATTTTTCACACATAGCGTTCGTTCATCATATACCTAGCGCACCATACAGTGACACTTACAGCATTTCAAGGCTTCTCGACAATCTGACTTGGATTTTCAGAAGCCCAAATGAAAATGGGATTCATCTGAAAAAAAGATTTTTTCAGAAAAACCAACGGGTTGTTCTTGAATAAATTAAGCGAATCTACGGTGATGTGAATGATCGGCCAGCTTCAATTGTTGCACCAGTTGCACCTTGTAAGGCGTTAAAACCAAATCCTTATGCAGAATTTGCCATGTGGTTGTTGTGAATAACCTCAATTGTTGAGAACATCTAGGAATTGACAAATTCGGATCTTCTTCAACACTGTGGCTCAAGGCTGCGATGTTTTCACGTGTTTCGACCGGATCTTGAATGACCCACACACGTGGATGTTGGCGCATAATGTACAGAGCATGTCGACTCAAATTAATCGACAAAATTCTTAGCGGTAATATTAAATTAATAGCAGTCTCAGAAGGACGATTATGTTGACAAAAAAAATTCCGTTGATTAAAAATATACGTTATGTCGTCTGTAAAAGATCCATCATTTTCATTGTGAATTTTAATTATTTTATTTTAACACTTCATTCACTCATTCATTCATTCATTTCACGTAGAATGGAGAAAACACAAAGGTGATTAACCGGTGCGGTCGAGATGGTAAGATAACCTTCGTTGAATTATGTAAATATAGAAAATTATAGTAAATTAGTCAAATACAATGGGTATTATTATATACTAGCTGCTGCCCGCGACGTCGTCTGCGTGAACGCTGTACAGCACTAAAAATACCTACGATTATACCTTTTAAAATAACATTCATTTACCCGTTTCTTCTTTACATTTCATATCTACAGAAAGTGCGTAACAGATGGAGACTGTCTTTTATAAAATTGACCTTCAAAAAGTGCTTATTTTTAGCCTGCTTTGAATAAATGACTTTATGATGATTCTGCTAAATTAAGTCATAAGTTGTGACTGAAGCAGATGGATAAAATAATGAATAAGGAATACAGAATAGAGTAAAAATACATACTTACAGGACTTCTCGATAAACAACATTAGTGGTTTGGCTCTCCAAATATAAAGAGAGTCAGGACTGGTGACGCGGGAGCAAGCGACGTACAGCTGCCCGTGTGAGAAGCAACTTGTCCAGAGGTCGACACCAGCTACCCTCAGTGTCTGCCCCTGCGACTTATTGATGGTTATCGCGAAGCAAACACTCAGGGGGAACTATACGCGCTTGAACTGGAACGGGAAGTTATGAGGTATGAGGGGAATGCGTCGTATAAATACTGCCTCGCCGAAGCCACAACCCGTAAGAATTTCCGCCTCAATGGTGTGTCTGTGGAGCAAGATGACTTTAAGGCGGGTCCCGTTACAAAACTTCGGAGGAAATAGGTTCCGAAGAAGCATAAGCATTTCTTATCTTTATGATATATATGGCATGATTAATTTTCCTCTTTCTTCGTTATTTAGCTCAAATTTCTTACAGCAATAGCGTGCCGTTTTCGAGTTTAAATTTTCTTATACATCTATGCAGTTCTTTTTGAGTTCTGTTTGTTATTACATACAGAAAAACTCGATGAATTTTATAAGACATAGATGAAGCAGCTTAAAACTTATATAAACACATTTTTTTTAAATTGTCTTGCTCATCTCTGAAACGAATTAACGATAGAATTTTTAAGAAGAAAATGCACAACTCCATCTATGACTTTTAAAAACAACTAATAACCTCGCCAACATGATCAAATTTAAATTATTTATATCCAAAAAGGGTTTACACATGTAATTCGACTTGATGTTTTTGAAATCTCATAGATGGCGCTGCTCTAAAATTGTCTTGATACTATTTATATTCATTTCTTATATTACATTCATTATGTTTATCAGCCTAAGTTACTTATATTTCGTAATTTTTATAGTGTGAAGATAGCTTATAGCATGGTTATTAACATAATAACAACATTCAAATATGCGTCGTTAGATTACACGTTGTTACAGAATGCATTGAAGAAATAAAGGTTCACTGCTCGTTCCACGTAGGTCATAGCGTGATAATGTGTAGCCTATGTGTTGACCCGACTTCTTAATAATATTCGTGCCAAATTTGAAGTAAATCCATGCATTACTTTTTGAGTTTATCCCGGACATACATACAGACAAACAGACAAACAAACAAACAAACAAAAATTCTAAAAACTATATTTTTGGCTTCGGTATCGATTGTAGATCACACCCCAAGTATTCTTTTTAAAAAATATTCAATTTACAGTTTTGACTATCGTACCATTTTATTATATGTATAGGTTATAGTACCCGGATGACCGAGCTTTGCTCGGTTAAATTATATTTAGATACATTACATATTGATGAAACATAAATAATATTTTCGATCTTACCGACATAAAAGTAAAATAATAGGAACTGGTTATTAAAATAAAAAATAAAAAGAGCTCTTAATTAAAAAAAAAAAAATTAAAAAAAGATTGGTCTGTAGAATCCTGGATTCGAACTCAGGTTTTCTGGTTTCGAATCCGCCCGATTCCTATCCGAGCTAATAGAAGCTTGTCAATGACAGCGAAATTTACCTTCGTATTCTAATGGTATTTTTTAATTGCGTAAAAAAAGGGATAAAACAACATTTTCTGAAAATAAATCCTAGCTAGATCGATTTATCGCCCCCGAAACCCCCTGCATACTAAATTTCATGAAAATCGTTGGAGCCGTTTCCGAGATTCCGATTATATATATATATATATATACAAGAATTGCTCGTTTAAAGATATAAGATATGGGTACTATAATACCTAGAACAACACTAATATTAAAGTTAGGAATATTTTATTTCGTTGCAATAATTTCCCGAGCTCCTAATATAGATCTGTCAAAGCAGTCATGTAGTTCCGGTGTGACCATATTGGAAAACAAAACTATTGTTGAAAAACCCATTATATTGAAACGCTACTATTGAAATTTTCATAACAATACACCGACTACAAGGTTACGTGAAACTGCGAGAAATTTATATTCAGATAATATTCATGATTAAAATATGTCAGAATACGGGCAATATAAATTTAATAAACGTCGCAAAGTAAACGCCTCATCGTTTCAGTAAAGATGAACGAAATCAATTCATTAAATTTTATGAGCGTAATTTGAAATTTTACGTGTCTTCAGCACGAAATGTAAACGGTTTTATTATTACCTTGCAGGAAATAATTAAGAATACATCCGATAGACAGCGCTCTCGTTTTCGTTATCTGTTGCCATACGCGAGTGACAGTTACGTCGAAATGCACGTAGTACGTAGAACGTAGTCTCTTGTAGTGTGATGGCAGGTAATATAAAATTAAGATACTAATTAATTTTATATATATATGGCAGGTAATATAAAATTCAGATACTAATTAATTTTATATATATATATGGCAGGTAATATAAAATTAAGATACTAATTAATTTTATATATATATGGCAGGTAATATAAAATTCAGATACTAATTAATTTTATGATTACTCTGTTGAATTATCTGTAACAATCAACTCGTTTTCATTTAAAGTTAATAAAAGAATAATTTTAAATAATCGTCGTAAATGTTGAAGTTGATCAGGGATTTGGTGTTTCAACGACGAATTTATCGACAGTTAATTAACTGAATTTCCGATACAAACAATATTTGCTGAATCGTTAAACGTTCCGATGAGTAATTCCGTAAAACAAACATTGTATGCACGTATTACACAAAATAAATCATTTGCTAATTCTCTGATCGTTGTTCTATTTATTTGAACGAGTTGAGTCAATTAACGTGCGTTTAAACTAATAAACTTGGTAATCGAGTGAAATGATACAGCCATTCAGCAAAAAAATTACATATAACTTTATTTTTGTAACACCAAACTTTAAAATTATTATAAAGATAAATTTAATATTTTATTTTATTTATAACTACTAATAATATATTATTACGCACCCACATACGCATGAACGCACACAATTAGACAAACAAATCATACTCGTACATCCTGCGTGAAAGCCAACGCAACTAAATCCACTATCTAATATTTTAGTTAATTTTTATCTAACTACTGCTACTGATATTACATAAATCATAAATTATTTGACGAACGGTCTGATGTAGTGGTGCGAATAGTCGCCTCAACGCCGGCGGTCGCGGGTTCGATTCCCGCTTGGAGCTGATATTTGTATCTATATATATTTTTTTTGTTTCCGGTCTGGATATATGTCCTCGTGGGATATATGTCCACGGTGCCTCGAAAAGCAAGTAAAGCCGTCGCTCCCGGTTGTTATCAAAGACCTCTGACAAACCGCAGTGGATAAGCTCTAACCCTTCTCCTATATGGATAAGAGGTTTTTGCCCAGCAGCGGACGTTAAGAAGCAGATTCAGTTCGATTTAGTTCAAATTAGTTCAAACACCATTTTACTAACTATTTTCATCACACAAACACGGACCGAGGTGACCAAATTGCGCACTCGGTGCAATCATACTCGTAGCTGGTAGATTTCCCTCGGGTCGAAATGAAACCGCTTTTTAACGAGCTTCGTATGGTCCACACGGTCCACTAAATATAAT
This sequence comes from Euphydryas editha, assembly GCA_036937285.1. Taxonomy (NCBI): domain Eukaryota; kingdom Metazoa; phylum Arthropoda; class Insecta; order Lepidoptera; family Nymphalidae; genus Euphydryas; species Euphydryas editha. The sequence goes on from JAUPFZ010000019.1 coordinate 19,263,348, forward strand.
ATGGTTTAGGCATCGCGCGTCGGTTAGAAAAGAAATAAATAAATGATAGTGTTTCTTGTATAGCTTAGATAGATAGATACCTAGATAAACACTTTATTGCACTTACATCAAAGTATACAGAAAATAATGAAATACACAGTAATAAACAAGAAAATGGTGCCCTTATCACTGAAAGTGATCTCTTACAGGCAACCTTATGAATGGATAAAATGAAAATTGGAAAGGTGGAAACGGTGCATAAAGTCTATTTTTCGATTTGTGATTTATATAAATGCGCAAACATATACATTCATACATACATACAAAAATACAAACATACATACATACATATACTATTTTAATTTCATATAAAATATATGTAAGCCTATGTAAATATGTACTTTAGCTTATAGAGGCGCTTCTCTGATTTAACTTCCCTTCATAATTTTTTACGTAAAAATCAAATAGTAATATGGCCTTTGTAAACTCTTTTGCAAAAAAAACGGGCACTTAAGCAAAGAACTATTTTATAGTTACTATTAGTTTGTTTGACAATTTTAGGTATTGTTATCCTCAGAATTTTATAAATTAATTAGGAAGGAATAGTTTTCATCAGTTTTATCATAACATTTTAATTAAATTATTAAGAAATAATGTTTAAGCTCAAAACACTATGATTGTACCTGCTCGCTAAATAAAAATGAAACGCGTTAATTTCTTTGTTTTTCTTGAATACTGTTTCTCAGTCGATAGAGCCAGGGTAAATAATACTAACATATACCCGGAAAACGCGTAGCACTTTATTAAAAATATTCTTAAACTATATATAATTCACAAACCCAAACGTTAGCATGTTTAAACATAGGGCAATGCCATCTAGTTTCCTTTATAGAACTATTCTAACAGTTGGAACTAAATATAATGATTTCAGATTATACATACCGCCCGCCAAGGACTAACTAGTCCTTCGAACCCCACATTTATTTAAATTATTTTATACATACTTATACTATGAAGAATAATAAACTTAAAATAACAATGGTTTTCTATAAAACACTAGTCATTAATACTCATTGCTACAATGTATCGCATATGTGGACTGTAGGTAAAATTAAAGAAAATCATGCAATACACCTCATAAGACAAAATCAATAAGATAAAAAACACTGTCGAATAATTTCTAAATAATTAACAATATTTTCAACTAGTTTTACAAATTTAAATAACATAAGAAATAAAAGAGAAATCCTTATTGATAACATCAACAAGCTTAATACTTAAATTTAATACTGAACAATTAAATTTACGATAATTAAAATTACGTTAATTTAAATTTACGTTAATATGACCAGGTTAGGTTTCATTCACTTCAATAGGCAAGAGACATAGCTTAGAAGTTGGACGTTGAATCATTGAATTTTTATAACGAAGTGTGACTACACGAGTGACGTTATCGCTACCCGGATGAACATCTACAACTATGCCGTAAAGCCACTTAGCTGGAGGTAAATTCTCATCCTTGACTAAAACCATGTCACCTTTTTTTAATTCTTGGGTTTTAGTCTTCCATTTATACCTTTGAAAAAACTGAGTTAAATATTCTTGCGACCATCGCTTCCAAAAAATCTGAACCATGCGCTGTGTTAGTTGCCAACGTCTCAAATTACTTAACAAATTATGTTCTAAATTATGATCAGGTGCTAATACCAAGGGTTCACCTACTAAAAAGTGGCCAGGCGTTAAAGGAAGACAATCGTCAGGGTCTGAGCTACAATTTGACAGTGGCCTCGAATTGAGACATGCCTCAATTTGAGCCAGTACCGTTGACAGTTCTTCATATGTAAGAGTAGAGTCACCTATTACTCTACGCAGATGATACTTTATACTTTTTATACCTGCCTCCCATAATCCCCCAAAGTTTGGAGCATGTGGAGGAATGAAATGCCATTCGGTGTTATTAGTTGCCAGTGCCGACGCAATATCAGGAACAAGAGTAGATTTTTCATTTGTAAATAGTTTTTTCAGTTCTCGCGAAGCCCCCACAAAATTTGTTCCGTTATCACTCCATAAATGGTTACATCGACCCCTGCGTGCAACAAAACGTTTAAATGCAGCTAAAAAGCCTTCCGTAGTTAAATCTGAAACCGCCTCGATATGAACGGCTCGTGTGGCCATACAAATGAAAAGGCAAATATAGCCTTTGTAAGATCTTTGGCCTCTACCCTTGGAAACACGTATGTTTATAGGGCCGGCATAATCAACACCTGCATTTGAAAACGGTTTGCTAGGAGTGACTCGACATGAGGGCAACTGACCCATCAAAGGAGTCCGAAAAGTAGCTGCATGTCTAATGCATGGGACGCAATGGTGAATGTGACCTTTGACCACATTTTTTAATTTGATCACCCAATAGCGACTTCTTACATAATTGCAAGTTAATTGTTGTCCACCATGCATTGTTTTATTATGGGCATCAGCCACTATAAGCTTTGCCAAGTGAGATGCGCCATCTATTATAATGGGATGCTTACTTGTATTTGATAAGTTCGACTTCTCCATACGACCCCCGACTCTCATGATTCCAAAATTGTCCAGGAATGGATTGAGCATCGACAGTCTGCTCTTTTTACTTATATTTTTAGTTCTAGTAAGACTTGCCATTTCTACTGCGAATGCATCGGATTGATGATATCGAATGCAACAGTCAAGCGCATCCTGGATTTCTTTCGCTGTCAGGTAAGCCGAATTCTTTGCACTCGTTTTGGGAGATTTGAGTCGAAGAAATTTTCTACAGAACGCGATTACGCGTATATATTTTGTTAATGATGAAAATCGAGTAGATAAGTCTGTACTTGGGTCCGTCATCGCAGCTGCATGTACTTTAGTAGCCCTTACTTCAAGTTCAGTTCTAGTGTATATGGACTCAGGTTTTTCATATTTAATAAGCTCATTAATCAACCAGCTTGGACCACACTTCCACAATTGATTATCCAACAATGCCGCGGGTTTGATACCCCTTGATGCGTAGTCAGCGGGATTATCCTTGGTACCTACATACGACCATTGTGACGAATCCAGATGCATAAGAATTTCCGAAGTCCGATTAGCAACAAAGGTTTTCCATCGACTGGGATGATCGCTTAGCCAAGCCAAAACAATTGTCGAATCCGTCCAAGCATGTAATTTATCTTTATGGATGTTTAAGGCTTTTGCTACTTCAATCAGCAGCTTTGTGACAAGAACAGCTCCACACAATTCAAGTCTTGGTATCGATATTTGTTTAATAGGAGCGACCTTAGTTTTTGCTGTGACGAGGCGGGATTCAACACTACCGTCTAACTTAATACATCTGATATACACTACTGCGGCGTAAGCTACACTAGAAGCATCGCTAAAGCCATGCAGCTCCACAATAGCGTCATTATTCGACGTCTGAACCCATCTAGGTAAATGAAAATTTACTAACTTACTTAATTCTTTTCGGTAGAGTTCCCATTCATTTACAAGTGCAATCGGTAATCGGTCGTCCCAATCAAATCCCGTTAACCACATTTTTTGGATAAATATCTTCGCGGTGACAATACATGGCGCAAGCCACCCAAGAGGATCATATAAACGACTGATTTCCGATATAATTTCTCGTTTAGTTTCAGGTACAATTTCAGAAGATAACGTAACTGTGTATTCAAATTCATCTGTAAAACGATTCCAAGTAAGACCCAAAATTTTTATAGTATTATCCTCTCTGATCTCCATATCCTTTCCGTTATCTTCGTGCCACAACTTCCTATTACTAGACCATTTCTGTAAATAGAATCCTCCCTTCTTCATTAATTCATTCATTTCTTTATATACTTTAATCGCTTCTAGTTCAGTTTGGCAACCTGTCATGAGATCATCCATGTAGAAGTCCGTTCTAACTCTATCCGCAGCTAAGGGAAAATTATGACCTTCATCAAGGCTAAGTTGATGCATAGACTTTACAGCTAAGTATGGTGCGCAAGATGTACCAAAGGTTACCCTCAACAATCTGTAATCTTTGATTTCTGAGTCCATCTCTTCACGCCAAACTATTCTCTGATAGTCAACATGCTTTCTAGCTATCTTTACCTGCCTGTACATTTTTATGATATCCGCAGTAAGACAGATAGGATGCATTCGCCATCGCATTATGATATGTCGCAATTCCGGTTGTAAAGTCGGTCCGACCATCAAAGTGTCATTTAAAGACACGCCGTTAGCGCTTCGATCTGAAGCGTTAAACACAACTCTTGTTTTGGTCGTGCTTTTATCCGGTCTCAAAACTGCGTGATGTGGTAACCATACCGTTTCCCCTGTTTCTTCTACATTTTCTGTTATTTCTTCCATATGACCTAGAGTAATGTATTCCTTTAATACTTCTGCATAATCCTTCTTTACTTCTAAATTTTTTGACAATCTCTTTTCCAGACTAAGCAATCTCTTTACAGCTATTGTTCTCGTATCTCCATAACTATTTTTAGAATCCACCTTTGATCGGAAAGGTAATTCCACTACATAGCGACCATTTTCGTCTCTACTTTTAGTAGTGGCAAAATGGTTTTCACATTCTTGCTCCTCAGCAGTCAAGACTTTTCCGCATTCCAATTTAGGTTCGGATTCTACCTCCCAAAAACGTTTAAAGAGATCGTGATCATCGAGTTGAATATGCATATTTACAATAACATTATGACATTTAGGTTCAATAATGTTGCCTTCATTTACTAATCCTGACAATACCCATCCGAGGTAAGTATCCTGCGCAATCATAGAACCAGTAGGGTGTTTCAGTACCCCATTTTTCAGGATCTTACAATATACCTCGGCCCCTAATAAAATATCGATCCTATTGGGTGAATTGTATTCAGGATCTGCCAACCTAATTCGACCTATGTCTTCCCAATTAGGTAAATGAAATTGTCTCTCGGGCAACACTGAAGTTACCTTCCGTAATACATGAGCCTTTACCTGTAATCTAAACGTGGGGTCATGAAGGGACTGCATGTTTACCATAACCACATATTTTGAGGTTAAGTCACTCTGCCCGCCACCTAAACCTGAAATGCAAGTCTTTGATGCTGTTTTATTTAAACATAAGTATTGAACAGCTGCTTCCGAAATAAAAGACGCTTGCGATCCCTGGTCTAACAACGCTCTCAATATCTGAGACGAACCGTTGCTGGACTCAGCCTTTATCAAGGCTGTTGCTAATAATGTTTGGCTCTGTATTCGATCTGTCACAAAATGACTAACAATATTAGTCTTGTTAGTGGCTTCATTCGTCTTTAAAGACGATTCCGGGTTTGACTCTTCTGAGTCATCAGTCTTCGAAGTTGCGACTGTAAGTGAACTGGCTCTACCGTGAAGAAGCGTGTGATGCTTCCTTTTGCATATACGACACGTTATTGGTACACGACACATCTTACCTGTATGATTGGTTCCCAAACAATTATAGCAAAGACCTAATGTCTTAACTATAGCCTGACGGCTACTAGGATCCTGCTTGGCAAACTTACTACAGGAAAACAGTTTATGATTTTCAGCACAATGAGGACAAATTGTTTTGGAAGTGATGTGCAAAGATTTAGGCTGATAAGTAGTTTGTTTTACTGGCTTAAATTTAGTTTTTGAAGACTCTACAAATTCTAGAGCACGGAAACGTTCTTCTAAAAACTGCTTAAAATTATTAAATTTAGGTAACTCTACTGATAAGCTATTAACGTACAATTCCCACTGCTTCCTCGTTTCATCGTCCAATTTCATGCTAACAATATAAATGATAATAACGTCCCAAGACTCTACCTGAATACCTAAATTAGACAATTCGTGCAAACAATCCGTTGTGGTATCAAGTAAATCCTTGAGAGCATTAGGCGATTCAAAAGACATAGTACGTTGAGCAAACAAACGCTTTAAAATACAATTTGACATAAACCGCTTATTACTATATCTATTTTTTAATAGTTCCCAACATTTCTGGTAATTGTCACTTGTGACTGGAATGTGCTTTATTAATTGTTCTGCTTCTCCTTTTACTTGAGTTTTTAGGTAGTGTAACCTCTGAACGTCATCTAAAGCAGCATTGTTATGAACTAACGACGTAAAGAGATCCTTGAATGAAGTCCATTCTGCATAGCTACCCCCAAACACTGGAATAGATATTTTCGGTAATCGGACGATAGAGTCTTTATTTCCGTGAGATGTAGAAGGTTCCCGACGTATAGACGACGATTTCTCTATAGAGTTTAACACTGTCTTAAGCTCGGTCTTGTAAGTTAAATAAATTTCGTAACCAGTATTAAATATATCATTTTTGACATAATAACTTTCGTCTAATTTCTCCTTTTTGTATGCACATACAATCTCTTCATGCTTCTGATTGAATTTAAGCATTGTTCCTTCCAAGCTTTCCAATCTCGCACTGACGTATGTTTCAGTTATTCTATCTTTAGGTGATTTTTTAAAATTGTTTCTTCCTCTTTCCATTTGGTTAATAAAATCGTCCATTAGTCTAAAGTCGGCGTCCATTTTTGTTTGAATTTATATGTAGGTATTAAAAATTTTACAAGTCCAACTTGTTCAAGTTTAAGTAAAAAATTTCTAAGTCTAAATTAAGCCGAATTATTCTAAGTGTTTTGGACTTAGCACGGTCAAAATAAAATTGGGCATAGATTCCTCGTCTTGTCGTTTTTTCACGAATTATTCTAAGTCCTAACTAACACTTTAAAATTTTACAAGTCCACTTTCAATAATATAATTATTTTATCACTGCTATTAAGGTTTTAATTATAGCGTACTCACAGTTTGTTGCACTTTACCACTTCACCAGATTGTAAATTTGTCTCCTCCAGTTAGTTCAAAATTTCTCCACCAGGTGGCGCCACTGCTGCACCGTCTTCTTGAATTGTAAGCTTTGCCCAAATCACAATGAACTACTAACACTGAACTATTTTTTACTTGTTTTAGAAATTATGTGTACCAATATACTTTTCAAAAAGCGTTCCGACTCGTAAGGACCTTTGTTTCTCAGTCGATAGAGCCAGGGTAAATAATACTAACATATACCCGGAAAACGCGTAGCACTTTATTAAAAATATTCTTAAACTATATATAATTCACAAACCCAAACGTTAGCATGTTTAAACATAGGGCAATGCCATCTAGTTTCCTTTATAGAACTATTCTAACAGTTGGAACTAAATATAATGATTTCAGATTATACAAATACATTAAAAGCAGATAAAAGTTTAGTATTGAGTGTGACCCCCTCTTGCTGAAATCACAGCTTGCATTCGTCTGGGCATGCTAGTGAGTATATATTTTATGGTTTCTTGGGGAATACGTTCCCACTCCGCGGTAATCACATTCTTTAGCTCTCTGATGGTCTGCGGAACCGGCTGCACTGATCTCACTCGTCGCTTCAGAACGTCCCAGACATGCTCTATGGGATTGAGGTCCGGACTTCTAGCTGGCCAGTCCAAACGACGAATTCCGACTTCTAGCATATACGCATCCACACCGCCAGACCGGTGGGCGCGAGCGTTGTCGTCCATAAAAATTGAGTTTTCGCCAAGAGTGGTTAAAGCGGGTTGTGCATAAGGAATTAGAACTTCCGTTATGTATCGGTGTCCAGTCAGTGTACCGTTTTCGATGAAGACTAACTCCGTACGATCCATAGAATTTATTCCTGCCCAAAACATAACAGAGCCCCCTCCATAAGGTGTGATTTCTCCAAAACATGCCTCTGCAAAGCGTTCTCCTCGTCTACGTAGCACTCGCCGACGTCGGTCTTCACCATGCAGAGATATCCTGGCTTCATCGGAGAACAATACCCTATCCCAGTCTTCATGAGTCCATGACACACAATTTCAAGCGAAGCTAAGCCTGGCAACTCGATGTCCACGGAGTAATTTAGGGCCGCGTGCCGGGCGATGACTGTGTATATTAGCAGCGAGAAGCCTCCTCCTGACCGTCCATAGACTAATTTGCACATTTCTTACTTCTTCGAGGGTGTTCTTGAGGTCCACATAAGAAGATTTGCGATTTCTCAACGCTTGACTAACTAGAAAACGATCATCCCGTGGTTCGGTACATGTCTTTCTGCCAGAACCAGGCCTTCTCTTGACGAAACCGGTCTCTTGATAGCGCTGGAAGGTCCTTTGAACTGTCGACCGACTCACATTTAGCCTCTGAGCCACGAAGCATTGACTGCAACCTTCTTCAAGCAGCGCAATAATTTTGCTCGCTTTTATCACTTTATCTACCATTTTCGAGATTGCTAAACAGCAATAACAATACTTTTAAATGTCAAGGACACCAGATAATTTAATAAAAATTGACAAAAAGTTAATTAGAGTCGATATTAACTATAGGGAATTCGCGCCACAAAATGTAGTTAGAAGTTATTTTCTTTGAAAACCAGGCTCAGTCAAAAATTTGAATTTGGAATGTACTCTTATAAACATTATGGCACTTTTATAACTGGCCAGTAACATGTTCAAATGATTAAAACCTTTTTGGTATTTTATTTTTTTCAGCCAGGAAGAAAATCGAAACCGCCCGTTTTTTTTGTAAATGAGTGTATATTGAGATAATATTTTTTTAGTAATCTACTATTTTTAAATACTTATTTCAATATTAATGTTGAATTTTGACGACCGGCTGGAGTGGAGTGGTTAGGCAACTGGACACTTAACGCAGCGGTCGCGTGTTCGAATCCCGCCAGGTGCAGATAATTTGTATGACAAATATAGATGTCTGCATCGGGTCATGGATGTGTACTTATGTATATATGTATTTATATAAATTTCTTAAATTTATTTCCGTTCTTATCTGTAATATATCTGTAACACAAGTTCTTACGAACTAAGCACGGGACTAGGTTAATGTTGTGTGATTGTTGGTTAATATTTAATATTTATTATTATTTATTATATTTATATAAGGACGACTGTGTTTCTATGGATGATCCACAGGTTAGTGAATACTATCTATACAGTCGGGAGCCGATTTTACAGAACTGGCCGTAAAATAAGCCCCAAACCTCTCTGACTAAACTCAAAATTTAATAGAAAAACGACGCTTATTAAGCTTGTAATCCTTTGGTGACTCTGAAGCATATAGGAGGATCAATAGACGGATATGGAAATCTCAGAGACACGATATACGAGTCTTTAATATCAAACGTATAAAAGATAAGATATACGGAATCGGGGCGAATTCTAGCGAAAGCTCCTAAATTGTTTTCAAGGGATTCGTCTGTTGGTCAAAGCCGGTTGTCGAGGCTGAAAACAGGTACAATGTCGACCAGAGCCGAGATACTGATGGACTTCGAGAAGTTTTACATACAGATGTATACCTCGGTCAACCAAACTGTTCGTAGCTCGGCTGCAGATCCAGATTAAACTCGGGTTTACTCGACATTATTCCGAAGATATTTCGGACATCAGCTTGCACGAGAATAGTATGGCTTTGGGAGAGTTCAAAAACAATAAGGCACCGGACGAGGACGATATAACGTCACACCAATACTTAAAGCCCTTCAGAGGTTCTTTAATGCCATCTTGCTTGAGGGCGTAATGCCGAAAGCCTGAAATATAAGCTTCTTCAAAAAGGGCAATAACACCTCGTTAAAGAATTACAGGCCCATTTCACTTCTAAGCCACGTTTATAACCTGTTGTCTAGGGTCATTACGAATTGGGGTGCTACAGTCGGTGACCTCCGCGCGGTGCACCCTGGAAACGTAGGCAGCAGCAGCTGCACAGTTGCGATTGCGGAACTGCTGCTGCCTACGGCTAACGACCGACTCGGGGGGACGCCGGGTATGCGATTCAGCGCTCCGGGGACTCCTCTATTACGCAGAGTTGCCCCGTTGAGCGGCCGCATGGCGTCAAGGGGACAGTCGTCTCCTCGGGGGCTCCGGTGCCACCGCGCTCGCGCGTGGCAAAGCGAAGCAACGGAGAATGGACGGGTCTGATGTGCACTCAACTGCCTTCAGACAGAACGGCTAGGCTTGTCTTAGTCGTTCACCGTCCTCTCGTAATCTCGCTACGTGGTGTCGTGGTCATGTCTCGCGGCCACGTGCGGGACCGAGGGTCTTGCCTTAACCGGCCGGTCCGCGAGGAAGAAAACCTCTATAAAAAATCACCCCGAATCCCAAGCGGCGACGCAGCGCGAGGGGATGCATGGCTGACGGGTGGATCAGTCTCGACTGCGATCCTCGTCCGGGTACCGGCTGACACCCGCGACGAGTTACGCTAGGCTTACCCAGGTACAGGGGGCACTGCCTGGGTGGACCGTCTTTCCCCCATACTCGTGGGAACAAAAATGGAAGATTTAAATTTAAAATTTTGTAGAAGCAAGGATGTGGACGGGGAGTCGACTGCCATCGACTCCGACGACTACAGTTCGGCAGCGACGGCTGGTGAGATCAACTGTGGCCAAACGAGGAGTGGCAAGCGGTTCCGCAGCAGTCCGCGGTCGACCGGCGAGGCGAGCGTGATCCTCGCCGGGTGTAAAAAGCGCATTTTAATGCGGGAGGAGCCCTGTACCGAGGCGGATCGAGCCATGGAGGAGCAGGTGCGAGCGGCCGAGGAGGGGCGCAGGGCATTAGGTTTTGACACCGGCGACCCGCGCACAGCTGACGCTCTGATGAAGCAGGCCAACGCTGAATTGGAGTTGATTTGCGAGGTGGCAACGAAGTCGTCTAACCTCAAGGGCACATTCCAACGTGCCCTGAAGGATGCGGCGGCCTCCATGAGGTCTATAGCGGAAGCCCTCAGCGAGCGGTCGGCCTCAAACGAGGTGCGTAAACTTCAACGGGAGAACGCCCGTCTGAGGTCGGAGATGGCCGAGCTTAGGCAACATGTTGCCGAACTCCGACAGGATCGTGAGAGAAGCTCTCCTCTCTTGCCCTTACCGGCCGGCAGAGAGGACATCGAGGAGCGGATGACGGCCTCCATCTCGGGGACTGTCCAGCGCATAATAGATGCGCGCTTCGCCGGCCTTGAAGACCGCCTCCTGCCGGCGAAGACGCTCCGTCCACCGCTCGCGGCGGACAGACGGAAGGAGAAGACGACGCAGAAGGCGCCGTCTTTTAACGCAAAGCCCGCTCCGGCTAGTAGAAGGCGAACGCATGCGAGCGAGGTGTCGGCACCCGCAGTCCAGACTGGCGACGGGGAGTGGTCTACCGTCGCCAAGCGGAAGAAAAAGAAGGCGCCGAAGAGCTACGCTGCCGCTGCCGCCGCCACTCTGGCCCCAAAGGGACCGCAGCAGCAACCGCCGGCGAAGAAAAAGAGGAAGGCCAAAAAGCCTAAGCTGGCTGCCCCCCGCTCTCCGGCAGTGCTCGTCACGCTTGACGAGTACGCCGTGAGTAAGGGCGTCACGTACTGCCACCTGCTCAAGCGGGCGGCAGATACGATAGATCTGGCCGAACTCGGCATCGTCGGCGGCCTCAAGCTGCGGCGCGCCGCGACCGGGGCCAGGTTACTGGAGCTGCCGAAGGGGCAGACCGCGGAAGTGGCGGGACGCCTGGCGGAGGCGATGCAGTCTGCATTGGGCGAAATGGCGAGGGTGGTCCAACCCATGAAGCTCGCGAGTCTGCGAGTTTCTGGGCTGGACGACTCAATCAGCTGCGAGATGGTGGCCGCTGCGGCAGCGCAGGCTGGCAAGTGCGACGTCGGCTCTGTTAAAGTCGGCGCAATCGCGGTCGGACCGGGTGGGTTAGGCTGCACTGTGGTGCGATGCCCGATCCCAGTCGCAAAGGCCCTGGCCGAGGCAGGGCGACTCTTGGTCGGCTGGAGTTCGGCCAGGGTCCAGGTTTTGGAGCAGCGCCCCATGCGCTGCTATAAGTGCATGGGTATCGGGCACACTCGCCCGACTTGTCCGGCTGCGGTCGACCGCAGAGGCGCGTGTTTCCGGTGCGGCGTGGAGGGCCACATTGCCCGTAACTGCACCGGGGCACTGCGCTGCGCCGTTTGCGCTGATGCCGGCAAACCGGCGTCGCACATTATGGGAGGACGGGAGTGCCGCCCCCCAAAATCGAGGGTTAGAGCGGTCGCTAAGGCTCCGACCGCTCCCCAAAGTTCGCATCAGTCAACGGAGGAGACTGCGGCCATGTCATCATGACCTACCGCAGTTTTCCCCGTTCGCCGGTCTCTGGTGCAGCGGAGATAGAGCGCTCACGGTGCCCGCGAGCGCTCTATGACCGAGGGCGGCCCGCGTAGGCGAGCCAACCGTCGGGGCGTCACGGTGGCATGCAACCGTGATCCCGTGGCGTCCTTGTACGACGAAGATGGCACCGCTGGGTTTTAGTGGGTATTCTGACTTCGCAGTCAGCGAGTCCCACATACCCGTCACCTTCGGGCGGCGGGATACGTAAACGTATTTCCCAGCGTCAAAAAAAAAAAAAAAAAAAAAAAGGGTCATTACGAATTGTCTGACGTGCAAGTTTGATAACTTCCAGCCTCCCGAACAAGCTGGTTTCCGAAAAGTCTATAGCACCATAGACCACATAAATACGCTGCGCCAGATTACACAAAAGACTGAATAAATAAATAAATAAATATTAACCAACAATCACACCACGTTAACCTAGCCCCGTGTTAAGTTCGTAAGAACTTGTGTTACAGGTACTAGGAACGGAAATAAATTTAAGATATAAATACATATATACATAAATACACGTCTATGACCCGGTGCAGACATCTATATTCGTCATACAAATTATCTGCACGTGGCGGGATTCGAACTCGCGACCGCTGCGTTAAGTGTCCAGGTGCCTGACCACTCGACCAGCCGGTCGACAGATAATAACAGATATATAATAACAGATTATACTCCTCAGTCAAAAGACTGAGGAGTATAACTGTCGTGTCTACTCCGATATCAGTTAAAGATTCTACTCTAGGATCTGTTGACGAGTACATCTACCGACAAAAGTTCTAACTTGGTAGATGCAACTTCAAGAGATAGATCAATGGTCGAATCTATTTAGGATGAAGAGCGTCCGGGAAGCTAAAAAACGTCTTTTCATCCGTTATACCTCAGTGCCTGAAGTCGAAAGTCTTCAACCAATGTGTTTCCAGTGATGATGATGATGATGTGACTATGTACTTATTAAACAATCTCTGTAATTTTAATCTGTAATTGAAATAATTATAGCTATAGTTGTTCATAATTTAGAGTATAAACACTACGACTGATTCATATAGGTAAGTCAGAAGTTAAAAGTATATAACGAGTAATAAGAATAAGGAGTTGTCCTTTTTTGCGTAAAAACAACAAAGTTACATTACATTAAATTACCCGAGTATACTTCTCTAAACACGGATTTTGTCTTTTATAATCAGCGAGCGACGAGTTAACAAGTAACGACTGAAGTACAAACTCAATTAAAATACTAATTAATGTTACAATAGCTTCCCTGTTTGGTCGCTATGGGAATAGAACCGTGTATATATACGTATCAACCTACTACCTGCTATATACTCGTATATATATTGTACATTATCCTTTAAATTAAAATCGAATATAGCAGTTTAAGCTGCTGAACTACTGCTTCTGCTGTAATGCTACGGGAAACGTTCGAGCTTAATACGCTACGTTGTTTTTGCGTGTTCTTTCTATATAACATGTGTGCTATCATGAGTGACGATCTTTATCGTTATCAGACGTCTATAATAACAATCGGGAACATCAGCTTTCCGTTTACGTGCTTTCCGTGACACGGTGGGAAAGCACATACAACTAAACCGGAAACAAATATTTACATGAAAACAAATACCTCCCCCGTGCGGTAATTGAAATCGTGACCGCCAGCATTGAGTCGACTACTCCCACCACTACAGCAGAACGTTGTAATATAGTCCATTACTATAAAATCTACGTTCAAAAGTAGTTTTTGATATTTGTAGATAGGTGTCTACTGTGTAATATTAGTTTAGTTTTGTCTGTGGCCTCTCTGTTTACGGTACAGTCCGTAGATGTGACCAAACATGTCGTCAAACCAGTATTCTACATATCTTTTGCAATCTTAAGCGTATATTTATACTCTTTAATATAAAAATCTACGTTCAATCGCAGTTTTTGATATCTGTGGACAAGTGTCTATACTGAACACCTCGTTTGTCTGTGGTCTCTCTAGTTCCTGCCTCGATACGGGAAACAGTTACATTAGTGTCTCCCTCAAAATATAATTTAAATAAACAGCAACGATACTAGCTAGGTAGGTATAACTAGGTAGCTTTTGTCCGTAATTTCGTACGTAGAATTTGAAGTTAACTTAATAAGTAGATCAATCAAATGAAATAAAATATGTAAAACACCTTAAGTTAAATATTGTTATTGACAAGGGGGTTGACTTCGAGTTAAGAGCACTTTAAACATTATAACTTGCTTTTGCGCTATCGGTTGGGGGTTTAATCCATACGGATAATTGAAGCCATACATATATTTGTATTGACGAAGTCCAGACTTTTCTGTTTGTGCAATGTATATTTCCGGATCCCTAACACAAAATTCACATTCTGTTGGGGGCCGTTCCTATGAGTCGGTCAAATAATATAAACAAAAAAAAAAATTAAATACAAAAGTTAAAAAAAAAAATGGAATTAAGATAACTCAATTCTTTTAATCAGTGACTTCTGTAATTCGCAAGAAATTCAATAGTTACTTCTAAAACAAAGGCAATATTATAATTACTAATTTAATTCATTATAAATTCGGTCATCACAAACTAAAGGTACGATAAAAATAATTATAGATATCGATTTCTTAAATCGTATCTAACGCACGAAATTACGAACACGAAACGTTTAACGATATCACTTCTTGAATTTCCGATATACTAGAATATCGCTATATATAGTTTCAATATCCGATATCGACTTATGATATACAGTTGATGTATGACAGTATTGAATCGATACGGAAAAAAGACGATACCAGCCATCTATACCGTGTATACACTATTGTTATACGAGCTTAGTGCGGCGAGAGAGATGGCGGATCGCTGAATATAGTAGTGATGCATGCCGCATGTCGGGACGCGTCGCTCCCACAACAGTCGGTTTAACCCGCCTCTATTATATAGATGTTACACATCAACAATATTTTTATTTATTAGCTAAGTTTATGTAATAAAATGTCTATGTGAGAGACTGGCGACTGTACTAAGAGACTTGTATGACAGATTGCTATTCTCTCCACATCCGACCGCGGAAATTATTTGTACAAAACTCAGTAATACATCTGAGAGTAAGATAGAGAAGCTATAATTAGTAAAAAAGTTATTAAAAAATTTAGTTTCTAATTTTGTAACTATCTATGTGTGTGTCAGCGTGTGTCTGCATGTGTAAGTTTCCATGTGTGTATTTTAGCGGGGACTGTCAACTAATTCCCTGTTTCATTATAATGTAAAGATTTTAACCATTTAACAGTAATTTTTCTGCATTCATATTTAGTAATTTTTTTTGACGTGATAATGTCTTATAAATCGATAAAAGCATTCACGAAGTTTGTCACAATCCGCGAGTGAGAGCGCGGAACAAGCGATAGAGGACAGGACAGCGGCAGCACGCAACCTACACGTGAACTGATTTAAAGAAGCTTTTACTAATAAAAGATGACTAGTATACCTACATATTATTTGTATTGCATTTTATTTCTGTTTTTATTATTTCATCTATTACCTATTAATAATTAATAAATTATTATTAGAAAATATGATGCATTTCAAGTAGCCATTTTTTGTTTGTCATCTTATTATGAATCATATTTTAATAACAAAATATAGATTAACTTAATTTTAAAATTTATATACAGAAATTGGTTTTTGTTTCCAATGTGTTAGTTTTATTAAATTACTTCGTATTTCGTATCAGTTGAGATATTTGGATAAAATAAAGTTAAAAAATTGAGATATTGTAAGATATTAAAATTTATTTCCATAATCCCCATCTGTCGCTGTAGCAACTACTAATAACTTCAATAACAATTACGCTACTTTAAAAGCTTGTAAGTGAAAATTACAGATGGCGCGCACCACTAACTCTGCGCATCGTTTTATTATAAGTACCTATATCTTCTTACGTGCGTCCATAAGTACACACACATTTTTTTTATCAATGACTTTACAGACAACTAATTTTTTTTGGGAAGAAAGAAAAAGGGGGAGCAATCGGACAGTCGGTTCGCCTGGTAGTCAGTCAAAGCGACATCCATTAACATCAGGAGATTAGCAAGTGCGTTGCCGGGCTTTCAAATATGAGTATGCTCTTTTCTTGAAGGTCCCTAAGTCGTATCGGTTCGGAAATACCGTAGGTGGCAGCTGGTTCCATTTAGTCATCGAAAAATGGATATATGTTGATTATAATCAAAGCGATTAACTTTTAAATAAAAGGACTCTGTAGGCTTACTATTTTTGTATGATAAAAAGTAATTTTCATTTTATGGGGCATTATTCCAAACATCTTGTTAATCACATACAATCTCCTATAAAAATAATCGTTACGATTCGCATGGATATTTCGGTACTTCAATATAAACCTTCAATGAAGGTCACGGGGTCACACGAAGGGCCGCCACAGTACGCTTCTCTTACCAATTCCCTTTAATCTCTCCCAGACTATTGGATGCCCCGGTATTGAGTGAACATTGTCCATAAATTAACAATCTTTCTTACGTCACTGACTCTTAGAATAATAAAGCTGGGTGTATGCTGAGATAGGGTTAAACATTGTATTGAGGTGACTGAAGAGGTCGGGCGTGTTTTTATCTTTGGACGTAAATATATTATGAAATGTACAATATACCTTACGATCGAGTTAAGTTAATCATTAACACATGTATTTTACTACTTAAATTGAAATATTAATAAATATAATTTTATTTTTCGTGTATTATACTTATGTATTTTTTTACATAATGTGTTTGACATACACACACGGTGTATAATTTATTTTTATAACTACATGTTACGTTAAAAATGGTGAAAATAATGATGTATAATACAATATTATAGCCCGTTTAGGACATGCGATATAACATAAAAACGGTTTTTTGCCTTTCCTGTAAAATTTACTTTTCTCTATTACGACTTTATTCCCCGGGGGCGTCGATATATATATATATATATATATATATATATATATATATATATATATATATATATATATATATATATATATATATATATATATATATATATATACATACTGTTGGTTGAATGGTCATCATAACCAAGTAATTGGCCAGAATGATCAGAGGGTAATTTGTTTATTATAGTTGAATAGGATGGAGTCCCATCTGTAAAGATGTTATCAATGCATGTGGCTGTAGAGTTAGTTATGCGGGTAGGCTCAAGAAAGAGGTTAGTAAGATTACAACATTTAAACAAAGACAAGAATCTTTTCTAAGTAGAGATAAATAATAGAAAGGCACACAATATCTTTACGAATCTTAAATTTTAGGTCCCTGTTTAATATGATTAAGGAGCCAAACTTATTATGTTTAGTTTTGTAACTTTCCCTTTCCACATTGTTTTAACAACTTTATATAATTAATTATGTATATATGTATTTATATCTTAAATTTATTTCCGTTCCTAGTACCTGTAACACAAGTTCTTACGAACTTAGCACAGGGCTAGGTTAACGTGGTGTGATTGTTGGTTAATATTTATTTATTTATTATTATTTATAATATACTTGCTTGAAATAATTTAATATTATTATCAACAAAAAATATTTAAAAAGCCCTAATTCCGCCGACAAACTGCCACGAATTTTGGTACCCACCCAAAACCCCCTTTTATAATAAAAAATAATAATAAAGTTATTTCACGCAGATTTGTTGGAAATATGACCTGTGTTTCATCGTACGACTAGCTTAAGAGTCATTCGCTCAGAATAGCTCCATTATTTCAGTTAATTTAAGTGTCACAGAAGAGATGAAAATTTGATTTAAAGAAAGTCTTTTAAAAAGTTTTTTCAATAATTTATCTTTGAGTTTATTTTAATGTAGTCTATTTTATGTAAACTTAATTATTATAATGTTAAAAAATCACTAACCAATTGTTAATAACTCGTTTCAGAGTAGTACAATACTCACATAGCCTGGCAGCTGATTGGCGCAGTTGGCATTGACCTTGTTTTCCGCTCAATAGTTTTGGGTTTGAGTGTAGGTGTAATATTTATATACATATGTATTGTGTATACATAAATTGGCCATAATAGGTTAATTGGTGACCGGCAGAGTAGAATAGTCTCGACTTCTTTCTTGCCGAGTTGTCGTAAAAGGCGACTAAGGCCATAGCTGAATAGTGCTGATAGCCTAAATACAGGCTATGCCTAGTTCGACTACAGACGATAATCTCATTACTTTTACTGAAATTGTTGCCTTGTTACAGTTTTAAAGTACTCTTAAGTTTGAGAAAATAAACAATTTAATATTAAAAAAATAATCTTACACGCGTTCCTTAATGGATCTATGTACGGGTATGATAAAAGTGCACCACCTGACAAGTTTCATGAATCTCACTTCAAAGGATCGACAATACTGAATCCGTCAGCCATTTAATCAGTCAGTCAATAATAATATGTTATTTATTTTATGAGTCTTGGTAAATATATATCCCACGCGGTTTCACTTGATTTAAGTATCGATGTTTTCCCGATGGATGTACATTTGCCATCGCCCAGAAAGACTTGAAAAAACAATTCTTCAGCTTGCAAAACATATATGGTGTTGTTATCTTATATTTACGCAAATTTTACTCATTTAATGGTGGTGGGTGTCCGAATAATTATTCGGACACCACCTCAGTCCCCCGAGATCATGGACGCTGTAAAGGGTCCGAAACGTCGGGAAATAATTTAAAATATTGTTAAACTGTAAAGTTTTAAATAAACGCGATAAAATCCGATATAGACTTTTAATGAAATATATGGTGTTTATATAATATTATTAGAAACCAGAAGTGAGTTTTATTAAAAAGTAAAGAAATACTGATAACAAAATAGATTTTAATTAACAATTAAAGAATAATTAACACAAAACGTAATCGCAATTATATCAAAATCTAATTCGCCCGTCACGTCCGAACGCCACAGTGCCGCCGTAAGAATGTAGTCTGCGTCCGCGCACCCCCTCCGCGGCCAGCCGCCGCAGGCGCGTCGCTCGTCCGACCAATCATACGATCATACGCCACGATGACGCAATGCCAGACCCCGTCTTCCGGGCTGACTCTTCTAACAATATGTATAATGTGTTTATAATACTATGACTAGCACGCTGGTGCAGTTGGCAGTGACCCCGCTTTCTTCTCCAGGGTTGTATATTCGATGCCAAGATTAAATATATATAATTTGTATTTTTGTTACCTAAAACACAGGCATTAAGTTACCCACCCTCTTTACAGACGACTTTATGTGTATGTTATAACATCATAAATTTGTTTTTCATACGAATTAAATGTATTATCCGGAAGTGAATTTTTGATGAATTTCTCGCAGAAATTTTATAAATCCGTTTTTGTGTTATTCCATATACCACGATGTTATGTTTTCTAAGAGTAATTTTCTTTCTTAAATTGAAGTATGAATCACAGAAAAATTGCAAAAGTCGACGGTAAGTAACGAACCGAAGAATAACCTCGTTGTTGAACGGAATATAGATACATCTTACATTCGAAAATATTAAAATTATTTCGTTAATGTATTTGAGTTATCTCAAGGCTTTTTATTAATTCTGCATTACCTTTCAACGAAAATAAAATTCGTAGATATATTTTATTCAAGTAGGCTTCAAAGGTACTTGAGAATAATATATTATAAGTAATGTGTAGCTACATACCTACTACTATATTTTTACCGTGCGGTGACCGACAGAGAAGAATCGTCCCGACTTCGTTACTACTACCGTTACTGTTACTAAGGCTATAGTGTTGCGAAAACTTTTACACTAACCAGGATAATGATGGCAGCAGCATCACTATATCCTGCTAAAATACATTACGCTCGCCAACCTGCTAAGCATGCCAAGTATTGGCAAACTCCCAGGGCACGACAGGGGCGGTTTACGTTCTGCAGTGGACACCTAACGGTTGATGTGGTGGTGCTAGCTGTCACTAGATTCGGAATAAACTCAACAGTTACTGTTTTAAAATTGTTCAATCTTATTTAAGAATAATAAATGTAGTTACAAGTCCTGCTTGTAAGTCATTTCTATTAAACCCACGCATATCAAATTCGAAATTTTACCTACATCATCTCGATGTCCGGAAACCTACGACAACTTGGCTTTTACGGCATTTCCTGTCTCGCACGACCACTATATGAAAGCAGCTGCCACTTAAGGTATTTCCGAACCGATACCACATAGTGATATATATATATATATATATACATCCTGCAACTCATTTTGCGCCAACGGTCAAAAATCTGCATAGTAATAGTGCGTCCACCGACTTACGGCGCCCGTATATCGGACGCAGTATTATTTCAACCCTAGATTGGCGCCAAACGATACCTATAAGCCTCAGGTGCCTATATTTAAAAAATCGTTTTGACGTAATTTTTCTTCCGGAGTAACTGAACGAGTATATTGCTAGTTCACCGAAAAGTCGCTAGAGGCGCTGAATTTCAATATACGTTTTGCTCGTATATCATCGTAAGGAGCGCCGATACTAGTGAGTCCACTGTAAAATATGTTGTGTTGTACGCGCATGAACGAGACGATGACGCATCATGCGTCTCGTTCATGCGCGTCTCGTTCATTGGTTCATTCATGGTTCGAACGACAAGGTCGCGTTTGGAGCGAAATGCGACGTTGCCGCTCATATGCACTGCGAGCTGCGCGCGGCAAGGTCGCGACGACGCGAACGGTTTATTTTAATGTCTAATATCATATTTATTTTCACTAACATGGCGGACGAATAAAAATATTATTATACTCTTTGTTAAAGTTTTACTTGCGTGGTGATTTGATTTTATTATTTGTATTTTATGCGTAGTGACATAATGAAACGAAACTTAATAACTTTATACATTTAACTTTAAAAAAATGTGTAATAATTTTTTTTTATAAATTAAATATAATAATGAATGAGAATAACTTCAATTCCTGATATTCTGTCTATCGGCCTAGCTATCACCTGTATCAGGCACCTTATAAATAAAATTTACAAAATGAAAAACTAATTAATATACGTCCAAATCACTACATATTACAAAACAAAGTCTCTCTCTGTTCATGATATTTCTTCGTTTAAACCGCACAACGGATTTTGATGCAGTTATCACTGTTATTTAGAACATTTATTCCCGAAGGTTTACACATACATACAAAACATTCTAATAAAGTATTTGTATAATAGAGTAATAGAGAAATTTCCATGTTTTGTGACGAAACCGATAAAAAAAAAACGATTTTTCCAACGCTGATTAAACCGTATGAGATACATCAAAATATTGTACTACGGAATTGTATATCATAAAAAGGCCTACAAAAAATCCGCGATAGCATATATCTATAATTATTCAAAATAAAATATATAATAATATATCTATTATATAAATAATATATCTATAATTAATTAAAATAAAATCCTTATTTTTTACGTTTTCTTCTATGTCCTAAGGTTTACTCACAGTAATAATTTTTATCTTTAAGTAATTAATTTAAAAATATTACTTTATTTGCAAAGCTAATTTCTCCTAATGAATGATCTTTATCCAAATAAATATATTAGTTATCTTGGAAATTTAATGTAGATCAAAACTTTTCTTTACCTTATTTCATTAAAATTATATAAAATACTTTAGAAGTTATCTCAGATTTAAAATTAAAAAAAAATAATTATATAAATCAGTCGGACCGATCTTTGTTTCGACCCTTATAACATTGTACAAACGTCTATTATTTTCAGTGTTCCTATTTAAACTTTACTTTGAAGCAACGAAAAGTCTTAAAATTTTCGGACGACGATTGAATCTTTAGGGACTTTTGTGTTACATGTATTTTTTTAATATTTTTACAATTTTTAAAATCATTTAAATTAAGAAAATAATATGTTCGTCATTGCAAAGTTATGTCGATCAGAAAAATTTACATCTGTCAAAAAGATCAAGCTAACACAAACATATAATATTAATCAATTAATATTATTTATGTTATTATTCAAATGTCATACAGGAAAAGTAGGTAAAAAATAAACGGCTAGTATCAATACTATCAATGTCAGTCAGCTGTCAAAGCTGTCACTAAAATTATGATATAATATGACTTATTTTAAATCAATACAAAATCGATAATCATTTTGATTTATCAAATACTAATTGATGGTTTCGCTATTAATATTACTTTATTCCAATGAACTTTATTGTTTACAACTTTAATTGTGCATCTAAATAGTTTGAGTTAATTTACTAGTACTAACCTTTTTTTTATTCTGTAATCGAATCGATACCCAATTAATGTGATGAAAAATATCTTTCTCATTTTTCTCCGCTTGCAGATTCAGAATTGAGATGGTTTTTTATATTTTAAAACAAAAGAAAATATGACCAATTGTTTAAACCATATCTCTAATTATACGTATTAAATTTTGTCCCACTAATCCCCATCTCCTTTAAGATTTTTTTCCTTTCTTGGAGCAATTCTTGAAAAACTTAAGAAATCTATGTTTGAAAAATTAAAAAAAAAATTATTTATCAGTTTCTTATTCATAAATTTTGTTTTTGAAAATTTAAAAATTTAACGCGAATTTTACTCATTTGATCAAAAGTCTATATCGGATTTTATCCGATTAATCGGACACCCACCACCTCAGTCCCCCGAGATCATGGACGCTGTAAAGGGTCCGAAACGTCGGGAAATAATTTAAAATATTGTAAAAATATAAAGTTTTAAATAAACGCGATAAAATCCGATATAGACTTTTGATCAAATTAAAAATTTAAGTTAATCATCGAAAAAAAATTATTAATAAAAAATTGACACAATTATATCATTAAAAAATTGACCGTTCTGGTCTTGTGGTGCGAGTAGTCGCCTCAAAGCCGCGCGCCAGCTGGTCGCGGGTTTGACTCCCGCTCAGAACAGATATTTGTGTTCATACTAATATTTGTTTCTGGTTTGGGTATATGTTTTTTGTGGGCCGTCGGTCCCGGTTGATATCATAGACACCTGATAATGATCGTTACTCATGGTAGGGAAATTATCCGCCAACCCGCAATGGAGTAGCGTGGTGGATTAAGCTCTAACCCTTCTTCTATAATTATAGAAAAGAGTCCTTCGCTCAGCAGTAGGTTATTTACATGCTGATACAGTACAGTACAGTACAAAATGAGTTTTTACTTAAAAGTATGTTATATCATATAAACTTTAATAATTTAACTTTTTTTTTTAAACTATTTACGCATAAGAATACGTACTTATATATAATACTTATTATAGAAATATATCGATTTTTCGCCTTATTGTAAGAGGGGTCACTTACCTTAGATTAAAAAAAAAATTAAGACACTATAATTTATTCCAAAAAATGAGATTTCGAATTGACAGTCGACATTTGCGCGCAAAAAAGGACATATTACAGTTCCGATGAAGTCATTCATGTTTTTCAATGGTCGGTCATACTTATTCGACGCTGACTTTCAAAACCTAAGTTAAAATAAACCTCAAGTTAGTTGTCAAACAAGAGTGACCTATTGATGTTTTAAAGTACGTTCCGTATCGATTTACTTTAAATTCGTAATTTTTGTTAAAAATAAACATAAAGTTAATTAAATAAAACTTTGCAATGACCTGTCTTTTATATATATTTTATTTTTAACATTTTTATCACAAAATATTCATAAATATTATATTCGTATTTTCCCTATTTACACTAATATTAACGACATCTTATTTTTTTAAATCAATCATGTCATTTGTTTTTTGTTGAAATTAAAATAAAATCCTTATTTTTTACGTTTTCTTCTATAAAAATAATTAGTAAATATTAGTTAGACATGAAAATGGATATGGAAGATAGAAAGTTTATTTATTTATTAAGGAACTAGTGACCCGCCCCGATTCCGCACGAGTGCAATGCTGATACTAAATATACTACAATATGTCTTTATATACAACGTACACATTTTTTTGTCATTAGACAATACAGACATGATTTTTCGCTATTTATAGGCACGCGCCACCGGCCCCCCGGCCGGTACCGCCGTAACCGCTATGTTCTTCTATGTTATTTATGCCACTATTAATATTATATACATATATTATAAGCCTATATATGTATTATTATACATTTTATTACATGTGACTTAAAGTGAAACCGCTTCGAGAAGCTAGTGTCAATTATAAAATTAATAGTAATCATTATATATAATATTAACAATTTTTGCCTTTCTAAATATATAGGACAAAACTTCAAATAGATTATTTACAAAAAATTTAAAAGTTATTTGTAATTCGTAATTGGTCTCCCTATTAATTCTAAATTTTTATTTACATATTTATTTTCTTTTAACATTAAGTAAGTAAATTAATTTTAAGTAAGCTAGAATTTATAAATAAATGGAAAAGAATTTACTATAAGAAACAAAAGTACAGAAAAGAAAAGAGAAAAAAAAAAAATAAATCACACAATACAAATTCAAAGAGGATTTGAACCTAGTTTAACCCTTAGTTTTATAAAAATCTCGTACTATAACCACTACACATTTCGTTACATAATAATTATAACATTACGTAAAAAAGCGATAACTATAAACTATAATAGGCTTGTTGGACACAAGCCTAAGAGCAAATATAATGGATAGGGGCTTATAATGATTAATTTTATTATGGAGAAAATAACAAACAATTTTAATTGTTAAAATCGTGAAAGATTAATAATATTTAAAAAAAATAAATTTCGTAAAATATAACCTTTAGTCATGTGCCAGTGAACACCAATCAGAAAACATTACGTCACGCCGTGTGAAACACCAATCTTGCGTGTCATTGACATTTTGATTATCGCTACAGGTTATAATTAGATACTCTTTCGTTCTTAATAAAATTTGGTTTTTAACAACTAATTTCAAGTTTTTGCAAGTTATAATTTGAAAGAATTCACCATGGAATCTGGATTTAGCAAAGCAAACAGTAATAATTTGCCCAGAATCGATGCCGTTATGCTTGGCAATTTTTTCGAGTAGAACAGTGACTTCTGCTCATCTGAATTTCGCAATGTTAAAACTTCCTTGTAAGTAAACATAAGTACAAAATATTAATTATAAGCTTAAATGCTATGTCATATTTCAGTTCGGTACACAATAACTTAATATTTTGACGTATATTTTTCAAGATAATTGATACCTACTGATTTTGAGGTTATATTTACAAAGTATAAAAAAATACAAAATAGTAACAAACTTGTATAATTTCAGGTTTTCGCGAGCTTCATATGGAGATGACGCCATAAGATAGGTCCATCTTAAGCGTGACGATAAATTTTGTACTGTTAAGTGTAAAATGTGTCCTGAACACAGAGTTCACGTAAATTTATATGGATGCACACTGGTTGTTGATGAAGATAATATTATTATCTCCGTTCGATGTCAAGACTGCGTACCTTCACAAGGCATGTAAACAAGCAATAGCTTGCCTTATGTGGGTTCATCGCAGAAGTAAGAAACCATCATGCAGTTCGGTGGAATGTTATTGGAGAAAATCAAAACTGTCTAGAGTTGGTAGTAGCCTAAAATATTTAATGCCAACACATTTAAAAATTACATAAAAAATGGAAAAGTTGCAGAAAAATATTGTGCCCAAATGCAGCTTCAAATGTATTTAACAGGAAAGAAAATTGTTTATTTTGTATAGTGGACCATGATTATAGTGTGAATTAAAAAGTGGAGATTTTAAATGTGCCATTTGATGTTGAGAATTTGATTGATAAACTATTAAACTTTTGGAAAATTAATATATACCCATTATTATATCAAAGTGTAAAACTTTAACATATTTGAAAAAAAAAACAATCTTAAACTTAGTTTTATTTTATTAAAGAATCTTGCAAATTAATTAATGCACATGCTATGATTATTATCTTGTCAAAAATTTTTACAAATTTGAAATTAATATTGATAAACTATTAAACTTTTGGAAAATTATTAATGTATACCCATTATTATATCAAAGTGTAAAACTAACATATTTGAAATAAAAAAACAATCTTGCACTTTTCCTTAGTTTTATTTTATTAAAGAATCTTGCAAATTAATTAATGCACATGCTATGATTATTATCTTGTCAAGAATTTTTACAAATTTGAAATTAATATTGATAAACTATTAAACTTTTGGAAAATTATTAATGTATACCCATTATTATATCAAAGTGTAAAACTATAACATATTTGAAATAAAAAAACAATCTTGCACTTTTCCTTAGTTTTATTTTATTAAAGAATCTTGCAAATTAATTAATGCACATGCTATGATTATTATCTGGCCAAGAATTTTTACAAATTAGAAATTAATATTGATAAACTATTAAACTTTTGGAAAATTAATGTATATCCATTATTATATCAAAATGTAAAACTATAACATACTTGAAATAAAAAGACAATCTTGCAGTTTTCCTTAGTTTTATTTTATTAAAGAATCTTGCAAATTAATTAATGCACATGCTAAGATTATTATCTCGTCAAGAATTTTTACAAATTTGAAATTAATACATGCATGTGGTCTAAGCAAATAAAATTCATGTAAGCGCCTAATAACTCTCTATAATTATGAATCCTCAAGCTGGCAATCTGTTTAGTTACCTTCGCTTCAGTTTTACTCATTTTCCTTTTTCAACACTTGGGAGGTCTTACTGGTGTAATACTGGATTGATAATAATTGTTAATTTTTTTTTAATTGTATTCAACATGGCCTTTGTTGGTTCTATTTTTTTTTGTCTTCTTCGACTAATTCACTACAATCAGAAGATAATTTAACTTGTAGCCGTGATAGTGAGGGACTATTGGAAGCTACATATGGTATATACATATAAAGAAATATCACTGTCTGAATGTTCTTCAATAAATATATTTTTTGCAATTTTGCTTATACCACATACAGAAGGACTTAATTTTGTAACGGTTACATTTTTTAATGGGGATGTGGACATGGATGTTACAGAATGTTTCAAAGGTGATAATGCCTAATCAATCAATTTCACATTGGTCTGCACAGCCTTACTTCTGAATTTGTTAGTTATAAATACTTGAACAGATTTATCTCTTGACTGTTGACATAACATTTCTGGCTCATTACCTCCCAACTGTTTCAATATCTGAAAAAGAAATACAACAAAATAGCTTTATTATAGTAATAACTGGGTATTTGCCATTTCAAACTTTAAATAATTTAGGTCGTTATGTTGTTTAATATTATACATACTTGAACTTTTATCAGAAGTATCTATAAGAGAAGAACATGAAGTACAACTTTCTTTCAATTCATTCAGACACTCTGCTATTATCATCTTTCTTTGTTTTTTTAATATAATATGGTCGTTCTGTCCAGCTGCATGTTCGTTTTCTTCCGTCTTCTTGACATCCAAATTTACTTGGCATACAACTTGGTTTCATATGCACTTGTGATACTGTTCCCTTAATATGATACTCCATATAATTAATCATATCATTTGCCAACTAGAATAATAAAAAGAGTATGTTTGTAACATTAATTAGAAAACTAAAATAAAACGTTACGGATTCCACAAAACATCTAGTTTGCTAAAATTAAGTAATAGACTGTGTTATGTAAAACACTTACATCAAAATGATCTTCACAAAAATACATCAAAAATACATTCATGAAACCGTTGATAAAGTATGAGCATCTTCTCTTCTTGCAAAATTTAGCCACTTTTTCCGTATTTCTTTATTGTTTGGAACATAATTATATAAATAACTTGTCTGGGGTTTTTATCGTCGTGCTATTACACTGGGACACTATACAGTACTTATAATATGAGGAATTCATTTTTAAACGATAAAAACAAACTAAAATATACGAAGACACGATCGCTCTTTGTTTTGTTTCACGCCGTGGCGTGACGTCATTCAAGACGCCATGATAGTTTTGTGCGTTTTAGACCCTAATTTAAATTGGTTTTTTAAAACGCGAAATTTAAAATGTAAATGCTCGATTAAAAATAAATAAAAAATTTTTTCCATAAAATGCATAATAAGCTAAAGTATTAAGCAGTTATTGAAATTTAGTCAACTAGCCTATTATATTAATTTTAAGCCTATATATTATTGTTATTATTTATTCCACTATTAATATATTATAATGTTTTATAAGCCCATGTATTATTATATATTAATATTATTATTTATATTATTTATTCCACTATTCAATTTTTAATGAAGGTAAAAAAACTACAAATTTCCCAAACAAGTGATAACAAGTAATATGAGATATTATTAATGGTGCCAATTCATTCTCGATGAAAGTATTATCCTTTATAAATTGAAAAAAAAAATAGTATTACGAGGTATCGAACCCGAATTGTACATATGAGGTACGGGTTAGATTCCCGCTCGGGATAGATATTTGTATTTGTACAAATATTTGTTTGCGGCCTGGGTGTATTTCCTTGTGGGTCTCCCTACCACGATTGTTATCACAGACCCTGATAACTATCTTTACTCATGGTAGTTAAATTATCCGCCAACCCGCAGTGAAGCAGCGTGATGGATGAAGCTCTAAGTATTCTAAGAGAAGAGGCCTTTGCTCAGCAGTGGGTCGTTTATAGGTTGACACAGTACATTACAGTACAGTACAAAATAAATTTTTACCTAAAAGTATGTTTAATATAAACTTTATTTTTTTTAAAACTACATACTTACGCATGAGAATACGTACTAATGATAGAAATATATCGATTTGTCTCCTAAGTGGCCGATGATGACCCCTCTGGTCATTTACATTAAATAAAAAAAATTGTATGTGACACAGAATAACACTTATCGCCTATTTTACAGTTTTTACCGCAAAAATCACCTTTTAGATTTCTGCGGCAATAAATTGTCCGTTATTAATGTATGTAGCTGCAACATCAAATTAATAACGAATAATCTCGTCTTCGGTAAGTTCAATGTCAGATTCATCTGAACTAATTGTGATTTTTACACTTAGTTATTAAAAAATATATATTAAATAAAGTCAAAAATTAATAAATGGATTAAGAGTCCTTAACATAAAAAAACTCGATTAGCGTGGCCTCAAGTCAAGGTCGTCACTCTAGTAGTGGGAGAGTGCGGGGAATGACCCGACGACGGTCGGGCGCGGCCCGCGGCGCACACCCGCCCTTTCCTCAACCGCGGGAATCGCGTGCTCTCGCGCGCGGACTATACGTCTTAATACTCACGACTTAAAAGTGAAAATAGGTTGCGCAAAAAAGTACCTACCTACCGCGATTGACGATTTTTACTCCTCATATTCTTTTCATACTGATGGCCTTATATTAAAATCGGTTCTTTAGAAGTAAACTCTAAAAAAAGAAAAAAAAAATTAATACCAAAAAATGCAATTTTAAACTGACAGTATTTGCGCACGAAAAAGGACATACAGTTCCGATAACATCACTCATGTTTGTCGTTACTTATTCGTCGCTGAGTTTCAAAACCTAGCCTCAAATAAACCTGAACCCATAACCTCAAGTTAGTTGTCCAACACGAGTGATGCCACTACTCCTATTGATGTTTTAAATTATGTTCTGTATCAATTTACTTTAAATTCGTAACTTTTGTTAAAACTCAACATGAAGTAAATGAAAATGTTTGTAATGACCTGTTGTTTTTAGCGTTTTTATGACAAAATATTCATAAATATTATATTCGCCTCTTCCCTATTGACACGAATCTTAACATGTCATTTTTTTAATCCATCATGTCATTTGTTTTTTGTTTAAATTAAAATAAAATCCTTATTTTTAATAATTAGTAAATATTAGTTAGACGTGAAAATGGATATAGAAGATAGAAAGTTTATTTATATTTATTAAGGAATACTAATATATATTACTATAATATGAGCAATTCTTGTATATTTATAATTATATAAACTGAATCTCGGAAATGGCTCCAACGATTTTTATGAAATTTAGTATGCATGGGGTTTAGGGGGACAATAAATCGATCTAGCTAAGATTCAATTTTAGAAAATGTCGTTTTATCCGTGTTTTCAGACAATTAAAAAATATCATTACAATACGAAGGCAAATTTCGCTGTCATTTACAAGTTTATAGCTCAGGTGGGAATCGGGCAGATTCTAAATCAGAAAACCTGGGTTCGAGTCCAGATGTCTCCAGACCGACTTTTTTTTTCAAGTTTCATTTTTCTTTTGAGAGAAAAACTTTTATTAGGAGCCTTTTTTTATTTAAATAACCAGTTCCAGAAAATATGATTCATATTTCATCAGTATGTAATAATTACTCATATCTAATGCATAAGCCTAGACAAGTTAAAATACCTATAAACAAAAACACAGAAATGAGGTTGGACTTGGTGCGTTGAGTCGTTAAAAATTCACATAATTTTATGAAAAACAGTGCACCCATTTTATTTATGACTTGCTGTGCCTCGCGGTTATACCCGCTTTAATTTGAGAAAAACGTACATGGTACATAATAATATGTTTGTGCTGTGCGTAATTATTGTGTAATTATTGTTAAGTATAGGGTTGCCATATTTGCCAAGGCTCGTGTCGGGACGCAAAGAGAAAACAAAATTTAAGTACGAATATTTTATTTAAAAAAAAAAATACAAATTCTAATACATGGAAGCAGTGCTAGACGTAGCTTGATCATATTTTGCTGAAGACTTTACTTTTTTCAGTAATTCTTTCTGACCTTTTACATATTTATAAAACTCCGTGCAAGTCATATTAAAATTAACCTGACACTGTAAAATTGACTCCATAGTCTCCGGCAACAGCCGATTTCTTTCATCGGTCCACTGGCTCGACATCAACGAAAATACTCTTTCCACAGTGGCGTTGTGGCCAGGTATCGCAAACAAATATTGGCATAATTTGAGCATTTGGCATTTTCTTTCAGGATTTTCCGTTTCATTTAAAAAGTAAAACCACTTCTCTTCTACAGAACTTTTGGCTTTCCACTCTTCAGTGTCAATTTTGACCTCCAAAAAGTTTTTTAGATAATTATATTGTTGAAAGCAACTGTCGCCCAGAATTTCCACACCGTTTTCATTCAAATATAAAATAGTATTTTCAACTGCTGACCATTCCGGGATTTCAGATAGCATCATCCAATCAAAAACATTATATTTATAAAATGAAATGGACCACTTTTGCAGATACTGAAATGCTGTATTATAAAAAGCCACGGTCTCCTCTTCAAACTTCGCGATCAATGTAATTATTTCAAGCGAAGGATTCTCATTTTTTAATTTGTTCAATTGTACTTTAGTTTGCATGCCTATAAAGCTGGCAGATTTCCTTTCTGTCAGTGAATTTTGTGTTTCTTGCAATATTTGCTTTATTTCAATCATCGAAATTTTGTTATTTTCAACCCGTTTTATATAATTTTGAAACAAATTCAAATTGGAATGTATAAATAGTAAATAAATTTCACTGATCGGACTTTTAAAAAAATCTGAAATAATTTTAGGTGGTCTCTCTTCAGTGTTAAAATAGTTTTTTAGTGGAATCCAAAGTTTGAGGATCCTCTCCACCGCGGGCATGAGCGAAAGCCATCTTGTTCTTGAGTGCGATAGTAAATGTTGATGATTTATATCAACATAAGCGCAAAATTCTTTCAGTTTCTCAGTCCTAACAGTATATATAGAAAAATAATTAAAAATTTTCAGGACGATGACTTCGATATCAACAGACAAGATTCCAGCTGCACTCGATACAGTATTGTGCAGAATATGGGCTGGGCACCCAATTCCTTCTAAATTTTTTCCGAGTTCTTCTTTTATTTTATGGAAAACATTGGATTGGCCGCGTCGTTCAATCCCTCCGAAGTTGGTATTCGTATTGTCTCCACAAAAAGCGATCAGTTTATCTAATGGAACCTGCAGTTGCCTCAAAGTATTGATACAATAATTTTTTTTTTTTTTTTTTTTTTTTAATGTTAGTTGGATAGGCAAACTGGCAGACGTGCCACCTGATGGTAAGTGGTCGACGTCGCCCATGAACATAAACCAGTTTACCTGGAACTAGCCCAGACAACTCATTTATGTGTTGCCTATCCTGAGACATATGATGTTAAGTCTCGGTGCCAGTAATTACACTGCCTGTCTTGCCCTTCTTTCCGAAACACAGCAAAGCTGTTTCACGGAAGAAATAAGCAAGATGGTGGTACCCATGCAGCCGGGAGCGCGGCACAGCGCATCCCTCCCACCGGTAAAATTTGAAATAGTTTCTGATGTTTCATTCTTTAGAGCCTCAAACTTTAACAGCTTTTGTTGGATTCCATCTGATTCAGTAAAATATTGCACGAGTAAAGGAAACATTTTTTCAGCTTTGTGGTTCGACGCGTCGGTGCCTATGCCGTAAAATGACACTTCTTTCAATTTTTTTACTGTTTCGGTAACAGAGTGCGGAGCAAGAATATTTTTAATAATAGCTGTAGCCTTTGTCCTAGCAGTAGACTGCTTTGCGGCAATTTTAGAGTCGGGATACATTATTGCATTCAATTTTACAATACAGTCAAGAGAACTAAAGGATTGATGATGTTTTATGACTTTATAAGCTGTCGTTAGTTCAGCTGCACTTATTAGTATATCCTCTTTGGTATCTTCTTTAATCATAAAATCGGATATAGACTTTGATTTCGATACGATGGCTAATTTCTTATTGTGACTAGCCGTAGAAATGTGATGCTTAACGTCAGCCTTACCTCCGTGACTTACTGAGATAAAACAGTTACAAATATCACACAGTGCTTCTTCATTAGTACGTCCTTTCTTTATAAAACTCCATTCTTTTGTGTAGTCATCCAAAAAATGGCACTTTCTCTTTCTTGATGAAGACATTTTCGTGATTATAACCGGCTAAAAACGATAAAAAAGTACTTTCTAAACACTAAAACAATACGTACGCAAAGTACGAACGTCTCACTCACTGTAGTTTTTGTTTACCACTAAGTGGCGACTACTTCGCTGTTGTTATGATAGTCGATAGCAAGCGGCGACGCGGGGGCGACGCGAGGGCGGCGCGGGCGCCTCCCTTCCCTAGCGCCGAACTCGCAACGTCGCTCGTTGTAAGCGCGTGACCGAGTAATTTGGCCCGCGTATTTGAATTACTGTGCCCGCGCGAGAAAACGGGACTTAATAGTACTTTGTCGGGACGTCGGGACAGTGGACCCAATAAGGGTGACAATCCCGATATATCGGGACGAATGGCAACCCTAGTTAAGTACAGCAAACGAGCGCGCGGTGCGACGCACATAGTTTCATTTGATTTTACATTATCTTCTAAATTATGGGTCCAAATTAAATGCTATAAAATACAAAGTTTGTCTTCATAAAGTTTCCTCGTTGATGTGAGTTTTTGTGAGAGATTTGAGTGTATATGATTCGTAAGGATTCATATGCCTGGCTAATAATAATGCAATAAAATCAACTTTTCAATTTTTGTTATTATTATTTCGTTGCGGAGTTATTTTAAAACTATGATATCTTCTAAGATATTAATTTCAAAAAGAAATATTTTTGATGAGTAACCTATTTATTTGGATAATGATTTATATCATGTCTATAAAACCACCTTCGCAAATAACATTATTTTAGAACAAACTTGACTTTTACTATAATAATGAGTCAACCTTAAGAGATAGATATATGCCGACACGGACTTTTTTACCCGACTACGACAGAAGGAGGGTTATGTTTTTCGAGTGTATGTATGTATGTATGTATGTCCATTTCTTTGGCACACCCTACAGCCAAAACGGCTGGACGGTTTTTGACATATGAGATGTCGTTGGATTTGTCTAAATTGTAGTAGTGACATAGGCTATATAAATTTTCTAAATGGCGCGAAATATGATTTCGTAAAAAAAATTATAATGTATTTTTTTTTTTGTAACTTTTACGCAAGACTTTTACGTATATGGCAAGTTATTCTTACACTAATTATATGAATCTATAAATCTTATTTCAAACTGATGTTAGTAAATTTCCATTGTTAATAAAATTTAAAATAAAGTATTAATATCGCTTTACGTTACTACACTTTCATGTAATTAAAAAAAATCAATGTTTTCAAGTCCGAATTTTAAAAGTAAATAAACAAATTGTTTTATGAATTATAAATATTTTGAAGACAAACTATTTGATTGTAAAAAGAATATAACGGTGTATGAAAAAAAATATATAAATAAAATATAAGATAATGATTTATGCTTAATTGTAGGAAAATTGATAGATTGCGAATTGTGTAAAAAATTATGTAATATTATTTTGTTAAAGTAGTGGGATAATGAATGAAAAGAAAATTAAAAATTGTTTCTATTGACCATTAGCTGTATCATCGATAAATAATAATTAGAGATGAAACGGATAGCAGTTTGAATTGAAATAATAAACTCTTTTGCAAAAAAAACGGGCACTTAAGCAAAGAACTATTTTATAGTTACTATTAGTTTGTTTGACAATTTTAGGTATTGTTATCCTCAGAATTTTATAAATTAATTAGGAAGGAATAGTTTTCATCAGTTTTATCATAACATTTTAATTAAATTATTAAGAAATAATGTTTAAGCTCAAAACACTATGATTGTACCTGCTCGCTAAATAAAAATGAAACGCGTTAATTTCTTTGTTTTTCTTGAATACATTAAAAGCAGATAAAAGTTTAGTATTGAGTGTGACCCCCTCTTGCTGAAATCAGAGCTTGCATTCGTCTGGGCATGCTAGTGAGTATATCTTTTATGGTTTCTTGGGGAATACGTTCCCACTCCGCGGTAATCACATTCTTTAGCTCTCTGATGGTCTGCGGAGCCGGCTGCACTGATCTCACTCGTCGCTTCAGAACGTCCCAGACATGCTCTATGGGATTGAGGTCCGGACTTCTAGCTGGCCAGTCCAAACGACGAATTCCGACTTCTAGCATATACGCATCCACACCGCCAGACCGGTGGGCGCGAGCGTTGTCGTCCATAAAAATTGAGTTTTCGCCAAGAGCGGTTAAAGCGGGTTGTGCATAAGGAATTAGAACTTCCGTTATGTATCGGTGTCCAGTCAGTGTACCGTTTTCGATGAAGACTAACTCCGTACGATCCATAGAATTTATTCCTGCCCAAAACATAACAGAGCCCCCTCCATAAGGTGTGATTTCTTCAAAACATGCCTCTGCAAAGCGTTCTCCTCGTCTACGTAGCACTCGCCGACGTCGGTCTTCACCATGCAGAGATATCCTGGCTTCATCGGAGAACAATACCCTATCCCAGTCTTCATGAGTCCATGACACACAATTTCGAGCGAAGCTAAGCCTGGCAACTCGATGTCCACGGAGTAATTTAGGGCCGCGTGCCAGGCGATGACTGTGTATATTAGCAGCGAGAAGCCTCCTCCTGACCGTCCATAGACTAATTTGCACATTTCTTACTTCTTCGAGGGTGTTCTTGAGGTCCACATAAGAAGATTTGCGATTTCTCAACGCTTGACTAACTAGAAAACGATCATCCCGTGGTTCGGTACATGTCTTTCTGCCAGAACCAGGCCTTCTCTTGACGGAACCGGTCTCTTGATAGCGCTGCCAGGTCCTTTGAACTGTCGACCGACTCACATTTAGCCTCTGAGCCACGAAGCATTGACTGCAACCTTCTTCAAGCAGCGCAATATTTTTGCTCGCTTTTATTACTTTATCTACCATTTTCGAGATTGCTAAACAGCAATAACAATACTTTTAAATGTCAAGGACACCAGATAATTTAATAAAAATTGACAAAAAGTTAATTAGAGTCGATATTAACTATAGGGAATTCGCGCCACAAAATGTAGTTAAAAGTTATTTTCTTTGAAAACCAGGCTCAGTCAAAAATTTGAATTTGGAATGTACTCTTATAAACATTATGGCACTTTTATAACTGGCCAGTAATATGTTCAAATGATTAAAACCTTTTTGGTATTTTATTTTTTTCAGCCAGGAAGAAAATCGAAACCGCCCGTTTTTTTTGCAAATGAGTGTATATGAATGAAATAAAAAATATGAGAGAGGTATTAACCCCCTTAACTTATAAAAGTATATAAATAAATGTGTTATGATAAATCAGCCGGTTGGAAGCGTAGAAAGAGTAGATATTAAAAAAAAGAAAATATAGATAGATAGATAGATAAATACTTTATTGCAGTCACTAAATTTACAGTGGATATTACATAATGACAGTACAAGATATTCACAATTTAAGTGTGCAAAGGCGGTCTTATTGCTATCAGCAATCTCTACCAGACAACCTTTAATGAAAGTAGGTTTCTTATCAGACTTGGGTAGTGCAAATTTAGGTCCCTAAACCTAGGTGTTTGCTAAATAATAATAATGATATTAGGACTAGCACTTTAATAATATGATATACATATACATTATAAATACATGCATATTTTGTACTGAGTACATAGTAATAAAATACATACATACACATATCTACACATATACAACAAATATATTTAAAATACAAATAATTAATAATTAATCAGTCACTATTATAGAAACAATTATTATTGTTCTTCCACTCTTGCTAAGTAATACTTAAACAAGCGACATTTAAAAATAGCAATTGATTCAGAATGACGAATAGCAAATGGCAGTGAATTCCAAAGATTGACAGCTTTAACCGTAAAGGAATTGCTAAAGTAGCGGGTATGACAGGTTGGCAACTTAAGACGATTGTCAGAACGAGACCGAAGTTCTAAATGACTAGAAGTGTCTGTACCTAGAAAACAGAAACGCTCTTTTAGATAGGAAGGGGAATAGGGATTGTATAAAATAGAGTATAACAGGACTAGCGTGTGGAGGTTTCGACGATATCTGATAGGAAGCCACCTCAGACGAGCCCGAAAGGAGGAGACATGGTCAAATTTGCGTAAGCCGAATATAAAACGAATGCACATATTTTGCAATCGCTCCAGCTTATCTAGCTTTTCTTCAGTTAAATCAGTGAAACAGGAGTCCGCGTAGTCCAAAATAGGCAAGAGAAGAGCGTGCGCCAAAGATATTTTAACTTTAAGAGGGAGAAGGTTTTTCCAACGTTTCAGGCTTCCTATTGAGGCAAACAGCTTGCGGCTTATCTCCGTAATTTGAGGGGACCAAGAAAGAGAATTATCAATTAGGAGACCTAGATTTTTAACACAAGTTGTTACGTTTAAGATGGAGGAATTAAGAGTTATTGGAGGTAAAGTTTTAAAATCAACTTTACAAATTTGTCCCGGACTTCCTATGATAGTAACCTGGGATTTCGCAGCATTCAAACATAGACCATAAGATTTACACCAGTTGGAGATACAACTAAGATCCACATTAATTTTATTGATAGCTCCAGCGATATCGTTCGCTGGAGTGGAAACATATAATTGTAAATCGTCAGCATAGAGATGATACGAAGAAAGGAGGGGTGGAATTGAGTCTATAAAAATCGAAAAAAGTAGTGGTGAGAGGACGCCACCTTGAGGAACGCCACTAGAGAGGTGAACATAGGAAGAGAGTGTATCGTTGGCTACTATGCGTTGCTGACGATTACGAAGGTAGCTGCTGAACCGAGAAATAGTATTAGCAGATAAGCCTATAGATCGTAGGAGAGCTAACAGAATATCATGGTCGACAGAATTAAATGCATTACTAAAATCTAGTAATACCGCTATCGTAAGCAACTTGTTGTCCATATTAAAGCGTATGTCATCGCAAACTTTAACGAGAGCAGTAACAGTGCTATGTCCCGTTCTAAAGCCTGACTGATATGGACTAAGAATACGATTTTTTAAGAGAAAGACATTAAGCTGTGTGAAAACAATGCGTTCAAGAACTTTAGAAAGAAAAGATAGAATGCTAATAGGCCGATAGTGTGAGAATAAGGAAGGATTATTAATTTTAGCTATAGAAATAACATGTGCATGCTGCCACGCATTAGGAAATGTGTTAGATGATAAAGAAAAGTTAAAGATGTAAGTAAGGACAGGAATAATGTGGTCTAAAACTAGTAGGACAAGTTTGCGATTAATACCATCACTACCAGAAGCATCGGATTTAATCGATAAAATGTGTTTCCTAACATCCTCTGAAGTGACAGGTTGAAGTTCAAAAGGGGTATTGACTTTCAAAGGTGCTGCCCTAATGTGTTTTAAGGTGTCTAATTTTACTCGGTTGTCTAGGGATTTAACCTTAGCAAAGTGATTGTTAAGGGCATCTAAGTCTATACTAGATGATAGATTAGAGCGCTGACGACCAATACCCAGAGATTCCAAGAAACGCCAAATACGAGCAGGACTATTGTTTTTAATGGAATTATCAATAAAGTTCGACTGAGCGTCCCTGCATGCCCTGCTACACAGATTCCTTAGTTTTTTATATTTATTATGATTGTTTTCAGATGGTATGAGTTTGAACTTAGATTTTGCCGCATTGCGTTTTAACATTAACGACTTGATATCCTGCGTTAACCAGGGGGCTGGAAGGTGTTTAAGCTTGACAGGACGCAAAGGAGCGTGTTTATCAAAGAGCTCAGTCAGAAGACTATTAAACACATTTAACTTGTCGTCCATGTTGGGAGCACTTTGAATCGTACCCCAATCGATATTATTTAGGTCCTCCAAGAAGCTGTCGTTGTCAAAATTCTTAAAGCTACGACGCATAGTAATGGTAGGTTTGGCCTTAGGTGGACGCATCCTATATGAAAGGTATACAAGATCGTGATACGAAAAGGCCTCAGCTGGATATTGGCCATGCGTATCCACAAGCTCAGAAGAAGACACCAACATTAAATCTAGTTTAGAAGGAGAACAATTTGGAAAGAAATGAGTTGCATTAGAAGGCAGTAATGTGAGATTTGAGCTGCTTATGATGTTAGTAAGTCGTTTGGCACGGCTGTCATTTTTAAGAAGACACGTGTTGAAATCACCCATGATAATTGTGTGATCAACGGTTGGGCTGTATAATTCTAAAAGATTCTCGAAATTTTGAAAATAGTCTATAAGAACGGATGGGCTATAAAAAACACCAAGTAGTAATTTTTTTGTTCCAAACGCTAGTTCAAGAAAAATATGTTCAGAGGAACTAGAGTACTGGGGCGGGGATTTGTCTAAGATGGTAAAAGGAAATATATATAAAAGACTCTCGAGATGTAATAATAATAAAGTTGTTATGATTTGTAATATTTGATTTGAAAATTATACAACTATTTGTGACTATAACTAATTAATTGACTATAGACTAACTACTTAAGTATAAAGTAATAACCTATACAAAATTATTTTCCCGGATTGACATTTATTTTTGGAAGAAGTTGCAAATATTATTTGCAAATATACTCGTATATCGTTTAAAGTTAAGTAAATATTTATCATAATATTCTTATTTTTCTATTCCTTTAGAATAAATCGTAATAATAAGTTAATATAATAATTATGTAGCATTAACTCCAGGGTTTTGTAATAATTGAATACCTATATAATTAATAGGTATATTTATCCGTCATTGACCGAAACATTCATTGTAACATCCAAACTTTAATTGTAATGCTTATTATGTAAAATTGAAATATGTAGAATTTAGTGTAAAAAAAATATTTAAAAATTAAACCAAATTTTTTTTTAAATGCCGTGGAAGGTGTAGTGTACCTATGTATGTAAGCCTCCCTTCTAATATAAATTGTGTTACTCTAATAAATAAATAAAAAAGGATTGATAAACGAACTTTGGAGCAAACAAAACGTCTCATTTAAATCACACATTACTACCCGAAGGATGTAAAAAGGTACATAAGTCGTTCTGTACTTTTCGTTCCGCCCGCGGCGTCGCCCGCTAGTCGCGCGTCTCGCGGTCAACGAGAGTTCACAGCGTGTACATGATGCATAGACCACGAATTCACAAAAAAAACATAAGTCCTAAAATGTTCTTAAAAAAACGTTTCTGAGATAAATGGTTATATGTATTATATAGTATATAAATAGTGCATTATTAGCTTTAAATCATTCAAGCATTCCAAATACATCGGGTATGTAATTGAGAGAAAACTAAAAGCTAAGTATGTAAATTCAAAACCTATTTTCAATAAATATGTACAATTATATTTATTCTATATAGAAAGAAACAAAATTATTTCTTCTAGTATCTACTCAGATATTATTCATTATGAGCATTTAAGCAATAAAATCAACAATAATAATTTGTTTAGGAAAACTAAAACAAATAATAATAATCATAATTATTTTATATATATAATAATAATCATAACTAATTTGCAACACTGTATGTGTAATTAAATATATTGGTTCTCTAGAACAGTTTTATTTAAGTCGCATATTTAATAATTATAATTTTATGTATTGAATATTTATATTTTGGAAGATTAAATAAAACAAAACTAATTAAGAAATTTTATTAAAATATATAGTTTTTTCTTTTTGTATTAATAGTAATTTTATCTAGAACTCTTTCATAGAAGTATTGATATTTCTTCTCTATAAAAGATACAGCACGATAATTGATGCTATGCTAATTTTGTGAATTGTCTGCAAGGCTTTTTATTTTATTTTATAGCTGAAAAATATATGAAAATAACAATAAATGTTATTATTCTTATTAAGTTTATAGTCATTTTGATATAATTTAAATATTTCACCGACTACTATTATCATACTTTATCAAAATATTTAATTAAAATAACTTTATTCTAGAATGTGAAATAAAAAAAATTTAAACAAATATGTATACTTAGTCTTTAAATAATACAAATGTAAATTAAATTGTTAACATTACATTATATTTTTAATATTTATTAAATAATTTATAAAATACGTACCTTTTATTAAACTAAAAGTTTAACATTTATTTTAATCTCCAAAGTATATTTTTTAATTTATTTATTTTAAGTCGCTTTTAACATCTAGGGTCATTAGCGACTAAAATATATTAACAGTATTTCATAGCAATTAAATTAAAGTATAATAGTTAGTTAATCTTAAAAATTTTACAGTATTTTTATAATCGGTTAGACACTCTTTTAATGTCTTATGAAGATTAACATTACTTCTTTCTGTTTTAACATTGGACAATCAATTAATAAATGTTTTATGTTCAGCTCACTATCATATCTAGAGCATTTATTCTTCGGGATTTTACTGATAAGATGTATATGTGTGACGTAATACAGTGGCCTATTTTTAATCTATTTAAAACTATTTCATCCCTTCTATTGTCAAATTGCAAATATATAGTATTATAGAGTATTATTTATTATTATGCAAGAGTATTTTGTGTTAGTGATGAATCAAAGTTTTTAATAAAAATTTACTACAAAGTTTAAAGATAAAAATAATAATATAAGCAATTGAAAAAATAAATTATGACATATTATAATGTGTCTACAGTAGCTAACATGTAATTTTGTCGAATTTTGACGTGATTTTGACGTTTGAAGAGCGTTTTCAATATTATCGACGAGATAAAGTAATTAAAGCATTTAAACATTTAAAGTAAGCCGGTATACTTCTCAACATTTGTATGTTTAAAGTACATTCCTTATTGGAAAAGTGAAATGACATGACAGAATATAAATAAATAAATACTCTATATCCCAGTGTTATAAAAAGTATCCTATATTTTAATCAAGATCTTATTCTATATGTATGCAAAAATTTTATTGAAATCCTATTCAGCTGTTTAAGTGTGATTGTGTCACAAACCACCTCAAAAACTTTCGTATTTATAATAAAATATTAATCCCATTTGGATTAAATACATAATCATGCAAATACTAAAAAATGCTGTTATTATATTAACTAAGGTTTAATTAAAAACAATGTAAAATTATATTTATATAGACTTGTAAAGAATGAAAATATTTTTATATTGTCATCACATTTATTTCAAAGAATCAAAACCAAACATTATATTAATTTAATAATACTGATATATTTCAGTGTCCTCTTTAATATTGAAAAAGAACTTATATAATGTATTGTAATATAATATTAATTTATGTTACTATTAATTGTATCGTAATATATATAATTATACAGTTTTTATTTATTGATTGAGTTTTATTTTTAATGCATTGTTTTTTGAATAATAAATTTAATTGCTTGTGTCTAATGTGTTAGTAAATTGTTGAAACTTGATTGATTTATGTAAAATTGAAATTTCTTATTTTTCTTCTGTAAAACTAAACTGTATATTTCCCGAATAAGTAAATAAATAAATTACCCTCATCACAGCCTTTATACCATATATGTAACTTATTGAATAAAAATCTCTTGTATTTTAACAAGTTATATAATATTAAAAAATTTGAAATAAATAAAATTAACATAATATGGCTAATATTTTTATATTGTAATCACATTTCAAAGATAAACAGGAACCAAAAATTACCTTCATCCCAGCCTATAATAATATAATATCTAACTTACTTAATATAGATCTCTTGTATAATAACTAGTTGTTTATTATTTATAATAAGACTAAATTAATTTAAAAAATCAAAAACCCGACTGCGTAAAATACTCTTATTATAAACTAAAAAGAATAAAACATTTTACTAGCTTTCATTTGATACCCATATTGCTACAGTAAGAAAAAAAATTCAAGGGGGGGGGCCACCTCATTCTGCCATTTGCGGGCGCCATTTTGAAAATTTATATAGCCTATGTCACTACTACAATTTAGACAAATCCAACGACACCTCATATGTCAAAAACCGCCCAGCCGTTTGGGCTGTAGGGCGTGCCAACGAAATGGACATACATACATACATACATATACACATACATACATACATACATACATACATACATTCGAAAAACATAACCCTCCTTCTCTCGCAGTCGGGTAAAAAAAAGAAAGAAAACTAACATGATATTTGCTATTATTTTGTAATCACATTGATTTCAAAGATAAACAGAAATCAAAAATTACCTTTATCACACCTGTATTATAATATTTAACTTACTAAATATAGTCTCTTGTATAACTAACTTAATATTGATCTCTTGTATGATAACTAGTGGTTATTAAATAATAAAAAAATTGAAATAAATAAAAGTAACATAATATTGCTAACATTTTTAAAATTGTAATGTTTCTTATAATGATATTTTTTTTTCATTTATTTTCAAATTCTAGCTTACTTAAAATTATTTTACTTAATGGTAAAATAAAATAAATATTTAGAATGAATAGGGAGACGAATTACGAATTACAAATAACTTTTTATTTTTTTGTAAATAATCTAGTTGAAGTTTTGTCTTAGTCACAAAACATTTTTGTAATTTCATATCTGTTTTTTTTTCTTTGCTTTGACCCGTGTCCATTGTTTGAAATCTCACCCCGTTGCCTCTCTGCTTTTTGAGTTTTCTTTCCTTAAGTCTGTGTTCATTCAGTTAAAAATTATTTTCTTTAATTCAAAATTCAATTATCAATAACAGTCACTTTATAGATTGATAGAAAAATAAAATAAAATAATAATTCATCGCGAGGTATTGAACCCGAGTCGGCCGTACGAGAACATTGTACGCTGACCACTTAGACATCTTGTAGTTGCAATTGAAATATTTCCAAATGAGTCTAACAGAACGCGTGCATGCACAAAGCGGCAACGTCTCATGAATAAGAGGACGTGCTACTCCTCGCGATTGGTATACGTGTAGAAAGACTAACAGTGTTGTGGTATACGAAAATTATACGCAGGGAAGTGCAAAAGTTAAGGACGACATTAGTACCCTGTAATAACTGAAGAGCGAATATCCACAATTTTAAACTTTTTAAAAATATAAGTTGAGCAGGAATATAGAATGCGGAATAGAAATCAATATACGCAGACACTTTTGTAATAAAGCCAGTGGTAGTGATGGACGCCGTGAGTCGGTTTCAAAAAAGGACGCAAAATATCTTTCGTGATTTATATATATATATATATATATATATATATATATATATATATATAT
Organism: Euphydryas editha; assembly: GCA_036937285.1. Lineage (NCBI taxonomy): Eukaryota > Metazoa > Arthropoda > Insecta > Lepidoptera > Nymphalidae > Euphydryas > Euphydryas editha. Next base: position 19,307,516 of record JAUPFZ010000019.1, read on the forward strand.
ATATATATATATATATATATATATATATATATATATACATATATATAAACATTTATGTATTTTGTACCGAATAATATGATTCGTCTGTTAAAGAAACGGACTGTGACGGTTTAGATAAAATTAACTACGTTGCATAAAACATTTTAGAAGAAAATATTTTATAATTAGTAGTTAGAAGCTATATACTTATAGACGGCGTAAGGTGATGTTTAAATCACGACATCATTTTGTCCCGTTTAAACTTCAAATTGTAAAAATGTTTTTGTATAATTAGAAATTAACCATCAATACAATCCACACTGGTAAGCGTTTTATTTAACAACACCAGAGGGAACTAAATCCTAACGGAATTCGGATTGTTTAATATTTAATAACTTAAAATTAAAAAAAAAATTAAAAAATTGTGTCATTCTAACGGCGAGTTGCACGAAACCGTCACTAACTTTCCGTTAGTTAAGTTGCAATTAATCTTAAAATTAGTTGATCTCATGATTAATTTAAAGCTGTTGGAATTAATCATTCGTTAGATAGGTCTTTAATTAGACTAAATTTTTTTGTTAACTTAATCAGATGTAGGTTTTGTGCAACAGATAATCACGATTCTTGTGATTAAATTAGTTTAATAAACACTTAAATTTAAAATTTGTTTCGTGCAAGTCGGCGTAACACACCCAGTACGACCTTGAGTTCATATTTCCAATAATAAAAACACAGCCATAAAATGAGTCTGAGAATTTTTTATTGTTTCCATTTACAAGATAGAAGTACGGCGATGCTTAGGATACACGCGCAAGGCTCCGTACTAATATTCTTTCTAAATCGTTAGGTTAATATAAAAAATATCACGTTTTTGTTACGCACTTTGATTGTTAACTTTATACTATTTTTATTAATTCTGGGTTAGCAATGTTGGTTCTTAATACGTATTTTGTGAAAATTTAAATTGTCTATTTAGAATGTTTCTAAAGATTCACAGACACAGTGGCGTAGCTTGACTTAGATGGGCCCTGTATCAAAATCTGTAAAGGGGACCAAATGAAGGGTAAAGATTTTTCAATAACGGAACAAAACCACTTGCATTGAATTTAAATAATGACATATTGATTATAAGTAATTGAAAAGTGAAGATGATTTAAGTTTTTTTACATTTTCTGCCTTTATACAGGAACGAAAAAAAAAGGTGCTCGCAACTCCGGACCGCTGGTATTTACTTCGTCGGGCTATATGTATTCCTAAAAAAAAAACAAGGTCATCTCTGAATTTAAATTTCTGTCCCGAAGTCTCTATTGTGGGGGCCCCTATATGCCGGGAGCCCCGTATCTTTGATACGGCTGATACGGCGGTAGCTACGCCTCTGGACAGACAGTGGAGGCTGAGCGATTAAGTCTTGTACTAATGTTGCTAATTTATAGAACACTAGCTTCCACCCGCGGCTTCACCTGCGTGGGTGTATTGATAAAATTAAGATTATGTCCTATCAAATTTTATCACAAATTGCGCAACAGATTAGCCACGAAACATACATTTTGCGCTGACGGTCACAAGTTTGATTTCCGCTCATGACAAGTGAATGTTGAGACCATACATACTTTTGTTACGATTTAGATAAAAAGAATCTCATCCTACTGGGTGCAGTTAAGTATGAGGCATTTCTTAAATATATATTTTTTTCTCATTTTTATGTTTTGGTTACAGAACCCTAAAATGCGAAATATACGAAAACAAACGAGTGTCGATAAACGTCGGCTGTGTGGAGCGAATAGCCGACGAGTGGACGAGGGTCGCCGCGACCGCGACTTGTTCTAGCGATGCGATCGGAATTACAATGTCGGGACAGATGTCCCGTCGGGACGGATAGGGCGAAACCTGATACTAACAACCCTTAACAAATGTTATGCTGTCGACAGTTTTATATTGACAAAACTGTGTTATAATAAATAGAAGAGGAATAAATAAATCGAAACGATACTTAGTATCTGTGGTTTCTAACAGACAGTCCTAATTACAAAAAGAAGATAGATAGATAGATAGATAAATGCTTTATTGCAGTCACTAAATTTACAGTGGATATTAGATAAAGAGAGTACAAGATATTTACAATTTAAGTGTGCAAAGGCGGTCTTATTGCTATCAGCAATCTCTACCAGACAACCTTTAGTGAAAGTAGATTTCTTATCAGACTTGGGTAGTGCAAATTTAGGTCCCTAAACCTAGGTGTTAGCTAAATAATAATAATGATACTAGCACTAGCACTTTAATAATATGATATACATATACATTATAAATACATGCATATGATGTACTGAGTACATAGTATTAAAATACATACATACACACATATACACATACACATATATAAATACAACAAATATATTTAAATACTTAAATATATTTAAATACTTAATTATAAGCTTACAAAACGATAGCAAATGCATATATATGTGTGTATATAGTGATATATATGTATATTATATTGTTATATATGTTTATTACATTTTAATTCAATTACCATGCACTCGCCTGATTACTTTGCAAGTTTTTTTTATTAATAATAATACCTAAAATATGATTACTTTTTTATTGTTATTTTATTATATAATATTTATACATTAAAGAAACATCAACACTTGTTTTAATATACCATAACACGTCATACACGCATTACAAATGATAAAGTCGACTGTTCAGATATATATTTATTCACACTTGAGAATAGATCAAATAGATTTTATAAATAACGTATTCGAGAATATGTTATCAAAATATATGTATCAATTATAGGTAGCTCTGTTGTTAACCTTGACCCTACCGTATTTGCCTCGGATCGCTGATTCTGAGAAGAATCGGCTAGAATAGTTGCCCTTTTAAGTTTTATGAATAATTAAATCATTTTAGGAGTTCGCAACTAAACTGAACTGAATCCGCCTGTAAACATTCCATTAGTAAAGGCCTCTTTTCCATAAAGGAGAAGGATTGGTGATTAATCCACTACGCTACTCCACTGCGGGTTGGCAGATAATTTTCCTACCATGAATAACGATCGTTGTACCGTTGTCAATTACGTTAAGTGTGAGAGTATATAAATTTAAAATAATATATATCAATATTTTTCGGACACATATTTGATTTACATAAAGACAATTTTCTCCATTTCATAGAAGAGGATCATTACAGACTTATAAGTAAAAATCTGGAATGGAATTTTAATAAGGTTCTCTGGCACAACTTAGATTCGCATCCGACTTCATTTAACTTTTCCATTTCTTTGAACTGCGTTGGCTGCTTAACCTGTTTTTTCTGTCTTAAATGAATAGTACCTGGATGACAGAGCTTTGCTCAGTTTTTTTTTAATTTATAAATAATATAAATGATATGTATAATAATAATATGCTTAAATACAAATTAGATGCGTTGATAAAGGGCTCCCAATAATAGTTTTTCTCACAAAAGAAGAAACTCAAAAAAGGGGGGAAAATAATCCCACTGGAGACATCTGAATTCAAACGGGGTCTTCTGGTTTCAGGACCGCTCGATTTCCTACCTGAGCTATTATAAACTTCTAGATGGTGGCGAAATTTACCTTCATATTCTAATGATATTGTAGCAGTTTTTCATTGTCTGAAAACACGGATAAAACGATATGTTCTAAAAATAAATCCTAGCTAGATCGATTTATCGCCCCCGAAACTCGTTGGAGCCGTTTCTCGTCGACGACCGTTCTGATGTAGTGCGAGTAGTCACCTAAAAACGAGCACCTGCGGTCGTGGGTTCAATTCCCGCTGGGACAGATATTTGTATTTGTACAAATATTTGTTTCCAGTCTGTATGTCCTTGTGGAGACCTCCCCATCGTGCGTCGAGGAGCACGTAAAACCGTTAGTCCTGGTTGTTGTCATAGACACCTGATAACAATCGTTACTCATGATAGGAAAATTATCCACCAACCCACAATGGAGCAGCGTCATTAATTAAGCTCCAACCATTCTTCTTCTATAGTGAGAGCCTTCCCTTAGCAGTGGGTTGTTTACAGGCTGATACAGTACAGTACAGTTTCTCGTTTAGAGGTATTAGATTTACCAAACTAGCGGAGTTATGCGAAGTTTCCCGTTGTATAGCTTGAGTTATGAATATGAAGTTGTAGTTGTCACAACAACAACAACAACAACAACAACAACAACAACAAGTACTCTTTATTGTACACAAAAATTTTTTTTTACAAATACAGAGTAAAATTATAAGAGAAATGTACAATAGGCGGCCTTATTGCTAAAGCAGCAATCTTTTCCAGGCAACCTTAGGTAGAGGATAGAAATAGAACGGGTGTACAAAACATATGCACAATATAATACATACATACATGCGTATACATACACAAACACACATTTATACACATAATGTCACAACTACTGGCTATTACGCAAACGACAGCTAAACAAGATATCACTTGAAAATTTTATGTAAAGGACATACTAGACATTTCTAGTGTTCTTGGCGTTCGATTTTGTTTTGTGTATGTATCCAGAGCCCGACACAATTGTTCTATATATCTTTTGTCAATTATTGTCAACATTTACATTATTAATCTTGAATTAATCTTATTATCTGTGCTCAAACGGCATCTTCAAGTCTGTAGACAGATGGGGCAGCACCCTCTTTGTTTTCCGACTCCGACTATTGTGGCGTTTTATGGAGTGTCTTCTTCATAATTATCATCATCACCATCATTATCATCATCATATCAGCCATTGGATGTCCACTGCCAAACGTAGGCCTCTCCATCAACCTCCAGAGCAACCAGTTCGAAGAAGCCTCCATCTAACGGTTTCCGGCAACTCTCCTCAAGTCGTCAACCATCTCACGGATGGCCGTCCGACGCTGCGCTTGCCGGTATGTGGTCTCCCCTCGAGAACCTTGTTGATCTATCGGCCATCATTTCTATGTGCCCTAACCACTGTCACTTTAGCTTACAAATCCATTGAGCTATGTCGGCAACCTTTGTCTCACAGAGAAATGCCAAGCATAGCCCACTCAATTGCACGATTTATGGCTTGGAGCTTATTTAAAAGGCCCATAGTCAGAAACCACGTCTCAGATCCATATGTCATCACTGGTAACACACTAATCGAAGACTTTTAACTTCAGGCACTGAGGTATGATGGATGAAAAGACGTTTTTTAGCTTCCCGAACGCTGCTCATCCTAGCTGGATTCGACAATTGACCTCTCTCATGTGGTTGGATCTACCAAGTCTCGGACCTTCTATCCTAGGTAGATGTACTCGTCAACAGCTTCAAGAGTATAATTTCCAACTGATATCGGGTTGCGCATGGACATTCGACATGATTTTGTCTGCCCGTGTTCATTTTAAGGACCATCCGTTAGAAAACTCCATCGAGGTCACTGAGCATAATGCTAAGGTCTTCCAAAGTTCCAATGTATCTGTTGTAATATGATATCGTTGGCAAATCAAAGGTCAGTAATGTACTCGCCGTTTACATTGATGCCGAATCCTTCCCATTCTAGAAGCTTGGAAGTGTCTTCTATTGCTGCAGTAAACAGTTTCGGAGAGATGAAATCTCCCTGTCTCACACCTCGTTGCATTGAAATCGCTCTCGTGCTATGCTCCTGTACTAACCGAAATGCTAGCGTTATTGTACAAGCACTGAAAAACTTCGATATACTGGTAGTCAATGTGGAAAACTGCAGAACCGCTCACGTTTCAATTGAATCGAGGGCTTTTACATAGTCCACAAATACCAAGCAAAATTGCCAATTATACTCTTCGGTGATTTGTAAAATCTGAAGCAGCGTGTGCATGGGGTCTATGGTATTATAGCCTTTTCGACAACTGGCTTGTTCCGGAGACTGAAAGTCATCAAACTTGCGCGTTAGACGATTCGTAAATACCCTAGAGAACAGCTTATAAACGTGACTCAGAGGCGAAATAGGCCTATCTAATATCTTTAAATAAGCAATTCTTGTATATATATATATATAATCTAAATCTCAGAAACGGCTCCAACGATTTTCATGAAATTTAGTATGCATGGGGGTTTCGGGGGCGATAAATTGATCTAGCTAGGGTTTATTTTTAGAAAATGTCATTTTATCCCTTTTTGCACGCAATTAAAAAATATCATTAGAATACGAAGGTAAATTTTGCTGTCATTGATAAGCTTATAATAGCTCGGATGGGAATCGGGGGGATTCGAAATCAGAAAACTCGAGTTCGAATCAAGGTTTCTACAGATTTTTTTTTCCTTTTTTTTTCAAGTTTCTTCTTTTGCGAGAAAAACTATTATTGAGAGCTCTTTTTATTTTTTATTTAAATAAACAGTGCCTATTATTTTACTATTATGTCGGTAAGATCGAAAATATTATTTGTGTTTCATCAGTATATAATATGTAATGTATCTAAATATAATTTAACCGAGCAAAGCTCGGTCATCCAGGTACTGATTCTTAAACAACAATCTTTTTCGTAAATATATTTTATATTACCGAATATAGTACAACATGCATATGTAAATATACATGTAAATATGTATATTTTCAGTTAGAGTAACGCAGCAGTCGTCATCGATGACTTACACAGAAACACACACACAGTACCTAGATGGTGTTCAATTATTCGCATCACTTTGGCCTTAGTCGCCTTTTACGACACCTCGACAAGAAAGAGTTTGAGACTATTCTTTTATGCCTGTCACCGTATAGCAATATGGAAAATATTTATATACATAATAAATATAGTCTATAATTTAAATATGTATTTGTTATTATTATATTCTTTTTTTGTTCAATGAAATATTTTGTGAAAAATTAAATTTATAATATTGTGTCTACGCTACAAAATCTATATTCCGAGACGGCGCTCGCTCTGTAAAAATATTGTAAAATGAGCATTTAGAAGTGCCTTCAATAGCTTACTTTAATAAAAAGAAAAAATAAACATTACGATTTTTCTTATTCTTTTTATTTACAATCCTAAGAGGACGTAGTTATTTCTAAATTCCAGATTTAATTAGCGAAGATCCTTTCTTACTCTACATATAAATGTAAAAGTTATGATAATCACGGTCTGAGGACGTCGACATGAATCAAAACCAATTTCACAACTCTTCATGAATACAAACCGCCCTATCAAACTTTTTACTGAATATCTTTGGATACGACATTATGTTTTAAAAATTTTATTGATATATAATGTTCTTGGCTTAATTATATTTAGAATAACGATTTAGCATGACCTTGCGTACTTTAATTAAAAAAATTACTCTGATTTAGATTTTTTTTTTATTTCTATACTATATATTATTATAATCATTTTAGCCTTTGGCTCTACATGGTAAAGCACTAGAAACATATACATAATTATATACGTGTGCACTTCATGCTTCTATATGGGGAAGTGTTGTATCTTATTCTTAAACACTAATCCCTAATATTAATATTATAAATGTGAATGTAAGTTTGTTTGTTACGCTTTTTCGCGACAACTACTTAACCGATCATCATGAAACTTTGTACACATATTCTTGGAGGAACCAGAAATAACAAAGGATACTTGTAATTTTAAAAAAATATATTATTTATAAATACACCCACGCGGGTGAAGCCGCAGGCGGATGCTAGTAATAAATAAAAAATAAATAACGGATAATTATCCGTTATTTATTTATTTTTTATTCTAGAATTCTAGAGAGAGAAAAAATATAGACTCCCATTAAAAAGTAAATGTTAAAATTTTACAAATTCTTTTGATGACATTTGATTGACAATGAATATAAAAAACGTAAGCGTTTTTTTTTTTTTTGTTTTTGTTTTTCATAGTCGACGTTAAATCCTGTAACTTGAGACTAAAAGACATTATCTACTACAAATATTAAGTTGTAAGATAAGAAGATTTATAACAAGCACAAAAAAAAACTAATAATAACATTGGAATCAACTAGCACAGATAAAAAGTATCCGTAATGATTATGACATTAGCACTGACATATTATGTATAACATCGATATGAAAACTTCAAAGAAACATGTTGTATTTATCAGCGCAACAAAAAGTCACGGAAGCCGCATTAGGCGTGTAACATGCCTCCATAAATCCTGAAAGAGGGTAGATAGGATACAACGTATTATATTAATAGACGACAGTGACATTGTACGCAAAAGGGACGAGAAAGCCTTTCACGGTACGCAACGTAAAAAATAGTTTGATTTGACATTCGAGACAGCTGACAAGTTACCGAGTTACAGTTACGGTAATTTGTAACGTTGTGATATTCGAGTGAATCGTATTTTGTTCATGGAATTCATATCTCACGTCCCGTAAAATTAAATTATATTAGTTAGGTAGGTGTGGGTCTCCCCACCGTGCCTCTGTGAGCACGTAAAGCCGTCGTTCCCTGTTGTTATCATAGACACCTGATAACAATCGTTACTCATGGTAGGAAAATTATCCACCAACCTGCAGTAGAGAAGCGTGGTGGATTAAGCACTAACCCTCCTTCTATATGGAGAAGAGGCCTTCGCTCAGCAGTGGTTTACAGGCTGATACAGTACGGTACAGTTAGGTAGGTAGTTTTAATTAGAATAATATTTTATAATGGAAGTTTTATTTTGGATGCCCATTGCCTCCCAAATCGACCACCAATCGACCTCCAGAGCAAACACAACACCCGAGCTCTATTTTAGTGGTCATTTAGGGGTTGGAGCTATCAATACTCACCAGCCTTGGCTGGTGGGTTAACGAGCGCAGTAAGTTGCAGCAGGATATGGTGACACTGCTGCCCATCATCATGTTATTTGGTTCATAGTGGTTCGCTTTGTTCCTAAATAATGTAACCTGTTCGGCTAAAGTAATGAAAAATATACTTATAAAAAATTAATTAAATTAATAATGCCAATATCACATATTGTAGTAGTTAACGATAAAAATAAAATTAAATATATTTATTTTCATTTGAAATTTTTGAGATGTGAATTTTTTTATTCGTCAATTATTAAGATAAGTTTTTACTAGTACGTGCATATTTTCAAGTTCGAAAATCTATTCTAGATGCAAAAAATAGATTTCAAAATTTCTATTTGTTTGGTCTTCAAAATGCTATCAAGTTGTTATCTCGACCGCACCGATCAATCTTCTTCGTGTCTTCTCCACCCTACTTGACGTTGGCGAAATTATTCGTCCTATCTTGATACAAGTGAAAGAATGTTTCGAATGAATGACTAAAAAAGTGACGATTTTTTATCAACCTAATCCTTTAAGCTTATCAGATACTTAACTAAAATAGCGTTAGATAGATCGGCTGAAGTATTCGAGAACATCAAATGAAACTGTTCTGCTGGCAGCGTTGATGCAATGTACGGATTCTATCTAGAGTCTACCGTAACTTGTAATAATTTGACGTATTTATTTTAATTTTTTTTTTACATTCGTTAAGTGTGTAAAATCACTTTAAATATTTAATATAATAAATATTTTCATTTCATTTTATTTCTTTTGATTTTTCACCGACTTTAAAAAAAGGAGGAGGTGATCAATTCGACTGTATTTTTTTATTGTTGTTACCCGATAATTTTTTACTGGGTGAACCGATTTTGATGATTTTTTTTTTTTATATTCGAAAGTTGGTGCTTGTCGTGTGGTCTCATTTAAATTTGGGCGAGATCTGGTATAATGCTATTTAATTGACTTCGACTACGTTAATGATGTTCCCATTTTATTACTTTTCTATGTAAAATGAAAAAAAAAATTGTTTGTCTGTAAAGTCGGTTTACGGACTATAATTTTACGTGATAACGTCATAAGAAAACATTGAAATAAAAATTGCATACTTTTATGAATTGAATTGAATTATTATCAACTGAGTTAGTATTATTTTGTATAATACAAAGAATAAGTTGATTCAAATAATTACATTTTTTTTCGATAAATTAACATTTAATTACACTCGTTAATTTAAATATTTTATTACTTAAATTATACAGATTAATTACAAGTAACAATGTGCTATTAATAATTTATTTACAACTTATATAAATGTGTGGTATTTAAGATCTTCCAATCTGCGTTATTGTTTTTGATTTACAAGCCGAACGCTTAGGCCGATCGTGCCTCTCTATCACTTGTTCCGCGCTCTCGCTCGCGACACGTGACACTTCTTCGTGCGTGCAGCCGGCGTTCATCGATTTACAAGGCGTTATCACGTCGAAAAAAACTATATAGAATGTTTTGTAAGAGCTTCCCGTGGTTCCTATTTATTTTGGTAATCTTCTGATGAAGATCTTCAGAGACATGCAACAGAACTCTTCAAAATATGATAAATAAATGACAGCAAATTTGTTGTGGTTGCTGCAATCTCATGTACCTATATGTGCAACAAAGCACCTTCTTTTGAAAATTCTAAATCCAATTTTGATCACTTCGCTCTAATAGCGTGATGGAGATACCAAAAGTATTAGTGTAAATTAAAAATTATTATGAAAATTGTAAAGTATGTCTCGAGGTGATATTTAGTCCTTATTTCATTAAAAATATTTTATTCGATCAAAATTTATTGTAATTTGATTTTTGTATTTTTCAATGGCGGCGTAAGAGAGGAAAAAGTAGATAGAGTAACGTTTTAGTTTTATAGATTTTGTAGTGACTGAGACACAAACCGATTACGGTCTTTCTAGTGCAACGGTTAAGCATCGTCCGGCGCTGTTTAATATTCATAGCCGTTAAGCGTAACTAACCGAGATTGACTCCATTATGAAATGCTAATATTAACTTAAACTCTTAAATGATTTCACGTTTTACATTTATCTAGTTTACTAGATATCGAGAGCGATAAAATAGAAAATGATTCAAATTCCTTGTCCAAATAAAAACTTGAAACTCTCCTTCTGATGAAACTAATTAAACAATATTCTTGTCAACAAAATGTCAATTAAACAAGCTCCAAGTCACACAGCGTACAATGGAGAGGGCTATACTTGGTATTTCTCTGCGAGATCGAATCGGAAATGATGAGATCCGCAGAAGATCGTTCATCTTTTTGTCCTAACGACCTAACCTATGAAGGTTGCCGATATAGCCCAACGGATTTGCGAGCTGAACTGGCAGTGGATAAGGCACATAGCTCGTAGAACTGACGGCCGATGGAGGAGAAAGGTTCTCGAGTGGAAATCATGTACCGGCTAGCGCAGCGTCGGACGGCCGTCCTCGAGATGGACAGACGACTTTAGGAAAGTCGCCGGAAGCAGTTGGATGGAGGTTGCTTTGAACCGGTCACTCTGGAGGTTGATAAAGTAGGCCTACGTTCAACAGTGGACATCCAATGGTTGATATGATGATGATGATGATGATAATATTAGATAATTGGTGAACATTCAAGATGATAATTCTTTTCATCCTTAACCTCTACGTTTAACCTTTTAATACTTGAGAATGAGACTGTGTCTCATTCCAAAATCGTCTATAATAATATCATAAACATAATTACGTCGAGAAAATAAAATTTGTTTTAATATTAAAAGTCATAACATTGGTATAATTCGGATACAATCCGACCTTTCTTCAGGAGTCGGCGAACAGAGATCGACTCATTTAATTTTATGATCGTTATTAAAGATTTTATGCCTCCGACCTCGATATATTATGCGGTGCTTCATTAGATAGTAATTTTTTTTTATTTTTTTTATTATGAAATGTTATTTTGAGGTTTATTTGCTAAGTTATTCTTTTTTAAAGGATTTGAAGTAAATGTATAAAAGGGGTAGAATGAAGAATCGAATTTCAACTTTTTTTTTGTGTGTGACTCCATAAAAATTTACAGATTATAAATTTATCCAAATGTCGAATGTCGACTTTTTTTTTAAATAAATTTTTATTTTTAAAACATTTTGTTAGCCAATATTCCGTTTCAATGTTTCTTTTTATGTGAATTTTGATTGACATTGTATTCTAAATTCCCATACAAGATTACAGACTAATCTCACAAATATATTAATACTAACTAAGTACTAATAAATGAATGAATGAATCAATCAATCAATATACATATGAATCAGCCTCTAAAGCTCCCACTCTTGGTCAAAGACGTCTTCTTGGTGTAGGAGAAGGCTTGAAGCTTAGGTGCGGGCGCCTTCTTCGGTTTTGACTTCTTAGCCGTCGGCGCAGATGCGGGCGCCGTTCTCGCCCCCTCACGCCGTCTGTCCGCCGCTAACGGGGGGCGGAGCGTCTTCTCCGGCAGAAGACGCTCTTCTAGTCCAGCGAAGCGCGCGTCAAGTATGCGCCCAACAGATGCGACCACCGACGCATGCACTTTCTCCACGAGGCCCTCTTCTGATCTTGGTAGACAGGTGGGAGCGGCCTTCTGCGAGCTCTGCTCTTGTAGCTTCACCACCAGTCTACGGAGGTCGTCCAGGTCGCGTCTCAGGCGGGAGTTCTCCGCCTGGAGCCGACGCACCTCCTCCGAGGCTGTCCTCTCCCTGAGGGCCTCTACCACTGAATTTATTGAGGCCGCCGCATCCTTCAGGGTGTGTACAAGCGTCCCCTTCAGGTTGGACGACCTCATCGCCACCTTGCAGATCAGGTCCACGTCTGTGGCCACCTGACCCACCAGAGCGTCGGCCGTGCGCGGGTCCCCAGTGTCGACGCCCAACGCTCTGCGCCCCCCTTCGGCTGCTCGTGCCTGCTCTAAAATAGCCTTCTCGGCCTCGGAGCAGGGCTCCTCCCGCATGATAATTCGCTTTTTACATCCGGCGAGGATCACGCTCCCTTCGCCGGTTGACCGCGGACTGCTGCGAAACCGCTTCCCGCTCCTCGTCTGACCACAGCTGGACTCACCACCCGTCGCTGCCGAGCTGTAGTCATCGGAGTCGAGTGCGGTTGACTCTCCCTCTGCGTCATTTTTAGTTTTATAAGTTTTTAAATAAGTTTCCATAACTAATCCCACGAGTATGGGGGAAAGACGGTCCACCCAGGCAGTGCCCCCTGTACCTGAGTAAGCCTAGCGTAACTCGTCACGGGTGTCGGCCGGTACCCGGACGAGGATCGCAGTCGAAACTGATCCACCCGTCAGCCATGCATCCCCTCGCGCTGCGTCGCCACTTAGGATTCGGGGTGATTTTTTATAGAGGTTTTCTTCCTCGCGGTCCGGCCGGTTAAGGCGAGACCCTCGGTCCCGCACGTAGCCGCGAGACATGACCACGACACCACGTAACGGGATTACGAGAGGACGGTGAACGAGTAGGACAAGCCTAGCTGTTCTGTCTGACGGCAGTGCAAGTGCACATCAGACCCGTCCATCCTCCGTGGTGTCACCGCGCGCGAACACAGTGACACCGGAGCCCCCGTGGAGACAATTGTCCCCATTACGCCATGCGGCCGCTCAACGGGGCAACTCTGCTTAAACAGAGCAGTCCCCGGAGCGACAGGCGTTCCCCCCCAGTCGGTCGTTAGCCGTAGACGGCAGCAGCTCCACAACTGCGGAGCTGCTGCCGTCTACGTTACCAGGGTGCACCACGTGGAGGTCACCGACAGATAGCAGCAGATAAGCCTTCGTTAAAGAAACGGACGCAGAAGACAGCGGCACCCGAAGAAAACCCTGACGGCGGTGAGTGGACAGCCGTCGTCAGGACGAAGAAAAAGAAGGCGAAGTCCTACGCCGCCGCCGCCGCCGCTACTCCGGCCCCGAAGGAACCGCTGCCGCAGCCGCCGGCGAAGAAGAAAAGGAAGGCACGAAAGCCTAAGCTGGCTGCCCCCCGCTCTCCGGCTGTGCTCGTCACGCTTGACGAGTACGCCGAGAGTAAGGGCGTAACGTACTGCCACCTGCTAAAGCGGGCGGCAGATACGATTGACTTGGCCGAACTCGGCATCGTCGGCGGCCTGAAACTGCGGCGCGCCGCGACCGGGGCCAGATTGCTGGAGCTGCCGAAGGGCCAGACCCCGGAAGTGGCGGGACGCCTGGCGGAGGCCATGCAGGAGGCGTTGGGAAGTATGGCGAAAGTCGTCCAACCCATAAAACTCGCGAGTCTGCGAGTTTCTGGGCTGGACGACTCTGTCTCCTGCGAGATGGTGGTCACTGCGGCAGCGGCGGTGGGAAAGTGCGATGCCGGCTCCATAAAGGCTAGCGCAATCACAGTCGGACCGGGTGGGTTGGGGTGCACCATTTTGCGATGCCCGATTCCAGTCGCCAAGGCCCTGGCAGAGGCTGGCAGGCTCTTGGTTGGTTGGACCTCAGCTAGGGTCCAAGTCTTAGAGCAGCGCCCCATGCGCTGCTTCAAGTGTTTGGGTATCGGGCACACTCGCCCGACCTGTCCGGCTGCAGTTGACCGCAGCGGCGCGTGCTTCCGGTGCGGCCTTGAGGGGCACATTGCCCGCAATTGCACCGGGGCACTGCGCTGTGCCGTATGTGCTGCTGCCGGCAAACCGGCGGCTCACTTGATGGGGGGACGGGACTGCCGCCCCCCTAAATCGAGGGGTAGAGCGGTCACGAAGACCACGACCGCTCCCCAAAGCCCAACGCGCCAGGTCACGGAGGAGACTGCGGCTATGTCGTCATGACCTGCCGCAGTTTCTTCCGTTCGCCGGTCCCTGGCACAGAGGAATTAGAGCGCTCACGGTGCCCGCGAGCGCTCTATAAGCGAAGGCGGCGCGCATAGGCGAGCCAACCGTCGGGGCGTCACGGTGGCATGCGCCAGCGATCCCGTGGCGTCCTTGTACGACGATGAGGGCACCGCTGTGTTTTAGTGGGTATTCTGACTTCGCAGTCAGCGAGTCCCACATACCCGTCGCCTTCGGGTGGCGGGATGCGTAAACGTATTTCACAGCGTCAAAAAAAAAAAAAAAAAAGGCTTGAAGCTTAGGTAATCCGTACACGCTGCTTGCAAGTTGGCGGATAATTTCCATATACTGAGTACTCTCTTGTTCAGGCTTATAGTGCCTGACAGCTTGTTGATGCAGTTAACGAACCATGCGCGTTTGCTTTTGTACAATGCTAGGCACCTTTTATTTATGTCATCTCGATTATTATAAATGTCATTACCCACAATATAAAAATATAAAATATTAAACTTACTTACGAAACTACACTTGGGCTTTTAATTACTCAAAATAATAGATTTAAGCTCCAGTTTATATCAAAATTAAACATTTGGTGGCCCATGAGGGGAACTAATATATTTTACGAAGAAATGAAGAATTAATAGTCAAATACAATCTAATATTGAAAAACTGAACGAGCATCAGTGGATACCGCTAAAGTGCCACATCGTTCCAGCGTTCGTCGATCTAAGTTAAGTACCCTGGTCCTTTGTTTATCCTTGATTCCTATTCCTTAATTCCCATTAAGTAATTGCTGAAGTCCACTTATGCAAATTAAAATTTATTATTAATTTGTAAAAATAATTGTGTTAAGATAAAGTGACCGACATTAGTTTAAAAAATTGTGTATTTGGTTTAAATAGTAATTATTATATTCAATTAAATCGTAAAACATTGTTAAGAATCGTGTTTAATAATAACAAAGGTGTAAATGTTGATATTAAGATAGTTTGCTGACTAATTTCAGATTCCGGTCCCGGTAAGCATATTTCAAAACCTAGCAGTCTGCCGTTTTGGATAGTTGACAAATTGATGTAAAATTGTTGGCCTGGGACAGTAGGTGTCACCGGAATAAGGAGCATGAGCTTTTTTGCTATTTTACTAACATAATTAACGTATTTATAATTAGATAATTTTACTATCTACCTGCTTTTTTTTTCTTTTCTTTTCTTTTCTTTGTTTAATATCACAATGTCTACAGATATGGATAAAAAACAACATTTAAAAGATTTAATTACTAGACGTTCATCGGCTAAAGGTCAGATCACAAAGTTTCGAAATTATTTATGTAGTATTTCTAATTTAGAAGATTTAACTAATATTCAATTAACAGAGTTAAATCTTAAGTTAGCTAAGTTCGAGGCATTGTCAGTTAGGGTTGATGACTTGCAGGGTGAAATAGAAGTCTTGTGTCCAGATAACATGGCTAACGAGATTGATGAGCGCGATAATATAGAACGCGAAATTATCGTTAATATGGCGAAGGCTAAAACTTTATTGGAAAAATTTAATAAAAAATTAGAATGTGAAAATAGGCGCGCTTCAGTTATAGAAAACTCAATGAATTTAGATAATCAAGAAATGTCTATGAGGCTTCCTCAGACCCAAATAGCAAGGTTTGACGGTGCATATTTCCGTTGGCTCGAGTTTCGGGACACTTTTGAAAATTTGATTCATAATAATACACGCATCTTGCCCATACACAAATTCCATTACTTGATTTCTTATTTGGAGGGTGATGCATCGCGAATAATTTCCAATCTTGAGGTGTCTTCCGCCAACTATGCTGAGGCTTGGAAATTGTTATGTAGCCGCTTTAACAATAAAAGAATATTAATTAATCACCATCTAAATTCATTATTTAATATTAAGCCACTTTCACGTGAGTCTGAAAGATCTTTAAGATTTTTAGTTGATCACGTAACAAAAAATTTACGTGCCTTGCACAGTCTAGGTCAGCCAACAGACAAGTGGGACGTGTTGGTTATTTTCATGTTATCGTCCAAATTAGATAGCGCCACCCTAGCTAAGTGGGAGGAATACAGAAGCTCCTTAGATAGTGACACAGCCACTTTAGAACAGTTTAATAAGTTCATGGTCGATCGCGCGGATGTGTTAGAATCATTAAATAGAAACAAGGCGCATGAAGGTATTATTAATGCTTCCAGGGGACACCTGGCTAATTCACGAGGTAGTCTAATATCAAATCACAATAAACAATTTACTCATACAAAATCATTTGCGACCTATAATTCCTCTAAACAAACAAAATCTAACAACTCGAATAGTTTCATCTGTATAATATGTAATAATAATCACAAAATCTATGATTGTCCTACCTTTAAAGCGATGGCGATTGACGAGCGGCTAAAAAATGTTTCAAAATATAAACTTTGTGCAAATTGTTTACGACAAGGTCATCCTGTAAGTCAATGTCGCATGGGACCATGTCGAGATTGCAACAAGAGACATAATTCGCTGCTCCACAATCCAGCCTCATCTGACAGTCACCATGGAAGTTTTGATGCTGAAACTCCTGAAGAAACTTATAAGAAAAATGAAGCCGCTGCGTATTTTTCACAACATTACTCGAACGAAATATTACTGTCAACTGCTGTGGTACTAGCCGCGAATCCATTGACTCAGCAAAAGGTCAAAGTTCGTGCGTTGCTGGATTGCGGAAGCCAGTCTTCTTTTATTTCAAAATCCCTTAAGGAACGAATTGCATTAAAATCAATCTCAATTGACTCACTAAAGGTTGTTGGCATAGGCAACGCTAGTTGCACAAATGTTGTTGAAAGCTGTAATGTTCATATACAATCTCTAAATAGCAATTTTAGTGTTATTAGCTCATGTCTAATCTTAGATGAATTAACTGGAAACATTCCAAGGCAATCCATTGGGACAAAAACAATTAAATTGCCAAAAAATATTGTATTAGCTGATCCTCAGTTTTATAAACCAGCCCCTATCGATCTATTGATTGGTGCCGACTTATTTTGGGACATTCTTGGTAATGAACAAGTTTCCCTCGGTCCCCTAAACCCAAAGTTACGAAGCTCTCAGCTTGGCTGGATAATATCTGGTCCAATTCATTTAGATTTAATAAATAAAGGTACTCGTTGTAATCATGTAACAATTTCAAAATCGAATAGCCACGATAATATTGATAAATTACTTACAAAATTTTGGGCTATTGAAGAAGTGCCTACAAAATGTTTGTTGAGCAATAAGGACAAGGAATGTGAGAGACACTTTGTTGCTCACACACGTAGAAATGTCAGTGGTAGATTTTGTGTCAAATTACCTTTGTTAGAAAGCCCAAATTGTCTTGGAGATAGCTACAATTTGGCAAAAAGAAGGTTGCTATCTTTAGAAAAACGTTTCAAATGTAATCCAATTCTTAAACAAGAATATAGTAATTTTATAATGGAGTATAAATTATTAGGGCATCTCTCGCCAGCTACTGATTCTCCGAGTAATTGTTACTATTTATGTCACCATGCTGTACTGAAACAAGAGAGTGAATCTACAAAACTGCGAGTGGTGTTCGATGGTTCTGCCCCGTCTTCATCTGGCTTCGCATTAAATGACATTTTAATGGTAGGTCCAAACATCCAGGAGTCTCTCTTTTCCATTTTGATACGCGCCAGGCAGTACCAGT
Source organism: Euphydryas editha (assembly GCA_036937285.1). Classification (NCBI taxonomy): domain Eukaryota; kingdom Metazoa; phylum Arthropoda; class Insecta; order Lepidoptera; family Nymphalidae; genus Euphydryas; species Euphydryas editha. The sequence continues at coordinate 19,325,773 of JAUPFZ010000019.1, forward strand.
TTCTTCTCACCGGCGATATCGAGAAGATGTATCGCCAGGTTCTTGTAGACGAAGAAGATCGTGATTTACAGCGTATATTATGGAGAGATTATGAGTCCCAACCCATCCAAATGTACAAACTAAATACTATCACTTACGAAACTGCAAGTGCTAGTTATTTAAGTACACGCTGCTTATGGCAGCTGGGTGAAGAACAAGACGATGAGTTAATCAAAACAATTATACAAAATGATTTTTTCGTAGATGATCTCATTACCGGTGCAGACACCGAAGAAAGACTGCGTTATATACAGAGATCTGTAGCTAAGGCACTCGAGTCTGGATGTTTTAATTTAAGAAAGTACAAATGTAACCTACCATCAATATTCCAAAGTATTGAAATAAATAATACTTCTAATTTAACTGTAAGTCAATCATCTAGTACACTCGGATTAGGGTGGTCTCCTTCCAGTGACACATTATTTTTTCCAATTAAAAATTTTACAAATGATCCTAATACAACTATAACTAAGCGCTTAATCTTGTCTAAGGCGTTCAAGATATTTGATCCTTTAGGCATATTAAGTCCGGTGGTAATAAAACCTAAAATATTGTTACAGACACTCTGGCAACAAAAGCTAGATTGGGATCAACCCGTCACTGTCGAAATAAAAAATGAGTGGCTAAAGCTATCTGAAGATTTAAATTCCATTAAAGATCTAGAAGTGTCCAGATTAGTTTTGTGCAAATCCCCAATTTCTATAGAATTGCATTCTTTTAGTGACGCGTCGCAAAGGGCATACGGTGCATGCATTTACCTTAAATCTACGTCAGCTCAGGGTGAAACTATGATTAGGCTATTATGCGCTAAGTCAAAGGTTGCGCCTCTAAAGCCAACAACAATACCTCGGCTTGAGTTATGCGCCGCTTTGCTGTCTGTTAAATTATGCAAATCAGTTTTAGATTCTATCAGATACAGGCCAGATAAGGTTATACATTGGTGCGACTCGAGTGTGGTGTTGAGTTGGATAAATGGTGACTTGACTAAATTAAAACTATTTGTCGCCAATCGTGTGGCCGAAATCCTAGATTTGTCTCAACCGTCGTGTTGGCGATATGTGCCTACTCATTCTAATCCGGCTGATCTAATCTCAAGAGGAGTAGATGCTAAAGATCTAGGATCCCTGAGCCTATGGTGGTCCGGACCAGACTATCTAAATAAAAACGATTCTGAATGGCCTAATCTAAAGCCTGATCCTGTAGCTGAATTACCTGAAATAAAGGTACATACAATAATAACGAGTGGTACAGTCATAGAATTTGATAGATTTTCCTTGTTTATAAAAATTCAGCGCTCTTTCGCATTCGTGTTAAGATTTGTATATAACTTAAAAAATAGTAAAAATAAACGTCAAGGTATTTTGTCTGTTGCAGAGCTCCGTGACTCATTCAATTTGTTGTGTGCTATGGCTCAGCGCGAGTCATTCGCTGTGGAATATAACTTATTACTTAACTCGAAACCTTTAAATAACAAAAGTAAAATAATTTCACTTTCTCCCTTTCTAGACAAGCACAATTTAATTCGCGTTGGAGGTCGCCTCGAAGCATCTATCTGTTCTTACGAAAAGAAGCATCCTTTGTTACTTCATGCTAATCACAAGTTAACTAAATTAATATTCCACAGCGAGCACGTCAATAATATGCACGCAGGTCCACAACTATTATTAGCGATTGTGAGGGAGTTTGTTTGGCCAGTTAATGGTAGATACCTCGCTAGACGCACGGTTAATAATTGCGTAATGTGCAGGCGAATGCGCGGTAAAACGTTGGCACCTAAAATGGGGAACTTACCTGCCCAGCGCGTCAACCCAGATTTTCCTTTCTTGTCTGTTGGAATTGACTTTACGGGACCGTTTCTTATACTAAATAGAAAGGGACGTGGAAGTCGCTTGATTAAATGTTATCTCTGTTTATTTGTGTGTTTGCGATATAAATGTATTCACTTGGAAGCAGTTAGTGATATGAGCAAAGATGCGTTTATTATGACTTTTAGGCGTTTTATTGCACGTAGAGGAAAGCCAACGGAGGTATTTTGTGACAATGGTCGCAACTTCGTAGCTTCTGCAAAGGAAATAGGACATTTTCTTAAACAAAATGAGGAATCCCTATCTGAATTTGCAAGTCATCAAGGTATTACATTTAAATTTATACCTACTTATGCTCCTCATTTCGGGGGCATCTGGGAGGCTGGAATAAAGTCAGCTAAACATCACATAAAACGGGTTATGGGCAATAGCAAACTTACATTTGAGGAAATTTCAACATTGTTTGCACAAGTGGAGGCAATACTCAATAGCCGCCCATTGTGTCCTCTATCATCTTCTCCCAATGATCTCCTACCCTTGTCCCCAGGGCACTTTATTATCGGCCGACCACTCACAGCACTGCCGCCGTCTTTAGAAGACACCGACAACAACGCCAGCCAACAAAGGCGCTACAAACATTTGCAGACAATACGTCTACACTTCTGGCAACGGTGGCAGAAGGAGTATTTATGCGAGATGCAGCAACGAACTAAATGGCGACACAATACTGCACGCCTTGCTGTTGGAGACATGGTATTGCTAGCTGAGGACAATTTACCACCGCTTTGCTGCCGACTAGGACGCGTGTTGCGTCTACCGTTGCCCTGGACCGGATTCGATATCAAGAGTAGCAGAGGTTAACACTGCCCGTGGCTGCGTCAGGCGAGCTCTCACCCGTCTCTGTCCCCTGCCTACATCCGAAGAGCTTCAAGGTTGAAAGGGATCTTTCAACGGCCGGGAGGATGTTCAGGCTTATAGTGCCTGACAGCTTGTTGATGCAGTTAACGAACCATGCGCGTTTGCTTTTGTACAATGCTAGGCACCTTTTATTTATGTCATCTCGATTATTATAAATGTCATTACCCACAATATAAAAATATAAAATATTAAACTTACTTACGAAACTACACTTGGGCTTTTAATTACTCAAAATAATAGATTTAAGCTCCAGTTTATATCAAAATTAAACACTCTAAACATGAATCAGTGGAATTTCACTAATTTTAGATGACTATTTACATTTTATCAATGTGAGAATCGTACCACGTAATTAGTGACTATTCAATGTATGAGTATGTGAATATCAGAGTCCACTGATTTGATCATTAAATTTATTACTGATTATTAGTGAGTATTCACTATCTTGTTATTGAAATTCAATGATATGTAGTAAATACAGCTTCACTAATGTAATTAATGAAAATGTCACTGATTCTTGTTTAGAGATTAACGATCGTTATGACGTCTGTGATATCTACCGAGTTCGACGGCCTTACGTTCTCTTCGAGGCACGGTGGGGAGACTCAGAAACAATTTATCGAGCGAAATCTCATTTAATATCACGTGGGAGGAGGTTGGTCTCGGCAAATATTACGTTTTTTTACGTCATTAAAAAACTTAAATACTGGTTTTAACTAGTCTTAAATAATAAAAAATATATACCTAAGAAAATTGTTTTTGTTTTAAAAAAAAATCTAATGTAATTGAGCACAGATTAACTCATTTACATTACAAAAACGAATTTTTAAAAATCTCATGTGAGATTAGGGGAGGGGATAAGGGGCGGGTCGAGCAAAATCTTACAAAGGTGGAAGGGGAAGTCGAAAAATCGCCAAAACTGTCTAAAGTAATTAATGGATGCCCCCTTATATGTATGTCCTTAGAATAGTAACAGACGTGAGACGATATTGTAGAAAATTATCAATGTGTCGATATATGTATTTTCTATTAAATTTTTTATAAAATAACACGATAAAGCACATAAAAGCGTAGATTTAATTAACCTAATTATATTAAAATACGTATAAAATATTTTACGAAAATTACGATAACGGCGTATCGATATTCATGTAAATGAAACTAAGTTAATAATATTTTTAATAATATTATAAATTTAAATTTTAATCAAAATTTTTAATTACTACATTACCACATCAGCCGTTGTTTGTCCACTGGTGAACGTAGGCCTCTCTTATCATGTTGGGGTGTGATTGACAATAGTCGCCACGCTTGGCAGGCGGGTTGGCGAGTGCAGTGTGTTGTGGCAGGATATGGTGATGTTGCTGCCCATCACTATCCTGGTTGGTGCTAAGTTGTTCGCACCACTATGGCCTTAATCGTCTTTTACGACACTTCGGCAAGAAAGAGGTCGAGACTATTCGTCTCTGCCGGTCACCGCACGGCCGGCACGGGAACTACATTAATTACCACATTAACGCTACATACCACGCTGAATTAATTAAAAAACATCAAAATGCTTAAGATTATGTTATACAAATTTAATTTAGAATCGGTAAACATTGAGTCAACTCCAAAAAAAATTGAATATTCAAATACAATATTAAATAAATATAAAAACAAATTAAATTCTTTAAATCTTCAAAATAAATTAAGGATTTCACTCGACGGATTTCATTGTAGCAAATGGGACAAATTCAGACGCAGGTGCCCTCGGTTCTGACTAATTTCTTAGCATTAGTTATCATTTGACTAACTTTATGAATCATATTTTTTAAAGGACACCTATTTCATTTAACAGATAAGTTAAGACGTCTAAAATCTGTATTATTTAAAAATTTATAAGAATTTATTGACTACTTCTGAAGTTATTTATTCGCGCTGATTAATGTGGTAGGTGACTGACTGTACATAACTATGATTATAATGAGGCCATAAATATTATAATATGTTATATATTATATACTAAGTTCTTTATAAAATCTGTTAAGGTTTAAAGTAATTATCAAAAACAAAAGTTTATATTAAATATTTTCCTTCCTTATTATGTTCCTAATCTAAAACAACAAGTAATGTAACTTAACTGGTACTTACTTGTAACTTGACTGGCTCGTTGGCGCGGTTGGTAGTGACCCGACTTTCTGTTCCAGAGTAGCATAATTGTATATATTTACATATATATTGTGTATTTTTATCCCAAAAAAATGTATAATGGACGTCTCTTACCTAAAATAAATGCATTAAGTTATTTATCTTAGAACAGACGACCGGGTGTGTTAAAACATTTATTACGAAGTGTCTTTTCGAGTCTAATTTAATTAATGATAGAATATATGAGGTTCTTTTGTATTTTTTTTAAATCAATATAAAACTTCTCTTTAATTCTAAGACTATATACGAAATAATATTTTATCTAAGATCACTCTTTTCAATTTGTACGCACCAACAATAATAAAATTTATCCAACAACACGATCGGTGATCCTTATAATACGCAATTTATCTGTCAATACTTTTTTTCTGTTATTCAAATCAGGGTACGATACTGTTGGCGTTAGCAGATTTACATTGGATTTAAAAAATAAATGACAAAATTTGCTTTAGAACTTTTCAATACTAGACTTTTGTCACAGTTTCATCCGTTTTCATTTCCAATATTTGTGATATTTGATAAGATAATTTAGTTTAATTAACACAAGAAATGTACAGATTATAACAAATATTTGATTGGCCTATACAAATATGTATCATGAGCGGGGATCGAACCCGCGACCGCTAGCGAATCAGCTAGCTTACTGCGCCATCGTGTCGTCATAGTAACCATGATTGTTCTACTTCTTACCACCTACATCTTCTCATATAAGGTCGTGAGTAACTTTTCAATTAATAGACTGAACGAAAATAGGTCTATTATATAATATAATATTTAAATATCTAAATAGATAGATTAATAAATCTGATTTACTTATAATTAAAATTTTTGTTTTATGTTATTAGATCAAATTATAATAAAACAAATAGAATATTTTATTATGTGACTGCGCCGGCTCCAGAAAGTTCTTCAATAATACAACAGCAGTACTTTCGTAGGTTTTTAATTGTTGAATGCAATGTTGAATGTTCTTAACATAGGATCTTAATGATCGAATTAACAAAAGTATATAATTTAAATTGACAGTTGCCGATGACGTATGTTCTGATTAAAGATTATATAAAAGTTATAATATAAAGGATGCGTTCCTTTACTCGCGGCCTAAACATCTTGCCCCCCCTCGACGACTGAAGGAGCTCGAGAAGATTGACTTGCTGATGCGGTTATGGCAGATCCTGGCAGACAACAAAGCCTGTGGACGGCACGTCCAACAACGCCCTTGGTTGTCTTCACGTCAGCGACTCGGTGTACGCCATCAGGGCCAGCGTAGAGCTTCAGTATACGTCCCATGCGCCACTTTAGCGGAGGCGCATTATCTTCTTTAAGGACAACCAGCTCGCCTTCTTGTAGTCCTTCTTGCCTTACTCGCCATTTCGTTTTTTGCTGTAGTTCGCTTAAATATTCGTTGCGCCAGCGTTTCCAAAATAATTGTCGTAATTGTTCTATGCATTGATAACGATCGAGTCTATGCATTTTCACATCGATGTAGCTCGGCGATGGCAGTGACGTTAGCGATCTTCCGATTAGGAAGTGCCCAGGAGTGATGGGTTCAAGGTCGTTGGGATCAGCAGAAAAAGGAGTCAATGGACGGGAATTAAGGATAGCTTCGACCTGAGTAAATAGAGTAGATAGCTCCTCGAATGTCAGATGTTGGCCACCTAGCGTTCGAACTATGTGATACTTTGCAGATTTAACCGCGGATTCCCAAATACCACCAAAATGTGGAGAGTAAGCGGGCGAAAATTGAAATTTGATACCTTCATCAGCTGCGAAGGCAGAGATGTCATCATTGCTTGACCTTAAAAAACTTGCGAACTCGTTGCTTGCTCCTACAAAATTTGTTCCGTTATCACAATATATAGTAGCTGGCTTTCCTCGACGGGATATAAATCTCCTCAAGCATAAAACAAAGGCATTGGACGAGAGGTCGCTCGCTACCTCTAAATGGAGAGCTTTGGTGGCAAAACAGACAAATATGCACATGTAACACTTGGATGTCCTACCCCCACGACCCTTGCGATCTAGAACAAAATAAGGACCGGCGAAATCAACGCCACTGGTATGGAATGGAGGGCTTGGCACAACTCTAGCAGCTGGTAAGTTTCCCATGACGGGATTAATTGCTTTACCTTGCATAATTCTGCATATCTTACAGCTGTTGACTGTGCTTCGAGCTAAAACCCTACCTCGTAGAGGCCAGAACTCACTTCTTATGTTACTCAGTAGTTGCGGTCAGAGTTGCGGTCCGCAATGTAAGTATTTCTCATGATAATGCGTAAAGATCAACTTAGTAAAAACATGACTTGAGTCTAATAATATTGGATGCTTTCTATTATATGTTTCAGATGAGTTTTGTAATCTTCCACCAACACAAAGTATTTGATTATTGTCAACAAAAGGACCAAGAGAGGAGAGCCGTGATGGAGCAGGTAAGTTTTGTTTGTTTAATAATAATTTAATTTCTTTAGCGAAATATTTAATTTGGTGTAGCTTGACTAAAACTATAAGGGATGACTTCACCTCGTCTGTAGTTAATGATCCTGTAGTTTTAGTAGTTTTATTACGTAAATTATTAATAAACCGTAGGACGTAGGCCGTAGATCTGTGCAACGTAGAGAACCTCGAAAATCTTTCGAAGCTCACCACGTCGCTCAGACTGACGGTCGACGCAGTGCTAGTGTATGTTGTAGAGTTAGTGTAAGTAGTCTGTAGTGTAGTTGTAGGTTTAGTTTAGTATCCTTTCTTTCAGGTAATCCTCAGAGAGGGAAGTTCCAAAAAATAGTAATACGGGTTTTAGGTCTCTTAGTACTTCCTCGATCTCCCAGAATTTAGTAAGTTGTTCTCTTATATCACGTGAGAAATTGCAACTTACTTTATTAGAATTATTTTTGTAATAATTAATACTCATGAGGCCAGCTACTATCCAGCCAAGATGGGTTTCTTGTAGGATAGGCCGTTGAGGTCCTAGATTCAACCTGTTTGGACCTATTAGATTCCAGAATACGTCGGCACCTAATAGCAGGTCAATTTCATCAGGTAGATAAAATTGAGGATCAGCTAATTTTATGTGGGTAGGAATCCCTAAGTCCTGCACGCGAATTGATGCTTGTGGAATGTGATCTGTAATTTGTGGTAAAATATAGCATTTAGCCGTAAAAGTGAAATCACTATGAAGTGAAGAAAGCTCTAGGCTACAATGCTCTGTTAAATTGAATGAAGTGTTACCCAAGCCAAACACACTTTGATAATTATTTTGCCTCTTAGGACAACCAATGAGCCCTTGTACCCTTTCAGTGATGAAGGAAAATTGACTATCACTAACCAGTATAGCCCTCAAAGTGTAAATATTACCACTATAATTTACCTTGACCAACGCCGTTGAAAGTACGGCTTGATTGGCGGTGATAGCGGACATAGAAATCGTAGACTAAATTGACTATCACTATCCAGTATAGCCCTCAAAGTGTAAATATTACCACTATAATTCACCTTGACCAACGCCGTTGAAAGTACAGCTTGATTGGCGGTGATAGCGGACATAGAAATCGTAGACGAGGGACTGGAAGTAGGGGGTACCCACTGATTGAGAGGCAATTTCAAAAGTAAGTATGTTTTATGTAATAATGTGTTGTTTTTCTTACAGATTCGACAGCGGCTATTTAACCTACATTTAACTACCGAATGTCCAGTGCGGAAACAATTAATACAAATTCCATTGGTTCACTGAAGTGATCTAAACTTGGGACATTCATGTAATTTATGATTGTGTTTGTACGCCACGCAAGTGTCAGGAGAAGGAAGCTCGTTAGATGAAGCTATAAACGTTTTGATTTAGATAAGCACCTTTCATTTTTATTGTTATTAATATTAATGGATCTATTTGAATTGAGTGCTCTTAAATTTTTCGGTAAAAATAAACTTTATTAAGATAGGGTCAATACAATATTTGCATTAGTAACAAATTAATTGAGAAATAATAACTAAACAAAGATTTTCATGTAGCAATTTCTCGTTCAGTCGTCAATGTCGTTGACATGATCCCTTAAATCAGTATAATGCTAACGACTTTTTTTTAAAATATTTTATCGGAGCATCAATATGTAATGTAGATCAGGGGAGTCTAGACGAAATAATTTAGCCAAAGACGAAAATATTTAGGTAAGTGAATATATAGGAAAGTAAAAAAAAAAAAAAAAAATCAAAGTTAACTTCACCTTCATACATTTCGATTAATCGACACACGACATCGACAATCGTCAAGACAAATACAGCAACCCCAGCCTCGTAAAGACGTGTCTATCAATAATCTTATTCCCCTTTCAGATTCTTTATGCAAAGTCTCTAACGAAAACAAACATTTGATATGTTCCTTGACCAATAGGCGCTTGTTATCATAGCGCTCGCATAATAAAGACCATGCAACTGCATAATTATTTGACGACACAGTCACTGATTCAATAACCTTACTAGCTGAACCTTTCAAGTACTGTTTTAAATAATGGAATTTATTAATTTCGTCTATGTCCTCATTATTATGGATTAACGAAAGGTAGGTATCCCTAAAGGAAAGCCAGTTACTATGATCGCCTTCAAAAGGTGTAATCTGTATAGAAGGTAACTTTAATTTAACTAAAGAGTTACGCGTAGAAACCCTAGAATTATTTGATGATGACCCACCCGAATCCTTCTTTTCAAAATACTCGATTAGGGCTTGAGCCTTAGCTATGACTTCATAAAATCGATTTTCGGTAGATTCGCGTTCATCACTTTGCCTTTCACCGGTTTCGTCATCATCCAATAACTCGATTTGCGTTTGAATATCATCAAAACTCAACACAAGTTCACGCATAGTAGTCAATCTTAAGCGTAACTGATTTAACTGGACAGTATTAAACTCCTTTACGTCTAATAAAGGTGTTACATATTTTTCAAAAGCAGTTAACCGATTCCTAATTGAACCGCGTCGTCTATCAAGATCCTTCATACTTTCAGTTGTCATTTTAAATAAATAAACAAAGAAAAAACGCAAACAACGAATACGCAAGCTTAATAAACACAGCGATTCAAAAATATAATTGCGATCTATTAATAGATATTGCAATGTGACATACCCGGCCGGAACAGCTGACACGCTGATAAGAAACCCGTTATGATGCAGCGCAGGCAGCGAATACGGTGTGCGTAAGTAGATGTAATGCTCTCCGACAAACTCACCGATATATTTTCAAATTACGCACAGCTTACTCTCCAATCCCACCTGGAATTGTTGATAAACTGATATGTCTTTATATTTTATCGAAATAAAGTAAATGATATAGGCTAACAACTAAGACTAATCGCAAAATTACGTTAACTGCAAGTTTCAATGACGTAACAAAAGTACCTTACTTTTAAAAAATAATAAATTAATATTAATTATTACTGAAAAGGGAATGATCAAATACACTATTTTAACGAAATAAAGAAATGTAATACGAAAATACGAAGTAAAATATTTAAAACCTTTATCGGATTCTAACGGAAATATTAAAATTTAACAATAGTTATGCAAGTACCTACGAAGAAATAATAAATGAATATTAATTTTTACTGAAAAGGGAATGATCAAATACACTATTTTAACGAAATAAAGAAATGTAATACGAAAATACGAAGTAAAATATTTAAAACTTTTATCGGATTCTAACGGAAATATAAAAATTTAATAATAGTTATGCATGTACCTACGAAAAACTACCGACAATATAAACTCAAATAAAAGCAAAGGAATAGGAAAATAAATAAGGATTGAGCAACTTCCCTCGAATAAATGGCTGCAGCAGCTGGCTGGCGAAATTCTGAGGTTGATTATTGCCTCCCTTTGTGTTTCTTTGCAATTCCTTTGTCTTTGCGTAGTAACGGCTTATAAGCAGAGTGATCGTGCGTAGTCCAGTTATAATCACGTCGGGGTCACCAAATGACTGCGCCGGCTCCAGAAAGTTCTTCAATAATACAACAGCAGTACTTTCGTAGGTTTTTAATTGTTGAATGCAATGTTGAATGTTCTTAACATAGGATCTTAATGATCGAATTAACAAAAGTATATAATTTAAATTGACAGTTGCCGATGACGTATGTTCTGATTAAAGATTATATAAAAGTTATAATATAAAGGATGCGTTCCTTTACTCGCGGCCTAAACATTATGTATGGCTAATTAAGTAAAAGTAATACTAATTAATATCAATTGAGTAATTAAAAATTTCTATTATTTTAATTAAATTTGTTATCGTATTTTATTTAACATACCTGTATAATAAAATATTAACATATTTATAAATAAAAAATTATGCCTAACTCTATTCCTTCTAATCATTCAATGAATATTCAAAAAGTATCAACACTGGTTGGTTTGCAACAAAATAGATAATGAATGGGCTCTGTGAGTGTTTGGTTTATTACCTCTATTATTTACGTTCAAGTGGAAACGCGTCAGTTTATATTGATTCTACTATACCACTGCGTCAACGCGTCGTGAAAAAAAATCTACCTTATACAACTACTACTCGTATCAGCCGTTGGATGTCCACTGCTGAATGAAGGCGTCCCCTATGATTTCTTGTTGCCAATACTCGTCACGCTTGGCAGGCGGGTTGGCGAGCTCAGTGTGTTTTGGTAGAATATCATGACGTTGCTACCCATCACCAGTGTGTACAGTTGTTCGCACCACATGTCCTTAGTCGCCTTTGACGATACCACTACAGTAAACAGATCTGAACAATTTTTCTCTACCTTAATACACTTTAATACCTATAAAAAAGTGAATTATTGAAACAAATTATTTCAAAAAAGAGTTTCATATTTCAGTATGAAGCGTCAAAGAAAGATGCAATAATATTCTTACCCGTATTAACTCGCACGGAAAGGGATGTCACATCGACCCTCGTAACGCGAGCAAATTGTTTCACCCATTTTCCCCTTCTTATTTAGAGCATCATTAATTTCCCCATAATCAATAATGCGCGCAGCTGATCCGTTTCCCAATTTCGTATTCGTTTAGCATCACCGCTTATCGACACCAGCTTCTTCCCTTAGTTATCTCATCCGTTTTCCTTTATCCGGACACCCGAAACAAACAAACAATCGGCTAAGTACGAACCTGACACGACTTCTGAAGGTTCTTATATTATCATACTAATATTATAAATGCGAATGTAAGTTTGTTTATTACGCTTTCACGCAAAAACTACTTAACCGATCATCATGAAACTTTGTACACATATTCTTGGAGGAATTAGAAGTATACAGAATGGTCAAAAAGTCGTGGATCAAACGAAACAGAGAGATAGAGGAGGTAATTTCCAACAAAAAATGTTTCTACAGCATTGCCATAACTTCATTGCACGAAAAGTTATTAATATTTTTGTTTTTTTTCAATAAAAGTACCGACTTTTTAAAGAATTTAATCAATAAAAAATTAAATTGATTAAAAACAATAAAACAAAAAGTGTTTTACTATGACTCGATAATATATCAATACTACAAAAATTGTATTGCAGCTCTTTATATCAAATTAAACGAGCAATGAATTTATTTCCATAAAATTTGAAGCGTTACAAAAAAAATTACTTCTCACTTTAAGAGCATTCTGTGAAAAAAAATGTACTACGGAAAAGTGATCCTGTATTAGAATTTTTTGCTAATTTAATGCTGATTCTAATGAGGTACAACACTTTACTGTTTGACCTTTAGTTTTGGTTTTATGGTCGTTTTTTTCATATCAAAGTGCAAATTTCATTAAATTAGCCTTATTCAAAATAATTTATTACTTTATCATAAACGGCTAGTTTTTTGTACGTTGGAATGCTATAGCTTCTGTTCTTGTCACATTTAGGAATGATGAAATGGACAGGCACTCTTTCTCTACGGATTGGCTAGATAAGCGGAAGATGGCTGCTGCGAGGAAAGCATACACCCAACGGGAGTATGCAGAAATGCATTATCTCGTTGGCTTTTGTGACGGCAATACTCGAGCTGCTGCCAGAAAATATCGACCACGCTACCCTAACTGAGACCGTTTCCCGGACTACAGGGTCTTTATGCGCATGCATAATGTGTACATGGGGGGAACCTTACCCGGTGAGCATGTTGCGAAAACAGGTAGGCCAGTGGTACGATTTGACAATGAAGAGCAAATACTGAGACAGTTAAGACTGGACCCTAGTATTAGCTAACGCCAAATATCAGGAAATCTAGGGATTCCACGATCGACGGTGCACCTTATCATTCAAAGAAATAAATATCAAGCTTACCACGTGCAAAGAGTGCAAGCTTTGCTGCCCGCTGACTGTGAACCTTGGGTGAGATTTTGCAGAGAGATGCTTAGACGAAACAGAGAGGATCCGAAGTTCTTCAACAAAGTGCTATGGACTGATGAGTCAAATTTTAGAAGAATGGAAATTTTTAACATCCACAATTTTAACTTCTACTCCAGGATGAACCCACATTTCATCAGAAATGATCTAAATGGTGCTCTGTATTTTAATTTTTCACAAAATAATTTGAATCAAATACTCAACGAAGTTAAGATTTTTCAGAAATGTGGCTGCAACAAGACGGCGCCCGGCCTCATTTTTTCAGTTCAAGGACATTTGAACGAGCGGTTCCCTAAATGTGATAATAACAGAACAGTTATAGCATTCCAACGTACAAAAAACTAGCCGTTTATGATAAAGTAATAAATTATTTTGAATAAGGCTAATTTAATGAAATTTTGCACTTTGATATGAAAAAACGACCATAAAACCAAAACTAAAGGTCAAACAGTAAAGTGTTGTACCTCATTAGAATCAGCATTAAATTAACAAAAAATTCTAATACAGGTCACTTTTCCGTAGTACATTTTTTTTTCACAGAATGCTCTTAAAGTGAGAAGTAATTTTTTTTGTAACGCTTCAAATTTTATGGAAATAAATTCATTGCTCGTTAAATTTGATACCAAGAGCTGCAATACAATTTTTGTAGTATTGATATACTATCGAGTCATAGTAAAACACTTTTTGTTTTATTGTTTTTAATCAATTTAATTTTTTATTGATTAAATTCTTAAAAAAGTCGGTAGTTTTATTGAAAAAACAAAAATATTCATAACTTTTCGTGCAATGAAGTTATGGCCATGCTGTAGAAACATTTTTTATTGGAAATTACCTCCTCTATCTCCCTGTTTCGTTTGATCCACGACTTTTTGACCACCTGTATAGGATACTTGTTTTTGGTCGCGATAACCGATATAAACGCAGGCGAGGCCGCGGACAGAAACTAGTACATAATATATTGGCTTTGCTTATTACGAGATCATCAACCTGATTTTGCTTCAATGCTCTTTTAAACCGAAATCTGTCACTAAAAATTTTGACAAGCCACTGGCTAAAGTTCTAATGGTCGCGGGTTCGATCTCCGCTTATGACAAATATTTTATAGGCCATAAAAATGGATATCGTGATCTGAACGTTTGTGTTTGTTTCGTGAGTTTTCGGATTCCCGACGAGAGTCGGATGGACATCGGAGGATGAGATATCCCACAGGGTGCCGTTGAGTATGTATCATTTATTTATTCATCATATTCCGCTGTTGACGATACATCTGTCACAGAAATTGTTCCACATAATGTGCATTAACATGTCAGCACATATCACTATAGAAATAATAAAGTTACAAATTAAACAATTCCCCATAAAGACATATAATTTTTTAACTCGATCATAATAGAAGCGTTTTTCCTGAAATAAAAACGCATATTAAATACTTACCTTATTTGAAGCTTACTGTTTGAGATAGGCCCTATCTGTTTTCCGGTTATTTATGTCCTTCTCCTTCACTCCTATACACCTGTCTCGCTTGCACACTCCCCACCAGGCAGGCCCGAGCGCAGTAGGGCGCCTCGAAGGCTTCTCGAATCATTGAGTCGAAAATACCAGGCAGAAATTAATTGTAAGCTTCAAATAAGGTAAGTATTTAATATGCGTTTTTATTTCAGGAAAAACGCTTCTATTAAATCCATGACCGTTATTTGAAGCTTACTGTTTGAGACGTGTTTGTTATCGCCTGGTGGTGGGGACGCCAATGTGAAGTAAGTTTGATTGACTCCAGGAGAATAATCTATATCTATGGATTATTCGATAGATATTCATTATTTGGAAGATAATATATTATTATATTAAACAGCTTTGGAGTGTGCAAGAAATAAATACAACAAAAACCAATCATTAACAATTCTGTAATCACAAAAGTCACTCTATTAGTATAATCTGTATTCCAAAAACAATTAATACAGAAGATAAAAATTTAATCAGCTGGGTTGAACATTCTAGTAATGCTGTTGCTAGCAGAGGCTGGCAGTATCTCTCGTCTGTAGAAGCGTGTAAAAGTCTCTTTGGACTTCCAATTTCCTCTGGATAAAATTTCATCCAGAGGTAAGTTATCAGACCAATTTTTTTTGAAGTTACTGCTGATCGTAAACTTCCAGGTGTAGCGGGTATACCAGCCTCTGTTAGTACAGTTTTAATCCATCCCGCAATCACAGTGCGAGAGGCCGCCTTTGCTTGTCCTCAGATATTTATAAATAAGTTTGGACAATTACCCGAATCTCTTCTATCTTTAAGAAGATCAATTAATTTTCTGACCCAAAACACAGGATCCAGATTTTTACTACTCGTATTAGGCAGTAACTTCCATCCCGATTGCCTATGAGTGTCACTGTCGGTTTTAGAGCCAAATACTGGCTTTAAAATAATGTTACTGCCGTCATCGATGCAATGCTCTGAGTCCACTAGCAGCAATGTCAGATCGTGAACTAGTCTGCCTGAGCACAGGAGGAGTGTTGCTGTATGTCGAGAAGTGGCAAAGGGGTTATTTTCATCTACAGTGTTTGAACTTAAAAAGGAGGTTAGGTTATCTAAATTCGATACAGGAGGCTTGTGGGTGACAGGCCTCTTTAAAGCAATAGACTTTAAGACGTGTTTTACTAATGTATGCGAACTTACTCGTCCAGCGTCTTCGGCATTGCATAGAGTAGCCACCACTGATTTGTCAAGCATAATAGTGTTATAAGAAAACTTGTCGACTAGATTTAGGTCCGCTAGATATCTAGCAACGATTATTTTTTTTTTTTAGACCAAGAAACCCATCGATCCCACGCGACCTTATAGGTTTTAAGAGTCGACGTACGCCACGAGGATTTAAGTAATTGTATTTGATCTTCATTCCAACCCGTCAAACTCTTCGACCACCCCCACACTTCCAGACTTCGAGAGCCATTCCTTGAACCTTGGGGGGTGGCAGACCGGTCGTGGTGTCTATTAGATTCTCCTTGAGATTGGTGATCGACCACGGAGCTGCTACTGCTCGAGCTTTGAGATCGGCCCGCCAAAATACTTGACACCACCGGGGTACAATTAAAAGGTACAGCCCGGTCGCCGAGTTGAGGTGGGCCAGCACCTTGGGTATCAGGTATGGTGGTGGGAACACCCACGCAAGGTGGTAGTTCCACTGCCGGAAAAAGGCATTGTGGAATAACGCTTGGGTATCTGTTAAATCCAGAGACACGTAGTTGGCTACCACGTTTGTTCGACTGGACGTTAATAGATCTACTACCGGAGTGCCAAACTTGTGAAATACCTTCTCCGTGCAAGCGGGCAGAAGATGCCATTCTGGTACTTGTTTGGGCCTGGAGAGGTGATCCGCATGTCCGTTGTAAATGCGGGGTATATAATTGACTGTCAGATTTATTTGATGACAATCTAGTAAGCGGAACACTCTGTACGTTACTTCCATCAGAGGTGGCGATCTCGTGCACGTGGGCGACGTTCCACAAGTGGGCCACAACTGTTCGATTGTCGCACTAGAACAGAGCAGTGGACTTGCATAGTAGAGAACCGTGGGTTTCGAGAACCTTTAAGATTGCCAGCATCTCTTTTAGGTTGCAATGTAGATGTTGTTCTTGAGCAGTTCACACACCTGACACTGCGTAACCGTCCACCTGAGCTCCCCAAGCTAGATCGGAGGCGTCTGTGGTCACAAAGTGAGTGAGCCACCACTGAGATCTTCTATGACTTCGTCTGGTAAGTGGATCTCATTCCTGACTGCCATATTTAGAGATGCATTTAGGAATCCGAGCAGAGACCGGTGATGTAGTCTGCCCAGTGGCACCACAAAATTTGCAAAGTTTAGAAGGCCCACTAGGCTTTGCAATTCTTACAGGCAAGCCTTGCCCGAGTTCAGCCTTGCAGAGACCTTGTCGATAAGATTTCTGACCTTGTCCTGCGGTAGAGATTTTTTGTTGGCACAAGGATCCCACTGAACTCCCAGGTACACAAGACTCTTTTGTGGGGATACAACGGATTTCTTTAGATGTACTTGCCATCCTAGATATTCTAGACGGTTCAGGAGAGTACGAACATGAGTTTTCAGAGTGTCCTTGTCCTGGTGAATAACCAGGAAGTCGTCTAGGTAGACAATAATGCGCAGATTCTGTTCTCGCAATGTTTGAGCGACCCAATTGCTCAGAGAAGCAAACACCTTCGGTGCTGTACTGAGGCCGAAAGGCAAGCAGGTCATTTCCAATAGCTCCCCTTGGTAAATGAGGCCCAAAAATCTTCTGTGTGCCGGAGATATTGGTAAATGAAAGTAAGCTTGCGAAAGGTCTACTTTGCAAAGCCAGTCGCCTGGCTGGAGGAACTCGGGTATACGAAATACATATATCAGGCTGAAGGGTTCTGTGATTACACAGTCGTTTAAGGCTCTGAAGTTGAATATTGGGCGGTCGGAGCCATCGCTCTTTGGCACAAGAAACATTGTTGACAGGAAGCTCGGGGAGCGTCGTACTGCTTCTAATACACCTTGGTCTTTCATCTGACTGATAAGAGCCAACATCGATTCGGATTCCTGTGTGATGTAGGGCCCTTTCCTCAAATGTGGCAATATCAGAGGTGCTTTTAGAAGAAAGGGTATGCGATACCCTGTTATTATACGCAGCAGAAAGTTCGGAGCTCCCATTTCCTCCCATCGATTGTAAAATAGTGCTAGTCGACCCGCCCTGAATTCTGTCGAGTCAGTACTTACGGTTTTTGTTCCCAGAGTTGTAGTCTGAGGAAACTCCGGGGCGTTTAAGGTTTCCTTTGGCCTGACTCTGAGGCGTGTAGCTTTGGCGGCCACCCCGCGAGCGAAATGAACCTCTGTTGTTGCTTGTAGGCGCCGTGCGACGGTCACTCTGGTTGCTCTGTCGTTGAGAGCGTTCATGATAGCAGTCCTGCGAGGACTGGCGGTATTGATAATGTGGATGAGACACAGAGGCGCAACATCCATGGCTGGTACCCTGCGAGGGTCCATGATAGTGAGCTGACCCCTGCGGGGGGTAGCGTGCAGTCTTGCTTGGTCCTGCTTGCGAAGCAGAGCCGATTGTAGGTTTAGCTGAGGGCATGAATGTCTTCTTAACCCCAACCATTTTTTCCAGGGCGTATCTTGCGTAGCGTTGTCTTTATTAAAGGATCCCGAACGTGATTAGTTATTCCATCTCGACGCATTTGTATAACTTCAGCCCTATGTCCACAGATAAGCTGCAATAAATCTGAAAACGCTTTGTGGAAATCACTTTTAGAAAAAAAAAAAAAAAAAAAAAAAAAAAAAAAAAAAAAAAAAAAAAAAAAAACCTCCGTTATCTTATCCTGCAAGCTATTAAAATTTAAACCCTGTTCTGCATAAGCCCTAGATAGTGGTTCTGAAAAGGTAGATGATAACGCCTGTCTTTGTTTCAGCGCACAAAAAGTAAGAGCGGCGTAAGCCTTGTCAGCATAAGCCAAATGGCGCAACTGATCATACGCACGGATCTCCTCATTAGCTTCTAGGTCAATAAAACCAGGCGTATGGCAATATGATTTTTGTACTTCAGAGTACCTGACCTCACTCCATTCACTTTTATTAAAATATTGTATATCCTGAAGGGCTTTCAATAAATCATCGGGTGCTTTGGGAACCGCAGGCTCTTTCAGTTTTGTTTCAATATCGAAATTGAACGGCAGTTGAACCTGAGTAGGCTCACTAGCGCACGCATCACTACCATCATTGTACAAGATGCCACTAACACTGTCATCAATTAACAAGTCGTTGTCTATAACTGACGCGGGCTCCGCACCGCCACATGGCACTGATGATGATAAAGCGATTTGATTACGTAATGCACTCACCTCTCGGAATAACTTGTGCCACTGCCGATTGTCCTTCCGTGATTTGTGACTATATTTGCCTCCCCTTCTTTTGTGGTGACGGCCACGTTTCTTCTTTCGGTCGGAAGAGCTCGCGGAATCCGTGGAATCACTCGACGAAGAAGGGCTGCTACTAGATGATGAACTTCTAACTGAGCGTGCACGTTTCCGTGGCACACGATCCCGCGATAAATCATGTCGCGGTTCCTCAACACTCGCGTTTACACGTGTACTATTTTTATCTAAATCATCCATCCTAAAAGTAAAACACTTTTAAAAAGGTAGGTATTTGTAAAAAAAAAAGAACACAAAAATTCACAACTAGGACACAGTATAATTAAGACACTTTATACTGAGATTAGGAGAAAGGACAATAGGTAAATGTTTCTAGAAATAAAAAGAAACTAAGAAAAGTAACGCTAAAAATACGTTACATACCTGCGTAATCAATTTGAATTATAAATGTTAATATCAAATCGACTTACAATACGAACGGTAATACCGTTTAAATATGAAATTAACTCACGCGCAGGTGATACTTCTATTTACGGTGAAGACAACCGTACTCGCCGGAAAACAAGACGCCAATGATTCGAGAAGCCTTCGAGGCGCCCTACTGCGCTCGGGCCTGCCTGGTGGGGAGTGTGCAAGCGAGACAGGTGTATAGGAGTGAAGGAGAAGGACATAAATAACCGGAAAACAGATAGGGCCTATCTCAAACAGTAAGCTTCAAATAACGGTCATGGATTTAATAA
Organism: Euphydryas editha; assembly: GCA_036937285.1. NCBI lineage: Eukaryota > Metazoa > Arthropoda > Insecta > Lepidoptera > Nymphalidae > Euphydryas > Euphydryas editha. Next base: position 19,345,717 of record JAUPFZ010000019.1, read on the forward strand.
ACATTTATCATTAAATGTTATGAATACTGAACCCTTTTCGTAGGAGGACTGCGTTGTTTTTTCGTTACGTCAAAAAGTAATACCAATTAATTATTTTCTTTGTTTTTTTATTATATTTCTTAGAATTTTCTCCGGAAATATTTGCAGAAAGTGTGTTGCTAACGTTCAGAAAAAAATTCTAATTTAATATTACAGTACAGAGAAGTCAATTTTCAAAATTTACTCAGTAAGAGGGTTCCATTGAAATCCCCATACTAAAGAACCTTAAATAATATTAGCACTTCAGCGCTTCCACCTCAGTATTATTAGGATCCATGTATCGTCGGAAAATATTTTTTTCAATACGTTACCTCGATTTGTTTGTTCAGTAAAATGGGAAAGTGAGATTATTTTATTTCGATGATCATATTTTCCATGTTTTAATTCGGATTAATCTGGTATCAAGGATTTGACATATTTTTACAGAATAAATAAATAAATATTAACCAACAATCACACCACGTTAACCTAGCCCCGTGCTAAGTTCGTAAGAACTTGTGTTACAGGTTCTAGGAACGGAAATAAATTTAAGATATATAAATACATATATACATAAATACACATCCATGACCCGGTGCAGACATCTATATTCGTCATACAAATTATCTGCACCTGGCGGGATTCGAACCCGCGACCGCTGCGTAAAGTGTCCAGTTGCCTGACCACTCGACCAGCCGGCCGTCAATAAAATATATGTTCATTTCAATTCTGTAAATTCTTCTTCTCCCACGTTTCATAGCCACCACTGGTGACAGGAGGGCTGGTGCATATTTTACCCAGTGAATCGGAATTGCGATTCAACGGGGAAATGCTGCCAGTATTCTTGACACCATTCCGCGCGGACATGATTTATATCAAAACTCTCTGTAAATAATTAGTTTAAGTTTGGCATTATTCTCTAGATAAAGTAATATATGTCAGTAAGATGTAAGGTGTCGGAAGATAAAATAATACAACGAAAGTCGATTCTCAACTGATCATATATTGTATTAAGAACAAGGTTTTTTATTAAATATGTAACATACACACACAGTCGTCTGTTCCTAAAGTGAGAAACGTAACGCCTGTGTTTTAGGTAACAGCCGACTGATATACATATTTTTTTTTAAAATAAATATACATATAAATAAAACGTATAGAAATGGATACATATTAAATCCAGACTCGGGGCGGGAATCGAACCCACAACGCTGGAGCAGAGAGCAGGGTCACTGCTAACTGCGCTAACGGCTCAGTCAAGTCGGGTCAGTCATTTTCGTTCCGACAAAACAGCTCAATTTGCAAACTTGAAACTGTACCAGTAAACTTTCTAAACAAATTACTTCACGAAGTTATTGCTTCACAAATGTTTGTAATACTAATGTAACAAGTATGCTTAATTAAAAAAAATCAAAAAACCCGACTGCGTAAAATTTTCTTATATATTATAAACTAAAAAGAATAAAACAATTTACTAGCTTTCATTTGATACCCATATTGCTACAGTAAGAAAAAAAAATTCAACTCCCCCCCTCATTCCGCCATTTGCGGGCGCCATTTTGAAAATTTATATAGCCTATGTCACTACTACAATTTAGACAAATCCAACGACACCTCATATGTCAAAAACCGTCCAGCCGTTTGGGCTGTAGGGCGTGCCAAAGAAATGGACATACATACATACATACCTACATACATACATACATACCTACATACATACATACATACATACATACACTCGAAAAACATAACCCTCCTTTTGTCGCAGTCGGGTAAAAAAGCAATAATACACCAACGTTTGCTCCAAGGCAGCATTGGTTCCAAGTTCGTCCACGGCCAGTATTTGTTTGGCACCAAACTTGTTTATCGGTAGACCTTCGTTATAAACTCAAACAGCAACTTTTTGACTTGAAATGTCACATCTGCTGTATAAATAACGTAACGGAACAAAAAAGTTTCGTGTATAAAAAAGGGGCTTTGTGAAAAACAAATTAAAAAAACCTTTTGAGCTTGTCTTGTTTAGATTTGTATGTTTTTGGTACGTTAGAAAAAGTAATATTTTTATTAAAGGAATAATAATAAACGACGACGAGTGGTCTGGTGTAGTCAACGCTGGCTGGCGCGGGTTCGATTTGCATGCATATGCAAAGCACGTATAGCCGGCGGTCCCGGTTGTTATCATAGACATTTGATAACAATCTTTATTATAAGTAAAACTGAACTGAATTGAAATTGGCAAGCAAGTACAAATACAAATTTCTGCCCCGAGCGGGAATCGAAATTACGACCGCCGGTGTTGAGATGACTATTCACATCACTACACCGAACAGATTCCAGCGTACTAGTCACATTTTTACCTAGCCCTTCAACCTTTAAACAGTCTTAGAGATCAAGTTAAACCTGTTTATAAGAATGGGTTGTTTAAGTTATAAAATAATTTTAGAAATTAAAGTATAGAGTCTTATATCAAAAATAATGATTTTCTTTGAGTGTGTGTCTAACGCTGTCTTCACTCACACGTGTAGTCTCAGTCACTAGTCGGAAAGACAAACTTCGATAACAAAGGATAAACTTTGGATGTCAAAGGCAGTACACATGGTATATCCTATCCCGTACTATCAAGTTATGTTACGACAGATCCGCAATTGAATTATGATTATGACGAAAATTTACGTTTAGAGTTTTTATTTATTTATTAAGTCTAGACATTTATCATACCCTGACTAAACTAACTGAGCTTCTTCTCCATATTAGAGAAGGATTGTATCTTTATCCACCACCTTGTTTCAATGCGGATTGGAGGATAATTCTATACCCCTATCATGAGTAGCGATCGCTATTATGTCTTTGATAACAGCCAAGACCAACGGTTTTACGTGCCCTGCGATGCACGGTTGGGAGGACCTCTAGAATACACACCTAGACCAGGAACAAATATTTGTATAATACAAATATCTACTCCGAGCCAATCCAGTGCGCGATCGCCGGCGTTAAGGCAACTACTCGCAACACTAAACCAGTACGATTGTCCCCGAATAGAATAATTTTGGTAGACGCTTTATTATCTTTAGCGTTACTCGAGTTATAGTAAGTAAATAAAAAATAATTAAATATAAACGTTATAAAGGTTTTCTACTACAGATTGGCATCATTAATTTCGATTTAGGCCAGACCCTCCAGTGCCCGGGGCACGATTAATTGGACTAACCTTGTAACCGAAGATGCGTGAGTGAGGAATCCGGTATTCAATTTCACAATATTTAGAGGAACACCGAAGACTTTTTGGTTCCCTATCAAATCTATGCCAATGTTCTTTATGGCTAAGGAATCTGATTCGGAACACCTAATAGTTTTTTAAGCTATATTAACATCACAGAGTGAAATCAAATCAAAAACTTGCATTCCAGTAGTCTTCAAAAATAATTGTGTAGCGTTATTGTACAAAGTAATTAGTGATTGCTTAATTCAATTAATTATATTTAATCTGAAGATAGCATCGGCTCCTGAGAGGAACCGGCAAAAAATTCAACTACTCTCAATAATTAATTACTCTTTCAAAAATGGCTAATATTTACTATATTTACAATATTATAATCTTATATATAAAAATAAGTCGGGTTTTCCTTCCTGACGCTATAATTCCAGAACGCACGAATCGATTTCCACGGTTTTGCATTCGTTAGAAAGGTCTCGGGCTCCGTGAGCTTTATAGCAAACAAAATTAGGAAAAATTTCAACAGAAAAGCAGGAAAACAGGGAAAATCATTTTTCACATACAGCGCCATCTCTGATGCATGTACTATAAACCAATATGATTTTACAAAAAACGAAGCCATCTGGTGGCGAAACGGAGTTCGCCGGGTTTGCTAGTAACATATGAGATCGATGATCTCAAATAAGTATTTAAAACTGTGTAGCAATAATCATCACCCTCCAATTACAAAGGCACATATTGGTTAAGTAGCGTGTGTACAAAAAAATAAAGAGAAATAAGAAAAAAGAAATATGAAATTAAATTATTCTTCAAACTTTTCTAAAAATGAAAATTTTAATTATACTATTACATTACCAAAAATATTTAATATTAAGAAATTTATAATCAAAATCTAAAATTTGTATACAAAAATAATAATATAATAATAAAAAGAAAAAATAAGATTCAATTACTCTTAAACTTAAAAAAAGGTACAATAGTTGTGATTCTATTATAGGATTGGAAAAAAAAATAATTACTCTTTCAAAAATGGTCGATTTGTTAAATAGTAACAAATTAGTCACGTGTCCTGCAACAAATCTAGATAATAATTGGCACAGAAGTATCTTATATCTAGAATACCAAAAAAAATATTAAAATTCCCATGCGAACGAATTCGCGGTTAACAGATTGTATATAATTATTTGTCGAAAGAAATTATCGTTCATACATACTTCTGGCAACACTGATATTTAACATCGGTAGTTACCGATACGTATAGTTATTTGCTGAAACTTCGCCTCTCGTTAGCTCCCAATCTCTCAAATAACGGGACGTAAATTAAGATTGACGCAACAAAAACGCCAAGCTACACAAAGCCTATAATTTAAGAGCTGATATTCGATTTATATAAAGTATTTCAAATATTGAATTATAATTTATATTATGTGGTAACAACATATTAAATGTATATCAGGGTATTCTTTTATACTAAGTTCCTATTTATATAATTTTGAGTTGTAATTTCTTTTAAAATCACAATTTTAAAAATATATGTTTGATGACGTGTTTGTGCAGAAGTCACGGTAATTGGCTGGTGCACTAGTGATCGCAGATTTGAGGGCAAGAAGCGCTTATGCGGAGGTGGGGGGAGGATCTGGCGGGGCAGCCGTATGGCACACGCGAACGGCTGCCATTCGCCCGGTTATTGAGTGATGGATGCGGCGAAAACGCAAGCCAAGAGTCTGGGTGAAATATATATTTATTTATATATTTTTTGTATGTATATTTCTTACAAAAAAAAATGAATATAATTTGACTTTTGCCTGATACATATTTATATACATTTGAAAATATTTTCAATTAAAATTTAAAACAAAACGCTCCCTAGCTCTTCGTCTATTAGTTTTAAATCACTGACATCGTGTACAATGAAACTTGGTACAAATATTTGTGTAATCTCGTGTCTATTATATTTTTTAAATAAAAAATTCTTTATCCAGAAAGTTTTCAACCTTTTTATATCGATAAATTGTACAAATCTGTCATGTGGGATCTATATAGAGCTGCCATCACTCACTGGGACCAATATATAATAAGGATTTAGGGCTTTAGTCTATTTCCTATTATGCCGATCAATATAACGCATATAAATAACATATTTTTATAAAAATTTTACTTATATGACCGTTCTGTATCTGGTATAAGTAGTACCTCAACGCCGACGGTCGCTGGTTCGATTTCCGCTCGGTGCAGATATTGCATATTATTGTGCAGTAGTTGAGCATCGTGGAGGATTAAACTCTAACCCTTCTTCATCTTCAACATTATATATAAGTGTATAAATATACTATATATTAAAGGCTAATTTATTTCAGTTTAGTTCTGCTGAAATAGAATTAAAAAATTGTAAAGAGTGAGAGCGATATACTGTATAGTCATTAATAATTATTATTACACTGTTGTCTAGTTCGAGTACAGTTACCATTATAGGTGTATACAACATTACAATTTGTCCGGTTAAACAATAATTCAATTAGCAAGTATACACTACAAATAAAACAGTAACAATTACATTGTTTAGATTAATTACACAAAAAAGGAAAAAAATATTCTTTAAACACTAGAGAATTTCGTATCAATTCTTGTATAGGACTCTCCTTAATCTTTATCTTTTTTTTAATTTTCATGTCCCAGTGCTGTAACTGTAATAAGAATACAATAATTAGGTACTATAATTATGCTAAATCTATCAATCATAAAAATATACTGAATTTGAAAACAGAATGAGATAATATTTTTTCGAGATTTCAAATCCGATCTTAAAGAAAGATGTAGTGATCTTAATATATAAAAGCGAAAGGTCACTCACTCACTCATCACGATATCTCTGGAACTATTAGACCTCAGCTCAATAGAGGTCAGCTAAGAACGGATTTTACGAAATTCTACCCCTAAGGGGGTGAAAAGGGGAGGCAAAGTTTGTATGGGATAACGCGATTTCTTAGTCCAATCTACTTCAAATTTTGCATAAAATTTATTCTTTAACAGAATTCATTGAAGACGTGTTTCGTATTTTATCGAAGTTCATCCTCTAACGGGGTTAAAAGGGGGTTGAAATTTATTTGCTTCGAAGTTGATATCAGTACTCCTTAATGCTTTTGATTTAATTTCATTTTATTTTGACACAAGTTTAACAACTCAATCCGTCTATTATAAAATATTTTCCAGTATCGACGCAAAAAAAAAAAAAAAAAAAGGTGGAGGTCATAAAAAATATAAATTTATAATTTTTGAAATTTTAGTTAAATACCCGTGCGAAGCCGGGGCGGGCCGCTAATACATTATAAACGTAGTACATGTTTAAAAACATCAGTCAATCTACCTTTGAAACGCAGATAAAACCGCAATGGTCATGTACTCAGATATCATTCAATTCTGATCCGGACCCACGTCAGATTGCACGAATTTAGCAAAATCCGGAATAAGGGAGAATATCTTATTTAATTTGTTTTTCGTTACAGAATTTTACCGCTTACGACATTTGGGTAAGTATAAGGGTGCATGCAGACGACGCATCTATCGGACTATTTTTTTTTTGTCGAATTACCAAATGTTATAGTGTATTATACCGTGTTGTGACCGCCGAGAAAAGAATAGTCCCGATCTTTTTCTTCGCGAGGTGTCGTAAGGGGCGACTAACGCCGTAGTGGTGCGAACAATTGTATAATACACAGGTCGATGATGGGCAGCAGCGTCACCATATCCTACCATAGCACACTGTGCTCACCAATACACCTGCCAAGCGTGGGGAATATTGGCAAACCCCCCAAAATTTATGGGAGAGGCTTACGTTCAGCAGTAGACATTCAACGGCTGATGCAGTGGTGGTATGGTATGTTGCACTGAATGAATATAATTAGGTATTAATAAATAAACAACTCGCACACAACCTAATCTAAAACACGCCACAATGTGTTTGATAACGCTCACAGCAGAATCACAAGCAGTTACTACATGTATAGACTTTTGATGTCATCTCAGATTTCGGTGATATGTGTGCGTCAAGCTTGTACAAAGACAGAAACTGCGTGTGCCTATCAGAAGGTTTATACGTTTAAATGTATTTCTAATTTTTTATATCTTTACAAAATTTTAATATATAATTAAAGTCAAGTGTGTTCTATTGACTAGTCAAATGAAAAGCGATAATATACGTGTTGCTCGGACAACGACTGCCGCGACATTGCCATATTGATCAAAGCTGTGTAGTGTGTATATAGTAGTACACGCACACACGCAACATCGCGTTAACGTAAAAACGATTTGTATGCATGTGTGTCGTGCCGTCTTCATGAAGCCTAACTTCATTTGAAATGTGTCTAACTAAGAATAACAGGTAGCTAATTACGTTAACACAGTCATACTGCTTCTCTTTATCTTGGGATCAAGAGACCGCGAGCCGTCTGTACACTAACTGCATCGTGTTGTAAATACTACACTACAGTCTTCACTAATTGAATTCGTTAATTTTCTCGAGAAACCGTCGAGGAACTAACATTTAGTAAATGTTATTTTATGTAATCGTAATAAATAAAATTAAAAGTTGGAAGTCCTCTACGCAAGAGTGGATTAAATAAAAATATTTAAATTTGTGGTTAAAATATCAAAAATAGGAAATGCGAAAATGCGTTGTAGTATAAATTATAATTTTCGTCTGATAACATACATTTGAATACAATTGCAAACCATTTCATTAATGTCGTGTGTTTACAGTAAGGAATAGAAGTCTGAACACAAATTTTGCTTTCTCAACAGACACTAGTCTTTTATAATTTATTTCCTTTCTTCCTCTGAGCGCACATACAGTTAACAAAGTCAATAACACGGCCTCCATGAACCAAATGTGTCACTCGCAAAATGGCTCCAAACAGTTCGCTCGCGATGAGCGCTTGTTACGTATAATCAGGACTGACAGCCGGACAAATTATTTGGTTTCAACATATCTGTTGCAGAGAAATTCCTAAATCAATGTAATATTATGAGATCAAGATATCGAGTTCTACGGATCCGTTAAACTGGGTAAGAAAACCTTCGAATATCTTTATAAAATATTATGTCAGGAAAAAGTCAGTCATGTACATGCTGCCTATTTGCAGTATAATAGCGTAGGTGGTTTCTTAACCACCTTAATGATTCTTTTAAATGGAAAAGACCACTGGTCGTTGTAGAATAGAAACGACTAAAAACTCTTTTTTAAAGAAAAAGTTTTTACAAATACATAAATTTCATGATTTCAACTAGTTTATCGTATTCACCTTTCAAGAAATAGTAGACATTAAAATTTAATGACCTTTTATGTAATCCTTGAAATTAGTTAAATGAAAATTATAAGTGTTTCTTTATGAACCCTCCAAAACCTTGACATAATAGGCTTACGTTCCTCTTATTTTTTAATGGAAAATAATTTTAATTCATTCGCTACACAGTTTCACAGCTTGTCGACGGATAAACATATTCCAGAATTTTGATTTTGAATATTTGGTACATATTTGATGATACAGTAAAAATTAACAAAATATACACATTTTCCTCTTTATTTTTCCTCGGACGCTCAACGATGTCATACAAACGTCACACATTCATAAATTAATAATACATGTACACACACATGCAAACATATTTATATGTACATCTAATATTTTATGCATAAGTGTTAACCTATCTGTATGTACATTTAACAGATTATCATATGCGTTTCTCTATATATCTATTTTTATATATTTGTATAAAATGAAACTGTACACCTACCACCTATCTATATATCTGTTCTTCTGCCTTAAGGTAGGGGTGTGCGATAATTATCGATAATTCGTAAGTACTCGATAATTTTTCATTCGATAATTATCGATAATTATCGATAAGTGTTATTCGATAATTTGTTTCCGATAATTATCGATAACTGTTGCCAACTATCGATAATTTTTACCCGATAATTATCTATAACTGTCGCCAACTATCGATAACTTTTTATGCGATAATTATCGATGACTGTTCATTCGATAATTATCGATAACTATCGATAACACAATTTGATAATTATCGATAATAAAATTATCGATAATTTTTTCCGATGAACACCCCTACCTTAAGGTTGCCTGCTAGAGATCGCTCTTTAGCGATAAGGCCACCATTTGTACTTATTTCTTATATTTGTTTTGTAATAATAGCTTATGGTTGGTGTACAATAAACACATTATTATTATTACATAAGCAAATATTTATATACATAAAAACATGCATACGCATACATACGCGCACACGTATACACGCACAAACGCAAGCTCATAACATTTATATTATACACATATGCATGTAGATAAGCTCAAAATAGAAACAAAAAAAAACAGGCAACAGTCGGCTAAAAATAGATGTATGCATTGCTAATACGACCAAATCAAAATACGATTACATATCGGTACACTGGCTTATCTATGAACAGAAACATAACTAAACGTCCTATTCATTTTCATATAATCGAAGGATTAT